>CM050925.1:31406383-32606383 GCA_027742785.1 Vigna reflexopilosa | reverse complement strand
CAGAGTTTAAGAAGGTGATGAAAAATGAATTTGAGATGACTGATCTTGGTGTTATGAAGTACTTTCTTGGCCTGGAGGTGGACCAAAGCATGAAAGGAATTTTTGTGTCTCAAAAGAAGTATGCTGAGGAGATATTGAAGAAAGCAAAGATGATGAAGTGCAATTCGGTTTCCACTCCTATGGAACCTGGAACAAAATTGTCCAAACACGGAAATGGAGATCGAGTTGATGGAAGCATGTATCGCAGCTTAATCGGAAGTCTGAGGTACTTGACAAACACAAGGCCAGATCTAATGCTGAGTGTGGGAATCACAAGCCGGTTTATGGAGGAGCCAAGGTATTCTCATTGGAAAGCACTGAAGCGGATACCAAGGTATGTAAAGGGAACCACGTCCTTTGGATTATTGTACACCAGGTCAAATAATTATCGTCTTAGTGGATATTCAGACAGTGATTGGTGTGGAGATATAGATGATAGAAAGAGCACGACTGGCTATGTGTTCTTCATGGGAGATACTGCATTTACTTGGCTATCAAAGAAGCAACCAATCGTGACGCTATCCACATGTGAGGCTGAGTATGTGGCAGCATCTTTAAGTGTCAGACATGCAATATGGCTGAGAAATCTGCTGAAAAATATGGAAATAATACAAGAAGAAAAGGTGTTAATCCAAGTAGATAATAGATCTGCAATTGAGTTAGCAAAGAATCCAGTAAACCATGAGAGAAGCAAACATATTGATGTTCGTTTTCACTTCATCCGTGAAAAACTGAAAGAAGGAAGCATTGAACTTGAACATGTAGAAAGTAAGAAGCAGATTGCAGATATATTCACAAAGCCGTTACCAACAAAGTTATTTCAAGAGTTAAGGAAGTTGATCGGCATGAACGCAGGATAAACAGTCCAATAAGTTTATGGAGGAGATTTGTAAAATAAACTTAATGGACAACCAACTATGTTAGTGCCATCACAACCAACTATGTTAGTGCCATCATGGGTCTTCCACTTTCTGTAAAATATGTTTTGTGCACCTCCACCAAACCCATTTTCTTCCATTATGGTGTCCACCATGTCTACTCCACTACCACCTAATTTTGGACTTTCATGTTTTGTTCCTCTATAAATGAAGGCACCGTGCTTGTAAAATCATGAAGCAAGAGGTGAAGTAGTAGTATCACCAAAAGAAACAAAAATAGAGTGTTTTGTGTAGTGTGCCAAGAGAAAGAAAGAAAAGGAGTGTTGTTTGTGAGTTTTTTAGAGTCCTGTGAGAAATACTTCTGAATTATCTTGTATGTATGCTTGTGTTTCTAGTTTTTTATTGAAAAGATAATCTTTCAGATACCAACACGGACTGCATGTGACGATACAATATGTTTTTTACGTTCCAGAGATGAGGTGCAACTTGCTCAGCCTTGGATAGTTAGTTGAAAAAGGTTTTACAGTGATCATGGGTAACAAAGGTCAAGCTGAAGTATTAGACAGAAATAAGAAGTTGATTCTGCGAACAAGTATATGCAAGAACCGTACATTCCAAGTCTGCATGGACATGGTAGAAAAGCAGTGTATGTCCATTGTGAAAGAAGATGAAATTTGGAGATGGCACCTCAGGTATGGACATCTCAACTTTAATGATTTACAACAATTGAGTAAGAAAGCAATGGTTTACGGACTACCAGACATCAACGTACCTGAAAAATCTTGTGAGTCATGCATCATAGCAAAAAAGATCAAAAACCTTTCAAGGCACATCTGGAGATAAGATCGAAAGAACGCCTCGAAGTGGTCAACTCAAACGTGTGCGGTCCAATGGAGATACCAACACTTGCAGGAAATCGGTATTTTATTACTTTCATCGATGAATTTAGTCGTATGACATGGGTGTATTTTATAAAAGCAAAGAGCAAAGCTTTTGAAATGTTTAAAAGGTTCAAGAAGCAAGTTGAAAAAGAAAGTGGGAAACAAATAAAGTTGCTAATAACCGATGGTGGTGGAGAGTATACGTCAGGTGAGTTTGAGGAGTTCTGTCGTGCTAAAGGGATAATATACGAAGTGATAGCACCCTATACTCCTCAACACAATGGCTTAGCGGAGAGACGAAACTGGACCATTATGAATATGTCAAGAAGTATGATTAAAGAGAAAGGCGTAGCACGTGAACTGTGGGGAGAAGCAGTGGCAACATCTGTGTATGTGTTGAACAGGTGTCCAACAAGGAGGCTGCTAGAAGACGTCCCACATGCAAAGTGGTCAGGTACGAAGCCTTCTGTTAAACACTTCAAAAATTTTGGTTCCCTGGCCTTTTGTCACGTCGTAGAACAAAAGAGAACGAAGCTCGATGATAGAGGGAAGGCTATGGTGTTCGTGGTAAAGAAGAGTGGTAAAGAAGATGTTCTCTTTGTCTGCTTATATGTAGACGACCTATTGGTGACAAGATCCAGTTTGAGGTGTGTTGAAGAATTCAAGCAGATGATGGAGACAGAGTTCGATATGACAGATCTAGGTCAGCTTAGCTACTTTCTTGGGATGGAATTCACATATATAGTTGAGGGAATGTTGATGCACCAGAAGAAATTCATAAAGGATTTGCTGGAAAAATTCAAGATGACACAATGCAATGCGTGTAGAAGTCCACTTGATATTAATACAAAACTGAGACTTGATGAAGAAGAAGAAAGCGTGAATGAAACAAGTTACAAGCAGCTTATTGGATCTTTGCGATTTCTGTGCAACAACAGACTGGATTTAGCGTATGGAGTAGGATTGTTGAGCCGCTTCATGAGCAACCCGAAGAAAGGTCACTTGACTGCAGCGAAACACATCCTAAGATACATTAAAGGAACGTTAGAATACGACATTTTGTTTCCATATGATATGAAGAAAGGAAATTTGAAGTTGATTGGATACACAAACTCAGATTTTGGAGGAGATCAGGTAGAAAGGAAAAGCACATCAGGCAGTATCTTCTTTGTTAATGATGCACTTGTTTCATGGAGCTCGAAGAAACAAACCATAGTAGCTTTGTCAAGTTGTGAAGCAGAATATGTAGCAGGTTGCAATGCTGTGTGTCAAGGTATATGGTTGAATGAAATCTTAAAGCATTTGAAGGTACAAACTGAAGATTCGTTTGAGCTGAAGATGGACAACACATCTGCGATGAGCCTGGCAAGGAATCCAATAAGTCACGGAAGAAGCAAGCATATTGACGTGAAGTTTCATTTTCTGCGGGATATGGAAATCAAAGGCAAAGTTGAGCTAAAATACTGTAAAACAGAGTCACAACTGGCTGATTTATTCACTAAAACTCTCAACCAGGGTAGATTTGATTTTCTCAGATCCAAAATTAGGGTATTACCATAGATGACTTGAATTAAGGGGAAGTATTGACTATATGTTACTTGTCAGTTATTACTTTTTACCGTGTTTTGTACCTATATATATCACCCTCCAGTGCATCAATAAAACACGACGTATTATACAGTTTCATATAAGTCTCTCTCTATTGCACCACGTTACGTTACATATATTCTATTTCTGTGTTGTGCTTCCTGGTTGTATCGTTCTTTTTGCTATCAGTTGTCACTGTTAATACAATTAATTCATTCGAACTTCAAAATCATGTCATAAAGATGAAATTTTGTGCAACATTGATATTGTTGAGAAACATTTATTAGTGTCCAAGTTTGTGCATTAGTACGTTTTCTTAGTTAGGTACTGTGTCAAAGCAAAAATCATTTCTAGAATAAATGTGGACCCAAAGTATTCATTCCTACATAGTCATTTTGACTTCTTCAGAAAATATAATTCTACAGAAGAGAGTTTTCTATTGGTCTATAGTTTGCGATGACTCAATAAAAGTCAATGTCAATCTTTCAAACATGTCAAAATGTCCAAAGTTTATCTTCTCCCATAGACAATTATATATTGCAGTGTCTAGAGTCACAGTGAGAAGAGGATTGAAATTACTGATAATTGATGATGAAACATATACTATGATACAACTTCAAATATAAGAAGAAGTCTTCCAAAACTCAAATTAGATTACTTTGCATTTTTTTTTAATTAGCAGTTATTATCAATTGTCATTATTATTTTGTTATTGATCAAATATTTTTTTACGCATTTATGTTCAATCAACTATGTCATATATTATTCTTCTTATCCACACATATTTTCTTTACAATATTTTGTTATTAAAATATATTTTCAATGACCTTATTGCTTAATTTTTTTTTCATTCTTATTTAATATTTATCGTTATAACAAGTTATATGTATTATGGGACACTTTATAATTTTTTTCATATTCCAGCCTCATGCATCGTATTCCTACAGTTTCCGTAAAAAAGAAAATTGCTACCAAAATGTTAAGAGAATTAAAGTGAAATTATATACAAATACAGTTAAAACAATTTTATTTCTTTTATATATTGGAATAGATAACTTTCTGGATCAAATTAAATACAAATTTATTAGATTATAAAGGGTTAAAAAGTTATAGAAGATTGAATCAAAATTTATTAGATACTACAATATTATAAAATTTATTAAAGATATCCAAATTTTAATAATTTATAGGAAAATGTATATAACCTTATAATAATACGGATACTAAAGGTAAGGTAAGATCAAATTGACGAAAGCGATCATCTCATCCATTTGTCTCCAGCCCTCTTCCTTTTTGCTTTTCAGAAAAATATTTTTTAACAACTTTTTTTTTTTACACGTGATGAGTTGTGATTAATTAATTTCAAATATTTTTTAAAAATAAATCTAAACATACTAATAAAATAATGATACGTAATTATTATAAAAAAGTTGTTATAAATTTTTTTTAATTTTATCCTTATTTTTAACTTTTAAACATGTGTGAATACTAAAAAACAGGACTACAAAAATATCTAGTTATCCATATATAGTTGGTATCCAAATATATTTATTATTTATAAATAATAAATATTTTAATATTAATTTATAAACTAGTGAAGTACATATATCATATTATTAGTATTTGTGAATTTATATTATCTACAAAAAAATTATAATTAAAATTTATTTTATATTTTATTAAATTTAATTTAATTAAAATAAAAACTTAAGTTATATTTTATGAGATTAAATTAATTAAAGATAAAATTTAATTTATATTTCATATTTTTTAATTTTTTAATTTTATTTATATTTTATTTTAAAAATTTATAAAATAGTTTTTTTAAATATTCGTGGGATGGATTTTTAAACATTTTTCTAATATTGTTAAAAGTGGTATTTTATTTAGCAATCAACAAAATTGACAATTGAGAATGAATAACACATGAAATGCAGAACTTGCTATATGTTTCAATCGTTGTAGGAAATAACAGAATCAAACAAGTACTTCATGATAGGAATACAAAGGATATGTTTTACTTTCTTGTTACTGCTGAATTTCAGGTCATTCAATACAAAGGCTGAAGAACAGACATACCTCGGAAGTAGCTGCGATAACACCGCCCAACAAACTCTCAGCAGTGCATACCAAACCAACCTTGATAAAATCCTGACCTGGATGTCCTCAGATTCAGCCACAAGCAATGGTTACAACATCACCACCGTAGGCTCCAACAATAGCTCTGTGTACGGCCTCTATTATTGTGGGGGTGGCTTGGCTGGATACTTTTGTCAATTTTGTATTTCCACTGCTGCAAGAGAAGCCCCTCGGCTCTGCTCCAATAGGGTGTCTGCTGTGGTGTGGAATGATTACTGCCTTATAAGGTACTCAAATGAAGAATTCTTTGGGAAAGCTATGACATATCCAACATGGCATGTTCTTGGAACAAAAACCATATCGAATATAACAGAGATTCAGATAGGTGAGGATTTTTTGAGAAGTTTGATCAGAAAAGCAACTAATGGAACCAACCAGTTGTATTATAAGGATGGCTTCAATTTGAGTGCCACTGAGAGTAGGTATGGCGTGGTGCAATGCTCTAGAGATCTCAAAAATGAAGTGTGCAGACAATGTTTGGAGGACATACTAGCTGAACTTCCCAAATGCTGTGAACAAAAACTAGCATGGAATATTTGGTCTGGAAGTTGTTTGATTCGGTATGATGATTATATGTTCTACCTTCTTAATACCCAACCACCTTCTGCTCCTGCTCCCAATGTACAAGGTGAATCTGAATCAATCTTTTTATCAACAAATATTAGTTTTTGTTAGTGGAAGGATTCAAACCAACGGCATATCCCTTCCCCCGTCCCTTCCTCTTTTATCACCAAATCAACCTTATATTCTCATTCATCTTTCATATTGTCGCAGATAAACAAGGGAGTGATAACAGGTCAAAAATATTGATCATTACCTTCAGTGTGACTGGGCCAATAATTGTACTATGTTTCAGCGTGTATTCCTTCTGGCATAGGAAAAGAGTGAGAAAAGGTAATTATCAAGAAAAAATGAAGGGTGGAGTTAGAGAATGTAACTTCTTCAAGCACACATTTCTTGATTTTCTCCTAGTCAAATAAAACTAGTTTGCTCATATATGAACTCACAACCTTCTCTCTGTAGAACGGCTTCCTCTACCATCATTTCATAAAATTCAACCAGGGGGAATGTTGAACACGGACCTGCCTAGAATCCCATTAATCACAATTCTAGAGAGTACTGATAACTTTTCAGAAGCATCTAAATTGGGGGAAGGCGGATTCGGCCCCGTTTACAAGGTTTTGATTATTTGGAGTTTCAGATATAGATTCCTTATTTTTACCAACTTTTTATATGGTTTTCTTTATTGCAAATTTTTATCAGGGAACTCTGCCTGATGGAACGCAAATTGCAGTAAAAAGACTCTCAGAATTTTCTGGTCAAGGCTCAGAGGAGTTCACAAATGAAGTAAAGTTTATAGCTAAATTGAGGCATCGTAACCTAGTAAGACTTTTAGCATGTTGCTCGGAGGGAAATGAAAAAATACTCGTATATGAGTATTTGCCGAATAAAAGTCTCGACTTTCACCTATTTGGTATGTTTTCACATAACCCCAGTAGCAGTGTTGCTTTCACTGCAATTTGTTCTTCAGCATTCGACAGTACAAGAATAGAATTGGTTCCCAAGTAAATTGAGAAAACTAAGAGCATGAGAACACGATCATAATAGCTAACACAGTCATACCATATTTTTCTTTCTTTCATATACACATTACACTATATTCAGTTATATCATGTTATAACTCATCTTTAAGGGGAAATGATAGATTTTTTTGGTTTTTTATCTCTTCCTGTGGCTAAATCATAGCATTTGGTGTATTTTCTAATTTTCTGCTTAACTCACCGTTTTTTTGTTCAAATCTCTATGATTTTATTGTGCTCTCAGATGTTGAGAGAAGAAAACAATTCGATTGGAAACTAAGATTAAGCATTATCAATGGAATAGCAAGAGGTATGTTTTACCTTCACGAGGACTCTCAACTGAGAGTAATTCATAGAGATCTCAAAGCCAGCAACGTTCTATTAGACCATGACATGAATCCCAAAATATCCGATTTTGGATTGGCAAGGGCATTTGAAGTGGGACAGAACCAAGCAAATACAAAACGAGTTATGGGCACTTAGTGAGTTTACTTATGACAAATACTTTGAAAACAATAAGATTTGTCAATGCATATTTTAGTTTTTAGTTACAGTAAAATAAAATTCTTTGCTATATGTTTCTTGACACGAGATAATAACAAAGGTTTATTGATTTCCATTAGTGGATACATGGCTCCTGAATATGCTATGGAAGGACTATTTTCAGTGAAATCTGATGTTTTCAGCTTTGGAGTTCTTGTTCTAGAAATCATTTGTGGGAGAAAGAATGGTAGATTCTACCTGTCAGATGGTCAAATTCTTCTTGTATACGTAAGTCTCCACTCTAATGTGGTATAGAAATTATTTACAATGCTAAGAGAACTAAGGCTTAAGCTTATTAAAAAAACTACAAATACTTGTGTAGGCTTGGAGAATATGGTATGAAGGAAAATGTTTGGAATTGATGGATCCAATACTAGAAAAATCCTTCATAGGCAGTGAAGTACAGAGGTGCATACAGATTGGTTTGTTGTGTGTTCAAGAAGACGCAAGGGATAGACCAACCATGTCCGATGTTGTTGTAATGCTGGTGAGTGACACAGTGGCCATTCCAAAACCCAAGCACCCAGCATTTTCAGTTGGAAGAATGGCCTCAGAGAAAGGCACCACATTAAGAAGTTCGAACAATCTTTCCATTTATGATATAACATCCTCCATTTCTTTACCTAGGTAATTTCATGATTGCGCAATGGATTTGTATATATCTAAAGTTGCATTTATAATTGATTTAAATTAAATTATTTATTAATTTATCTAGTCATATTGACATTATATGTACCCCTACATTTTACTTTAGAATATAGTCCAATCTCCAATAAAAAAATCTTGATTTTGTTGCGTTAGAAAATAGATCAATTTCCAAGAAAAAACTGCACAGACAAAAATACGGCATGCAACCACAGTTCATAAAACAAAATTATAATCACAAAGCCAGGTACCTAAAATTGCTTGGGTGAGAAAACCATTCACGGTAACCCTGCAAGTCCTTGTCAAAGTCAGAACACGCAGCACTATGTGTTTCTCCAACAAGGAATCAAGCCTGACTGAGCCATCAGTTTTCTTCTTAACAGAAATAGTTCCATTATCTATATTCCACTCCGTTAAGTCATCATGAAGAACATGAATCATAGACAACACGCTAACATGGGAGAGGCAATTGGCCACACAAAAAGCACAACTGATGAATATTCCCGAAGCAGCAAAGTCTGAGAAAATTTTCATAAAGAAGCAAATACCCATAAAAGTTCAAGAGGGAATTGGTAGCCAAATCTACGAATGAGCCAAAAAGTTCATGTCTACTCGGTAAGCTTTTAAAAGTAAGTTATCACGTCCTTTGGCAACCTCAATGCTACTTACATCAACCATTTTCTAATTAGAAGACATTAAGAGCTACTATATTTGTTCCCGGAAATTGAAAAGAAAAAAAGGTTTGACAAGAACAAATAGCTTCAAACTCACAGAACGTGCCACCATAACCCGTTAAGAAACTATTTTCAAAACCAACTAGGCAAATTTACTCTCGAGACTTACCCCCAATTTTCCGGCACAAAGGCATTTTCACAAACAGTTCATAGCCACCGCAACTTAAACTTGTTTGATTGAAATTCAAATAACATTATTAAGGTGTTAAGTTGTGTCAGTTTCAACTACAAAAAATAAAGGAGACTAGTCAGATTCCTTTGCTAAGAAGATGATACCATTATCATTACAACTAGGCAAAACAACTTTAGAAAAACAATAAACGCTAAGAGAACACAACTTTAACAAAAAAATGTAGAGATACCTGAGAATTTTTTGGAAAATGTTTAGAATTTGATAATGAATTTGCAGAAGTGAATTTGATAGAAAGGATGTAAGTGTCATAAATGCATTGCATTGTTTGAAAATATAATAAAATTTGATATTGTATCTTAACTAGCAAGGTAAAAACTAGCCATCCAGCTTAATCCGATTCCATCCACTGTTGATCATTTAGTTAATCAATTTAACCAAACACAATTATTAATAAGTCAAAAAAATTTAAATCTGGTCCAGCTTTCTGTCTTAAACAGGTTAACTTGTTTAAAGTTTTATTATGTTAAATATTAGAGAATTTAAATTAAAAAAATATATATAATACAATCCAAAATTATTTTAAATTTAAATATAATCCAAAATCAAACATAAAAAAATAAAAAATAAAATTAGGTAAGTTAACCAACAAAACTAACTTATTATATATTTAATCCAAATTAGTCTAAGTTCTTACTGAATCAAGTTCAAAATTAACTCATTTTAAAATTTTAACTTTTTTTCCTCGATCCAACCCAAACCGTCGTTGTTGACTCACATTTTCATTCCAAAGCCAATCAACCCCTTTTCCCCGAAGTTGTATGTGATTCTGCACAGAAGAAAATTTGAGTCATATTTTAATTCTAAATCTTTCATATATTTTTTCCTTTTATTAAAATTATTAATTCATTGAAAGCGAAACAAATAAAAAATAATTGTTAAAACTGACCGTTACAAAAACAGATTATTTTTTAACCTTAATATTTATGATTAAAAAAATAATAATATCTCATATTTTATATATTAATATCCTTCAATATATATCTTTGTTTATATTTAAATATGTTCTATTTACAAATTTTAACATTAATTTTGTATTACTTTTATTTTATATAAGATCATATTTTCCAATATTTCTACATCTTACTTTAACAATGCATATTATTTTAATATAATGTATAACTTAAATTTTTAGTTATAAATTTTAATTGCAATATTTCAAACATTGAATATTATATAACTTTCGCTATATTTAAATAAATAAATTATTTACATTATTTTATTTAAAGCTTAAAATTATATCTATTTATGAAAATAATCTTCAAATAAAAACTTTGATCAGCCGAAAAATTCATTTTTCAACAAAAATAAATTAAATAATAATATTAAAAATATAATAACAAGTAATGCCAAAACATATTTTTTTTAAACATATTTTTCTTATATTTTTCAATATGTTTAAGTAATATAATACTATTTTTGTGAGACTCTTTAAATCATAGTTATTAAAAGTATTAGGATGTTCTAGATAATAAGGCTGATTATTTAAATATTGAAAGTTAAAAATGTAAATAAAGTTTTGATTAATGAGTCTGATTACTTAAAATATATATCAATTTTTTAAAACTTATTTTTTCTATAATCCTCTATCATCTTTTAGTTTTCTAACTTTAAGGATATTGATTTCAAAATTTGTTTAAGTGATTATTATGATAAGATCTTCAATTTTGTTTGACCAAATATTGTATAAGAGTAAGTTAAATTTTGTTGCCTTTCTCTTTGGCTTTGTACCTTCCTCATGCATATGAATTAGTCTATGCATGTGTTCTCTGAGATTTTTTATTGTACTATTTATTGATATGTGGTTCTAACGACGTGTTCTGATCATAATTTTGTGGGTTGTAGGTGTAGATAAAGTTTTGTGTTTGGTGAGAATGGTCTAGATTCTATAGGATTGTTTGAGCTTCTAAAAAGGTAAGGGAAGTTAATTACTTTCTATTTCAAGTTATAACAATAGTGCAATAAAGAGAAACAACATCGGTTATTTTCTTCTATACTCAACGGTTCTTAAATTGAGGTATATACAAGCGAGGCAAAAAAGGGTAGCCTTTTTGCCTTAATTCTGAACTGAGCCAGTATGTGGGGGTCTTTTGCCTCGGTTGGTTTCAAATCGAGGCAGTATATGCCTTTTTTTTATTTTATTTTTTCAGAAAATGGGGACTTTTGCCTATTCAAAATCATTTTTTTCTTTTTTATCTAGGACAACGGAGGCAACGACGAAACAGCCAAAGGCAGTTATGAACGGTCGAAGGCGGCGACGAACGACCAAAGACGGTACTGGAATTTAACTATCGAAGAGGCTATTACCTTGGTTATTAAAACAACCGATGCGTAAACCTTTCAGACAAAATTCAAAATAAAATTGTAAATGAAAATTTTGAAAATATGTCCTAACATAGGCCTCGGTTCGCGCTTAAATTGAGGCATAAAAGGACTATAGCATCCCTAAAATGGAATTGAGGCAGTAGAGGCTGACAAAATGGATTTGAAACATTTAGAATCAGTTTATGTCAAGACATACTGCCTCAGTTGGTCAGAGAACCAAGGCAGTAGGCCTATTTCGAAAAAGTTGTCAAGGTTTTTTTGCCTCGGTTGGTCAAAGAACCGAAATAGTAGGCCTATTTCAAAAACATTGTGAAGTGAAAAGTTTTTGCCTCGGTTGGTCAGAGAACTGAGATAGTATACCCCTTTAGACATTGGTTTGTAGTGAACCGAGACATATAGTGTTGCCAGAATTAATAAATTTTCACCGCACTTTTATATGCTTCAGTTTTTTTGAAACCAAAGCGTAATGTACGAGTTAAAAAGCTGTTTATTTACTAGTAGAGGTGTCATTTGAGCCTCTAGCCCATGGTTGACCATGACCCCTTCTAAAGTCAAGCCCCACTTTTTAAGCCCACTTAATAGGGGTCTTTTAAAAGCCCCAACTCTCAAAGCCCCACTAGAATAGGGTTAGGATAGGGCTAGTCCCAAAACTAAATTAATTCATTTTTAATACATTTTTAATTATTTCTTTTATTTGCTTTACAAATTTAATAGTTTCTAAATTTTGCATTATATTTTACTAATATATTTTTTAATTAAATACAATATATAAATATTTATTTTATATAAATTAAAACTTAAAAGTTTTTTTTACCAAAAGTTCAATTTTTTTCTTTTTAATTTATAAAAAAAAGTTACCAAAACTTTTTTATTGTTTAATTTATAATTTTTTTTAATTGGTTATAATGAGATAAGTATGCATGTGTTTCCGTTTTTATGCAGATCTTAATACATGTCTTTATGCTTGTTTCTATCTGTTTTAAAAACATGTAATTTATTAGGTGATTTAAAAAGTGTATATTAATGTTTTTTAGTCTTTTATTTTGAAACTTAATTTTAAGGTAGATTCTTTATATATATATATATATATATATATATATATATATATATATATATATATATAATTATTTGATTTTTTTATCTAATTGATGTTTCTATTTGACATTTAATAATTATAATTTGTTCTTAAAATTTTATATTAGAGAAACAAATGTGTATAACTTTTACATAGTTGATACTATTATATTTTTTATTGTGATTTTTGTTTTCGAAAAAAAATATTTAATCAATATTTGAAATAGTAAATAAGTGGATGTAGTAGGGATAAAGATTAATTTTTATTTGGATGAGGTAGTTAAAGTTATATTTATTTTGTTCTGTTGTCAATTTATCATAAAAAATTTTAGATTTCGAAAATAAAAGTTGTGTTTTTACTTCATTTATAATAGTCAATATAATACGAAGGACGAAAAATACTAAAATAAATTTTCAGAAGTTAAATTTAAAATCTAAAAATATTTTAAGAATGAAAAGTAATTTTTTTTTATTAAAGACCATATACAATTCTTTTAAATACTGCAAAGACTAATTTTATTTTAGCAGCGAAATCTATACTGTTTTAATTTTCAACAAATGATAGCTTAAAGAGTTGAGCACGTTCGAAAACCGAGCATATGTAAAATGCATATGAAATAGAAAGAAGATAAAAGAATGTGTATATTTTAGTTTATGATATTGAAGGAAGGTATATCAATAAAGGAATTGATTGAACTACTTGTAAATATTTTTAAATAGATATTTATACTATATTTTGTCAAATTTTCACGTAATTATCTAATTCGAACACTATACTAGTTATATGAAAATAAATTTGATAGGATTATATTGAGTTGGACCAACAAATTAAATTTATGCTTAATTTTTTTATTAAAACAAATTAGTAGAAATACATATACATCATCTTTGCAATAAATTAGAAGTTAATTACATTTTTTAGTTCAAAATAAATACTTTTTTTAAAAAAAGTCTATGGGTTGGTTCTTGACCCACAAGACTTTTATAAATATTTTGGTCTTATAAACTTTTTTTTATGACATTTTTTTTTGTCTTGTGAGTTTTTTACCCCAATTCATGTGGGTCAAGACGGGTCTAACTACTAGTGTAATTTAAATTTGTTTTGTGTGTTTATGATGATGACTGAAAATTGATTTGGATGGTGTGTTTGAACTGGTGTGATAATTTTTAGATAAAGTTGTTTTAAAATTTTGATAGAATATAGTTTAGTTTGATGGAAATTTTACAGAATTAATGAGTTAATCACTAGTGCAAAAATGTTGTTTAACGTCACACGTTAGACGTCGGTTAAGGATAAGAGCGATGTATATTGATGACCGGTGGCATTTCCGTAAATAAGTTGGCAATATAAGCGTCCGTTAAGTAGATCCCCAACGTGTATAGAATTATAGACGTCGCCCCTTCCAACCTGACGTCTACATTTTTGACCGTTAGGTGAAAAGTCATTTCATTTCATCTTATAGACGTCGGTTCCTTGGGGGCCCCGACGTCTATATGGTGGAAATTAATGTTGCTCACCTACCTATTAGACATATATACGTTGGGCTCCTGCAAACTAACGCCTATATGTCTGTCAGGAAGGTGAATAGTCACTCTTTCCAGCCTTATAGACGACAGATCTCGCCACATTGACAGGGCCCTAATGTCTATATGGCGAAAATTAATGCTACTTACCAACCTGTCAGACATATAGAGGTCGGATCCCGCCACATTGACGTTTATATACAATTGTAGACGTCAGTTGCCTAAGGTACCGACGTCTATAGTCCTATCAGGTATGTGAAAAGTCATTCGTTTCCGCCCACTAGACGTCTCATCCCGCCAAATCGACGTCTATATACAACAGAAATATTAATTTTTAAATCGAATGGACGTCATATTAGTCAGACATCCTATGTATTTGCTATTTTAAATGTCGGTTATGTGTACAACAGACGTCTAATTTCTTGTTCAATAACACTGCGAACCAGTAAGTTTGCGAACCAACACTTTGATCGTCTTTGCCTTTTCTCTCCGCTGCTCTGCATTTCCAAGTAAGTTTCCTCCCTTTTAACTATTTAAAGTTGTTTTTACTCCGATTAAAGTAATCTTTGATGTATTATCTCTCATTTGAACCGATTAAAATGACTTTTCATTGTGTTTTGGTGTAGTTTTTTTGTTGTGTCTTTGTGTAGCGTAGTGTACCTTCTTCCTTTGCTAGTTTCCTCGTAAGGAAAACTTGCGTTCTTTGGATTTCTCACGGCATTTCAATCCAAGGATGAACTTGGGTTGTTGCCTATGTCCATTTCGACCGCCAACGAGAACTTGGATTTCTCACGGCATTTCACCCTATTCTTTTTCATTGGCGGTCGGAATAGACTTAGGCAATGACCCAAGTTCGTCTTAGGGTTGAAATGCCATAAGAAGTCCAAAAGACGCAACTTTTTCTTACGAAGAAACTAGCAAAAGAAGGAGGTGCTACTACGGTACGCCAAGACACGACAAAAACAGCACCAAAACACAACAATCACTTCATAGACGTATGTTAATGTACAAACCGACGTCTAAGGTAAGATTAGACGTCGGTTAGCGCATTGTCAGATGTCTTTGTAGACGTCGGGCTATTGAACCGGACTGACGTCTATATCGACGTCGCACCTGCGAAAAACCGACGTCCCATTAACGTCACCCATATAGACGTCGGTTCTGTTTCTGACGTTAAAAGCCCAAAATAACTAACGTCTAAAGCCCTTTCTGCACTAGTGAATATATGTATTTTTGTTAGGGTGGCGGTTTGATAATACACGTGGAATTTCTTTGGTATAAACGAAGTCCCACATCAGATAAAAGAAGATATGAACATGAGTTTATATACATATAAGATACCTCTATAGACCTTTTGGAGTGGTACCATAAGCAAATCCGTGAGGGCTTAGCTCAAAGTGGACAATATCTTATAAATAACCATTGTCCTTGTTTGAGGAGAGGATGTTGGGTACAAACCATTTTCATATCAGGTAAAATAATATCACAAATAATATTATATAAACCTTACTTCATCCATTTTCAAAATTTAAAATAAAAATTAATATTAATTAATTTGTATTCATCTCGACACACAAATAATTATTTTATACCATATAAAAAGATACTTTTATTTTATATGGATTTTATATTACTCACTTTAAGTCTTTTCATGTTTTCATTTATTCTCATGTTGTCAAGATCAATTTATCCTACAAAACAATTCTAAAAATTTTACAATTTATAAAATTCAAACTCGATAAGAAGATTAATATTATCATGAACAATGAGACAAATAAAATAAAATGACAACAAAATAGTTAGTAATAAAAGATAATTAAATATTAATAATAAATTACAATAAAAGAATTGTTTTTATTAATTTTAGAAATCATAAATAATAATTTTTGATGTTTTATTTATTATACTTCAAAGAAATAATCCTCTTATCTATTTGTCTCCTTTGCTTTCCTTTTATTTTCACTCCATTTTTTTTTCAATAAAACATCATATTTCGAATATTTTCTATTTTATTTATGTTCTCTACACTAAATGATTATTAAAATGATTTGGTGTTCGCAAATTGAATTGATTATTTACTTTTTTTTTTAATGTAACAATGGAATGAAATAACAGTTATATGTAATTAGACACTCTCCTTTACTTGTGCAGTTGCTCATCTAACTAGAGACTTCCTTGTTTAGTAGTATGAGTGTTTTGTTATTATCAAAAATTCTTTTCACTTGAGGGACTGATCTACCAAAAAAAAGTAGACATTCCTTCTATAAGTTGAATACTTTGTATAAGTTAGTTTGAACTCCAAAAATTAGTCTACGACGTAGAAATTTTATTATATAATCAAGTAGATGACTTTGTTTAGATTTTATTTTCTAATTCTTTGGTATTCCAAATTAAACATTATGACATGTCCTTCTAACGAGGGCAATCGTATACACAAACACATTTGTGAGGATATTTCTCAACGCAATACCCAGTTCCATGATATTGTTTCTCACAATTACTACGACACCAACTGAGGTTGCAGAAATTTGGATTCAATACTTTCATACACGGTTTTTCTGGCATTGCTCCACTTGTTCTCGAAATAGCTATCAAAATGAAAGAAAAATAAGTGTAAAAAATATTACAAATATGTTCTTCACACAGATACACAGACATACAGATATGTTGATAAAACCATTAGTTTACTGCATTTGTGTACGACGACGTAAAACGACAACCATTCGGTCCATACTATATATCATACAGTATGAAATTGTTTTACTATACAACTAGAATTGAGATGATAATAAAAAAAATATACATAGAGAAAAATTGTTATATATACCTGTAATGATTAGGGTAAGAATGAAAATCAACGTGAAAGAAATCTTAGCCATCACCGAAACAAAACAGCAATTTGAATAAAGATAAATTGTTGTTGATATTCTGATTGAATATGAGGCGAAAGGGTTTATATAAACAAATAGTTGGGGTGAAATAATTTAGGATCTCTTTATTTCGAAAAATATATTTTTTTTAAATAGATAAAACGTACTTACACCGTTACCATGCATTTTTAACCATATAAGGTGATTTTAAATTGACAATTCTTTTCATTTTTCAATCAAAAATTAGTTTTTTTATTACGAATTTATGCTCAAATCAATTATTCATTTTATCTCAATCCAAATAATGCATTTAATGAAAAAAAATTAGGTTATTTTAAGAAATTTGTTTCAAAAAATGGTATATTCGTTTCTAAATATTCGAACGCCCTTAAACTTAGAAGAGAAAGTGCAATTTAGTAGAAAACCATGTGATCTTTCCTCCGCATTCACGTCTCTCTCTCTCTCTCTTTATTTATCTACATATTTAACTATTTAAATTTTAAATATCCTATCAGGGAATTATAATTTTTAAATTGTGGGTTGTGTATAATATATTCGTATTTATCATTCAAAAATTTAATACAAGTGCTATGAGATTTTTCTTTTATTAATATGGGTTAATTTTTTTTCTTTTTTTTACATATATAAATAAAAGAAGATAAAACAGTTAAGTAAAAATAATTGACTACGAATTCTATTTAACTAAAATAGTTTTGTGAAGATCTTAATTTCTGCTCTTCTTTATAATAACTTACAAATGTTAATGACTATAAAAATAATTAATGACAAAATTGCTTATAAGCTGATTTTAAACGGACAATTATTTTCATATTTCGATAAAATATAAATTTTTGTTACGAATTGATCCTCAAATCAATTTCTCCTTTTATCTCAATCCAACTAATGCATTTAATGAGAAAATTAGATTATTTTAATAAATTTTTTCAGAAACTAGTAGATTCTATTTTAAATACTCCTTATTAGGTTGTGTTTATATTGAAGAATGAATTTAACGGAGAGAGAATTGATGGATTTGAAAATATTTGAGAATAAGTTGATTTTCTTTTTCAAATAATTTAAAAATGTGTAAAAGTGAATTTGGAAGTAAAATTTGCAAAAATTAGTCTATGATTTAATTAATGTGACAGGTAAAACTGGTTTAATGAATAGAAATGAAAGATTACCAAAATGTTTTTAGTGGTAAAAGTAATATAAAATTATTATTGTTAATAATATATTTAATTGTAAAAAATACTTTTTTAGGATTATTATTATTATTATTATTATTATTATTATTATTATTATTATCTTTATTGTTATTATTTTTAACTTTCACTTTATTTAAATAAATAAATTATTTACATTATTTTATTTAAATCTTAAAATTATATCTATATATAATAATAATCTTCAAATAAAAACTTTGATCAGCCGAAAAATTCATTTTTCAACAAACATAAATTAAATAACAATATTAAAAATATAATAAGAAGTAATGCCTAAACATGTTTTTCTAAACATATTTTTCCTGTATTAATTAAGTTCTAAAATATCTTTTCGAATAAACTTATGTGATAAGATGTTGTAAATATTAAAACTAATTTATTATAATATTAAAAGTTATGAATATAAATATAGTTTCGACTAATGAGTCTCATTGTGTAAAACATATATCATTTCTCTAGAACTTATTCTTTAATAATCTTCTGTCATCTCTCTTAGTTTTCTAACTTCTAGGTTATTGGTTTGAAAATTAGATAGTGTCTAAGTGATTAATGCAACAAGATCTTCAATTATGTATGATCATATATTGTAGAGGATTAAGTTAAATTTTTTTCTCTTCTCTCTAGTTTTGTACCTTCCTAATGCATGTGGATTAGTCCGTGCATGTGTTCTCTAAGTTTTTTTATTGTACTATTTGCTGATAAGTGGTTCTAATGATATGCTCTGATAATAGTTTGTGAGTTGTAGGCACAGATAAAGTTATGTTTTTGGTGAGAATGGTCTAGATTCTATAGGGTTGTTTGGGCTTCTAAAGAGGTAAGAAAAGCTAACTTTCATGTTATAATTTAAATCTGTTTTGTGTGTTTATGATGATGACTGAAAATTGATTTGGATGGTGTGTTTGAACTCGTCTGATAATTTTAAGATAAAGTTGTTTTAAAATTTTGATAGAATATAGTTTGGTTTGATGGAAATTTTACAGATTTAATGAGTTAATATATGTATTTTTGTTAGGGTGATGGTTTGATAATGCACGTGTGTTGTTGGTTTGAAATGGGTGGAATTTAGGTGTTGGTTCTCAGGCTTTGGGGTTGAGATTTGGTGTATGTTTTATTCCCCCCTCTTCACGACTATCACTCCCTACTACTTTCCTCCCATGCATTCCCTTCCACTAGTACGCCATAAAACCGTTGTAGTACACACACACACACTCATTTCCTTTTCGTAGTGGCCTAACCTGAGGCTTTCTCTCTATACAACCTGTACCACACTCACTCCCTCACGTCTAAGCAACCACTCTCAGTAAGGAAAAGATGCTTTGCTTTACCATTATCCCATGAGAATATGTCCCATCAATTCCATCGAGAAGAAGATAATAGAAGCGAGACCCTAAGCCTCACAATGGGTGCAATTGTTAAGATATGTTAAATATTCTATTAACGGATATTAGGCAATCAAATATTGTGTTAGTTATAGTTTAAATATTATTATAATTTGTGCAGATTTATGCACCTGTAATTCCTGTAATAAATGAAGAATTATAGGATCCTTGTATGTATATATGGTACTCTAGTCTTGAAATAATACATCAGAATTATTCTTTAAACATCTTAATATGGTATAAAAGCCAAACACTGATATCCTCTACAATATATGAATCAGTGTTTCTTTTTTTCATTGAATATTTCTGACGGTTCCTTCCGATAAGAATCAATCGGAAAAACATGATTATGGAACTTTCGTGGCTTCCAAGAGTTATATTTCTACTACTGCCGGATTTGTGACCAAGTCAAGTATATGTTAGCAAAATGATGAAGATGAAGTTTTGTTGTCCAAATCAAGTCAAGAGAAATCAAGATTCAAGAATATCTTATGAAGACTTGTATTGCAATGGAAAGCTTTTGTAATAATTGTAGTTCAGTGTCTAGGACTTAGATAACAACAAAAAGGAAATTTGGTATGGCATAGACAGTTGGGACATCCCTCTTTTGGTTATTTAAAAAAATTATTTTCATCATTATTTCATAAATGCAATATTTCTATTTTTTTTTTTGTGAAACTTGTGTTATGGCAAAAAATCATTATGTTGTGTTTCCTTAAGCAATAACATAACTGATTTTCCTTTTTCATTAATTCACACAGATGTTTGGGGTCCTGCTCCACAATCTACACATAACGGGAAAAAATGGTTTTGTTAGTTTTGTTGATGATTGTACTCGGGTAACCTGGGCATATTTGCTTAAACATAAAAGTGATGTGGTTCGTTCCTTCTATCATCTGATCATTACACAATTTAACATATCTAATCAGATAATGGAGGGGAATATTTTAAGACTGAATTAATAGAGTTCATGAACTCTAAAGGCATCTTGCATCAAACTACATGTCCTTATTTACCACAACAAAATGGAGTAGCCGAGAAGAAAAATAGACATATATTAGAGGTGACAATATCACTTTTGATAGATGGTAATGTCTCATCTCATCATTAGAGTGAGGTTGTGAGTTTTGTCATTTATTTAATTAATCAAACCCCTACTTGTGTGCTTAACTTTTGAATGTCTTTCGATGTGTTATATGATCATTGTATCCTTCCTCCCATAGTTTATTTACCACCTCATATTTTTTGATGTGTTATATATGTTCACTTACACATACATCAATGTATAAATCTTGAAGAACGAGTAATTAAATAAGTTTTTGTTGGGTATGGATCAACTCAAAAAGGTTATCGTGCTTACCATCCACCATCAAAGAAATTTCATATCTCTATAGATGTGGCATCTAATGAGCATGAACATTTTATGTTGATTCTCCACTTCAGGGAGGCAATGAAAGTGAAGTGCATAATCATGATGTTAGTATGTTTGAAAAATTATATTGTGAAGATAAATTATCGTATGAGGATCATTCTGCAGGAAATAAGCAAATCCTAAATATGGGCACTTCTTTTTTGGATAATACTGTGATATGCACAGGTACCTTCTGATCCTATCTCTATATTGTTGATAATACTAATTTAGATGAAATTGATCATGAAATTGATTCTTGTCTACGTGAGACCACCAACACACAAAGCACTGAGTCTACTACTGGTCAATATAATCTTCCACCTCGTTCTGACCGTGGTCAACCTCCAGCTAAATATGAACCAGACCTCCAAGGCAAAGTTAAATATTCCATTAGTAAATATGTGTCATCTCACATGTTATCCCAGTCATATGCATCATTTATATCTCAATTATCTTCAATTTTTATTCCTAGTAATATACAAGAAGCTTTGACAGAATCTAGATGGACCAAAGCAATGGTTGAGGAGATGACAGCTTTAGAAAAAGAACAATACTTAGGATCTTGTGTCCTTACCAAGAGGGAAGAAAATTGTGGGATGCAAATAGGTATTTACAATTAAGCATAAAGCTGATGGAACTATTGAGAGGTATAAAGTACGACTTGTGGCTAAATGTTACACTCAATCTTATGGTGTAGATTACCAAGAGACGTTCACACCGGTAACCAAGCTCAACATTGTGAGAATACTTCTGCCGCTAGCAGTAAACCAAGATTGACCTCTTCTACAATTTGATGTGAAAAATGTTTTCCTACATGGAGCAATTTCAGAAGAAATTTATATGGATTCTCCACCAGGCGTGACAGATTCAATTAGAATGAAGGTTTGCAAATTAAAGAAGGCTCTATATGGATTAAAACAATCCCCAAGAACATGGTTTGGAAGGTTTACCAAGTCTATGAAGGCTTTTGGCTATAGAGCAAGTAACTCTAATCTCACCCTATTTTTGAAGAGAGGAAAAGGAAAAATTACAACTTTGATTATATTTTTAGATGACATGATTGTTACAGGAAATGACTAAGATGAGATTTCTAGTTTACAACAATACCTTGCATCTGAATTTGAGATGAAACAACTTCGAAACCTCAAATATATTTTTGGTATTGAAGCTATATCTAAACATGGTATTTTCCTATGCCAAAGAAAATATATTATGGACTTACTATCGGAAACTTGTTGTTTAGGAGTAAACCAGCTGATACACCAATTGAACAAAATCATAAACTCTTCCAATGCTAAAATTCAGCAAGCATAGACAGAGGGATACCCAAGACTGATAGAAAAATTAATTTATTTGTGTCATACACGTCCAGATATCACCTATGTAGTGAATGTTATTAGTTAATTTATGCATGACCTACAAAAGCTTCATATGGATGTTGTTGAGAAGATTTTGAGATATTTGAAATCTGCTCCTGGAAAAGGAACTTTGTTCTCAAATCATGGAAACTTCAAAGTAGAAGGGTACACAAATACAAATTGGGCAGGTTCAAAAGATGATAGAAGATCTACCTCTGGATACTTTACTTTTGTAGGAGGAAATCTTGTAACTTGGAGCACTAAAAAACAACCTGTAGTAGCAAGATCTAGTGTTGAAGCAGAATTTAGAGGCATGACACTAGGTGTATGTGAACTTTTGTGGATTAAATAAGTTCTTTCAGATTTACACTTTAAACCAAATGAAGCTATGAGTTTGTATTGTGACAATACTTCGGCTATATAGCAATTGCTCACAATCCTCTGCAACATGATATAACAAAGCATGTGGAGATTGATAGACAATTCATCAAAGAGAAACTTGAAGCTGAAATAATTTCATTTCCTTTTGTAAGATCAGAATTGTAGTTGATTGATGTTCTCACCAAAGGAGTGTCAAGAAGATTTTTGAATGGATGAGGATGTTAAGATATGTCAAATATTCTATTTATGAATATTAAACAATCAAATATTATATTAGTTATAATTTAGATATTACTATAATTTATGCACCATTATCATTCCTTTAACAAATGAAAAAATATAAAATCCTTAATATATCGAAATTATTTTAAACATCTTAATAACAACCACAATACTAAAAGGTCTCATATGAAACCCCAAAACCCAAAGTTTCTACTAATCCGAAGGAACACAACCCCTTCCTTTTCAAGGTCAAAACGAAGATCACATGGCAAGAGAAAAACTCTTAACACATACATTATAGTCATTCTCCCATCGTATATGATTCGTGAACAAGGCATGATCAACAGATACCCCTTCCAGGGAGTTTTTTCGACAAACACCCATTGCTCTTCACCAGGTGTCTCCAGAATTCTCTACTTCTCCCTCACGGTCAAACACAGGTGCATTCCATAGACCAGATATCACAGTAGACACATTAACCACTAGACCAACTCCTTCCCTAGAATAATTACACAAACAATAATATATAACCCTTTAGCTCATCCATTTTTTTTTTCATTAAAACATCATATTTCGAATATTTTCTATTTTATTTATTTTCTCTATAATAAATGGATTATTAAAATGATCTGGTCTTTGCAAATTTGAATTGATTATTTACTTTTTCAGTGCACCAATTGAATTAAATGATATTTTTGAACTCTTTCATTATTTTTGGTCATAATACTCATCTGAATTCAGGAAAAAAAAAAGGAAGCAAGAAGACTCTACATGTCCTTTCTCGTTCTCAACACTTATTTTCCCCATTAATTCTACTGTTAGACGTTTTATGCTTAGAAAAATCATTTGCTAAGTACATTTCTATTACTTCTTCAAAGACTAAAACATAGATACACAACTCCAAAGCTTCAACTGTTAATAATATAGAGTAACAGCAGAAATCATTTTATTTTCTTATTATTGCGTATTCCAAATTGAACATCATAGGACATGTCCTTCTAACGAGGACAATCATATTCACAAACACATTTATAATTTTGAGGATACTCAACGCAATATCCAATTCCGTGATATTGATCCTGACAATTCGCATTACAACTGTATATGCATGCATATGGATCCAATACTCGCATACATCTTTTTCCTGGCATTGCTCCACTTGTTCTTGAAATAGCTATAAAAATATAAAAGGAAGAGAAAGAAAAGACAATTTCTCATTAAAAATCACATACATGTTAAGTTTCAGATGGCTTTGTTTTGATTTCATATGCTGGCAAGTCAAATGATATGATAACAGAAGAATGTCTCTTTAAAACTCATACAAATTTACTCAGTTGCGTTTATCTGAAACTATATAATAACATAGAAAGTAAAATTAAATATATACTTTATAAACTTTTTCTCAGTGTAATCTTCTAATACAGTACAAGTGGTAATATCTTTAAAGAACTCAAGGAACTGTAATGTTTTCTAAAAAATATTTCTAAAATTGTTATATATACCTGAAATGATTAGGGTAAGAGTGAAAATCAACGTGAAAGAAATCTTAGCCATCACCGAAACAAAACAGCAATATGAATAAGGATAAATTGTTGTTGATGTTATGATTGAATATGAGGCTAAGGGTTTATATAGTTGGTGTGAAATCATTTATAAGAATACGCTCCCTTGTTAATTTTTGTAAACATGTATTGAAACTGTTATTTAAAGAAGTTATTTTATACTTAGAGCGGTTAACTGTACTGCTGTTAAAATTGGTCATCTAGTTCAATCCAGTCCGGTCCTTGATTAATGAGTCAACACAATTTAACTCATTTATTAACGAGTCAGAAAAATTCGAATCCGGCCCAACTTACCACAAGTTGACTTAATTACAATTTTTTTAAAATAAAAATAAATTACAAAATTTCTATAATTCAAATCTAAACAAATTTTACTTCCAAATTTTAATCCCAAAGGTGTTTAATTAATTTTGAAAATAGGGAACTTAAATAATTTTTTCAAGCAAAAAATAATAATAAATATCTTTTATAAAATTAAAATTAAATTTTAATAAAATAAAATTAGGTAGGTGGGTTAGGGCTAACCCGACTCACCATGAGTTCAACTCGGATGAACCGAGTTTAAATGAACCGGATTGAAATCCGCATAAAAAAAATATAATTTTTTCAAATCCAACCCAAACCCGTGGTGAACCAGTTGGTCCACAGGTTGTGATCCATTTTGACAACTCTAGTTAACTGTATACTATTTCCTTTTAAATATAGAAAAACACTTAACAGTGTATAGTGTATAGTAGTAATATTTATCACCAACGAAAACATTAATTTTTCAAATATTCCAAATAATTTTATTTTTAGATGTCCATTAATATATTTAGAGCAACTAAGCATATATATATATATATATATATATATATATATATATAACTCTTTTTCTCTTCGTGTTTACATCGTGGAATCTTGAATTCACTCAAGTGCTTGGTTGTCATTTAATTTAGTTCTTTCATTTAATACAATTTTGTGGCTAATGAAAGAAAAATATTGTCGATCCTCTAATTTAGAATCTCTTTATTTCGAAAAATATTTTTTTTAATAGATAAAACGTACTTAGACCGTTACCATTCATTTTTAACCATATAATAAAGTGATTTTAAATTGACAATTCTTTTCATATTTCAATCAAAAATTATTATTTTTTTATTACGGATTTATGCTCAAATCAATTACTCCTTTTATCTCGATCCAAATAATGCATTTAATGACAAAAATTAGGTTATTTAATAAATTTGTTTCAAAAAATGGTGTATTCTTTTCCAAATATTCCAACGCCCTTAAACTGAGAAGAGAAAGTGTAATTTATGGTACTTTAATTTTATGAAAACTTTTTATGTTTAATAGAAAACCATGTGATCTTTCCTCCGCATGCGCGTCTCTCTCTTTATTTATCCACATATTTCATTGTTTTAAATTTTAAATTTCCTATCAGTTAATTAGAATTTTTAAATTGTGGGTTGTGTGCAATATATTCTTATTTATCCTTCAAAAAATTTAATACAAGTGCTATGAGGATTTTTCTTTATTATTATGGGTTATTTTTTTTTACATATATATATAAATAAATAAAGATAAAACAGTTAAGTAAAAACAATTGACTACGAATTCTATTTAACTAAAATAGTTTTGTGAAGATCTTAATTTCTGCTCCTCTTTATAATAACTTACAAATGTCAATGACTATAAAAATAATTAATGACAAAATTGCTTATAAGCTGATTTTAAATGGACAATTATTTTCATATTTCAATAAAAAATAAATCTTTTATTACGAATTGAACCTCAAATCTATTATTCCTTTTATCTCAATCCAACTAATGCATTTAATGACAAAATTAGATTATTTTAATAAATTTGTTTCAAAAACTGGTAGATTCTTTTTTAAATATTCCAAAGCCCTTGGGTTGTGTTAATATTGAAAATAGATTTGGCTGAGATTGAATGGATTTCAGGATATTTGAGACTAATTTGATTGTTTTGTTTCAAGGAATTTAGAGGTGTATGTGGTGAATTTAGAAGTAAAGTTTGTGAAAATTAGTTGTGATAGATAAAAAAATGGTTTTATTACTAGAAATGAAATATTAGAAAAATACTTAGTGATAAAAGTAGTATAAAAAGATAATTTTTAATAATATATGTAATTGTAAAAATTATTATAAGGAGGAAAAAAAATCAAAGTTATTTTTTAATGAAATAACTAAAACAATACATTTTTTTAGGATTATTAATTTTATTATTTGTTTACTTTTATTAATATTATT
This sequence comes from Vigna reflexopilosa, assembly GCA_027742785.1. Taxonomy (NCBI): domain Eukaryota; kingdom Viridiplantae; phylum Streptophyta; class Magnoliopsida; order Fabales; family Fabaceae; genus Vigna; species Vigna reflexopilosa. Next base: position 32,579,580 of record CM050925.1, on the reverse strand, counting down.
ATTATTGTTATTATTATTGTTATCGTTATCGGTATTATTGGTATTTAGTGTTGTTATTGTTATAGTTGTTATTGTTATTATTATTATTGTTTTATTGTTTTTATTGAAAAGCACGTGGAACATATTTTTGTAACCCTAGTCGATGTGACTACCACGCTCATCACCATCAACACGCAAGCTTCTTCATCCGGCAACCATGGCAGCCCAAAGCGTCGTCACTGTCATCCTCACTAGCAGTCGTCCTCTTCAACGCATCATCAACGCTCAAGCCGCCGTCGTAGAACCACCGTCTCACACCTTCATATTCTCTAGCAAAACCACCACAGTGTCGCCACATCACTCCACCACCACGACCCAAAATCGCGCATGCTTCGAGCCTCACTCACGTAGACCATCATCGCGAGGTCGCCATCAACACCTCGTCATCCTCCAAGCTCGCATCGGACCACCACCATGAGCAGTGCCACTTCTTCATTCACACGCAACCATGGCCATCTTCCATTGATGCTTCGTGCCGCCATCCTCACCACCTGCACTCAGAATCGCCATCCGCAAGAGGCCACCACCACGAGCTTCTGCCTCGCACTTGCAAAGAGAGGAAAACCTAAGAAGACAACCAAACAAAAGAGGACCAACAACCACCCTCCAGGAATCGCGCCGCCATGAAGAAGAAACCCCAATCACGCAATCAAACCTGCAACCAGCCAAGCACCGTGAGTGACTACCTTATCTCCATCAGCGGTCTCGCGCAGAGACTTCCTAACGGCGCAAGTTCTTTTTTCCCAATCTGGCAAACCCTGATTTTGGGTGAGAAAGGGGATGACACGTGCCACCTACTTTTCAAATGAAATGCCAACTCACCTAGCCATCAGACAACAATTTTGACGTCGTCCACAGAATTTAATGGTAGAGACTGTATTGCTTCAATTTTTCATAAATAGGGACCAAATTGAGCTACTTCAAAATACAGGGACTTAATTCACGTAAAATTGTACAAATAGGGACCTCCAAATCAATTAAACCTTGTTATTACTATTGTTCATTAATCGCATTTGTATTCAAGGTGTGACCCTATCCTATTAAGGATGATTCACTTTTTTTAGTTTATTAAACATACAAATTTTAAACAATACATCTAAAATATCACAAAATTTTTCTAGCATTTTGTATTGGTCTTTAGGCTACACGAAATGAAAGTGACGCAAATTTTCATAAAATTTAAGACATGTATATTAAAATTTATATATATATATATATATATATATATATATATATATATATATATATATTAATATATATTAATAAATTATGAAAAAGATTTGTTAAAAAGATTTGGAGAATAAATAATTTTTGTATTGAATCTCAAACGGAAAATTAAGGTTAATTAGTGTTTTACTTGATAAGGAGGCAAAAGAATATGATTAGGCATAGTAGAATTTATAATCTAAAAAGTTTTTCCTTTTAACGTAAACAAATTAATTAAGAATTAACTTTAATTAATTCAAAATAAAACAATAATACATAGATATTAATTTATTATTTCATTTATTTTATTGTTATTAAACTCACATTTATATTTTTGTATAACATTCTTATTTATTAATTTCATTAAGTTATATTTTTAGTTTTATATTTTATTATTTACATTATGTTTTATTAATCCTTTTAAGACTTATCCTTATATCTCAAGAATTTCACACATATCTATATGGTGTAGTCATTTACAATTACCTAACCATACCATACCTTTTGCCAAGATTCGGTAACTTATATAAACACTTATAAACCTCAAATGTCAAAGATTAAACATATGAAACTATTTTTCCAAAATATCTAATGTTGTTTCTCATCTAACAAAAGACTTTCTTGTCTAGAAGTATATATGAATGTTTTGTTATCATAACAATTTTTTTCACTTAAGGGATAAACAATTTTTTGAAAGGCTATGTATATAAAATAAGAAATTCTTATATATATATATATATATATATATATATATATGTATATATATTAATATAAAATAAAATGACAAAATATTGTTAGTAATAAAAAAACAATCAAATGTTAACAATAAATTACATTTGCAAAAAAATAATAATATTTATTTTTATTAATTTTAAAAATCATAAATATTAATATTTATTTTAGTATTTAATTATTTTATTTCAACCAAATAATCTTCATATCTAGTTCTCTTCTTTTATTTTATTTTTTTTCACTTCATATCTATTTCGACTACTTTTTCTATTTTATTTATTTTGTCTATACTAAATGGATTATTAAAATGATGGTGTTCTCAAATTTGAATTGATTATGTATCCAATGTAGCAGTTAAATCAAATCACATTTTGTTAAACTCTTTTATTATTATGTCTTAATACTAATCTGAATTCAGGAAAAAAAAGGTAGGAAGAAAGAAAACTGTGCATGTCCTTTCTCGTTGTGAACACTTATTTTCCCCATTAATTCTACTGATGGACGTTGTATGCTTAGAAAACTTTTCTATATCTTCGTCGAAGAATAAAACATAGACATACTACACCAAAACTTCAACTGTTAATAGTATAAAGTAACAGTATAGAAATCATTTTATTTTCTTATTCTTTGGTATTCCAAATTAAACATTATGACATGTCCTTCTAACGAGAGCAAATGTATGCACAAATACATTTGTGAGGATATATGTCAACGCAATACCCAGTTCCGTGATATTGTTGCTCACAATCCATACGACACGAACTGAGGTTGCAGAAATTTGGATTCAATAGTTGTATACACGGTTTTTCTGGCATTGCTTCACTTGTTCTTGAAATAGCTATCAAAATGTAAAAGGAAATGAAAGAAAAATAAGTGTAAGAAATATTACAAATATGTTCTTCACACAGATACAGACATAGAGATCATTACACGCCTTAATAAAACTATGTTGATAACCATTAGTTTACTGCATTTTTACGACCTAAAACGGTAACCATTCGGTCCATACTATATATCATACAGCATCAAATATACAAAAATTGTTGTATATACCTGTAACGATCAGGGTAAAAGTGAAAATCAAAGTGAAAGAAATCTTAGCCATCACCCAAACAGAACAGCAACACGAATAACTATAAATTTAGGTTTGTTGTTGATATTATGATTAAATATATGAGGCGAAGGGTTTATATAAACAAAATAATTGGTATGAAATCATTTATAGGAATACGTTCCCTCATTAATTTTTGTACACATGTATTGAAACTGTTATTTAAAGAATTTATTCTATACTTAGATTAATTAATTGATCATATTTCCTTTTAAATATAGAAAAACACTGAAGAGTGTACAGTAGTAATATTTATCATCACGAAAACATTAATCACAAGTTTAAAATATTCCAAATAATTTTATTTTTATAATTTTTACATTAATATATTTAGAGCAACTAAGCATATAACTCTTTTTCTCTTCGTGTTTACATCGTGGAATCTTGAATTCACTCAAGTGCTTGGTTGTCGTTTAATTTAGTTCTTTCATTTAATACAATTTTGTGGCTAATGAAGGAAAACCATTGTGGATCCTCTAATTTAGAATTTCTTTATTTCGGAAAACATCTTTTTTAAATAGATAAAACGTACTTACACCGTTACTATTCATTTTTAACCTTATAATAAGGTGATTTTAAATTGACGATTCTTTTCATATTTCAATCAAAAATTAATTTTTTTTATTACGAATTTATGCTCAAATCAATTACTCCTTTTATCTCAATCCAAATAATGCATTAATGCCAAAAAATAGGTTATTTTAATAAATTTGTTTCAAAAAATGGTATATTCCAAAGCCTTTAAACTGAGAAGAGAAAGTGCTATTAATGGTACTTTAATTATTACAAAAACTTTTCATGTTTGGTAGAAAACCACGTGATCTTTTCCTCCGTATGTACGTCTCTCTCACTTTCTTTATCTACATATTTAATTATTTTAAATTTTAAATATCCTATCAGGGAATTATAATTTTTAAATTGTGGGTTGTGTGTAATATATTCTTATTTATCATTCCAAAATTTAATACAAGTGCTATGAGATTTTTCTTTTATTAATATGGGTTAGGTTTTTTTTTTTACATATATAAATAAATAAAGATAAAATAGTTAAGTAAAAATAATTGACTTCTATTTAACTAAAATAGTTTTGTGAAGATCTTAATTTCTGCTCCTCTTTATAATAACGTAAAAATCTTAACGACTTTAAAAATAATTAATGACAAAATTGCTTATAAGGTGATTTTAACTGGACAAGTATTTTTATATTTCCATAAAATATAATTTTTTTATTACGAATTGATCCTCAAATCTATTACACCTTTTATCTCAATCCAACTAATGCATTTAATGAAAAAATTATATTATTTTAATAAGTTTATTTCAAAAACTGGTAGATTCTTTTTTAAATATTCAAAGACATTAGGCTGTGCTCATTAAAGAATGAATTTGATGAACCGGAAGCGGATGAGTTTGAAATTTAAGAGTAAGTTGATTCTTTTTTCAAGGAATTTAGAGGGGAATTTAAAAATAAAATTTATAAAAAGTAGTCTATGATTTAACTAATGTCACAAATAACAAAATGTTTAATAGATAGTAATGAAATATTACAAAATATTTTTATAGTAAAAGTAATATAAAATAATTATTATTATTAATTTATTTAATTGTAAAAATTATTATAAGAAGACAAAAATCAAAATTATTTTTTGAATGAAATAATTAAAAAATATATTTTTTAGGATTATTATTATTATTATTGTAATTATTAATATTATTGTTATTAATAATATTATTATTATTATTATTATTATTGTTATTATTATTATTATTGTTATTATTATTATTATTATTATTATTATTGTTGTTGTTGTTATTATTGTTATTGTTATTGTCGGAATCGATGTCACGTAGCAGAATGTTTAAGAGATGTTCGGCCAAACCAAGAGGTGAAGGTGAATTTGTTCTAATTAAATAAAATTGATTTTTTTTTAAAAGTTTCTTCAGTGGAAATAAATAAAATAGAGTAAGGATGAGAAAATTCACACAAGTAATTTTTATATTAGTTCGAATCAAAAGATTCTACATTCAGTTGTTAATTTCTCTAAAAAGAGTGATTAACATTTCACTAAAATGTAGTTCAAAATACAATATGGAATGAATACAAGATGGATTAGAAAGTACCTCTCTTAGCCGATAAGAGATGACAAAACACCTTTCTTCAATATGCGAGGGAATGAACAACTTAATTATGCTTGGTAGAGAACCATTTCCAACTCAGACACACAAAGTAAAGCTTCTCCTTCCTAAAGCATCGAACCTCAAGCTTTCATAAACACTTAAAGTTTCCTCAAACTATTATCTCTGCTATGTAATGGTTTAAGTAACCTTTTAAGAATTTGGACGAACACTATATATAGCCCAAGGTTTGAACTAGTTCAGAAGCTGATAAGACAGCTGACAACTTCCATGATAATCGATTATCTAAAGTGATAATCAATTATTTTAGACCGTTATAAAGGGTTTCATTTCAGTGATAATCAATTATCCCAAGTAATAAATAAATATCTGCGAACCTTGGTCAATTATACTTTTATGTGATAATCAATTATCTTGAGAGATAATCGATTATTGCCGAATTGAAGTGTTTTCTTATTTTTCACATGATAATTAATTATCCTGAGAGATAATCGATTATTCTTATAAGATAGGTATGTTAAACATCAAACTACAATACCTCTTTTGGTTTACAATGAGAACTAAGCCTACTACAGCGTATCTACAACAAAAATGCTTTAACATAGTTTGTAATTAATCCTTCAAAGCTTTAAGTTCATTATTATCAAAATCTCTTCAAAATTTCAATGCTCGTAACAATTATTTTATATTTTAAATTATATACTATGTTATATTCCAACTTACTCACCTTTTATTATTATACTCGTACTTGTACAAGAATATATATGGCTATGCAGATTAGGTAAGACTAGAGTAGTAGGACAAGAGAAATGAGAATTATTTGTTATTACGTTTTAAAGTTATTTTATACTTTGAATAATGGATTTCAGTAATTGTGAGGTTTGAACTTTTTGTTACAAGACATTTGAACATTTGAGGTTTTCGTTTCCGCGACGTTATATAAATGAAAAAAAAATTGCAAATTTTTGGATTTTATTAATTAACTCCTGACACTCAATTAGAGGTGTTACATACCTCATGGAAGAAGATGGTCTGGTTTTGTGTTTTGGTGCATCATGATTTTTATTTAGGGTTTCGAATTAGGGTTTTTCTGAAAGGAATTATGATTCACGGAAGTTTGTGGTTTAAGCGAATTAGTTTCACAATTTTGGGGCTTTAGGCTGGTGGCATTTCTACGACTCTGTGGATTCTAGTTTCTGCAGGTGTGGTGGAGCAATGGTGGTTGTTAGATGAAGATGAACAAGTTCGCGGTGGTTGCTTGATCTGTGCGTGGGTTCTACTATTTTGGAGTTCTGATTTTGTAGGTTGCGATGAGAAGGAACGAACCTAAAGTGCTTGCAGTGGTTGCAATGGTGAATGTTGTGAAAGATGAAGCTTGAGGATTGGGTTCGAACAATGGGTGAGATTGTGGTGGCACGATGAAATGCAATGGCTCTTGGTGGCTAAGTTGTGGTAGACAAAGATGGAAGGTGGTTGACGGCAGCTGACGGTGTTGTTACTGATGGTGGTTTGATGATTAGGATTTCTGGTTTGGGAATGAAGAAGATGATGATGTGGTAGCCTCTGGTTGGCCAGTTTGTTTAGTCAAGGATTCTTCCAAACGTCAGCATCTCATTGGCTTGATTCATAAGTTGGGGATTATGCCATGTTTCAACATCTGAAGTGAGTTTGATTTTATGAGTGGCAGGAAGGGTATGGAATAGGGAAATCAAGGGGTGTAGTAGTAAAGACAAATTTTGTGGCCCCTTGCTGAAAAATCTGAGTATAAATGAAAACTAAGGTTGCATTTAACTTGTATATTTCTATCCGGAATAAATTAATTTTAGCTTTATTTTATAACTAGGATAATTTAATTTCATGCTTTGAATGAATCAAATTTTAATTTCAATTACATCAACAAACATCACAATATTTAAAAATAATTTATACGACTAAAAAATATTTTTTAATTGCTAAACTTAATAAGTTTAATTGTCACACATCTTATTTAATTAAATCATTTAAACATAAAAATTCGATCAAAATTTTTAAATTAAACCTAAAGTATGCATTCATCACTTGGCTAAATGATTTCCATCACTCGATAATTTACATGTTGTGATTCATTGAACAATGGACAAGTGACACCTTACACATTATATTCTTTTACCCATATGCATAATTGGAAGTAGGGGAGTTCGGATAAGAGCATAAGAACTGGACTGATAGCATAACTAACCTGACATGCAGTTTGGTCCACAAATACAAAACCCAAATAATGTACAAGAAAAACCTATACAATTCTAGATTATTTTTATATTAGAAACAAGGAAACTAAAATTGGGCCTAACCATGGACCCTTAATGTAAGCCCTTAATATGATTGTCATCACAATAGGTCGAAAAGTCAAAGTCTAGTGAAAGAATCAAAGTTGGTCAAACAAGAGAGACTAAAATGAAAATACTGATATATTAGGATTTCTCTACAAATTTCAACCGTGTGATTGCAAAGGCTGAATTGGAAAATTGGACAAAATTTAATTGTTGGTAATTTATTAAATATTTTTTATTTAATTATATTATAAATTATCAACATAAAATATTTGCAAAATATTTAAAATTTATCAAATTTATTAATTATTTTGGAGATATTACATTATAATAAAATAGATTTTAGCAATAGAAAAGTCAAAACCCAAGCACAAATCAAGTTCTATATAAAGAAACCAATGAGAAGCATGAAAGGAAACTCTTATCCACTTTTGTACAATTGTCATCCACGATGTCTACCTACCACTTTTTTTCCACTTTTTTCTCATCCATTCATTTTATCCATGGAAGGCTAAAATTCTTGAGTTGATTTTGTTGTAATTTCATTATGGATTATGAGATTAGACTAAAATAATGTCTTTGTCCTTTTTAGGCTTAATACCATTGTTGGTCCCAATTTTTGTAAGTTTTTTTCGAAATGGTCTTATTTTTTTTTTAAAATGTTCAATGTAGTCTTAGACATCGTAATTTATGTTCAATTTAGTTCTTTTGGCTAATGACGTTTAAATCGTTAACGGCTAAATGTCCTGAGCAATCAGTGACACATCACCCTTGACACGTCATCATCTCCTACCTCTAGAAAAACTGATGGAAACAAAAATCGATTTCTACGTTAAGTTATATATGTATTAATTAAACATGTCTCTTGTTTCTCATCTAACTAAAAACTTTCTTGTTTGGTGTCTATATTAGAAATTTAAATATATATTAATTAAGACAGTAGCAGTTAAATCAAATCAGATTTTGTTAAACTTTATTATTATTTACTGATCTGAATTCAGGAACAAAGGTAGGAAATAGAAATAATTTTATTTTCTAATTCTTTGGTATTCCAAATTAAACATTATGACATGTCCTTCTAACGAGGGCAATCGTATACACAAACACATTTGTGAGGAGATATGTCAACGCAATACCCAGTTCCGTGATATTGTTTCACACAATCGCTATGACACGAAGCGCGGTTGCAGAAATTTGGATCCAATACTAGCATACACTGATTTTCTGGCATTGCTCCACTTGTTCTTGAAATAGCTATCAAAATGAAAGAAAAATAAGTATAAGGTCTTCACACAGATACACAGAAATACAGATCATCACACACCTTAATAAAACTATGTTGATAACCATTAGTTTACTGCATTTCTACGACGTAAAACGGTAACCATTAGGTCCATACTATATATCATACAGCATCAAATATACAAAAATTGTTGTATATACCTGTAAAGATTAGGGTAAAAGTGAAAATCAAAGTGAAAGAAATCTTAGCCATCACCGAAACAGAACAGCAACACGAATAACTATGAATTTAGGTTTGTTGTTGATATTATGATTAAATATGAGGCGAATGGGTTTATATAAACAAAATAATTGGTATGAAATCATTTATAGTAGTAATATTTAAAGAATTCATATTATGATTGATAGGGTTAATTGTATCCTATTTCCTTTTAAATATAGAAAAATTCTGAAGAGTTTATAGTAGTAATGTTTTATTTCTAACATAAACTTCCAAATAATTTTTTTTTTATATTTATATATTTTTTACATTAATATAGTTAGAGCAACTGAGCATATAACTTCTTTTCTTTTCGTGTTCACATGGTGGAATCTTTAGTGAAGGAAAAACATTGTGGATCGTCTAATTTAGAATCTCTTTATTTCGAAAATATATTTTTTTTAAATAGATAAAACGTACTTTATCTCAAGTATTTCAATCAAATATTAATTTTAACCATATGCTCAAATCAATTACTCCTTTTATCTCAATACAAATAATGCATTTAATGACAAAAATTATGTTATTTTAATAAATATGTTTCAAATAATGGTATATTCTTTTCTAAATATTTCAAAACCTTTAAACTGAGAAGAGAAAGTGCAATTTATTGTACTTTAATTGTTACGAAAACTTTTTATGTTTAGTAGAAAACCATGTGATATTTCCTCCTCATGCACGTCTCTCTCTATCTCTCTTTCTTTATTTATCTACATATTTAATTATTTTAAATTTTAAATATCCTATCCGGGAATTATATTTTTTAAATTGTGGTTGTGTGTAATATATTCTTATTTATCATTCAAAAATTTAATACATGTGCTATGAGATTTTTCTTTTATTAATATGGGTTAGTTTTTTCTTTTTTTACATATAAAAATAATTAATGACAAAATTGCTTATGTGATTTTTAATGGACAATTATTTTCTTATTTCAATAAAATATTAATTTTTTATTACGAATTTACCATCAAATCTATTACTCCTTTGTCTCAATCCAACTAGGGATGACAACGGGTTGGATTAGGCACGGATAGTGTCTACCCGCAACCCGACCCGTCAGATAAAATCCTATCCGCTATCCGACCCGCTTCTTGTCGGGTACCCGTTTAAAAAATACCCACGAGTATTTTAAAACCCGTGGGTACCCGCGGATACCCGCAAAAAAAATATATTTTACATATTTTAAAATAAAATTTAAATAAAATTTAAATATATATATATATATATAATATAAATTAAATTAAATATAAATATAAATTTAATTTTAATTAAATTTAACCTAATAAAATATAATTTTATTTTATTTGTAATTAAATTTAATTAAAAAATATATAAATTAATTTTTTTTATTATTTTTTGTGGATAACGGATACCCACGGACTGGATAATATACTACCCGTACCCGATCCGTTTAGTAACGGATATTAAAATATCCGTTACCTGTTATCCGCAGATAGTAAATATACGCAAGTAGTAACTATCCGCCACAGATTTTATCCGCAGATACCCTTATCCGCGGATTTTTTTTCATCCTAAATTCAACTAATACATTTAATGACAAAATTTGATTATTTTAATATGTTTCGAAAAGTGGTATATTCTTTTTTAAATATTCCAAAGCCTGAGAATAGAAAGTGCAATTCATGGTACTTTAATTTTTACGAAAATTTGATCTTTTCTCCGCATGCACGTCTCTCTCTCTCATGCACGTTTCTCTCTATACATCTATAATGTTTGTTAAATCGTGTTGTGTTTTATACATATATTTTATATTAACAAATTTACCTATATATTTTAATGTGTAAAAATAAGAAAAATAAGATTGGTTTTATCTACATATTTAATTATTAAATATTTTTTATGTCCTATCAAGAAATTATAATTTTTAAATTCTAGAGTTTGTGTAATATATTATTATTTATCATTCATAAACTTAATACAAAGGCTATGAGAATTTTCTTTTATTAATATTAGTTCGTTTTGTTTTTTCTACATATATAAATTAATAATGATAAAACACTTAACTAAAAATAATGGAGAACGAATTTTATTTAACTAAAATATTTTCGTAAATATCTTAATTTCTACACCTCTTTCTAATTATAATAATTTAAAAATGATAATCACTACATGGGATTTTATTAGGGTTTTTGTTTTTTTTTTCGGATTTTAACTCCTGATAAATATATTTTTCGCAGTTGGAAAAACCATCGAGAAAAACACCGTCAACAATATTTGTGGGATTTTTTTAAAAAACCGTCGCTATTTGCAGGGTTTTTCAGAAAACTGCCACTATTTGTTGGGGATTTTCAAAAAACTGTCACTATTTGCGTGAGTTTTAAAAAAAACCGTCGCTATTTGTGAGAGTTTTTCAGAAAACCGCTGGGACTTGCTTAGTTTAGAAAAATCATGCTGCTTGTAGGGGTTTTGTAGAAAACTGCCAGTACTTACTGGGATTCCCAAAACCGTCGGTACTTACGGGAGTTTCCAAAATCGCTAGTAATTGTTGGGTTACATGGTTAGAGTTTTCCAACCGCCGGTAATGTAAATAATTTAACTTAACAACTGCCTATAAAACAAGTAACCAGAAAATGCATGATATGTGAAATGACAGAGTTGGAAAAAAATTATAAAAATGGTATTGCCTCATGGTAGATCATCATTAGATGAGATCTTAATCTTTCTACCATTTGCTTGTATAACACTATTTATCTTCTTAATCCATTCAACCTTATCAGATGCACTTTCAACCTTCAAAACAACAACACTATGTGCTGGAAGATAAAATCATAGTAACTAAAATGGTTTCAAAAATTTGTAAGAAATAAAAGTGTGCATGTTCCATTGACGACTATATTAATAGAGAAATTTACCTTTCAGAATAGATTTGTAAGGAACTTTCAAATAATTCTATTAGACCCTAGTATACCATTAGTCCAGGTGAAGAAAGGACTTGAAGTAGAAAGTGAAAAAATTTCATCCAAGTTGATCCAATAATTGAATTCAGCATAAGAATTATGATTATGCTATACTCCCCCTTTAACCTCCTCAAAATTTCAACTCACCTTTGTCATTGGATTTCACTTTTCGAGAGAAATGTTTTTATGGATGTAAAGCAACACAACACTTTATAATTGGTGAAGGCACCTCTTATTTGTGGATAATCATCATTGAGCAAAAGTGAGTGAGCCATTGTTCCTGGGAACAAACGGTACCCTATCATGTTTCCAGCCTTTGTTTGCTTATTGTGATTTATAATTGCTAGTTCAAATGCTATCAAACCGAGTTTGATTCGAGCATCAGCCTCTGTCTTACCAATTTCACGCACCACAAACCAGTAACTTTTCCTTGGCGAACTCTGATCCCTTACTATCACGGTCTCTAAATTCGCTTCACCATCAATGTCAAGGTCAAGGAGATATGTGAGATAATGATCACGGTGCACACCAATATGTGAGATAACACCTCTAGCTACCAAAATAAAAAATTTCCAATTAAATAGGAAAATCGACTACTATTCATGACACCATTCATTGTGGTTTTCAAGGTGGTTTTCAATGTTTTTAGTGGTTTTGCGCAAAGAACATGCCAAATAGCTCCAATTCTCCTAATTTTGACACAGATCAACCACAAAACAATACCCGCAAACTCAAAACACACAAACAGGACACACATACTAAACAGAACACAACACATACTAACACACAAACCTAAGACAGAACCGTTGGTCCTCGACAATGGCACCAAATTTGGTCGAGGCCGTACCCGAATCAAATTAATGTGCAATTAGAAATGCAGTAGGTAGGGAGTGACTCCTAGGTCGTCTCTCATGGACCAAACTTTGATCCTGTCATAAGGTTAAACACATAGTGGGGGGTTTGAACAAATTTGTGAATGGAAATTAACTGAACAATTAACACAAATTAAACATAGATTAAAAACATGTTGGTCACTAGTTCAATTGCAATAACTCCTATCTTTATTAACAACAAATTACACGTTTCTCTCACCTGTAATCCAAGACGAATTAACCAACTAAGCGGAGGTTAATCCGGTCTTCAAAATTATGAATTAAGCAAACGCAATGCCCTTATTTAATTGATTCTGCACCACACAGATTAATCAACTAAGCGAAGATTAATCACCAATTAGGAAACTAAGCGTATACCTAATTGCAAGCACAAAACAAATTTAATACAATGCAAGGCAAGACAACAAAACACAATCAAAGTGCAGAAATCTCAAGGAAGCAATGCAATGACATTAATGACTAACAAAACAGATTCAAGCTACCATTATAAACGAAATGCAACTGGAAAATACAAAACCAAGCATAACTAAAACGAAACAGGGAATTAAACACATAAAACGTAAACCCTAGACAACAAAACAAAATTCCTAAGCAAAAGCAAAACGAAATTGAAATTACAATGGAAGTGAAAACGAAATTAGAATTAAAACTAGAAATCGAAACTCAAAATGAAATGGAAAACAAAGCTATGAAACTGGAAACAAAATGGGGAAAACGAAATTGCAACAGAACAAGAAAACAAAATTGCAAAATAAAAAACAAAAATGGAATTAAAAGACGTATTCAAATTACAAAAACGAAAACAAAATCAAAACCTACATTGTTCACGTTCAAGCTCCCAATATAATAGTGTTTTTGCATTTTTTTTTGAAGTTTAAAAATTGAATAGAGTTGCTGGGCACTCATCCCTAGGTTAGTAAGTCAACCCCTAAAATGAGCTTCTACAATATTGACCAAAAATGGGCCCAATAGTACTAAGTCTTACCCAAAAACAAAGAAAACGAAAATTACAATTGAAATTAAACTAAAATGCTAATGTGGAAAATGGTTGTTTACATGACATCCCTCTTGGAGTCCCAAAACATAATCCTAAAATTTCCCTGAAAATAGTAATGGGAATAATTATGCTCAAATAATTCAAATTAATTAAAATAAGAATTACTAGTCAAATTGAGCTCAAACAACAAAATTGAGGAAATATTGGACAATTAAGCACAATTCACTAATTAAATATGGTGCAGAAAGCTAAGTGAATAAGAAAAAATAATGACTCATCAGATGTTAAGTGTAGAGCTCCCTTATATATGCTTGAACTGCTTAAAAGCCGTGAAATTTTGATCAAAACTAACTTTGGTATCCATAACTAGCAGGTTGCTTAAGGGTTTTGCAACTTTGGCAAAATTCTTTATGACCTCCACCTTTGCAGGATCCACTTCAATGCCTTTTTCAAAAATCTTGTGGCCTACAACAATACCTTTTTCAACCATAAAATGGCCTTTTTCTTAATTAAGCATTAGGTTTGTTTCTATGCACCTTCTTAGAACAATATTGAGTTTTTTCAAGCATATAAATTCATTTGACCATTAAAACAGTCCAGGCTATTAAATGAAATTGATTTTGACAAATGAAACATACTTAATCGATTATGAAACTTATGTAATTGGTTATGTCAACACTTAAGCAAATTTTCAAATCAATTTTCAATCTAAACAGATCAATACACCAATGAAACATATATTGACATAGCTTCATGTTTTAATCGATTATACAACTTATGTAATCGATTACTACACAGTTGATTGTCCCTGTTAAGCATACAAGTGATATGGAGAAATCTAACAGATTATATACATTGCTTAACTGATTATTTCTACCAGAAATGATATGTTCAATCTGTTTAAGGTATGATTCATTTATAAACAATGAATTCATATATCAAGCACAAACACAATAAAGATAAAACAATTGTTATGTCATTTGTTGTGCAAAAAATTATAAAACCATTCTTTTGTTCATCATCAAAAACATAAATATATAAAGGGTAGGTTTAGCTCCCCTTATTAACAACCTTGTCTTGACTTGTTTTCATTTTTTGAGATAATTAAATACCTAGTTCAGATATCTTAAGCAATGAGTGTTTAACTCGGTTCTTTTTTAGACACTTTTAGACAAGACATTATTTAGTCAAGTGTCTGGTTGTTCTAGCCTAGATGTTTTTCTAATTCCTAGGACCTAAGTGTTTTGCTATGTTTTCTAAGATTGGGTTTAAGTTTTAGTTTTGTCTATTTGGGGTTTTTGGATCAACGTTTTTATCCTAGATTGCTTTCTAATCTTTTAACCCGTTTTAATGTTATTTGATTAAACTTCAAAACATTAGATCATTTGTTCATATAGACGATTTTGTCTTTAACAATCTCCCCCTTTTTTGTTGTTTAACAAATACACATTTAAACGATGTATTCACGAATGTCTTCCTCACGCTATCCATGAAGCACGACCCGTGGTGCCACAACCACAATCCAATCACGAACCCTAGCCGCAAAACCCCGAAACTAGCATCAACGAACCCAGTCGCAAAACCCCCAAATCGGCGTCAACGAACCCAGCCGCAAAACCACCAAACCGACTTCAACGAATCTAGGTGAAGAACCCACAAACCGCCATCTTCAAACCCAGCCAAAAGAACCCCCAAACCAGCATCAACCAACCAACCCTCACTTGTCCTAGAATCGCTCTTCAAACTGCTATTGAGAAGGGAACAAAATGGAGGGCACCAACAGAATAAGGAAGGGAAGGGGGAAGCTTGAGACGAGAAGAAAGGGGAGGGAAATTAGGGAAAGGTGTGAACGAATACCCCAATTTTCAAGCTTAAACCATCGCAGACATTATCGACGACCACCATTCGTCAGTAAATTATGTCACCAACACATTACCGACGACATTGAGGTCGTTGGTAATTTTCCGTTGATAACCAATGTTTTTCCTGTAGTGTAAAGCACCTACTTTTTCCTTCATGGTGTTTGACTCTTTCCTTTCTTTTTTTTTCTCTTGGTACTCAGGTCATAAAGTTGTGACACACAAATAATTGGAATTTTCAATTCATTGTGGTTATTTTCATTGAACTTTGACACCCTTTACATAAGTGCAAATAGGATTTTCGACTAAGTACAAATAATAAAAACTAAAAACAAAATATAATTGACTCAAAATAAAAACAACAACTTAATTTATTTTTATCTTATATCAACAAAATAAAATAATACTGCAGCTATATAAATGGGAAATCAAAACTACCGATTTAATCAAAATCAAACTAAATATTACTAGACTGAAATAATAAAATAAGATTCAAACAAAATTATTAATAAATTTTTAAATTTAAGTTTATTCCAAGAGACCTAGATGTCCTATGTTATTCTTATGCTGAATGAGGAAAAATTATTCCGTGAGCCAAAGGCTCCGAGATTTTTTATTCTGGAAGTGCTTTGCCATCATCATTAAGATTGTGCAATTTTGTTATCCAGTAATGAGATGTCCCTCAACTTTTGAGGCAAGATAAGAATACGAAGACATAAAAATAATGTATAATGTTGATATAAGATTAGTACAGAAATTTTCAACAGAAATATCTCAAACTTTTGCTGGCATAATGATCCTGTACTATTACTACTGAAATAATGGTATCTAATTTTTCTAGCGCTTGTCGTTGTGATCCCGTTTCTTGTGACACCTATATTACCTATACGTCCAAAACAGCCAAACTGAGAAAATTTTCTCCTCATGTTCTGTGTCTCTTACTTCTCCATGGCCTTTTTTATGTCAAAGCACAACTTCCTAACATGCTCCACCAGAACTAAACTTTATAATTCATAAAGTAGGCAAGAAAAGATAATCAACATCAAACTTCACTTTCCAATCCATCTCAGACAACAAAAGAACTTTGTGAAAGGAATCAATAACCAGTTAGTTTTTGTGAAAGTGAAGCAAAGAATTTGCTACTTTAGACTTCGAATTCTATAAATGCTTGATCATGTTTGGGGATCTGCATACGCAACAAAACATGATATGGTACATTGAACATTTTATAGTGAAACAAATTAAAACCATCAATAATTAAAAATCTAGGATTCTGATTAAAACTTGCGTACCTCTATTGAAAAGCTTTCTTATAGTTGTATTAAGGTCACCTTGCCAGTACCACTGATCTCCTTTCCGAGTCAAATGTATTTTTCTAAGAATCGATGCCCTTAAAATTCCCCGAGAGAAAGTCTCCATTCTTGGGCATTCAACAGCAAAAAATTGATTCAACAATGGAAATCTGAGGTTGTGATTTCCATTACAAAAGCATAGAAGGTCTGGCAAATTAAAAATTTTTATGGATACTAATTTTGGGAAAACAAACCCAAGAGCTGCCCCTACCCCTTCCTTATCACTTGCAATAATTTCCTCTACACCACAATCACTTATCTCAAGGAATTGGAGATGCAGAAGGTCTTTGGCTAGAGATAGTGGAAACACATATTTTAGACTTTGACATTTAGAAGCTTGTACCATAAACAGGTTTTGAAATTTGATATTTCCTTGAGGATCCTTATTCCACAAATGCTTTAGCTTTGGTAAATTACCCAAAGATAATGTTCTCAGTGGAATGTCTAGCCCTTCTTGACTGCTACCTTCTTGCTCTGTGTTTATACCATCAATTTCATATACAACTTCCAATGCCATACACTTCCATACATTCAGTGATTCCAGGCTTTGTAATTTGCCTAGCACATGACTTGGGAACACATTCAAGAGATTGTTGCAGGATGCGATTTCCATCTTTTTCAGTTTACAAAACGAATTTTGAGGGAGTAGGGCTGGCCATATTGCCTTCAAATTATCCATCTGAGAAATCACAAATGTCTCCAGGTTGGGGAAAATTGGAACCTATATCATAAAGTTAATAAAATGCTTCAGGCTTCACAATTGAATGCTAAGAATAAGTCTAAGAATTAACCTAAAGAAAAACTTGAACCAATTTAAAATGCTCACCAGTTCTGTTTGAGTGGATTTTCTAAAATGATGAATGTGACCCAAGTTTTCATCCTGCACAAATATCTTTTCTACGAATTTGCATGAACTAAGTAAAAGATGTTGAAGCTTGACAAGTTTTACAGCCACAGGGTATGAGAAAATATATGTCAACCGTTCACATCCATCTACTGTCAAAGAGGTCAAGTTTTCAAAGTAAGAATCATGGTGATTAATCCATATCATGTGGATATTGATTGAATACAGCTTCAGGGTCTCCAGGTTCGGAAATTCAACCTGCAAAGGTTATATATACCAGTTAGATTATCATTATAAAAAAAACTGATCGACATTCTTTGTTCCATTAAAAAATTCGTATATGTTCTTTTATTATCACTGCTTCTCTCTTCAAAGTTAATGGTATCCATATCAAAAAGAAAAGTCGAAATATAAAAATTTCAAATGCATTATCTGGAAAATAAAGAACAAGTCGTATTTGTACCTTGTTACTAAAAAGTTGACTGGAGAAACCATTGTCGTTTTCAGAAGCCTCAGTACTTGAGTCAGGAGAGAAACTAACAAGGGAAGGTAAGCATTGTAGAGTAAGTGAACGCAAGTTGATGAGCTTGATCTTGTTGGTTTGTCCAGCATCAGCATCCTCTTGTCTTTGCCCAGATAAGATATTGGTCATAGATTTGCATTCAGAAATCTCAATCTCAACAAGTTCAGAAAGGTGTTTAACCATGGAATGCGAGAAAACAAACTCCATCCTATCACAATCCTTTACTTTGATAACTTGTAGTTTCCTAAAGGCCTGTGCTGGAAGGGGGTCACTGCATATCCTCTCCATGTTAATCAGATTGTGAAGGATCAATGATTCCAAGTTCGGGAAGGCACGATCACTATAAGCCCACTCCGTTGATCCAATAATGCTCTCCATTTCAGCACAGTTTAGGATGCAGAGATGCTTCAATTGCGAAAACCCTTCATCATTCAATTCGTATAGCACTTCTCGAACACCTTTGAGTTCAGCTAAATACAACTCTTCAACCTTATTCATCAACATCTTTATCCCATAGTCCTTTAGAATGGTTGGGTCTGCACCCGAATTTAACTTCAGAAGTCTTGAAGTTTTGTAATTCTCAGACTCCACCCCAGACCATTTCCAACCATCCCCAATCAAAATCTTGTAGCTTTCTAGTCTCCCAAAGCTAAGCATGTCTCTTGGAAAAACTGAAGTATCTTCTATCTGGACATTCAAAATTGTTAATTGATTCAAATGCTTTAACTCACTTAGACTCGAATCATTGTTTTGGCTTTTTCTTTCCTTAGCCTCCACATGAACATCACAGTTTCCCATGTAAAGCTCTTCCAATCTTGTCAACCTCGAAATCACAATGCCAGGAATTCCTCCTAGTGTTGGGCAATCGGTCAAATCTAGCAACCGAAGATTACTTAATCCGCCTATTTTTGCAGGGAGCTCTTTAAGCTCAGATTTATCCAAGTTGAGAATCTCTAAACTTGTGATTTCCCCGACAGTAGATATGTCTTCCAACTTGCACTCACACAGATACAATGCTTGGAGGTCTGTCAAGAGGCTGAGAGACGGAGGGAGCGATGGAGTACAATCTAGTCCTCCTAAACTCAGCACCTTCAACTCTTTCATATGAACAAAGAAATCATCAGGGATTTTCAAATAGTTTCCTTGACTATTTATTTGGAGTATCTTCAACTTGGGACATTCTAACACCTCAGGAAGATCGCGGATATAACACCAATCTAAGAAAATATGATGACAACTTCCTAAGAAATCCATTCTGGGCCACTTACATTCCTTGTTTCTCTGCACAGTAAAGAAAGGTTTGACCCTGGTCGCAATAGAGTTAGCCACATGTCGAACCACCTCAAGCGCCACGACAGAATCTCTTTTCCCCTCATCAAGTAACAAACAAGCAGCTCTCAGGTTGTCTATCAATTTGTAAAGTCTGTTTCTCCCATCTGCCAATGAGTCAACATGTTTGTGCAGTCCCAGGCACCAACCAAACACCAACAAATCTCTTGTGCTACAACCATTTCCCATGGAACCCAAAAGCAGGAAGAAAGTTTTTAGTTCCTGACTATCCAAATGGTCGTAACTCAGCTCAATAGCAGAACGCAAAGGAGAATAAAGACACCCTTCAAGTTCAAAACTTGTTATCTGTTCCAGCGCATCCTTCCAAGCATATAAATCCTTGTTCTTCAATTCCTCCACCACTGTGACTATCAGAAGAGGCAATCCACCACAGCTCTTCGCTACTTTTTCGGCCACTGATTGAATGCTAGGGTCCCTAACTGCATCTCCGGCCCTCTTCTGAAACAATTCCCAACTTTCATCCTCAGACAAAACCTCAAGCCTACAAAACTTCCCAGACCCAAAATTAGAACTCAACACATTACAATTCCTGGATGTGACCAACAACTGGCATCTGCAACCTTTGTAGTCCTCACCAAAAGGCACACCAATCTTTGTCAAATCAAGCTTCCCCCACAAATCATCCAACACCACAAGAATTCTCTGCTCCTGCCGAATCCTCTGGCGCAACCGGCTCGCTCGCCCCAGCTCCGTCAGCTCATCAAACTTCAACCCCAACCCATCAGCAATCTCATTGCGGATCCTTCCCACATCCAGCGAATCCGTCACGGTGGCCACCACCACCACATCAAACAAGCCATCCTTCTCAACCTGCCACGCCAATTCCTTCACCATTGCAGTTTTCCCCACGCCAGCCACTCCGTACACTCCAACAATGTCCACCCCACCATCCTTCAGCATCTTCACAACATCATTTAACATCACAGTTCTCGATTGAATAGCAACATACTCTCTTGAAGCTGGACCAACATTGCATCTTAAGGCACCCCTATAGGAAACACGATCAAACGTCTCTTTCCTTACCTCCCTGACAATCTCTACCAAGGTTCTCGCTCTCTGGCTGTTGGTGTACTTCGAGTACACGTCCATACATCCTACCCTTTCCCTCTCTTCCTCCTCAAGGAATGCCTGCCCCTGCTCTACAGCTGCACGCACTCTGTCGAACCAGTCACGAACAGTGTCCTCGATCTCTTCACCGCCCCTTTTGGCGGCTTCAACCGTGTGCCTCACTTCCTTCTCCTCACTCTGCAGCCTCTTGATCTCCGTTTCCAGATCTGTCAGGTAAGTGTTGTACATCAACACGTAGGTGATGTTTCGCAGCAGGGGTGCAGCCACGCTTGATGCCACGCTCGCTATAGTATCCATAGTTCTTTGAGTTTATCTGCTAAAACCCATTGAACAACAAAACTAAATTTTCTTCTACATTCTGATGTAAAGTCAAAGAGTTCAACAACAAAAAAAAAAAAAGATTTTTATTGCTGGGTGTGTGATTGGGGATCCTACTCACCTGTTTCAGTCTGTGCTGAGGATGCTGAATAACAGTAGCCGAATGATGTTTATCTCTCTCAGTATAATAAAATTAACATGCTTAAGGGGAATACAAAAATGGGTAGGTAACCCCTTCTTTCAAATAGTTTTATCAAAGTTATCAAGTGATTCTAAATTATCATAACACATGATATATAATTAAGTGTTATTATTTTTTATTAAATTATAAAATTTGAATTTGTTGAGTAAAGATTAATGAAACCATGACACTAGAAAATCTTATTATCTGATCCTTTGTCATTGTGAAACAGTAGCATTCAACGTTAGTCCTACTTATTATTTTTTCAAAAATTAACGTGCAATATTCACCTCTTATATATTATCATCGTTTTCTTTTGTGGAGAAGGAGGGACATAGAGAAAAGAGAGATTGGAGAGCCACCAAATAATGCACTGTAGAATGTGTGGCAGAAAGTTGCAACTCCATTATTGTGGTGATTATTGCACGAGGAAATATGGGTGGCACAGGTGAACTATTAGACAAACTTTTAATGATTAATATATTAGTTTAAATTCTTAGTTGTCCTTAATTTTGTTCCATTATCTCACTCTTTTTCTTTTTAAGTTTTTCAATTGAGTCCTTATAACTGTTAATTTGAAGCAATTGAGCTTTTGTCGTTAAAAATCGTTAACGATGTTAAAATCGTTAACACATCATCCCATCAGTGTACAATTTTAATACTATTATCGATTTTTAAGAGCAGAAGCTCAATTGCTTTAAATTAACAGTTATAAAGACTCAATTATTTAAAAAAAAAAGACCAAATTAAGATAACCGAACGAAAATAGAATCTAAACCTAATAAATTTATTTTTATAAACGTATAATATTTATTCCATGTTGGAAACGGGATTCAACTACAATAGCGTCAGGTTGCAGAAATTGTCAGCAAGGATTACCAGTCCTTTGTCGACTAAACTACATTATTCAATTGTCCATGAGAAACTCGTTCAACCATTATGGATTCTTTTTTTTCTTTTATTAGATACATTCCGGTCAATTATTCCAGCCATTTAATATCGGATGATTTTAGAAATTTTTGTTGTTTTCAAATTTTAGCACTATGTAATTTTTTAACGGATACTTTCAAAATTTATCTATTTTTAATTAAATTGTATACTTGTCACAGAAAAGAAAATAATTTTTGAACATTTATTATTCTGAAAATAAATAATATTCAATAAATTTTTATAACCAATTTTACAAGAATAAAAAAAAATTATAATTACTATATTTTACAATATCTAACGATTTTTCATGCAAAATAAATTATCAAACACGATAATGTATCTAATTATCAATTATCACTTGGTGTTTCGAGTCTGAGGTTGATCGTTTCATCTTCCTTAGTTTTTCTCCGATCGTTTTTTCACTCTTCACTCCACTCCGATTGTCAAACTTCACTTCTTCAGATATCCTCCTGATTGATAGTTGACCTGAAGAAAATACTTTGACGCTCAAGTCAGATATGTTTCTTAAGAAGGTCTTAGTGTAATTCTGGAAAAAGTGTCTTTACCTGGACATTAACCTGCTTCATATCCGCCAAGCCCATTAACTATCCATTAATACCATATATTTTTAGATAATAAAACTCGTTAATTACTCATTAATGTTGTATATTCACATCTGATATGGTAATAACTAACCCTATTAATTAGCCATTAATATTTTTCAGCATACTTGTTGGCCATATTGTCTCATATCCGATCGATTGCCTCAACCGATTGACATCCTTGGCGGTGAATCATGATCCGATTAACGTTGTACAAGTCTTCACGACCCGATCGGTGAATCCTGTATAGTACATAAGCCCCCCAATCTCCGAGCTATTGAGTACAGTTGTGTAGGGGTTTTAGATACGCTGTCCAACTTCAAAATGGCACGAAAAGCTTACCAACTACGATTATGATAACCATTGATCGTGGGACATGTGGAATCATGGGATCCGTGTCAGTCGAATTTGAAGGGTAGAGCCTCCTTGGCCGTCTGATTTTATCGTGATGGACGATTGAGATTAAACTCTGGGAATCGCTTTTTCAGGCTATAAATATGGTGAGGGGACCACTATCATTGTCATGCTTTTGTCTTCCCTTTCCTTCAATTTGTCCTAAAAGTATCTTCATCGCAGGTAACTATGTCTTCTCCCTCGTGCTCGTCTGATGAGGTCGCCGACGAAGGTTAGGGGTATGCTGACGCTGTGACGAAATCGTCTGCGTCAGTGGGGTCCTCCATGTTAGGTTCCGTCAGAGAAGGCAATCAGCTAGCGGAGGTTAATGAAGCTACGAAGGAAGACGTGGAAATAGATGTTGATGCTTCTAGAGAATGGGCCGACGTCGCCCCTCCTCCTACCATCACTGGGTATGAATGGGCTCCTCATGAGGTAGGCTTGTATACACTCTTCTATATCACTAATGGCTCTTTGGAATACTTGGTTAGTAGAGTAAGTATATTGGCCAACACAAGGGATGTTGAGAGTATCATGTTGGTAGTTTGTCAAATGAACGAGTGGGCTTGCCATGGGCGAGAAGGTCATGGCACTGATTTCTTCTATGTATATACCACCCTATTCCGTGATCTCAACGTTTGGCTTCCCTTTAAAGAATTTCAATCGGGCATTCTTCGCGCACTGAATGTGGCTCCAACTCAACTACACCCGAATGGGTGGGCGTACATGCAAGCGTTTGTTGTGGTTTTCACCGCTCCCGCGCTAACACCCACACCCGCTTCATTCCTATATTTTTTTCGTGCCATACCACATCAGAATAAATCTTGGGTATCTCTTGCCCCTTTGAAGGATAAGCAGTTGTTCACGTTGTTCAACACTTCTTATAAGGAGTTCAAAACGAATTTCTTTAAGGTAGCAATAAAGGAATTCGGTCGGTCCAACTTTTATTTGGATGACGATCAGCCAAAATTCCCCTTCCAATGGACTAAACATCCAAAGAGAGTTATTTCTTGGGCTAAGTCTGTCATGACCCCTGATGAGCTGGATGTCGTTAGTCAGCTTGATCAGCTACCCCGGAAGACCTCATCTCGAACACTTATCGGCTTCCTAGGTTCCAACGCTCTATGCACTAGAGTGTTCGGTAAGATTTTCAAATTTGTTTTCATTGAGCCGTCATTTGTAACTTATCTAAATTTTGTTTTCAAATCTCTTTGGTAACATGGAGAAAAAATGGTCCTTCTTGCTGATGATGGCACAACGAAAGGAAGAGCTGGAAAAGACTGGGGAAGGGACCTCCTTTGTTCCTGCTCGGTCTACCGTGTTGAAGGCCCCTCCTCAAGCCGTGAATTTATAGAATAGCACAACTCTGACGTATTTTAGTCGACTAGGCTACTAATGCAGTTGAATATAACAAATCAGTTATAGTAGTTAACAACAGTCAAAGCAATTAATTGAATTCGCAATTAATGCAGTTGAATAACATTTAATGCTTGGTCAACATATTTAAGAATATGACCATTAGACAATTATATCAAGCATTAATAGAATTTCAAAACAGCAACAAACTTACTCGAATGCAACACGCATATAATTGGCTATGTAACAGTGTAAATCATAGTTTTGAAAAACTTTCTCTTTGAAAAATCTCACAGCACACTTTGAAAAAGTTTTGTACAAAGACACGAGTTTTAATCAACTCACCCCATAATGAAGTCGACTTAAAACTGTTGTTTTGCCACACAATTAAAGTTCAACAAAAGTGCTTGTGGTTTTTCTTTTCCAAAAACATGTGTCATGCATTCACAGATAAAATCACATATATAACACAATGAAATGCAATGAACAACACAGTAACAACACCATCATGTTCTCATATAATCATATAACATGTAAGGATAGAGCATGTAACACATAATACACATGTGTTATTAATTATGCGTTGTCATCATCAAAAACTCAGATATTACTGAGATTGTTGGTTAAGCTAAACCAGTGCTCCCCCTATCAACAATCTTAACAAAATTAAAAACCAATAGAATTAGCTAAACCAGAAGCAGCTCAATGGAACAGTAAAAATAGAATAAGATATGATGGAAAAGCACTTGAAAAACACGATATTGGAAGGAAATCACTTATCTCTTGTAGCGTGGAGCGACTTTGCTCTGATACCACTTGATGGAAAAGGTTTTGGCTAGTTCTATAGGATAAATACTCAACCAAAACTTCTTCTCTGATCTGGACAACAATCGTAGCTGCCTTGGGATTCAAATCTGGACTTGAGATTGAAATGGACATTGGACACAGCAAAATTAATTAAAAGTAGATGATGAAGCCAGATGGAAGCAAAATGAACGGAAAGAAGTTCTCATGAATTGAAGCAACTTTTCAACCGGTGTTCGATGGTTGTAGATTGAACGTGAAGGCAAAGGAAGAAAGTGTGAAATTATGGCGTGTATGGTGAAGTTGATGTTAGGAATGGATGCCTAGCTAGGGAGACAGGCTAGAGGAAACTCTCAAGCTCTCTCATAGTGACCTTCAACAAGGAAAAATGGCTCTGGAAAATTCAATAGCGTTTATCTTCATTTATCTCAAAGGTGTTTGATACAAAGAAGAGGCAAAACATTTATAGTGTTCCTTTCTCGTGCATCTTCAACATTCACTCTAGCAGTTAGCAGTCACATGGAAAACACTGCAGCCATGTGGAAAAATGTTCTTGAAGTTGTTGGATGCACATTGAAGTAGAAACGTGTTGTGTTGGACGTTGTCGCTGAGCGAGCCAGGGTTGGCACTGGGTGTTAAGTCTTTGCAGCAAAGCTTATTTGAAGCTCCTGGCCTATCTTACTCGCTGGACGCAAGCCCTCTTTCGCTGGGCAGAACCAGCTACCTCTAAGTGAGAATTTGGCTCACTTTTCCCCCTTTGATGCTTCTCTACTTCCTTTCTTTAATCTTCTTTATCATTTTTCAAGTGTTAGTTTCTTTATTGGTTATAAGGCTTGGCCTTATTCCATCACATCTTTTGAGACATTCTTTTCTTTCATATCTTTAATCGTTTGATAAAATAAATAGCATATGTCATGTGAATTTCCTAGGAAGGATCAATCAATATCAATTGTTAAAAGCACACGGTTTAGAGATCTTTTCAAGAGTTACAAAAGTACCCCAACCCTAGAAAGAACCCTAAAGAGGTTATGACCGAATAACTAGGATAAAGAAACGTGTGAGCAGGAAAGGTTTAGAGAAAAGCCAAGAAAAGTAAGACATCTTATAGACTTTAATATGGTTTTACTCACTAAACTTTAAAGAAAAATTAAAGTTATTTCATGTACCAAATTTTGATACCATTTGATTTTCAAACTTTAAACATGAATGAGTATAATCTTTCTAACTGAATTGCATTAAAATTTTTTTTACCGTGTGTTATTCTACTTCAAATGTCAACCTATAATGTCATTTAAAATGTATTGTATGGTCAAGAAAACTATATTCACTTTGTTTCTAAAGTTTTAAACAAAAATGTATAAAAGTTTTGGATGGACACAAATTTCAATATCCAAGTTTAGGAAGTAATTTAACCATATTTTCATATATAAACTATTTTGTACAATGCTTGTTTTTGTATTTACAGGTCACGATTGACTACTTAACAGCCAAATGTTAACAGAATCGGGAAAAAAATCCATTAAGAACGATAATGTAACGTAAAACTTCTGACAATCACTTTCCTATGCTGTGTGCGGAACAAAATGAGAAGGTTGTATGTTGTTCAATCTCAAGGCGCCTCTCATCTTTGCTCTTCTTCACAGCGATACCCTATTTCAGATCACAATTAACAACTCTTTTGTTTATAAAATTCTTCGCTGATAACACATTTGTTTGGGTACATGGAACAAAGAAAAAGCCGGAGCTGGAATAGCAATAATTTATATAATCATATTGCCTATGCTTAAATAATCAACATATTTCATATATGAAGGTAAAGGTTAACATTTTCGTGCTTTAATTTTCTATCTTGCGTTTAACACTGTGATGGAAAGTTCATTAACTGAGAACGGTTTGTGATTTGCTGATGAAGAATTTGCTTTGCTAATATCATCAATTTCAGTGTAAAATGCAGGAGCCTTTGGCTTTGGCAATAATTTATCGCCATTTAACATTAAAACCACAGATGACATGTCTGGCCTATCCTCTGGTCTTTGTTGTACACATAATAGACCTACTTGTATGCATCTTATAACTTCAAACACCGTGCACTGTTCTTCTAACACTTCATCTGGTACTAGTTCCACTGCCCTGTCTTCGGTCCATAATTTCCATGCCTAAGATGGTAAGAATTTAATTAATATCAGTAAATAATTCACTTATACTAATTAGCAAAAAGGTTGTCAAATCTGAGAATTTATGTAAACTCGTGAAAGTTGAGTAGACTGAACTTGCAAACTCGACTCGAAAACTTGTAAGAGTTTACTTTAGATAAAATTTTTTATATAAATAATATCCTAATTCAAATAAATCTACAAAATTATATAATTTGAAATAAATAAAATTTATAAATATATTTTTCATAAAAATATTGTAAAACATAAATACTTGGATTAATATAATTAATGTTGATGCATTTCGAGACATAATGCTATAAGTTTTTTCATTAAAAAAGCTCGCAAAATTGATTCAAACTCATAATTCTAGACGATCTTACGGATTTCATAATCAATTCCACCAAGTTTACTTAAAAAAACAAGTTTATTTTCGAGTTAACTCAGAAGTCAGATCTGAAAACATAAACACGTCCGAATTAACAAGTTAATTCGAAAGTTTGATAACTATGATTAGCAATATAGTCAAATCAGTATGCTTACATGCCCAAGAAGATTGTTGCAGTGTTCTGGGTCCGAAAATTCTCTGTTTTTCTTGCCACATAGAACCTCTAGTACAATGACACCATAACTAAAGACATCTGATTTCACTGAGAAATGCCCACGCACAGCATATTCAGGAGGTATGTAGCCACTGAAAAAGTAATTTTCGAAGTAAAGTAGTTAAAATTTGACAGCAGAAATCAGACAATCATAATATATAGAAACTAACTCACTATGTTCCTGCCACCCTATTCGTTTTTGCCTCAACTTGATCTCCCAAAACCAGTCTAGCCAAGCCAAAGTCTGATATTTTGGGATCCAAATTCGCATCTAGTAAAACATTACTAGGTTTTAGATCTCTATGAATAATCCTCAATGTAGAGTCTTGGTGAAGATAAAGGAGTCCTCGAGCAATGCCACTAATGATGTTGAAACGCTTACGCCAATCTAAGAACTTCCTTTTACCTTCATCAAGTCAAATACACACATTTCACATGGCAGTTCAAGTCTACATAATTACCTGAGCTCTAAATAAGAAATAGAATAATTGTAACTTAGAATAATAAATCATAAAGGTTCCAACCAAAAACAACGTAGTCCAAGCTGTGGTTGGGCATGTACTCATATATTAGCATTTTTTCTTCTCCTTCAATGCAGCAACCAAGAAGCTTTACCCGATTACGATGCTGAAGGTTGGCCATCAATGCAACTTCATTTTTGAACTCATCCAACCCTTGCAAAGATTTCTGAGAAAGCCTTTTCACAGCTAACTCTTTCCCATCTATAAGTGTGCCCTGAAAAATATTCTTCTTCTATAGTTAGAAAGTGTTTGAGGAAAACATTTGTTCTGAACCATAGTTTTCACCATCACCTTGTATACTGGTCCAAAACCCCCTTCTCCAAGCTTGTTTTCGGTTGAAAAGTTTGCAGTGGCACTGGCTAAGACTGAGAAATCGAAAGTTGGCAAATCTATGACTTCCCTCCTCTGCATATTTTTGTAATGCTTGTTGCAAAATTTTCTTGCAGCCTCTAATGAGTTAGAGAATAACAGTACGTAAACATGGCCATAAAATATGCACATATTTTTTTCGAGCCTAATAGTCTGTAATAGAAGCTAAATTATATCTATATACTTACCTGGATTTTTAATTCCCAATATGCATACACATGTCATGATTAATCCAAAAATAGTCACACCAACAATGATTCCTACAATGTTTTTCTTGTCGTTTCCGTGATCTGAAATAAACAGAGCGTAAGTTAAAAAAAAGAACAACTATATTTAATTTGAAGAATAAATAACATGTAAAATATAATATGCAGCTGATAGAAAAATCAAGCAATACTCCACATGACATGCATTTCGTGTAATTCTAAGTTATAGATAAAAATGAGAAAGTAAAACACTATATAAAGATGAAAGATCCATTAACTTAAAGTTTTGAATAGAGAGTGGTGTCAATTCCTTATATGATTGGACTTAGATCTCATCAGTATTTGTATCTTTCCGGTAGACCTCCCCCTTGATAGATCCAATCCAACATGTGTAACTCACCTTTTAATGTTCTCATTGCCTTACCATAAACCACCCCTTTCTCTTAGACTAATGGAATAATAAACACAAATTGAACTAGAAAAAAATAAACAGCAACACAAAAAACAATAGTTGAGCACCTAATTCTGAAGCAGGGACTCTGATATAGAAGTCTTGTCCCCATTTTGAGAAATTCCTCATGTCAACTAGATCATCGAACCAAAGTAGACAGCCACTACCTCCATCAAGAACATTTAAACTTGCATAACCTGTACAAGAACAGTTCATAAGGCATGACTGCTGACATTCATCAAGACTAATAGTCTCATCAAACCGTGATGAAGAAGTGTCTGGCAATTTCATGTTTGTATACTTCCAGAAGCCATCTGTGTAACTATTTGTGCAATTAGATTTATTCCTTGGAACACAACCACTGAGCCAAACTGATATATTCCACTGATCTGGAGACTTGGGAACATAACCTCTCAGGCATTCGCAACTTGGGTGGTTACCATCATAATTGCATATAGAATTTGCACCACAAAAGGCATAATTCTCGCATTGATCTTGCTCCCCACTTGATAGAACTTGCTGTGTTCTTGCTTGAGTTGTCCAAAACAATATTTCTCCTGTGCCTGAAGGGGTCAATGTATAGATGATAAACCCCGAACTCTCCTCAATCCCGTATTCGTAATACGCCTCTTTTTCATTGAGCACGAATCTTGGTGACGTGCCGTAGGTTGGACCTGGATTTCCCACTAGAGACAAACCATTCCATGATCCACCTCTAAACACTTTATCAGGTCCCTTGAACTTCATCATTTGAGGATATCCACTAAGATTCATTTTCAGAGCATATTCTCCAACAGCAGGATCATCAAAACTTTTCCAAGAAGATAAAAACGTTTCCAAATCAGTCTCTAAGTTCCATCCAATTTTCATTCCTGGCATAAATGTATCACATGGATGATCAAAACTCTGCCACAAGACGCCATCCTCGTTGGTTTCTTGTCCCTTTTTAACTACAAAATTTCCCGAATCCAAGAGCTGAGCAATTGGATTATTCCCTGCTTTGCTTGAGATGTTGGATGATGACCAAATGGTGTGGTTTGTAGCATTGAGAAGAACAAGAATCCCTTTTTCATTGAGTTTGAGAACTCCTGATTTATTCTGAAGAGGCGTGTTTCGGTTTGCCACCCACACCACTGTGAAAGGGGATACATTTTTGTACCATATACCCAAGTATCGTCTTGTTGAATTTCCTGGGCTAAAGAAACCCACTTCAGTTATTCCATTTCCAGAAACCAAAGTCTTATCATCTTGGATTGATTGACTTACTGCTAAACTATCTAGTGAATTGGAAATTCTCGACAAGCAAGATAATAATAACAAACAAATAAATAACATTGTGACTTAATTTTTCTTTTCTTTCTGCCTCTCCCACTCATACAAAAATTGAGGAGGAAGAACTACCATGAGGGTAGATAGCCAAAGAAAAAATTAGAAGGAACTCAACAAACTGTGCTTGTAAATGGGCATAAGGATTGACCACGACAACGTCTAATCTTTGTAGAAAAAACTAAATTAGAAGTTGGATGGTTTGACAAGAATGATAATATTATTTACTACAAACAAAGTCTCGTATAAAAATAAAAGATGAATATAAGTTTATATACACACAATATTTTCATTAATAAAATGTATTTTAGAGTTGTAGAAAAGCAAATCCTATTTACCATTGTTTCTAAATTTAAGATAATCATTGAAAAAGTGATAAAATTATTTTACAAAACCATCTAAAGCTTTTTGTATTTCTCAATACGATGTTTATATAATACTTAGCCGATAACACGGCAGGGCAAATTTTCCTCACTTCTTTTCGTGATTCCTAATTTTTTTAATCATGTCTTTGACTTCATTTATTTTCTGTTCACATGAGAAGTATAATGGTGTGCGTATGAAAACGTTGGGTTCAACGAAGATGCCATCCAGAACGTTCCGTTTTCAGCATTACGCTTACTAATGGCAAGCCAAATACATGCTAATTTCTTGTCTTTGGTCTCGCATTGAATTTAAAAAGACCGTTGTTTAAAAAACACGCTACACACTATTGCGTAAGGCTACACTCATTGAATTTACATGAGATTGCCATCATCGTGGTTCGAGCTGGCATATAGTTTTTGTTCTTACTAAAGAAGAGTGTGGATGTACCGATATGAGACAAGGTAATTAAGTTAGAGAAATATTCACTTGGAAAAAATTATTCAATGTTAAAATCAATAAAAGCATAGAAAATTAATATAAAACATTATATAGATATTGATGAGAATGCATTAAATAAACTTAAATCTAAACGGTTTATTAGTAATTTTGTTTGAGTCTTATTTTATTATTTTGGATCCAATAATATTATTTTGATTTTTATAAAAATAAGATAGAGATTGGTAGTTTTAATTTTCCATTATTTAGGGGTAGTATTATTTTATTTTGTTGATATAAAATAGTTTTTTTTTTTGACTTTGTTGACATTTTATTTCTAGTTTTATTTTTTGTTCTTGGACCAAGGTCCTATTTTCAAAATATTTAAAGGTTGTCAAAGTGCAATTAAAATAGCCATAATGAATTACAGTGCAAATTATTTGTGTCACTTTTTTTTTAACAAAGTGATATAAGAGTTTTATGCTCTAAGTGTCAAGTGAGAAAAAAAAATGAAAGAGTGAGTGCTTCAAAAAAAAGTGAGTGCTTCAAAAAAAAAAGTGAGAGATGGCAAAAAATGTTAACGTATCATTGTGCCACAATTGTCGAAGAAGAGCAATTACGATAATTGGTGTTTACAAATTAACGTTGTTTTGGGATCCCAATATGTATGTGATATATTGGAGAATGGGTACCAAGAACCTACAGAGGACATAAACCAAACGGTGACACATATTACCACATTGACAAATGATTTCTAAAACATTGTGTACACCATCAAGGAGTCAAAGGAATTGTCAATTCTCTCAATGAAAGAGCTTGTTGGTTCACTTGAGGTCCACAAACAGTTGAAAAGGAAGAACTTTCAACCACTTGATCAAGCACTTCAAGCACAACATAAAGTGAAGGAATATACTTGGAACAGTAAGGGATGAAGTGCTAGAGGATGTGGTAAAGATGATTTTGAGGATGATAGCGAAGAACAAACAGGTCAACAAAATTAGCATGACTGAGGACAATGGAAAAACTGAGGAGGTCGATCAGAAGTAGAGTGTTTTAAGTGTGGCAAGCACGACCACTATGCAAACGAGTGCAGATCCAGAAAATGTTATAATTATGGTAAGGTTAGTCACATTGCAAAGTAATACAAGGATAAGACAAAGGGGAAGATAAATCTCTTTACTGAAGATGCAGAGGAAAAGATAGGAATTTTTGTGTGGCAAAGAGCTCGGATGAAAACCAATTGGAGAGTTTTTGTGTGGAGACCAAGTAGCCCGACTAAACTTGAGAACAACCTAGTTAGCCTGATGGTGCCTTTAATACGAAGGGAGCCCAAGTGAATCAATCTTGACCAGATTATTGGGATCCTTAGATAGCTCACAAAGCTTGGTGATGCATAAGAATAGCTCGATCAATGATGAAGTTATTTCGGAGCAGCTTAAGATCAACTCGACGATGAGAAAGGAGAGCCTAACGTCGACCATGATGATGCAGAGTTAGATAGAGATGGCTGAAGTCATAATGATGAGAGTGGCGAACCTAGAGATGGAAATAACAGGGATAGAGCACAATAAAATATTAGAGCTTGAGGAGTTGTAAATGAGGCAATCAAAGCTGTTGGTGAAAATTATACAAGAGGCCATCTAAAAGAAACTAAAAGAGAAATATAAGGAGATATAGTGTCAAGGAAAGCTAAATTGGATGCTTCAAGAAAAAGTAAAGAATTTCAGCATGGAGAACCACCATCATAGTGAAGTAGCCCTTGAAAAATCGAATTTCAAAAACAATAATGTTGAAGTTGCAATAAACTGTGGTGGCCGCAAGGTTATTCGGAAGACAGCTAAAGCAAAAACTAAATCAGCAAATGTTAAAGGCAAGCCGATAAAGGTAAAAAAGAGGATGGCCACAATGAAAATAAAGTCAACAAAGGTAATTGGAAAGTCGATCAAAGCAATTAAGAAGTCAGCCTTGAAGAAAATAAAGAATCGAAATCTGGTTGAAAGAAGAACGCATGATACGAGATGATGCACATGGAAAATTGGAGTGTAGGAATGAATGATAGAAAAATTTAGGTTTATGGAAGAGTTTTCTTAGATAAACTTAAATATGAATGATTTATTAGTAATTTTATTTGAGTTTTATTTTATTATTTTGGGTCCAAGAATATTATTTTAATTTTTATAAAGATACGATAGAAATAAAATAGAAATTGATAGTTTAAATTTTCCATTATTTAAGTGTAGTATTATTTTATTTTGTTGATAGAAGATAGAAAATGATTAAGTAGATTTTTTTTTATTGAGTTCATTGATATTTTGTTTCTAATTTTATTTGTTGTATTTGTACTAAGGCCTAATTTGCTATAATGGTTACCAAGATTCAATATAAATAACCACAGTGAATTACAGGACAAATTATTTGTGTGTCACACTCTTTTTAACAATATTTATAGACAGGTATGAAGTTAAAGTAATTAATTAATAATATCATTAATTGACAAATCATGCTTTAGTAATATTATCAATTGACATATTATACTCCATGTTAAGACCTATATGATTGTCTTAGGTCAGCAAAAATACTAAGTTTCCCCTTAATTACAAATTAGGACACAAACTCGGGTATCCATTCTAAGAGTCTATTTTTAATTATAATTAAAAGGAAACCTTAACCCTAATTTGTTCCGTGAGTCTCAAATTTTTCCCGTGCTTCTCTACTTTCATTTAACCCACTTCTCAATGACTTTTACCTTTTATAAAAAGAATTCCATGTGGGCACCAAAAATGAAAACCAACATTATTGGTCCTAGAATAAAACTTTTATGGCATAGAGACTACGACTAATCTCACAATTCACCCAATCACAGGTGAATCATTCAAAGCATTCAAAATTTTACTATCAATTAAATAAAAAAATAAACACATAAGATTAGCTTCTCATACCTTAGTTAATTCTAGAATTTTATCTATACACAAGATCATCGTCAATCCAGATTTTCACACGCATCTACTATCTATCTAGGAGTTCCTTTCTCCTCTTTAAAATTTTAGCCTCTTTGCCTCACGGTGTTCTCTTTCTTTTCCTCTCAATTCTTATGGGTCTCTCCTTTTACTCTCTCCCTCTGTTTTTATTTCTAGTTCAATAAAGTCCCTTAAAAATAGAAAATAAAATCTATTTTAAATTAAAAGAAACCACCTAAATAATGCTTCCTATAATATCTCAACCAATTTTTAAAACACAACTACTGGATCACGTTCAAGGATGATTGACTACACCGACAGTGATTGGGCAAGATTAAGGGTTGACATGAAGTTCCTCACTAGGATTAGGTATTTTATCTTGGAAATCAAAGAAGTAAGCAAATATGGCACAATTAACATAGGAATCAAAGTATGTAATAGTTGTTGAAACCACGAGTTAATCAATATGGTTACGAAGAATACTTGAAGAAATGGTTAAACCACAACATGGACCGACTATTATTTATTATGACAACAAATTGATAATAGCAATCGCAAAAAATCCAATCCATCATCAAAGAACAAAACATATAGTCATTAAATATCACTTTATTCGAGATGAAGAGACAACTAAACAAATTCAACTCTAGTTATCCAATAGAAGACCAAATTGCAGATATTTTTATTAATGCATTACCAAGACCAAGATTTGAGCTACTTCATGCTATGCTTGGAATTACTGAATTTGCATCAAGGAGAGCATTAAAATGCAATGTAAATTCTAGAATAATATAGAAAATCCTAAAGATAGAAAATGTAATCCAAATTCTAAAATATTGTAGAAAAACCTAAGATATGAAGAAAACAAATCACGATTTACATAGGTAAAAATCTAGAACATTCTACAAAAGTTGTAGCTAGCATTTTCTAGAATAATCATGGGTCTATAAATACCCATGTACTCCATCATTTAATGCAAGACAACATGTAAGACAACAACAAAATACACTTCTTCCAACTACTACTTTCACATTCTATTACTCCATCAACTATTCCTTCCACAACCTCAAAAAACTAACACAAATATCTGAATTAATTGTGGAACAAAACTCACAAAGAAAAAGATAAAACAAATATCAAGTAACCCAGACAGCCACATGGTCTCAAGCATTACGTATAACATGTATTTAGGTCTTTGTTGAAACACTTTTTCGTCACCCAAAAAGTCAACAAACTAGATTCCCTAGTAATGTAATATAGGGATAACCTAGGATCAATCTACATACTCGGCTTATGGCTTATTAAATTTTAGAGTGTAGAATTAGATCCTTTATTATTTACTGATTAACTACTAGACAAGGTGGGGAAATTTGAAACGAAATGAAATTTAAGAAGGAAAGAATCTAATCTAGAATCTGTTTGAAGAAAGAAATAAATAAAAAGAATGTAAAAGAAAAGAATGTGTTTTAATAGAAAATAAAACCTAAACTTAAACTGATGAATGAAATTTTAATGGCTCAATGCATGAAGTTCAAAGGTAAATGCGTGGACTATATATATATATATATATATATATATATATATATATATATATATATATATATATATATATATATATATATTATACATATTTGTACATGCTAAATGGAATGCAATTAAATGTAACGTGAAACAGAATCAAAATAGCAACTAAACATGGACTAAAGAGTCTAAACTAATGAAAACAATAGCAGAACCTAATTACAATTACTATAAAGTAAGAATCATTACGCAAAAGGACAAATTCAAATGAAAAGAGAAGAGAAACTTATTACCTAAGCTAAACTAATCTAAAATATATTCAGAAAGTGAAAAAAAAAAAAAGAACAAGCTGAAGACAAAAGCAGAAACCAAATTCATAGGCAAATGTACATTGATTTAAATGAGAGAGTACTAAATGTTCTTTAGGAAGACATCCTGTGGAAGTAGAAACCCATTTTGGGGTATTATGGTTCATATTTCAGAACCTAAATTGATCATTCCCACTCATTGATCCAACCAATGTTTATAAAACCTCACTCACAACCTTTGTTTCAAGCATACTTGAAAAGGGAAGTATTAACGAAGACAGAATCTAAAAATCTATCGAAAACATAATCTATTATGGAGAGTTTGAACCTATCAAGAGCAAACACTAAAAAAAATCATTCCTAATTCCAATTCAAATTAAGCCTAAACTAAATCAACCAAAGCATCAAATTCTATTCTAATATAAGTAAATGTAAAAGTAATTGCCTAATCTACAAGAACTATTATTATCAATTACAATTGGAACCATGAAGACATAAATAGATAGGAATCATGAATCAATCCTAAAACCTACTTCATCATAAAAGAATCAAAAGAGAAAATGATATAGACAAAAGAAGTACCTAATTCAAATTGCAATCCGGAAGCATTAAACAGATCAACATACATATGCTCAAAAGAATATATGAAACTGAACAGATTCAATGCAAGAAACATAAAAGCAATTATACAAACTAATATTGGAATCGACACCTAAAATCTAAATGCAGAATCAAAAATTTCAACCAATGCACACACTATTACGTGCAAGGAAATGAATGAACACAAAGTGTAATTCTAAAATAGACCAAACATCACAAAAATTCAAATGAAAGCAGAAATCGTAATTGAAACAAAGAGAACCATACAAAGATTAAAGTTCCATTACATTTGACGCAAGAATTACAAATGAAATATACTGGAATTCACCAAATGAGAAACTCACAAATGGTCACGTTTCCATGAACACCACTAGTGAAATCCAGAAGCAATTCGAAAGCGAATTAAAATCTACACTACTCTCTCGCACACGATCTTCTGTCTACTACTTTGTACACACACATGTATATCTCCTACTCATACTATACATTACTCATGCCCCGATAAACTATTTACATCACCTTTCTATAGGGTCCAAATCAAAGAAAAAGGAAAAGGGAATGAGTTCTTCTCGACTCGACCATCACCCCTAAATGCAGCCCTATCTAGCCAAACGACAGCGTTCCAGTTGCTGCTACTATGCATTTTGCTTACGGGCTTCAGCCCATTCCACATTTTGACCAATTCAGCCCAATTAATCAATCAGGGACATCTCTACAATAAAAAAAATAGGAACAAGGGCCAATCAGCAATAAAAAAGGGTTATTTAACAATTAAAGAAAAATTAAAACCTATTTAAACAAATTAAAGAAAAAGAATTTTATTAAAAGATTTTCAGAAAAGATTAATTTTCTACTTACTTAAAAACACTAAAAATACACCCAAAATCTTATTTTTAACTAAAATTTTTCAAAACTAAATATTAAAAAAAAAACTAAAACTAACCTAATTCTAAACTATTAAAGATTAATTGAATTAATCTAGACTCCTAAACACAGAAAAAGGTGTCAATTTAAAATAAAGAATAAATATAAATTGTTAGTGAAGACTATTAAGAAGCTCACGCGTCATTCAATAGTTTCCCCAAAATAAAGTCCGTGCTTGACTTAGAAGTCAAGTTAGAAATAAGAACTTTTCGAAAGAGATAAAGTTATAGAAATGAACACATATATGTCAGCCACACTCATCTTATCATGAGTTTAATATAAGCTTAGCTAAATCCACACTCAAAAGCAGTAACACAATGGACATTTATCTTTTCATGCTTACGGTTGCATGCATATTTGTCACTTCTCTCAAAACTTCCATAGCAATAAGTTTTATGGAAGTGTCCCAAAGCATGAGTGATGGAGAGACTTTGGTGTCAAATGGTGGAAAGTATGAACTTGGGTTCTTCAGCCCAGGTAATTCTATTAAACGTTACCTGGGACTTTGGTACAAGAATATCCCAGTTCAGAAATTCGTTTGGGTTGCTAATAGGGCCAACCCCATCAATGACTCCACAGGTATCTTAACACTCAACGCCACTGGCTATCTTGTTCTCACCCAAAATGGGTTTCTTGTTTGGTGTACTGGCTCTCACAAACAAGCACAGAATCCGGTGGCAGAACTCTTGGAAAGTGGGAATCTTGTGATAAGAAATAAGGGAGAAACAAAGAAAGAAGAATATTTATGGCAAAGCTTTGACTATCCATCTGATACCCTCTTGCCAGGGATGAAGTTAGGATGGGACCTCCGAACTGGTTTCGAATGGAAATATACTTGTTGGAAGAGTCCAGATGATCCATCCCCAGGAGACTTTACTCGGGTTTTAAAACTCTAACTATCCAGAGATGTATATAATGAATGGAGCACAAAAATGGTTCAGGTTTGGACCTTGGAACGGCCTATATTTTAGTGGAACACCAAGTCTATTGAACAACACCATTTTCTATTTTAATATGGTCATCAATATGGATGAGATTTACTACTCATATAGCCTTTCAAATAGTGAAACCGTCTCATTTACAGTAACAAACGAAACGGGTCAAGCGTATCGCTATGTGTGGACTGAGGATGATCACAATTGGAGGACGATTGGATACTTTCCGAGTGAGTTTTGTGACACTTACGGGCTCTGTGGACCCTATGGGAACTGCCTGAGAACCCAAACCCAAGTCTGTCAATGTTTGAAAGGTTTCAAACCAAAGGCACCAAAAAAGTGGAACTTGTCTGATTGGCGTGGAGGTTGTGTCCGTAATGAAGCGTTGAGTTGTAGAGGTAAAGACGAAGATGGGTTTAACAAATTTGAAGGGCTGAAAGTTCCGGATACTTCACAAACTTGGTTGGATGTGAGTATCGGTCTTGAGGAATGCAGCGTGAAGTGTTTGAGTAATTGTTCTTGCATGGCCTATTCTAATTCAGACATAAGAGGTGCAGGCAGTGGATGTGTCATGTGGTTCGGAGATCTCATTGATATGAAACAGTTTGAAACTGGAGGACAAGATCTATATATCAGGATGCCTGCTTCAGAGTTAGGTACGCTTAAGATCATCCTAACCTTCATCTTTTCATTTATATTACAACTTTGAAAAGTCTAAAATCAATCCTAGCTTTATCCTTCATCCGTTTACAGAACATGTTTATAGCCACAATAAGATCAAAACGCTTCCAATAGTTGTTTCCACCGTTGCAGCAGTTTGTGGTGTTCTATTATGCTCCTATTTATTCTGCAGAATCCGCAGGAACAAATCTGGTAAATTTGTTTCTTCACAGTAAATATAAATATTAGAAGAAATTTATTTATATATTGTTTTGGTTACAAAACTTTTTCATATACTATCATTAATATTTTTCCTTTATGCAAATAGATCTTGAATCATGGGTAACCTAATATAGTATTTCTACTTTTTGTTTATTACATAAATGGTCTCAGAGTCTTTGGGATTTCTTTCACAGTCTAATCTCTAGTCTCAGTATGGTAGAGTTTACAAAATTTGGGAAATAACAATCTATAAACTCAACGTCATTTTTGTTGACTTGGGGAAACCCTTGTCCATATTTGTTAAATTTGGATTATTTACATCATTTAGAATTAATCTTTCGTTTACTTATGTATGTTTTAATCTGAATCTTATAAAAAATTAAAAACTAACAAAGAACTTACAAATTAAAGGAAAAATTTATCTTTTTCACAAAAAAGATAAGACATTTTATGTAGAATAGGAAAAGAAATCCAAATAACTTCTTATTATCAGTAAGTATATCATTAATTATTTTTTCTTTGAGAAAAAGGATTAATACTGTGTTAGAAGTCTCCACTGATCTTGAATGTAAGTCAACATTTCACTTTTACACCTTCCTAAAGGACAACTTCATATCAAAGATGGGTAGGAAACTTGTTTTTAACAAAAGATAAGACGTAGTATCTATCCTTAGTAAGTGTGATAAAACAATTTATATACAATGAAAAAGAAACCCTCATAACTTCATGATATCAATGAGTATCCAATTGTGAGAAATGACAATTTTTAAAGAAGGTAACAATACTTGTGTTACTATAGGCTTATAGTTGACTTACGCTGACAAATTGGATGGTAAGGACTGAGCGGGTGACCTGTAAGAAAGCATCTTACGAACTCTCAATTCGGACAAAGAAAATTAAGGCGTAATTAATGTTACAATACTGTTAATTGGTTAAGTTTTGTATTAATGATCATTAAGAGGTAAATTAATTCGTCATATTAGATTATGACTTGAACGGAGTGTATTATGTAAGTCATCCACACACTAATCGATTACTAGAGCGCACAGAGTGTGGAGAGACGTTCGACAGAAACAAAACCTTTATACAAGCAATTATCCTCGTCCCATTTCAGCATAAACACTTGGTG
Organism: Vigna reflexopilosa; assembly: GCA_027742785.1. Lineage (NCBI taxonomy): Eukaryota > Viridiplantae > Streptophyta > Magnoliopsida > Fabales > Fabaceae > Vigna > Vigna reflexopilosa. The sequence continues at coordinate 32,538,470 of CM050925.1, read as the reverse complement.
TTAGAAGTCTACATCTAATGGACAACTTGATAACATAGAGTAGATGAAAAACATAACAAAATTAGAATGAAATATTAATTTGGAGAATTCACGCACACTTAAACAATTATTTTAGACAATTTAAGAATTGAATTGAAGGCTATCGAATCTTTAACAACTGCCAAAAAAAAATAAAACACAGTAAAATTGCCTATAACCATGAGCAACATAGTACGACAAGAAAAAAAAATACTGAATTGATACATATTTCATTAAGATGATGGAAGGTTTGGTGTGTATTTTCATGACCATCAGTTGGTTGAACAACTCAGGTTATCAAGATCTTATCATTAGATTGTGAATCAAAATTATTTATTCATTAATTTAAGTGGATTATTAATCATAAACCGATTTTTAGGATAATCAACCCTCAACTCAACCACAGAATCCTAGGATTTACTTAGAAGCTAATTGGGAAATTATTTCCTTTTCCGTCATTGATTTTGTTTCCCTTTTATGACCCTGTATTATATTATAAATTTTGAAAGACTTGTCTTGAATATAACGAGAATAATTTTCGTTTAAAATTTCAGTCTTTTTACAAACTTTCAAACAATAAATACTGCAACGGGAAGACTTAAACCCCATGTAACAAGTGTAGATCTAGTAGCATTTTAACATGCATTTGTATTTGATTAATTATTAATTATTAGTCTTTTATCAAGTTTAACAACTTTCTATATAATATTGAAAACAAAAATATTTTCTTCAACACTATTTTTTATTAACATCATGATGAAGTCCTTCCTCTGTTTTGTAGAGAAATCACTGGCAGAAGAACTCCGTGAAAAACTAGTGGATGATCTTGACGTCCAATTGTTTGATCTATTTACAATTGCAACTGCCACTAACAACTTCTCAATAGAAAATAAGATTGGACAAGGTGGTTTTGGACCTGTGTACAAGGTAATAATTGTTAAGAAAAAAAGGCAGAAACATAAATATTAGTGTGCCTACAATCTCCTGATAATCCTGAGTATGCAGGGAGTATTACTTGATATGCAAGAAATTGCTGTAAAGACTCTATCAAGGAGCTCATGGCAAGGAGCGACAGAGTTCATAAATGAAGTCAAATTGATTGCAAAACTTCAGCACCGAAATCTTGTAAAACTTCTTGGTTGCTGCATTCAGGGACAAGAAAAAATGTTAGTTTATGAATACATGGCAAATGGCAGCCTAGATTCCTTCATATTTGGTATGCAAAATCAACAAAGCATAGAGTTGGTTGTTGGTGACCTCAATGATATAAGCATATCTCAATTGATTATTCAGTCTTTAACAACATTTTTTCTTGAATAAACAGATGATACAAAAAGTAATTTGCTAGATTGGTCTCAACGCTTTCAAATAATATGTGGCATTGCAAGGGGGCTTTTGTATCTTCATCAAGATTCCCGATTAAGAATTATTCATAGAGATCTTAAAGCAAGCAACGTACTTCTTGATAAAAATTTGTGCCCAAAAATATCAGATTTTGGATTGGCCAGAATTTTTGGAGGGGACCAGATTGAAGGAAACACAAGAAGAGTAGTTGGGACGTAGTGAGTGTCTCGATAACCAACATCAAATTTCTTTTCTATAAGGGTAAGGGTACTTTAACAACATTTTTTTACAACATTTTAACATCATCATTCTGTTATTGATCCATGTTGACGTTTATGATTATTATTATTGATTATGGAATAATTTTGGACGAATCACAAAATGACATGTAAATGATGTTAAAATGTTGTAAAAAAAATGTTGTAAAAGTATCATTATCCTTTCTATAAATATTGTTGGTGATGTAATGTAATGTTTGTTTTGCAGTGGGTATATGGCACCAGAGTATGCCGTCGATGGATTATTTTCTGTGAAATCAGATGTCTTCAGCTTTGGCATTTTACTGTTGGAGATTGTATGTGGAAAGAAAAATAGAGGACTTTATCACACAGACGAGAGTCTTAACCTAGTTGGTCATGTAAGAGTTTGAATCTCCTTTCAAAGATGTTTTTGTAGTTGAAATATACAAATAAAAAGAGTTCTTATTACTTTGACACAGGCATGGACTTTATGGAAAACTGGGAGGGCATTGGAGTTGGTTGATTCGAGCATGAAGGAGTCATACATTATAGCAGAAGTTCTGCGATGTCTCCATGTTAGTCTTTTGTGTGTGCAGCAATACCCAGAAGATAGGCCTACAATGGCGTCCGTGATTCTAATGTTGGAGACTCAAATGGAACTGGTTGAGCCCAAAGAACATGGTTTAACTTCAAGAAATGTTTTGGCTGAAGAAGATTTACGGTTAAATTCCAAAGACACGAGTTCAATCAACCATGTAACAATTACCTTGTTACAGGCGCGATAAAGAAAAATTGTTTGATGGGCATGGAGAAATTGTGTTAGTCCTAACACGAGAAACAAATATCTTTATACCATAACTTACATAATGTAACGAAACAAAGATGAATACCAGCTAATAGTGGATGAGAAGTGTTCACCAATTACAACTACAACTCCACAGTGAAACTTAACTTTGGTTGGGCATACACAAAATCTTGATATTTGCGAGAACTTATGCGCATAATTTATCAGGATTAATTTATGACATATTCCTGCATGCTCATTTTAAATTATTTTGCATGCTTGCTAAATAAATTTATTGACGAAATGTCTAAGTTTTTTTATCCTAATAATTATTACATAGTATTGAATAGAGATAACAACGAGTTAGACAGATCGGACACGAATACCCACAACCTAACTTGTAAATGAAAATTCAATCCTTAACCCATTTGTTACCTATATTGGGTATAGCTTTTAAAAAACCACAAGGTATTTTAAAACCATGCATACTCACAAATATTAAAAAATATATATTTTATACATTTTAAAATAAAATTTAAATAAAATTATAAAAAAATATATAAAATATAATATAAATAAAAATTTATTTTTAATTAAATTTAACCTAAAAAATATAAATTAATTTTATTTTAAATTAAATTTAATAAAATATAAATGAAATTTTTATTTTTAACTTTTGCAGGTATAATATTTACATCTGACCTATTTATAAACAGATATTAAAATACTCACTACTCGTTAGTGAATTTTACCTACATATACCCACAAGTTTTTTTTTTGCCAACTCTAGTATTGTCTGTCTTCATTTCTTGATTTATTTATTTTTCTATACCGTGAAGGCAATGAGTTTAGAAATTAGAATCTTTGGTCAATTATCTACACAATATAGCTTTTTCTTGTTAATTAATAACTACACTTTTACAAAAAATTTTGAAATTACTAATAGATTTTTACAGACGGATTTTATCAATGGAAAAATCTGTCGGTAAATCCGTTGTTAAATGAAATATACATTATTAACGAAAAATTCATTAGTAAATCCGTTGATAAAATGAGAAGAAGTTTTCCCACCCAAATTTTCTCTCTGTCCGTGAGCCAGTTTCGTTATATATCTCCCTTTCTCACATTTCTTCCTCATTTGCGTGAGGAAGTTTCTTCGTCTCCTTCTTCTCCATCTTTTTCTTCTCTTCCACTCCATTGCAAACACAAATCAAGACCGCCTCCATCTCTGTTTAACAAGGTCGACACTTCTCTTAGTCAAGCCGTCTCCATCCTTGTTCAACCAGGCCGCCCCTGCCACCATCGTGCACTGCCACCACCATAGACTGCCACCACCATGCACAACCACCATCGCGCACTATCACCATCGTGCACAGCCACCACCGCGCACCCTCCCACTGCACACTTCCACCAAATTGTAGAAAAAGTCTTTACTACATCAACTAAATTGGATGTCGAGGCCCTATGATGTTAGACGTCAACAATATAGTTTTTCTTTAAATACAATTTAAGATCCCTGGATAATCACTACACCCCCATTTATAAAAAAATTCTTTTCTACAAAACTTTCATAACCAAATCCTTTTGTTAACTTTTTTTCTATGGATTTCTATTAAGTCCTTCAAGGTCACAAATGCAAGGCATTTCTTTGTGGTTGATTCCTCATCATTGTGAAAATTTTTTGTGAAGCTTGAAGGTGATAGAAATCCACATAAAAAAGTTAAGAGATTTGGATTTCATTTCAAATATAGTTTCGCACCCTTTAAAAACCCTACACCTCCATTCACCAAAGTTTTGCTTCACTACAAAACTTTCGTAACCAAATTCATGTTAACTTTTTCCTTTGGTTTTCCATCAACTCCTTAACAAAACAAAGACATTTCAGAAACATTGAAGGTATGATGGAAAACAAAAAGAAATAGTTAACACTTATGAATTTTAAAAACATTCTCCATTTTGTTGGTTTTGTTTTGATTTTTTTCTTATGTTTCGCTGTGATGTATCTGTTCTTGTTTTGTTTTCATTTTTGACGCTATGTTTTGTAAAAATGGATTTCATTTAAAAATCCTTTGAGATATATGATGTCGGCCAGGTAGACAATTCAACGTTAAACCTTTAAAAAAAACTCGTGCAAAACTTAAAAAATGAATCAACTCCAAGAACAAAGATATGTGATATGCATGGTCTTTGTAGACAAATCTTTGGTTGGTAACAACGGTAGCCACTAAGTTTTCCAACTCCCCTTATCTTGGCAACAACAACAATCATTATTAAGCGTCCTAATTGCCATTTCCCTAACGTGTTGACGTTAGATGCAGACAATATTCGATGTCAAATGTGTATATTGATTCACCAATTAAATTGTCTTCAAGTTATTTCCATCCTAAGATATCAGTTAGCTCTGAAATCTAACGGTAGAAAACAACTTATAGACAATTTAAAAAATGAATCATAAAAATATGATGAAGATGGACACTATTTTAAAGCTTTGTTTTAATTCTTAAAATTGTTTCAGCATTAAACATATTGTGAACCATGTTTTATTTTCCTAAAAACTTCCCTTTTAGTAAGATATCTTAGCCATTTCTATACTATAAAAAACATTTTGGTTACTTGAATATCAAAGGGCACCTTTATATGAACCGAAGATGAATGCACCACTTTGAAATTCATGTTAGCAAATTGCAATTTAAAGAAGAGAAATGCTTTGAAATCTAAGGAAAGAAAAATTTAAAGGAAATAACAAACATGAATCCTAACATGTTCAATAGGGAAACAGTTCTGTAAGAGGCTAAGTTAAATGGGCGGTATTTATAGAAGAATAATTGAGGTCGAACTCCATACGTGTTTGACGTTCACTAAGTAGTTCATCATGGTAATAATAATAATTATGGCCATTAATTGCCCCTATCCACTATCCAGTATTGATGTCCAAGCCCAGCCAAATTCGATGTGCAAACATCGTAAGGAACTACATAGTTATTATGGATTTGAGTACCCCCATCACCTTCATTATGACGTCTACGTTGAACTCCAGTCCCGTTCGACATCAAACATGTTATCTGAACCACCAATAGGTTTCTTATGGCTTTAAGATATAATAATTTGTATTAACATGTTTTAATTTGTAAATTGATTGATTTATGGTTATAATTCTATTTTTTTATTGAAAAAGATGGTCTATATTTTTGTGTTGTACATACTTTATTTCATATGTAGGTCTGTTTTCTGTGACATAGTATGTTATAAAAACAACACCATTTAAAAAAAAACATACTTTAGGTAGCAGTTGTGGTAAGAACAGAGGCAAAAAATGGTCTATGGCTTTGGTTCTGACTCCAATTGAGCCATATACCTTTATATTGAAAAGGTATTTTAAATAATATTTGACCTATGACAGTGGTTGTCCTATTAACTAAAGCAAAAAAGACTTTTGGCAGTGGTTCCAAAAGCAATTGAGGTCATAGAGCCTATCAGATTTTAAATAATTATTTAATTTTAAGGATTTAGGACAACAATTCTTCCTAGAATCGCTACCATAGATCCTTAAAATTAAATAGGTTTAAACCCTCGGATGATCCTTATATTTGTATGGGAATCTCAAGTAGGTCCTCGTATTTGCAACTGTCTCAATTGGGTCTTAATATTTGTAAAATTGAGCCAATTTTGCCCTTTCCGTTAAGTTCTCACAAACGGTGTTAAAATTTTATGATGTGTTTATGCTGATGTGCATTGTTTGATTAGATTGAATTTTTATTTAAATTAAAGAATTATGACATGGCAAAATTGAATTGGTTTAACCACCGCACATTCTTCATTCAGTTAGGCCATGGGCCTCGCCGCCGGTCGAAGGTCGCGGTTGGAGCTTTGCTGGCGGTCGTCACTCCTCGACTCTTCATGTTCTTCATCGTGACTGGGTTTATTGTAACTGGGTTTACACTTGTAGTTGGAGGAATAAATGTAGTTTATAGTGAGATTGAGTATAAATTAAAGCATCTTGAATTTAAACAATCTAGAAGGGATCTTAGAGCACTCAAACAGAAATTAAAAACAATGCAAGTAAAGGGTCAGTTAGAGACCAGAAAAGAAGAACAAGCTTCAGCATTCTACGAGGCAGGAAACAACTTGGGACACCTTTTGCTCCCAAGCTTCAATTTTGAGCCCACCCTTTTGCTCCCAAACGATGTCGCATTCCTATGGCTTGGACACCTTCGTGGATCGATTCCGCCACGCGCTCAGCTACAACAACTATGCCGACAACATCAACAAGGCTGACTTCCGAGAACTTGATCTGGGCTCCTCGGTGTCGCCATTGCGCACCACGTGCACACCCGCAACGAGTACCAGCTCAAGCTCATCTAGGTCCTTCTTGGGTCAAACAGGGACCAACCAGGTTCCCCGAAAGCTCGATGATATACTCCGGCCAGACTGTTACTTCGTCGGCGATGAATGTTCTCCCCATCGGGAACATCTGCCCCTCCAGGAAGATCTTGAAGACGGGGATGGGGATGGTGGCGAATCAGATTAGTAGAAGCGATGTTTTAGGGTCCGACATGGGGGACTACGACCACAGTAGCATAATGCATGGTGGCGGGAAGGCGGAGCCGGTGAGCTCACGCGGCGGTGGTGCCACTACGAAACTTGCACTCAGAAAAATCAGAAATAGTAGGAACCCTAAAATAATTTCATCAGTTCATCTTCTTCGTGCAATGCCTTAATGGCCGCTGTGATTCACAAATCTCTATGAGCCTACTCCATGGCAATAACAAGAATCTCGAACTCGCAGAGTAGGGGAACCCTTCCGCCATGAGTCCGCCATCACTTGACACACAGACCTGCAGAAAATCAAAACAGAGAAACCCCTAAGAACCAACCAAATCGCAATGTTCCTTCACACTTGAGATTCTCATACAAATATGAGGACCATTTGAGATTTTAAACCAATTAAATAATTATTTAAAATCTGATATGGTCTATAATAGCGATTGTCTATAAAACCACTGCAAAAACCCAATTTTTTTTTATTTTTTATTTTTTTGGCTTAATGCTTTAGTTTTCTTATAATCAAAACAAAATCTTCAACTTTTTTCTTCGATTATTAACTGAGGCCAAAAAAATGTCTCTCTTTTTACTTCGTATGAATATGTCTCAATTCGTGAACAGTTGATAATAGTAAAAAATAACAAATTGTCATATCTCCTCAATGCACTAATTATATGATCAAATTTTTAAATGTAATTTTTGTTTTTGTGGTTTTTTTTAACAAACCGATTTATATCATAGCAAGAGTGCAATAACCCGGGTATGGGTGGGTAAAAGTGTAGTATAAGTTCTTACAAATATCCTCCTATATCTATATTTAAGTAATGTTTCATGAGTCATCGAGGTTCTAACAGAGTAATGGTCACTTCGTTGGTTGAACTTGTGTCTTTCGTATTTGAGCCTAAATCTTTAGGTAACACATTTCTCGAAAGAAAACCAGGTTCTTTTGGCTCAGCCAGTGCAATGTGACTCTCCAACATTAGAATCACAGACTTCATTGTAGGCCTATCATCTGGGTACTGTTGCGCACACAAAAGACCAACATGGAGACAACGCAGTACTTCAGACATAACGCACGATGATGTCTTCATGTTCGAGGCAATGAAATCTATTGCCTTGCCCGCTTTCCATAATGTCCATGACTATTTTAAAGTAATAAAAGCATTAGAAAAAAGATAAATATTTGTTAAATTCCAGCAAAACGAACACGAAAAATAAAAATATATTAATTCAAGAACTTACATGAGCAACAAGGTTAAGACTCTTATCTGTCTGATAAAGTCCTCTGTTTCTCTTCCCACAGACAATCTCCAACACCAAAATTCCAAAGCTAAATACGTCAGATTTTTCAGAAAATAATCCATCAATTGCATATTCTGGAGCCATATACCCACTGCAAGAGATTGTTTCATGCATCAAGAACAATTTTACATATTTGTGAAGACAGAAAAAATAATGATTTAGGATAAACACACACTGACCAGGTCCCCACTACTCTACTTGTGCTTCCTTCAAATTGGTCTACTCCAAAAGATCTCGACACACCAAAGTCTGATATTTTCGGATTGAATGTTTTATCGAGTAAGATGTTACTAGCTTTGAGATCCCTGTGGATGATCCTCAGTGGGGAATCTTGATGAAGGTACACAAGGCCCCTTGCAATTCCGCAAATTATTTGGAACCGTTGAGGCCACTCCAGAAATTTACCTCTTTCATCATCTGTTTTATTTCGGAAAAAAAATTTATTCAGTGTTGAGTATTCATTTCAGTAATCTGCATGTTTCACCAATGCATTAGCAACCCAATTTATGCTTTGCTCATTTTTCTTACCAAAAATAAGGGAGTCTAGGCTGCCATTTTCCATGTACTGATAAATGAGCATTCTTTCCTCTCCTCGAATGCAGCAACCAAGAAGTTTAATAAGATTCCGATGCTGAAGTTTTGCAGTCAAGTTTACTTCATTGATGAACTCTGTCACACCTTGCCATGAGCTTCTTGATAGAGTCTTTACAGCAATTTCTTTCCCGTCGATTGTTCCCTGCATACTCTCACCGTCATGAGTAGACACTTCGGAAAATATTTAACAGCTTCATTTTCTTTGATTGTAGTGATGATTAAGAATAGTTACCCTGTATACATGTCCAAAACCACCTTCTCCTATTATATTCTTTGTGGAGAAGTTATTAGTGGCCCTTCCAATTGTCACTAGATCAAACAGTTGGACATCCAGATCATCCACATATCTTTTACTTATATCTGTGCATGAAATTTCTACATATAAGAGGAAGTATAATATAGCAGATAAAGGAACACGGCTTATCTAGAAAAATCCCAATGATCCAAGGGATTGAAGGTTTTTATATTTTCTTTGTTATAACATCTCATGAAAATTTGAGTTGTTACACCTTTGTGTGAACATCAACAAGTTTCTGTTATGATGAAACACATATAGCGTATGCACATCAATCTTCTTTTTAAATGTATTATCTTCTCATGTTACACAAATTGAACTGTAATACAGAATTTTGGAGTTATCTTTTGGTCCTTATTCATTTCTGATGTAATTCAATACTTTTTGTATATATTCAAATCAATATACTATATTTTAAGATGAATTCTATGATACATTCTCATGAAGCTAAAACCATTGCACCATATAAATTTTTCCTCAAGATTATGGAGGCCAGTTTACTGATAATTTATAAATGTTGTTTTTATCTAAATAAGTGCCATGTTGTGAAGGAATTGTTGGTTGACTATTATCCTAATAACCGTAGAGAGTAAGTGAAGTGATATGTTAAACGATTTACTCACCAGCTTTGTTCCTCTGGAGCCTGAAAATAATATACGTACTTAGAAGAAAAAGAACACCAAAAATTGTACCAACGGTAGAAGCAACTATCGTTCGTGTGTGGTTGCTCGGTCCAGGTTCTTGAGTGTTGGAATTGATTATAAAAAACAAAAACAGTCATGTAACATTTTTCAGTTTTCAAAATTGCAATCGAAATTAAAAGATCAAAGCTGATACTGCACACCTGCCTCGGAAGCATTCATCCTGATATACAGGTCTTGTCCACCAGTTTCAATCTGTTTCATGTCAATGAGATCTCCAAACCACAAGACACAACCACTACCTCCATTTCTGATATCTGAATTAGTATAAGCCATGCAAGAACAATCTTTCAAGCACTTCACTTTGCATTCCTTTAGACCAATACTCTTATTCAACCAAGTATCTGTAGTGGCTGGAACTTTCAGCCCTTTAAATAGGACAAACACATCACTACTGCAATTCAACATTTTATTGCGCGCACATCCTTCACTCCAATCCGATGAGTTCCAGTTTTCTGGTGATTTTGGACTGAAACCTTTCAAACAATTGCAAGGCTGTGATTGAGTTCGTACACATAATCCGTTAGGTCCACAAGAGTCATAATTGTCGCAAGACTCTTTCGGGTACGTTCTGTATGTTTTCCATGTTTTCTCATCCTCCTTCCACACATAACGAACAATAGTACCTGATTGGTTTGTAACAGTTCTGGTGGGGACAGAATCATTGACGAGGGTATACGTGTAGTAAATCTCATCTTCATTGCTGATAAAACTCAAGCCGAAAATGGTGTTATTCAGTAGATCTGGCATTCCACTGAAATATTCGCCATTCCATGGTCCATACCTCAGCAACTTTTGTGTACCCTTCATCATATAAATCTCAGGATAGTTATAGAGTTTCAGAACCCGAGATACATCACCTGGGGATGGATCATCTTGACTCCTCCATGCTGTATATTTCCGTTCCAAACCAGTTCGGAGGTCCCATCCTAACTTCATCCCTGGCAAGAGTGTATCAGATGGATAATCAAAGCTTTGCCATAAATACTCTTCTGGGTTTGTTTCTCCCTCATTTCTTATCACAAGATTGCCACTATCCAGCATTTCTACCACCGGATTCTGTGCTTGTTTGTGAGAGTTGTTGAAGTGCCAAACAAGAGAACCATTTTGGGTGAGAACAAGATTGCCTGTGGTGTTCACTGTTAAGATGCCTGAGGAATCATTGATGGGGTTGGCCCCATTAGCAACCCAAACATACGTCGTAACTGGGATATTCTTGTACCAAATTCCCAAATAACGTTTCTGGGAACTACCAGGGCTGAAGAATCCAAGTTCAAACTTTCCACCTTTCGATACCAAAGTATTCCCATCCCTCAGAAACTGGACCACGTTGATTGAATCATTTGCTCCCGAAATTTCTAGTGAGAGAACAAGTATGCATGCAAATATAATCACAAAAGCATGAATAACACCCATATTGTATCAAAGCTTTTGTGGAACTCTGCTATTGAATAATGAAAATATATGGACTAAGCAGGAGTATGACTAGTAAAATCTGCGAACCTGTTCTTCATTCAAATAACTTGAATTTCAAGTCAACAACGTAGCCTTTTGTGATCTTTAACTATATATGTTGTTTTGAGAATCTTTTATTGATCTAATAGTGTCCCTTATTTACTTATGGTCGAGATGAATCAGTAAACAAAAGGATAAGATTGTCTATGAGTTTTTGCTTAGATAAGAGTTTACTTTCTGCCTATATATATTGTTCAGTAGTTTTTATAGGCGAAAGTTGACGAGATTGCTTCAATGTTTGATTATTCAAGTTGAACTTTTAGAGGTACGTAAGATGTGAGTCGGATTGAGATGGACATGTGTATGTATATAGAAAAAAAATCTATTAAACTTATATAACTAATTAAATCCTTTTACTTTGGACAATTAATACTTAACACTTTGTTCCAAATATCCAGAAACATATGAACATTCTAATTATTAAATAGATCTTTAGTAAGTTATATATATCAAGAATAATTTTAGTTTCTACACTTACAATATTAATAGTTTCTATCGCATTTTTTTCCTTTTAATCTTGTCTTTTATAGAAATTAAGAAACAATTTTTTTTTGTTACAGTACTATAAATGATAAAAGAATAATTAATGACTTTCAATTTCGTAATAATAGCTCAAACACAAAATTTTCAAAAATTTAGCAAGAAACGGAGAAAGCAATAACTAAAAATAGTTGGATATAATGAATACTAGTTATGGATGATATTTTTTCATGTAAGACTTCAATTTCTGAGTTGGCCAATGATGTTTTGTTTCTTGTACGATTTTTTTTTATTATGCATATGTAAGCGACCTGTAACACGCCTTTCATATATGCGATAACTACTGGCTAGTTAAAATTTCATTTGAATCTATAATATATACCAATTGGAAGTTGTAGTTAGCTGACGTTACACCTTAATCATTTGCTCTGAAGAGACGACTTTGATATCTAATGAATATTTTCTTATAAATTTTTATCATTTATAGACAAAGTATTAAATAAAAATAGAGTACAAAACTGCATTTGATACACATTATACAAATAAAATATCAAAATATGTATTGATCTTTCATAACCGAACTGAATATATCTTATAAAGATTTCTTTATCTGCATTCCTCATTATACGGTGTTTATCCTCCAACACTCCGTATACGGCTACAAAAAAGGGATTCGTACAAAAGATTTCCCAAAACTCTGAATTAGTACTTGGTTAAAGTTTTTTAAGTCAAATCTCAGTTAATGAAAAAGTGAATTATAAATTACCATTAATGTTTTGTTTATAATGTTTCATCCCGTTTAGCATAGGTTCAACTAGATGGCCACAACTTGTCTTGGTCCATCAGCCTTGAAGTCCACTAGCCCAATTACTTGTCAAACGAGCTTCATCTTTTGGTCAAGTCCATTCACGCATCCTTATGATATCTAGTCCACGGTGTTTGGTATTCTATTTTGTTGAGGCTATAAACCTTACTTGGAAAAACCAATAAGTCTTTGCCTAATACAATACACTAACTCTCTAGTCTTTTCATGATTAGAAGGTATGTAAAGAGTGTTCAGTGTGTCTTGTAATTGAACCAATCGGTAATCCAAATGTTTGTTGTGTTTGCAATAGAGGCTTTAGCAAAGAAAAATTTCTATCTTTGGCCTTACCTTTTCAGATATAGTAGCCCCTCAGTGTCAAGGAACGTAGTGACGAAGAGGTTTAAATGATGAACCTCGGGTCCTGAGGGGATGTGACTGTTGGTGGCAAAATTGGCACACTAATTAAAGCGTCAACTTAATGTCAGGTTATAATGGTTTGCGAAAGGGTGCAAGATCCATGGGCTTGGATGGAATTGGAATGGTCCATTAGGTTTAAAAGTTAAATTGTCACCATTTCGATATAAATAGAGATGGATGAGCCATAATTCACCCCTCAGTTACTCTACTATACTTGTTGTGACTTCTGTTTGCCAAAAAAACTTATCTCTCCTAAACTGAAGTGCCGTCTTCTTTATCAAGTATATCAGAGTCCTTCAATGGTAGTAATATTGGTATCATTAGAAGAAAAGCTTTGTTAAAAGCTACCTCAATGGCAGAAAATGAAGAGCACTTTGTTATTCTGAGCAAACATTAAATGACATTAAAAGCTTAAAGTTCAAAAATAACAAAAGTGATAAGAGATAAGACATATATGCTTCATGCACAATCTACTCTATTCTTTGTAAATAACCTATTCTACACGCATCCATATGCATCATTTAAAAATCAAAAGTGAACGTTAGAGACAAAAGTGATATTCACGAAATGTTCTTCACTTGATAAGTGGTGTCTAAAAGGAAGTACAACCTACTTCAAGCAAAGTATTAAAAAAGCAAGCCTGCTTTGACAAAAGAGAAGACAAGACACTCAATGCCAAAAGCTTAGTGATAACAGTTTAAAACACTGTTATTTGCAATGTGATTTTAATGCTAAAAGCACTCTTTTTCACTTAGAAACTTGCTTGGACTCATGCTTTTTCAATAAATTGTGTGAATAAGAGAGTTGAGGTTGATTTCAGTGGTTTTATGACTAATTCCCCTTGTTTTGACAGAGATTGAGGTAATACTAGAAGAAGAGATGAAGAACCAAGAAGATGGAGCTCAGAAGGACTCAAAAAGGCACAAGAAAGAGAGAAAACACGAAGCCCGGGCATCCAGATGCGTAGATTAAGTGAGCAGTATCGACGTCCGCCGCTCGGGCGGCGGCCCTCGTCGCCCGGGCGACGGGGCTTCGTAGCTTGGGCGGCCAATTTCGACGCCCAGGCCTTACATGAGGGTCAATTCTCGCCTGGGCGGCCTCCTTGGACGCTTAAGCGACGGTTTTCGTGGACCGGGCCCTGTTTCTTCTCTGTTTTGATTCTTTTGGACCGGGCCTTGCTCTGGCACGCCTGTGACACTATTTAAATGACTCTGGGCTCTAGGTTTTGCATCCCTAGCAGAGAAGAGTATAGCAATACACTCTTAGCCTATTCTTAATCTTCCATTCTCTTTCTTTCTTCCATATTCATAGAGTTCTCCCATGTCTATGCGGAACTAATTTCTATTTGTTGTTGGGGAATGATGTAGCCTTGTAAACTCTCATGTATTTGAATTGATTTTTAATTTCATATGCTTTTTCATTAATTGTTAGAGTAATTCATCTGTTTCGATTCTTGCTTATACAATAGCATTATTAATGAATTGCATGAGTGCCGGGAGGTTCCTTTCAATTCAGGTTCTTGTTGAATTACTCCTAAGGGTTATATTTCTCAGGGATGAGGGTATGAGTCTTGGTCGTCTTAATCTCTTGTTCTTCACATCTTTTTACCAGGAATGCTAGGAATTGTATGAACTGGTAATTAGGGACAGGCTTATTCGCCGAGGGATCGGGGGTAGGTAATTTAGTGAGAGACATTGACATTAATGCATAAAGAAGAATTCTTATATACATGAGAGGGAACTTGTTGAAATCTAACCCCAACAACATACCCATCTCATATAAATCAACCTCCATTCATCTTTGTGCTCTTTTGCCACTGATCAATTTTATTTTGTTTTATTTTATTATTTTTTCCAAACCCAATGATCTCTTTTTACTTTTAAGTCTTAATTAATCTTGTTTTCACACGACTGTTCAGCGCCGAGAGTCCTCTAGGATACGATACTTGCTCTTACCATTTTATATTAATTGTGTGACTCGGTACACTTGCCGATTTGCCCCAATACTCAGATGAAGGAAATTTCTCCAAGAGCCTTTAAATAGAAGATCATTCAGATGAAGAATAAAGAGGATATCATACAACGAAAATATTCATCATAAGAAAATCATTCAAAAGAAAAGCATAGAAACGCTCAAGAAAAGAAAACATCTAAGCAAAAGAAAAGAAAAGAAGTCAAGAAATACTCTCGAGCTTTATTGTAATATTTGGTTACTATTGTAAGAAAAAGAGAAACACCTCTTAGTGTTTAGACTACATTCTATTGTACTCACTTGTTTAACTCTATTTTAGATTGGTAGCAAATTATTTATCAACCAAATAAAGTTTGATTCAAAGCTGCCACTTTCACATATACTTATTTTCTCAGTAGGAATGAATCCAAGGGTGTTTATGGTGTATATCGCTAGATTTAGGGTAGAAAAAAAAATCTGATACCATGGTAGTTCCTGTAGCTAGCTAATCCTTTCAGATCTTTAAAAAACGTTTCTTATTTTTCGAAAATTTATTTTGTTTTTTTTCAAACTTTGCAAAATTTTTTAAAATAGTTAGACTATGAATTTTGAGCTAAAATTTTTTGTGAGGGATTTCCATGATTTTTTGGTCCATCATACAAATTTATAAGTTATTGAAGTTCATTTGCGCATACTCTCAGTTTTACCAACCAAATGAAAACATGAAAAACCTAAAACGAAACTAACCTTGAAGGTGAGTTTGGTGCTGAAACGAAACGAAAGTCAGAAACTATCCATCCAAAGAGTACATGTACACAAAATTAATCGGTTAAAACGAAAGAAAATCATAACTAAATACATAATCAATGTAAAATATGGAAGGAATGTTGAGGATGGTTGCGAAAATGGAAGTTAAAGAGGGGAGAGAGGCGAAAAAGAGAGGAGAGCGGTGCAACAACTAGAGAAAATGAAAATGAAATTTGAAAGAGGTTCTGTCTATTTGCGAAATTTAACCCTAAAAACACATGTTATTACCTCGACTATTTTATTAACTGAAACAATATGGGTTGTATGGTCTCGGTTCTATTAAAAGATACTGCCTAAAGCCTTTAAAAAGAGATTTTAAGTTATTTTATGCCTCGGTTCGTGGTATAACCAAGGCATAATATGGCCTCGGTTCTCTAAACATCTGAGGTCATAGGTTCTTTGTAAATCGAAGTATATATCACTAGTAAAAAACAAGCTTTTTAACGTGTTATATACGCTTCGGTTTCGCAAAAATCGAAGCATATAAAAACGCGGTGGCATTTTCATAGTTATGGTGACATTATATGCCTCAGTTCATTGAGAACCGATGTCGAACAAGTATACTGCCTCAGTTAATGCTCAGAACCGAGGCAGTATCTCTTGCTAGAACCAGACATCCTCTGAACTGAAGTTCTAATTCATTTTGCCCTGCCACAAGCACACATCCGCTGAAACCGAACGTTCCAAAATCCATTTTGGTAACATCTATTGCCTCGGTTCCCAACAGAACCGCTGCCTATAGGTGAAAATAACAGTTGTCATTTCCCTTGACTGTACTAGTGTATATTTGCGATAATTACAAAAATGTCACCGTGCCATTTTATGCTTCGGTTGCAATGAAATCGATGTCAAATGCATAAGTTAAAACCCATATTTTTTACTAGTGTATAAATTTTATTAATTTAGAATATATAGTTTTTGAGAATTTATATGCGTTTAGTGTACATTATATAAACAATAAAAGAAATCCATAATAAAACTTGTTTTGTCACGTCCTAAAATTTTGTATAGTGAGACAACTTCTATGAAATTTTTATGGTTATTTTATAGAAAGTTTTGGCATTACTGCATTTGGTATGCATACTCTATTATCTAATGTTATAATTACTTTTGTTTAATTTCATAGAAATACGTACTTCATCTCTCTGGTTACCAGAACGAGAAGTTCTAAAATGGCCATAGAGAGTAGGCTTCCCAATCTTATAACTATTTTTCCAATTGGTTGCATGAGTTTCTTAATGTGAGTGTCATTATAGATATTGATGTCGTTTTCTACTAAAGGTGTTCTTGGCCAATGTTGATGTCGTTGTTTCATAGAAATATTTTCAAACATTTTTTTATCTCAATTTTCGGGAAACGAAAGAAAAAAAAAAGGATATATAACTTTGGTTATGGTATAATCGAAACCAAATCTTCTTATTCAAATAAGATAATTAAAATAATAATATAAATTTTGAAAAAAATTTAAAAATTTTACACACTTTTCAGCCACATATACTATAAGGAAGTGAATTAAAAAGATATGTACAGCTTCAATTCGTTTGTAACTTGAGTCTATAAATTTGCAAAATTTTCAAAATGGTCATCAAGTATCTTTATATTCTTCATTTTCTTAAAAACTAAAACATATTATACAATTGTAATTCATGTTTAATAAACTTCATTATAGATAATTGTAATTAAAAAATGTTTTTAAACACAAAAATAAATAAAAAAAATCAAGATTAAAAGTTAAATGAAGGCTCAAATTTGCATTCATCGTTTCTCATAGAGAATGATTTTTAAACCATCGATGAAATATTTAAATTATAAAAGTAAAAGTAATATAATTTTTTAAAATTAAAAATTAAAAATTTTATAAGGTGGAAAAAACACTTGTGTAGTATCTATATTATAATGCTAGAATTTTCTTTAAGAAAAAAAATTTGCTTTGTTATAGTGGAAAAGGTATAAAGTAAAGAAACAAATGTATTCAATTTGTTTCACGTGTCCCACTACTAAATAGGAGGTGACTTAAACATAAAGATACTTCACAATTACGAAAGGAACATAAAGGTGTCAAGTATCTTTACGCTCTTCTTTATTGACGGGGACATACCCACAAACATAAAAAGAAGACAAACTTGATGGCTGCAGTCTCACTATATATGCACTGTAGATAAACTAAAAATTTTCAGTTCAGTTTTAAGAAAAATATATTTTAATAATTTCTTTTGACAATTTTTTTACAATAATAATTTGTAATTAATTTGTTTCAAATATACGAACCAATATAATAGTGAACCAATATAATAGTGACACATGATCTGTTGTCTCACAAAGTTTTTAAAATATCATGGTCCCAATTTTAATTTCAGACACAACAACAAATGTCACTTAAATTCAAAAAGCCTTTTCCAGCATTCCAAATGCAACTTAAATTAATCATATTAGATATCAATAGTTAAAGTTTTCAATAATATAAGAAATATATTTTGTCTTTCGTAGTGTTTTGAATATTTTTCTTTATGCACGTGTCGACTGCAGAATATTTGCCAAATCAAATTCTTTTGTATACCGTATCATTTCAAACAGTACTTAGAGCACTGTCTGTATATAAACAAGCGATACTTAATTCCCCTTTCAGAAATGGTGGTTGAGATGCCTATATACAGTAGAAGATATGCAGGTCATAGTAAAATAAAGAAATATAAATTTGATAAATTCTTTAAATAGACCTTTTTATAAATATTTTTATTAAAAAAAAGTTAAAATGAGCTTATATTTGAGACATTTTGACGAAGTTATCCTATATTATAACAAAAGACAACTTTTATTTATGAGAAAACTATTTTTTTAGTAATAACCTAATTACAAGATAGAAATAAACATAGAGGAAGAAGTTGGGTAAATGCTTTCATATATATATATATATATATATACTTATCTAATCTTTCTTTTATTTTTTATTTTTATTTTTTACTTTATGATTCCTTGAGTACCTTAACACATTCATCAAAACAAGTGTATAAATAAATTCTTTCATATGTATCATGCGTAAGCCATCATTTTCCAACATTAGTTAAGTCATTTGTCAGCATAAATGAGGGGATATATATGCTACTTTTGTAGTCCTTTTGAGGTATGGGAGTAAAAGATAAGAAAAAGTGAACAAAACGTGAAAAACTACCTGTGAGTAGCATAGTCATGAACCAGTAAGTTACAATAATAAAGAAATGTTTCAACAGAAAACAGTAGGTTTCATTAATTAGTTATACCAGCTACAGCGGTATATTGTTCTCTCTCATTTTAGAAATTATTCTATGATCTTATATAACGATAGATAATGATGTTTTAACAATATTTTAATATTATTTATGTATTGATGGATTCAAAATTACTCCACCGTTCATAATAATAATTATAAACATCAACATGACCAATACAAATGACAAGAAATTGACCGAGACAATAGACAAGTAGAGATTCTGAACCAAAGAATGACTTCCCATCTCTTACGAGGATGATATTGTTAAGTCTAAGAGAAACAGAAGAGTGGTTATAGAAGGTTAATTACTCTAGCATGCACTGGATACTCATTACCTTGCATATCCATCAAGCAAGGACTCAACCTAAACATGAGAATGCAAAAGAGCTCCATCTCCATCCAAATCCCCCTCCATGAGCATGCACAAGAGCTCATCATCCCTCACCTCCAAACCGAGCAAGTAGGTGCTCACCTTCAAGCTCTCAAACGTGATGAGCCCCATGTTCACGTCCATGAGCAAACGAAACCCGTCGCAGAGCTCCCCAATGAACCCTTCTACACCTAGTCTTGCAATCATGGAAGGGAAAGAGTCCTCAAAGTCAAAACCGTCACCAAGTTCCATGGTTGAAAGAAAATATAACAAAAGTGCGAGAAATGAAGATAAAGAGAAACCAAGGGTTGGTAGTGGCTTAGAAGAGAAGAATCGTGAACAGGAAGGGTTAGAGGGAGTGACAAGGTGGAAGAATTATATAAGCACAAAGAAGATGAGGAAGAAACGAATAGTTAAGGTAAACAGTTTGGAGTGTGTTTTGTCTTACGTAGCTTCTTGCGGCCTTCGTTGCGACACGACACACCCTCTTCATTGGACAGTTGAAACACTCGTCTCCTTCGTGGAAGATGCGCTTCTTCTCTTTTAGCAGTCACGAGTTTAATCATAATCGCAATCATTTGTCATGTCTATGCACAATTTGGGGACTGTTACTGATACCCTATATATTATAGGATTATATATCACAGAGAAGGTGTTGTTCTTCCTACACTTCCATAACTTTAGCCTGCACCACCAACTTTATTAAAAATGTCCGTTTTGGCCTTTTGTGCATACAAATCTTTACATAAAAAAGATTACTTCTGAATTTTGAAAAGAAATCCTACACTCTCACTTTTCACTTTCACTTTCTTTTCCTCGCATTCTCACTCTGGCCCCTTTTCCTTGTGTCTTATAGTCTCATCTCTCTCTCTCCTTCTCCCTTTCTTCTTCTCGATTCTTTTCCTTTCTTCTCCCTCGTACTTTCTCCTTCATCGTTATGCCTTTCTCTTCTTTTGGTTTTGCAACGGAATAAGGTGGTGGCAGCGTGGTGGTAATGTGGTGGATATGCTTTCTTCTTCTTCTCTTCTGCACTGAAGGTTGGTTTCCCTTTTCCGGTATACATTTACATCTTTTGGATTAATTGATATAATATATGCATCTGGATGGATTGAAATCTATGAACTGTGTTGAATGTGTTCTATTGCTTTTGATTCACCTCTTGAGCTGATTGATTATTTTGTCATGTCTTGAAGATGATTTTCATGAGTATCTGGTTACTCTGACTCTTTGTGTGTTGGATGTTGTCTACTCCTTTTTCTTTTTCCAAGATTCATTAAGGATTGCGTAAATCTGTTTGTTTACTTATGTGTCTTATTTTTTTTTTGTTTCCTAATTTTGCGCCACTCTCTTGATGTCTTTTGAATTGTTCCTTAATCTGAGTTTTGATTTTGTCCAAGAGTGCAAAAGATTAAGTGTAGTCTATTTTGATGAATCATTATTTCGTCCTATTCACTTATCTTTTTGCATAGAAATTAATGAGTGAATTGTGCTTAAGTGTTCATTATCCTCTCAGTTTTTCTATTTAATTAATTTGAGTTATCTGAGCTTAATTATTTCCATTATTATTTTCAGGACAGTTTATGGACTTTTATTTTAGACTTCAAGAGAAGATGCCACATCATTTATCCACCTTAGAAATATTTATTCCATTTTATATTGTTTTATTGTAAAATTTGGACAGACTTAGCTGTGGGCCCAATTTTGGGTCAGATTTAGGAAAAGCACAATTGTGGTGCTGACTTGGGACCTAGGGTTGAGTGCCCATGCATTCTATTCTATCCCGTTCAGCTTGTTGGACATGAACAACAACTCTCCATTAGGTTTTTCGTTTTCTTTCTTTTGTTGATTCCCCTGTTCCTAATTGTGAATCTGAATTCGTTTCCAGTTTAATTCCAATTGCATTTTACTGTTATTATTCTCTTTTATTTGCTGCAAATTCGTTTTCTCCCATTTCGTTTGTGTTTTCTATTTTGATTTTCGTTTGCTTTTTCTGTTTTGATTTTCGTTTGCATTTTCTAGTTTCAATTGTGTTTTTGTTGTTGCTGCTACTTAGGTTTTCCTTTTATTGAACTTTTCTCTGTTTTGTTTTCCAGACCTAATGAAATGCTTCGTTTTGTGTTCTTCATTTTGTATTCAATGGTAGCTTGAATTTTTTTGGTTGGACATTAGTGAGATTGCATCGTTTCCATGAGATTACTGCACAATGTCATTGTGATTTTGCTTCTCATACCTTGCATAATGCTTAATATGCTCTGTGCTTGCAATTAGGTACACATTTAGTTGCCTAATTCGTGTTTAATCTCCGCTTAGTTGATTAATTTGTGTGTACAAAATTGATTAGACATATGCATTGTGTTTGCTTAATTCACATTTTTGAAGACTAGATTAACCTTTTCTTAGTTGGTTAATCCATGTTGGATTAGGGGGAGAGTAGCGAATAATTATTGCTAATCAAGGATTGGAAACATTGCAATTGAACTAGTGGCCAATATGTTTTTAATTATTGTTGAGTCTACGTTACTTATGCTGTTGATTTCAATTCACAAATTTGTTTAAACATCCCCCCCCCCGAATTACGTGTTTAATCCTATGACAGAACTAAAAATGGTCATTGCGAGACAACCTATGAGTCATTCCCTAGTTGTTGCATTTAATCTGCAATATTAATTTGCGCCGAGCGCGACATCAACGATCAGAGTCGTCTAGCTCGAACTTGTTTAGGTCAGGCTCATGATTAAATTTTACAGATTCCTCAACTATCAAGGTTCTAGAGTTGTAGACCCTAAACTTTCTTGATGTTTTTGAGTAGCTAAGCATGATTCCTTCATCACTTTTGGAGTCAAACTTCCCCAAATTATCTTTAGTATTAAATATAAAGCATTGACATCTAAAAGGGTGGAAGTAGGAGATGTTTGGCCTTTTGTCATTCCATAATTCATAAGGCATTTTGTTAAGGATTAGCCTAATGTAAACTTTGTTCTGAAGATAGCATGCGGTGTTACTGCTTTTGCCTAGAAATTCTTAGGAGAGTGAAAAACATTTAGCATTGTTCTAGCCATTTCTTGTTAAGACATGTTTTTCCTCTCAATGACTTCATTTTGTTGTGAAATTTTTGGAGTTGAAAAATTGTGCTTAATGATAGAGTTTTCACAAAACAAATTGAAAAAGTTCATTTTTAAATTCTCCTCCATGGTTAATTCGAATAAACATTATTTTTAAATTCTTTTCTATTTCAATCCTTTTAAAGAGTTTGCATAAGGCATTAAATGTCTTGTCCTTATGAGTCAAAAATAAGACCCAAGTCCACCTAGAAAAATCGTATAGTATTATTAATCCATATCATTTATCGCGATAGATGTTGTTCTTGTCGGTCCAAATAAATATATATCAAGCAGTTCAAGAGGGCATTTAATTATCATAATTGGACCATATGTGGTTGTGAACTTAGCAAAACAGGGGGTGCTCTAGAAATGTTGTATTAGTGGACAAGGGTGTTAACTTAATAATTTTAGGGAGGTGCTTTAGTAAAAGTTATGTTAATCACTGATGTGATTATTTGTTATTTTGTTTGGCCTATGTTTTGGTTGGTTTAAGCATGTTATTGAGTAATATGTATGGATTGGTGGTATGAGCGTAAATTATGTTATTTCCTTGTAATTTTGTCAGATGTGTGAACTTTTTATAATGCGATACGTTAAAGAGTTTGAATGTTGTGTGGAGACATAGATTTAAGTATATGATGTTGTAGATGAAGTTAATGTGGAGTAGCTTGGATATATATATATATATATATATATATATATATATATATATATATATATATATATATTTTGGTTGCAAAACTGAAGTATAATATCACATACTTATTTAGAAAATTAAGGATACAAATTGCCTAAATATAAACGTATCCATTTCCAACAAAAAAGCGTTAAATAAACTAATGGCTAGGATATTTATTTTCTTTAATGCATATTTTCTAGAACAACTAGAAAGAAAAAATTCCTCATCTTACCATCTGTTTACTTGTAAGTCTACATAAGACATTGAAGAGTGACGAATGAAAATATCGTTTTCTACATAAAATTGGTCAAGTCATCATCACTCATGATATTAAATAAACAAAAAGTCATTAAATATCATTTTCATCCCTGACTTTAGTTCTCTTTATTGGCAGTTCATCTTCCCCGGTGGCTGCAAAATCAATTAATGTCAAAAGGACAATAGAAAATTCCATTCAGGATTGATATTTATTGGTTCCATTATTTATACAATCCGTTACCACAATTCTCTGAAAAACTTATGATTTTCCATACAAGAAAAACATCATATTTATGACAGCTTTTTTTATCCAAAGTTTTAAAATAATATTCGTAGGACTTTTTTTCCTTATATATTATTATTTTATCATATTTTTATTAATTTTGAAAGTTTTAAAACATACTTAGCGTTACTATAGAGAGTGAGAGTAGACCGATCGAGAATAACTGTGTGCTGAGTAGAATGGACCAAATCGTTAAAGTACGAAAAAGGACTTCGCAACGATCGGTCACGACAGCAGTTAAGGAGAGTTAAAGTGCAATAAATATGATAACTCTTATTGATGAATGGTTAAGGTTGACATTAAGGATCATTAAGAGGTAAATTAATTAGTCATATTTTTTTAAACTCTATAAATAAAGGTTTAACTTTGAGATAAAGTTACTTTTTCCATAATTGAATTACTTTATATCTCTAGAGAAAAATTCTGACTTAAGGGTCAAAGTATATTATTGAGGTCATCCCCTTAAACTTCAGCCGAAACACTTAGATTCGTGAGAACATTGATATAGCTTAATAATGTTTTTATCTATGTAAGTTACATAGAATTTCTCTTCCAAAATAACCAGGCTAGGCACATTGTATTTATGAGTATCAGTTTAGATTGATATTTCCACACTGATGTCGAACCCATTTTTTCGTCTATGTGCCCAGCTTTTCAACTGAATACGTATGAAACCCAAGACCAAACATTATTTTGTCACACTTTGTTTAAGTCATCCTAGATAACCTATTCCAAACATCTAGTTTGACTATTCCAAGTGTACACCTATTACCCCTTTAATTCCTGCATTACCACTATTCATAGACGTAGTAGAACAACTGAATCCTGCATAAACAAATTTCAATGGATATTCTTTCTTCATTGATCTTTGTTGCATGTGTACTTCTTATCCCTTCTCTCAAAGTTTTCATAGCAGCTGATACTATTCGTTTGTCCCAGTCCATTAGTGATGGCATGACCCTGGTTTCCAAAGGTGAAACATTTGAACTTGGTTTCTTCAGTCCTGAGAACTCAAAGAATCGTTATCTTGGAATTTGGTACAAGAACATCACACAGACAGTTGTTTGGGTTGCAAATGGGGTGTTCAATGACTCGTCAGGCATCTTAACAGTGAACAGCACAGGAAACCTTGTTCTCAGACAGCATGACAAGGTTGTGTGGTACACAACAACACCAGAAAAACAAGCACGGAATCCAGTGGCACAGCTTTTGGATTCAGGGAACCTTGTGGTAAGAGATGAGAGTGAAACAAACTCAGAATCCTATCTGTGGCAAAGCTTTGACTACCCTTCAGATACAATATTGCCAGGGATGAAGTTGGGACGGAACCTCAGAACTGGTATGGAATGGAGAATGACAGCTTGGAAGAGTCCTAATGATCCATCCCCAGGAATCTTTTATTGGGGTCTATTGCTTTATAATTATCCTGAGTATTATCTGATGAAGGGAACAGAAAAGTTTGTCAGAATTGGACCATGGAATGGCCTACATTTCAGTGGTATACCAGATCAAAAGCCTAACTCCATTTATGATTACAACTACATATCCAACAACGATGAGATATACTACACTTTCAGCCTCAAGAATGAGGCAGTGATCTCAAGATTGGTAATGAATCAAACCAGTTCTATGAGTTTTCGGTACGTTTGGATGGAAGATGGACAATATTGGAAGTTCTATAAATCACTGCCAAAGGACAACTGTGACTTTTATGGAATCTGTGGAGTCTACGGCACTTGCACCATCACAGGCTCTCAAATATGTCAATGTTTATCAGGGTTCAGTCCCATGTCACCACAAGCATGGAACTCATCTGACTGGTCTGATGGATGTGTTCGGAATAAGCCATTAAACTGCACTGAGAAAGGCAAGCATGGGTTTGTGAAAGTGAAAGGTGTGAAAGTGCCAGATACTACAAATACTTGGGTAGATGAGACAATAAGTCTAGAAGAATGCAGACGGAATTGCTTAAATAATTGTTCTTGTATGGCCTATACTAATTCAAACATAAGTGGTGAAGGAAGTGGTTGTGTCATGTGGTATGGTGATCTAATTGATATTAGGCAGTTTGACAATGATGGACAGGATCTACATATTCGAATGCATGCTTCAGAAATAGGTATACACAAGGACTTCGTGATCTCAATCAAACTTTTCTTTATACAAGTACATTCATACATGTATCATCTCTTTTCTTATTTGGTTTTATCGAATTCAACCATGAAGGGCAACAAGAAGAGAACAAGAAACTCATAGTATTAGTTACTTCCACCATTGTTATCCTATTGGGAATGATTTTCATTGGTTGCTATCGAGTCTACACTGCCCGGCACAGCATAACCGGTAAAAATTACATTTAAATTTCGTTAGATGGATAGTTTTTTTTTTTCAGTTTCTTTGTTGATTTGATGATAGCTAAGAAAGGAACCTGGGTGTTACATATTCCCACAAATTTTATCAGCCTTTCATTTATTCGTAGTGTATCCACCTCCAAATTAATTACTAATCAAGTAGAATTGGTCAATAAAATCAAGATAATTCAATTTAAGAAGTAGTAAACCAAACTACATTTATTCATGGCTGCAAATCTTTGAGCAAAGTAGAGCACGCTTAAATCAGGTGTGCCTTGGAATGATAGCTTTTAGTGTTTTTCTACATGCTTATGTGGTGTTCTGGTTTTAGGGTCGAGTCACCTAAATCTTTCATAATTTCCTTCAAGCTCCGTTCGGTCACCGTCCTGTTCTCCAATCTTTTGTCCACCGTCAGGATGGATACTACCAAATAAGAGTGTCTATCTCTTACCTTTGACCTGTATTTATAGTTTTGATTATGGACTTTGGATTAGCGAGATCTTAACCTAGGTCCAACCACAGCCCAATCATTTATAATCAGCGTTTTACTTTAGTTATGATCAGGAGCTTTACTTACTATTTATGGCCGTTTGGTCTCATCATTACCCTTCTGCCGTGTAGGGATGACCGTCCGGATCCTCTGGTACATGTGGTATTAGTTAGCTTGGATTAGTAAGCTAAGAGTCTCTGATTTTATTGGATAGTCATTGTAATTTCTTTTGTCTTGCTGTAATTTTTCAATCCTGGTTTTACTAAAGTATAAGGTATGAAAAATGTTTGAAAAATTGTATCCTGTTCATTAATAATGCAAAATGAACAGAAAAGGGGAACTTTAACCATTAATTTATTCAACCTCTCTATAAAGAAAGGAAATATATGTCATGCTGCAAATTTTGTTGCCTTGAGTAAACTGAACCCCTTGTTCCATTTTGTTAGAGTATTCAGACACTATACATTATCAAAATAGCGAAGGTAGTGAAGAAGATCTTGATCTCCCATCACTTGACCTTTCAACAATAGTCAATGCCACTAATAACTTCTCAATAGAAAACAAGATTGGAGAAGGTGGTTTTGGACCAGTATACAAGGTGATTCGATTTGTAATTTTATAGGAAAAGTACCTCAAAAATCGTGAATGTGATAAAAATATCTCAATTCAATATCTTTTTGATTATGTAGGGAAAATTAGCAAGTGGACAAGAAATTGCTGTGAAGAGGCTTTCAAGAAGCTCTGGACAAGGAATGACAGAGTTCAAGAATGAAGTGAAACTGATAGCAAAACTTCAGCACCGAAATCTTGTTAAGCTTCTCGCTTGTTGCGTTGAGGAAGAGGACAGAATGCTAGTCTATGAATACATGACTAACCGTAGTTTGGATTGGATGATATTTGGTATGAACATTACTTATTCTGAGCAACTTTAGGGATTTCGTTATCAACCTTGGAGGTTATATATGAAACCTAAATTTTGAGATCTATAAAGCAAATGTAGTGAATAAATTCAGTTCATATGAAACAGATGATACTAAAAGCAAACTACTAGATTGGCCGAAGCGTTTCAACATTATCTGTGGAATTGCCCGAGGTCTTCTTTATCTTCATCAAGATTCTAGATTGAGGATAATTCATAGAGATCTTAAAGCAAGTAATGTTCTACTTGATGACCAGATAAATCCAAAAATATCGGATTTTGGTATTGCTAGAATTTTTGGAGGAGATCAAACTGAAGGAAACACAAAGCGAGTAGCTGGAACTTAGTAAGTATACCCCAATATCAATATGTTGGGATTGTTATGTGACATTTTTTTAAATGGTTTCTATTTTGATGTGTTGCAGTGGTTACATGGCACCAGAATATGCTGCAGATGGTCTTTTCTCTGTAAAATCTGATGTTTTCAGTTTTGGTATTTTGCTGCTGGAGATTATAAGTGGAAAGAGAAATAGAGGTTTCTATCTTGAAAACCAATATCCTAACCTTGTAACACATGTAAGTATGTCCCACTTTATTCATTTGCTTGAAACATCTGTCTTTTAAGCTTTTCCAACTTTGGTGTGTCATGGAACCATGTGACATGAATTTTCTTATTCCATGGTTCAGGCATGGAGTCTATGGAAAGAGGGTAGGGCTATAGAGATGGTTGACTCAAGTATAGAGGACTCATGTGTTTTATCAGAGGTTTTGCGTTGCATCCACGTCTGTCTCTTATGTGTCCAACAGCATACAGAGGATAGGCCTGTAATGTCTGCTGTGGTGCTAATGTTGGGGAGTGAAGGTGAATTGGCTGAGCCAAAAGAACCTGGTTTCTTCATAAAGAATGATCATGTTGCAACAACTTCTTTCTCAGGTCGAACTGTCTCAAAAAATGAAATAACTATCACATTATTAGAAGCTAGATGAAAAGTCTCCAAAGAGAAACCAAATTATTACATTGTGTTGAGGAGATTCACTTTGGAGATACAAACACCAATGAGATATAATTCCAAAGATTGACACCACTCTATACCCAAAACCTTAAAGTAATAGGTTATAAGTCTTTTATCTTTATATAGTATTTCATTTTCTCATTTTTATCCAATGTGAGACTTGGACTCACACTTACATTCCCAACACATTGCTCATCACTAAAAGAAATATTTATATTACACACGAACCAGAATTATAGTAGATATATTAGAAGTACACGTTGAATAGAAATAAAGTAAAATTATAATATATGAGTAGAATACAAACATCATTTTACAAGACAGTTTTGTACGAATGAGTTACACTTAAATTCTACTTTGGACATTCATTAATTTTGCTCTCACGTTCAATATTTCTATACGTCGGTGATTTCACTGGCGGATCACAGTTGGACCTTCCTCTATCAGTGTGGTCCAACCATCGAATTGGTATATGGTTGTTCGTTCATCCTTATCGGAAGCCTGCTTCATTAATGCTATAATTGGAGTCCGTGCCGTGAGGCCTGCTTCCATTTTGCTATATATAGTAACAATAAAGCTTATTAGTTTTATTATTATCATTTTCATTAGAAAATTTTCCTGTAATTTTATCTTTGCACCTTCTTAAATTTAGGAACATAAATGCATCATATATTTCCACAAGTTTAAAAATTTTAAATTTATTCTGTAATTTAAGACATTTAGTTTTAAACTGAGATTATGTAATCAAGAAAAATTATACAATCTCAAATACTAAATATTAACATTTTTTTATTGCAAAATGTATAATAGAAAACATATTTTAAATATATTTTGAATTGTGGAATCTAAAATCTTAATAATAAAATTTTAATTTTTGGATAATATAATGAAAAATTAAGTTCATGAAGATGTAGTCCAGAAAGTGTACCAGAACTTTGTTTTCTAAAAAAAAAATAAAAATTAGGCCGGAAGTATTTTATAATCCAGAAATTATTAAACAGAATGAATTAAATAAAAGAAAAACTTATAAGAGCTAATGAATATCCAGACCTGCAAACCAATCTGGAGGAAGAAATCAATGCGAAAAAGTAATGTGCTTATACCTTTTACTTTTAATACTTTTTAGATTGGATATTTCAAAAGATTTTTCTGAATATACTAAATTTTATCTAAAATATTCTATCTAGAATATAGAAAAGAAAATTTCAGAATGAATGTTGCAAAAGGTATTTATAATTTCAGAATTTATATTTTTTATATTCTCAAACATTTAATCCAGTATATAATTTTTTTTTGAATAGGTGGTCCAAAAGATATTTCATGATCCGAAATATATTGTAAAACAGAACATGTGTTTCAGAATATATTTTTTAAATTCAGAAATATCTTTCAAAACTTCTTTTTGGAAACTTTTCTTCGTATTTCAAGATGAAAATATTTTGACATATGTTGTTTGTTATGATCATTCGGATCGTCAAATGAAGGTCGATTTTGGGATAAAACAGTCTCTATTTTTGGAAAATTTTCATCTTCTTAGTTCTCATTTGTATGCATTATGCTTAGTTATAACTAGTGGAAAAATAGGATATGACAACCTATTATGACTGGTGAAAACCATCCATAATAATAGGTTGACCGGTAACAGAATCGTAATAAAAGTAAGACATATTATGACGTAGTTTTGTACATCAGTCATAATATGAAACAAAGATTGAAAATCTTATTTGGTGTTTCTATCGGAGACCCTTTTGCACTCTATTATTGGGGGTATAACATGTCAAAGATTGGATCTGGATGATTTAAGTGATGTATTATATGTGTTTGAGTATGTTTACATGGGTATGTGATGCTTGAATGCATGTATGATGTGTTAACTATGTTTCCAAGTGACCTAGGATTGATGTATGTATGTATGTTTGAATGCTTGAATCATGTCTAGGATGTGTTTCGATTCGTCAATAATCGATTATCATTAGTTATAATTGATTATCTTCACGTTGGTTTGTGGTTTTGGAAATAATCGATTATCCCTTCCTACGTGATGTTTCTAGGTAAATTTTACTGAGATAATCGATTATCACAGTACATTTTGGTGAAAAATGGGAAATTTGATGAAGAATGGACGTGAACCAAGCCTGAGGAGATGTGGAACATGATGATAATCAAAGATTGAGGTTAACGGTTATGTTTAGGGTCAGTTTGACTTGTGGTTGAGAGTGGAGCATGGGTGACTATTGGGATGTACTTGAGTATGTGATTGTTGAAAGGAGTTTTTGTCACCAAAAATCTCAACAAACCTAAATTCCCTACTAATGTAGTATAGGGGCAACCTAGGGTCTAATTCGTGGACTTGGTACTTATTAAGATAGAATTGTAGAATTAAGCCTATTTATTTATTTACTAAAACTAAGTGGGGAATAAAAAATGAATTACTAAAAATAAAAGAAACTAAATGCAAATGCAAATGCATGATTGAGTCTAATTAATGAATGACAGAGAATGATATCTATGATGGAAACAGAAACTGTATAGAAAATATAGATGATAGGAAAAAAATATAATGAATGGCGCATGGATGAATAAACGCACAGAAAGAAAAATAATGCATGACTATTAACCTAAAATGATATACTAATGCATCTAATGAGACTTAAAAATAGTATTGTTATCAATGGAGAGCAGCATGTAAAAATGAAATGCAAAACGCGTACTTGAATTAGCTATAGTAAATGGTGAAGGGAATAACATGTAAAACCTAAAAACAACTGACCCAAAACAATCAGAAATTAGAGTGAAGTTACCCAAAACAACTGACCCAAAATTAAAACTAGACTAACCTATACTACAACGACCAAGAACGGTAAAAAGAAACTTATCCAATGAACAATGATCAAATATAAAGTGAACATAAAAGAAAAAAAAATGAAAACTAGGAACATCAGGGATGCAAGAACGGTAAATGAAACCAAACTAAATTCAGGACATGTAAATTGACAATGTAATCAAACTAAAACGCAGAATTAACAATGCGAAAGGGGCTGGAAAATTAAGATTGCAAAATAGAAAATAAGGACAATTAGGAATGTAAATTGAAACAGCTTGAAACATAAAACTTGTATTAAAATCTGAAATCAACGGTATAGAATACCAGAGTCCAAGATTCCATCGTTTGTCACCCAATGAAGAGATCAAAAACCCCAGCGAAGCAAAGTTCTACTCTCTACGAAAGCTTTGAAAGGTCTAAACTAAGGCATGGAATGAAAATATGGAGTCTAGAGTGTATAATGGTGTCTGTCACCCACCACCCGTGTTTTACAATGTTACCAAACCTCCCTTTTATAGGGAAAATTCAAAGGCAAAAAAAGAAAGAAAGAAAGGGGGAAGAACCGAATAACGGTAGAAGCTTCTTGAATTAATCTTCAATTGACTCAAACCTCTCTTCTCTTCAATCGTCAACTGCTTCTCGGTCCGATCAACATTCTGTTCCGATTAGCTTATGGACTGGCTTCCTTTTGGGCCGATCATCCTCTTGGCAAGTGGCATAAGGTCCAGCTTCTCTTCATCTCTCTCGCTCTCGTCAAGCCCTGGACTAAAGATTGAAGAAATTTGGGAATGAATCCCTCTTCACGAACCTTGTTCCTTCAATCAGAACTCCTCATCACAGCAACACAAAACGGTGCCATTCTACTTAATTGGAATCAGCCCAGAGGCCCAATTCACTTAGTGGCAACAACGGATGTCTAGTGCCAGCAGCGTTCCAAAAAGATTCAGCTTATGCATAGGCTGTGGCCCAATCCAACCCAAATTCTTCTTCAGCTCAAACAGTCCAAGGTTCCTGCCAGCTTTCCAAGCCCAATCAGATCTAAATCTAGAAAAATGAATTAAAGAGTAAAAAAATGCAAATAAAAAGAAAAATTATGAGATTAAAATCTAATTAAAACAAAACACTGGAAAGAATTACAGAAAAATAATCAATTTCCTAATTATTAACAAAGATTAAAAATTACATCTAAAAGCCTATTTTTAACTAAAATTTTATAAAAGTAAACATTTATAGAAAAATCCTAAAACTAGGCTAATTCTAAACAATTAAGAACTAAAAGAATTTAAAATTGACTTCTAAACACAAGAAAAGAGGGAAAATTTGGGAGTTATCAGTGATTGATGAGCATGAGAGTGAAAGATAAGTTTGCTTGTTGTACCTCGTAAATCCTAATTTTATCTGTGGATATGTGCTTCCTTTTGCCTTATGTGCATTGGAAGAAGATGATTTGTAGGGGAGGCTACAAATGTCATATAGGGTAGGCTACAGGTGGCCTGTAGGAGCGACTACAGTCGATGAAGTAGGGTACAAGAGTGAGATGGACTCTTTCCATTATGGTATAATGGTACAATGATGCTCATGGTGTTGTTCATGACTGGGATAGTCATGATGGTGGTATATCTATGATGATGATCATGGTAATTGAGATGCTCTTGGTTATGTTATGTTGATAGTGGTGTTACCATAATGGTTATAATAAGTAGTTAGCATGGGTGCTAATGAGTGGATAGACCAAGGGTCTATGTGTGAGATGTTAGTGATTACATCGAGTAATTCAGTATGATTGATTTGTTTATGTTAGAGGATTAGGAATCTTATTTTTATTACTACTATGTATGGGGTGTTTGATTACGATTGATATAATTAGAAGGTATATATCTTGTTGTGTGTTTGATTATGGTTGGTATAATTAGAAGATATCTATCATGTTGTGTGTTTGATTATGGTTGATATAATCAGTATGTATCTTGTTGTTATGATTGTTTTATCGGTAGCTTACCCCATACATGTTTTTGTTTGTGTGTTTGTGAATGAAATTATCAATGATGATCATATAATGTGTTATATGTGAGCATATAATGTTACAGATATTCCATAGACTTGATTGACTCGAGATAGGATGGGTAATAACCTTGGGATTCATTTAAAGCTATTTTGTTTTACAAGTTAAGACAATATAATTGGAGTATTTCCTTCGTTATTTTATTACTAGAAATAATGTAATTGGATAAGGTTTTCTTTAAGTACGTTTTCGCGCTATGATAAATTTTGAATTTTACTAATTTTTAATAACCCGTGACATCTCAGAAATCGGGGTGTCACAATGAGACTTGTTGATAAGGGCAGCTATATCTCGAAAAATCCATCTCACATATATGTTATTTGATGATGAACAAAAGAAATGTTTTATAGTTTCTTGCACAACAAATGGCAAAACAATTGGTTGATATTTACTGTGTTTGTGCTTGAAAGGATTGGTGATGTCCTAGCCCTCTTGAAGTCCCAAAATATAATCTTAAAATTTCCCTGAAAATAATAAAGGGAATAATTAGGCTCTAATAATTCAAATTAAATAAAGTAAGAATTACTGGTCAAATCAAGCCCATATAGAAAAATTGAGGAAATATTGGACAATTAAGCATAATTCACTCATTAAATTTGGTGCGGAAAACTAAGTGAATAAGACAAAATAATGACTCATAAAAATGGACCACACTTAGTCTTTTGCACTCTTGGGCAAAATCAAGATGCATATCAAGATGCAACAATAGCAGCAAGACATACCTGCCAAGACAACTCCTCCACCTTCCACTTCTTCTGATCCTACATTGGAGGAGTTAGTGAGGCAGATGACAATGCAAAACATGTAGTTCCAACAAGAGATGAGAGTTTTCATCCAGAGCTTGACCAATCAGATGGGACAAATGGCTACACAGCTAAATCAAGCATAGTCTCAAAACTCTAACAAATTACCATATCAAACTGTGCAGAGTCCAAAGAATGTTAGTGCCATCACCTTGAGAACTGGGAAGCAGATTCATATACCTCTTACACCTGCAGCTACACCTAAACCTGCACCTCAGCCTAATAAAGAGGATGATATTTGATAACGATTGATTTTACGTATTTTTATGTGTATATTTTGTGAATAAATCAATTCCTTCATAGCTTTTACCTTTTTTTATCCTCAAGTTTAATGTGTTTTTTTAGTTTTCTTGTGTTTTATTTAGTATATGTTTGTTTTTACATCTAATCTCTTTGTTTGAGTGTGTGAAATAAAGGAATAGAAAGCAATTCTAGTGGAGGAAAACAAGTAAGAACTCAAGGGAACATGTTTTGGGACAATAAAAGGTCAATTTGAAGCAAAAATCCATGTTGGACGCCTTTGGAATTGCACAAGAACTTACTTTTTAGAATGTTGTCAAAACTACCTAAGGTTGAGCGCCACTTTCCAGCGTTGAGCACCACACATACATAGAGCTCCCAGTGGTTTTGACGCTGAGTGCCACTTTCCACCACTAAGCGCCACATTTCAAGAGAGCTGCCACGAAGGCTGACTCTTACATGTCAAAATGGGTTATTTAAGCATGGTTCTCGCGAGTTTTTGGCATTCTCTTCCTCCTACACTTCATTCTTGACCTAGAGAGATTAGGAGAGGTCCTTAGAGGCTGTTTGCGGTGTTGGGAAGCTCTCTCACTCCTCCTTGGGTCTTCAAGCTTCATCAATGGTGATATTACCCCTTTTGGGTTAAGGAAGAAGATGGGTCACAAATTGGAGATGGAATTGCGAAGGGAAGGCGCAAATGGAGCATGGATCAGCTTCCAAGAACCTTGGGAAAGGTTATGCATCTTTTCTTTGGTTTCAATTTCTTCCCGATCTCTTCAATTTTGTAGAACCCTAAGTTCTCCACCATGGAGGGCTTTTCCTATTTGTTAGTATTAGATGTAATAAACTGAATCTTTTGTATTTTGAGATGTTAATACATATGTTTTTCCATTTCAATGTTAGTATTTGATTTCTATGTTGAATGCTTGTTGTGGCTTGATCACCCATGGCTTGAATTGTAAATTTCTTGATGTATTGGGAAATATGACTTGAACTTAGAACTAAAATTGAATACTTAATGGAGCTTGTATCTAGGGATAGAACATGACAACCCTCTTGGAGTCCCAAAATATAATCTTAAAATTGCCCTAAAAATAATAAGGGAATAATTAGGCTTAGATAATTCAAATTAAATAAAATAAGATATATTGGTTAAATCAAGCCCATAAGCATAAATGAGGAAATATTGGAAAATTAAACACAATTAACTAATTAAATTTGGTGCGAAAAGCTAAGTGAATAAGACAAAATAATGACTCATCAGTCGTACATTGTCTGCAACTGAATCCAAAAACCTTTTTCTGAGAAGAGACCATCTTGAACTCTGATTCTCAATGGCTTCCTCATCAAGACGTGGAAAGAGAGTTGTTCCCACTATCAGACATGCTAGTCCAATTGGGTGGATAAGTGATGAAGAAGTGCAAACAAATTTCGTTTGCTTCTAGGGTTTCAGGAAGGTAATTTTGCACAAACTTATAGGTCTTTTGCATTTCTGGAAAGAAGGGTTACAGTTTCAAGAGTGGT
Organism: Vigna reflexopilosa; assembly: GCA_027742785.1. Classification (NCBI taxonomy): domain Eukaryota; kingdom Viridiplantae; phylum Streptophyta; class Magnoliopsida; order Fabales; family Fabaceae; genus Vigna; species Vigna reflexopilosa. The sequence goes on along the minus strand of CM050925.1, from coordinate 32,502,513 downwards.
TAGTATATCAGGGACTTGAGCGGTTTGTTGAGATGTCAGGAGATTGGTATCCTGACTTGGTTAAAGTCTTATATGCAAACTTGAGAGTCGAAAATAGCTTAATCTGTTCGAGAGTGAAAGGTGTTGACTTTAAGCTGGATGAAGCCATATGGACTACCATTACTGGTTTTAGATCGAATGGGCACACATTTGGGTGCTCTTGGAATTAATAAAATGGCAATCTACAAGGACTGTTTAATGTTCCTTGATGAGCCAAGAGATTTTAACTTGTTCAAGGAAGGCAACATGAAGAGGGATGAAAGGCTTTGTGCCTTTGTGATAGCTTGGATTCTATTACCCGGGGGGGGGGGGTAATCACGCGCAGCTAACCACTGAGGATGTGTACCTCATCCATGCTCTAAAGGAAGAATCCAAACTGATTGGACAGTTGCTATGAGTGATCACACGATAAAGGTCTATAAGCAACGCACAGACAGTCTTCGTTATGCAATATTCCTAAGCAAAGTTATGCGACATTACTTCATTGATCTCAATAATGAAGTGACTATGAGCTGTAGTAAGAAGAATTTGACTGAGAAGCTTGCACTGCATCATATGGGTTTGAGGAAAAATGAAAATGGATGGACCTTCAAAGATGAACATGTGCCAATAATTGATGAGGTTGAGCCCTTAAGGGTTGATAAGTCTGAGTACTCTTTCAAGCCAAAGTCTGAATTTGAACAGTACTTGGTAAATCAGTTTAAGAACCATTCTTCAAGGCTTACCAGAATTAAGAAATCCCTTTCCAGAGTACACAAAAAGTTGAATAAGGGTTTGAAATCAACCTGTTTCGAAGTACTTCTGAAGAGGAGGAGATTGATGAGGATAATCAAGCTGAAGAAGAGTTCATAGATATCTCTCACTAGAATAGGGATTGTGATTAAGGTTTTTGTTTGGTCTTAAAAGTTTGTAATCAGGCCATATGGCCTTTCTCATTTGAAATATTTACTATTCTGTTTTGTTTGGATGTTTTAATTTGGTTTTATAATATTATTGTTTTAGATTCAATATCTTGTGTTTAATGTTTGAATGCCATCTAAATGATTTGAAACTGATATTTGATTGAATCTAGAATCATTTATGTGAATGAATGAAACTAATTGTATAAATGAATGCAATCTGATATTACACTATCATATGATCATTTCTCATTCATATTCATTCATAGATCATACATGCTTCACAACTATTTTTCTTATATTTTGTATCATTCACTAACATTGTACTTTGCTGAGAAAGTTGTGGTTGCAGGTTATATAATGAATATCGCAGGTTTAAATGATCAAAGTCATGAAATTGATCAACTCCGTGCATTTTAACAAATTAAATGGATTCATAATCTGTTAAATAATTCGCTCTGCAGTTATTTTAATCTGTGATCGATTAAGTGGTACTAAACTTGTTTACATGTTTATAACTGTTGATCTTCATTGAAAAACATGTTTTAAATGTTCTTATATGCATGATTAACATATCTTACATGTCATATGTTGCATATTGATGTTTTGAAAATCAATATATATGCTTCTTTATTAAAAGGGCACCACTATTGCAGATGTTCTTAACATTTTTCATACATTCCGCTGTTGTATACCTGCAATCATACTATGTGCTTCATCTCATTTGCATAAGTCATCTTGAGTATTTGCAAATTGCACATGATATCACATTATTCATTTGAAATCAATATATGTACTCTGATCTGTATATTGTTATATACTGTTATATTGTTTTCAATGTGATGAACTAAGCCATGATTTATACTATGATAAATCTCTTACTCCTCATTTTGGTTAAGTGTTGCATTGCTTAATGGTAGGGGGAGCATCACATTCTTCAATAGTCTGTAAGGATTTCTTTTTTATGTCTCTTTTACTACTTTATTTCTATGTTACTTGTTATGCCATTTTTTTGCTAATGTCCAAAGGGGGAGTAACTGGAAAACATATTTCTTGTTGTGCATCATAAAAAAAAGGGGAAAATTGTTGAGAGGGGGAGTTATATCTAGCAAAACTCATCTCACATATGTCTTAGAGTTATGCTAATTGATGAGTGGATATTCATTTGGAAAGAAATTCATCAAGATTCTTGCAAGATAGTTATGCTGATTGATGAGTGGATATTTATGCCCTCATGTAGCCTTTAATATTGGATTCTTAATTGGTTTTTGTACTTTAATAGAATATTTTAATTAGGATTTGTTATAATTGGGTTTATTTAGCATGAGATAAAAAAAAACATGCTAAAAATAACTTTACAGTTGCATACATGTTTTTTGGATATTTTGACGTGTGTTAGTGCAGTTGCAAATAAGTTGAGCTCATTAAGGTGTGAAAATAAATTGGTCAAAGTTTCATGACAGCTTAAAGATAAATCCAATAGAAAATAATCAAGAGCATAAGAAGTCAATCCAGGCATAGCATGAAAAAGTGAAGAAATTTGGCTAAGCTAAGAGGAGGGAACATGCAATAAAAATTGGATCTTACGGTTTTCTCCATTTTTTCTACCAAAAGGGCTTTGGTAATTGATAAATGTTTATGATTAAAGATAATTTGGGAAAAACATATCTTAAGATATTTTATTTGATATTGTTAAATAATTACCTTATTTAATTATATCAATAAATATCAAAAGATAATATTTACCAAATCTTTTTTAATCTAGGATATATCTTCTCAAATATTTTTAGATCTCCATAAAAATCAAATTTATTTTGAAGATATTGAACTATTTAGAAGATAATTGGAGGATATTACATTATCATAAAGAAGATTACAACAATAGAAAAGCCTGAAACATACCCCAATCCAATTTCTATATAAAGAGACTTAGAGAAACACATTAGGGGAGCTGAGGAACCCTTTGGGGTGTTCAAAATTTGTCCTCCCTTTCTTCTCTCATGTTCTCCACCCTCTTTTCTTCTTTTTTCATGTTATTTCATGATTCCATGGAGTGCTAAGCCTCTGGGGTTAATTGTGCTATAATTTCTTAATTGGATTAGATGAATAAATTTGTTTGTTCTTTTGACTCTTGTTGTGATTTATTTTTATCTATGTCTTTTGCTTCTTAATCAAGTAAAAGTAATGATCTTCAAACTAAAGCAATTTAGCATGGTGTGAAATCTACATAACATATCAATCATATGAGTCGAAGGGTTTTTAATTTTAATTGAGAATTTACTTTGATTAAAGTTAGAAGCTTTCATATGATTGAATGGGTTTTTGCCAATAATTGAGAATGTACTTTCATTAGTGGTAAAAACTTTAACAAGAATTAATCAAGAATGTACTTTAGTTAATTAGCTTTTTACTTGATATAAGAGGTAAAAGAATAAACATGATTAGCCATAGTATTATTTAATTGAGAATGTACTTTGGTTAAATTGATTATGACAAATCTACAAAGTTCTTGCTTTTAATTGAGAATGTACTTTGGTTAAAAGTCAGAACGCCAACAATTTAATTGAGAATTTACATTGATTAATTTGAAAATTTAAGACAATAGTTAATTGAACAATAATATTTAGATAACCAATGATGAATCTTATTTTGAAAAGGCAGTGAAATCAACCTATTTTCTTTATCATTGTCTTTCTATCTTTTTTTATTTGGTTCTTTAATCTTTTATTTTGTATAATTATTTCTATTATTTTATTTTACTAACCCCTTTTGAATAGTTTTTGTAAGAACTAACTTGTTAGAAATCAATTCCGTGTTCATTAGGAGACGACTTAGGGTTAAATTTACCCTTTCTATTTTGTTGGCTAATATCTTAGCAATACTGAAGTTGCTATAGTTTAGTAGTATTAATTTGATCGCGTCAACGACAACGTATCACTTATACTTTATTGATCTATTCTGCATTTCAGGTGTATACTTTGAGGATCAATGTTGACACTACAATCAAGAGGATTGTGTTTCCTGTTGCTGTGAGCCAGGAGGAGAACCTGCGTGTTCTACATTGAGAGTTGGGATTGCTTTCAAGGTGTACAAAAAGTTGGGATTGCTTTTTGGGTTTGTGAGACTGTGAGGTGTTCACGTCTTGTGCTATAAGTGATATTGAGTTGCGGAAGGAGAATGCATTGAGAGGGGAGTTTTCTGTATTCTTGCTTGTATAACTCTATCATTATAATGGTTCCCTTCAACTAAGGTTGTTGAAGGAAGACTGGATGTAGGCTTGGCCGAACAAGTATAAATCTTTGTGTTGATCTTTCTATCCCTTCTCTTTTATTGTTGTTCATATACTTGTCATATTGATTTCAACTGTTCTCCCATTTCTATTTTCACCTGACATGAAAATTGAACTAAGATTTTATGTGTCTACATATTGTGAAGCAAATAACTTATGAAATGTGAACAATTCAGAGAATTTCACTCTTCTAACAACACTTCAGAATGTGTCACCAATGATATATCTAGACTCACTTGTTGAACAAATATCTTATCATTCATTATGCACTAATGCGCCAAGAAAAATTGTGCAATCTATGACAGGCTTACTGCTATCACTCAGCTGGCTCATCATGGAATGATATTTGTTCCAATAGGTTACACATTCGGTTCTGGCATGTTTGAGATGAGCGAGCTGAAAGATGGAAGTCCTTATGGTGCAGGAACTTACACTGGTGATGGCTCTAGAAATCAAACTGGGCTTGAGTTGCAGCAAGCATTCCACCAAGGGAAACATGTTGTCAACATTGCAAAGCAGCTCAAGGAAGATATTCACCAAATTTTAAACTAGATAACAGAGGATACTGAGTTATATTCCCTCAGCCAGCAATTTTATTTTTCAGCAGAAAATTCTTTATTTGAGTTCCATTTTTGTGTTAGACACTGCTGTGTTCAGTGATATTTCCTAATGTGAAGTTTAGTCTTTACTTTCAATTTTAGGCTTAGAAAACACTTTCCCTTTGTTTTGTAATCCCCTTTCATGAATGTTAGAGCCAAGAAATAACCACAAAATATGCATTTAGACATAACGAAAATTTCATAGTTTGAGGAAGTTAGAAATCTACAATATCTTATATTGTGAACAGAAAGCCACTTTATTTGTCCTACCGGATGAAAAGATACCAACTTAACAAAAAGAAAAACTAAAATGAAAGTTATAGCCCCTATGCCAATAATTGGAATATGTATCATTTCAGCTCTACTGATATAGGCTATTGGTTATATATATTCTGTTCAAACGTTTCCCAAAACCAAACGAAATGGATGTATCAAATGGAAGGGGCAAAGCTAGTTTTATAGGAAAAGGACAAACCTACTATACCATGCAGCATAACCTTCATGTGATTCATTAACATATTAGTGATGTCACATAATTTTTGAACTTGATATTGACTCTCAGTTATACTATGTCTTTTTCATTATCTAGCCATTAAAATGGCACCTTCTCCCTCATAATCTAGCAGTATCATTTTAGTTAATTATATCATCAGTTCCTCTCAGCATAGGTTCTCATCACATGTTTTCTGTACGGGAACTCCTTCTTAAACCTACAAATATAGCCATTGTTTAACTTTTATATGCGACAATAGAATAAAAAAAAAGTGTGGGAAAACTATGCACACACACCATCTATATATATAATTGAAACAATACTGATTAGACAGTCCATGCGACATAAGTAGGCAGCTGTCACAAAGAAGAGAAATATTCTGATACACATTGCTTTTTCTTTGCCTTTGATATGAAAAAAAATCCAGTGTCATGTGATTCTCAAAGCTTTTTCGTATTCTTGTCCATTTTTTCCCTTCCTATCATTGGTTTGTGTCCAGTTTTCTACTTCTAGCTTTGCGGCATCCTATTCTTCCGTTTCATAGCAAAAGTTGCCTACCCTCATATCTTTTCTCAACTAGCTAAACTAGCCACTCTCTTGAATTCCATCAGCAAATTTTTCTCTCATCTTTTGTTTTCTCTTTTTCAAGATTCCAATGACGCAGTCCTTTTCAAACATGATGAAGTAGACCAGACATACACATGACTAGCTCAGAAAACTTGGAATGGAATCTGCAGAAAAAGTTACTTGTGGCCTTGTAGTATGAGCATGTTTGGATTAGATTTTTTTTTTCTAACACTTTAGTTTGATTGATGGAAAAGGAACTGATAAAATTACTGTTCAAGCATGTTTTGGTATCTATATTATAATTTTAAAATGGTTTAATTTTTAGGCTGCTCAAACGTAGATTTCTTTATTCTATCCAGTTAGAAATTGTGATTAGAAAGTCTTAAAGAAGTTATTGTTAAACTTAACAAATTTATCATGTATGCATGGTTGCATTGTTAAACTTAAAGACCACGACATAAAATTCTTTGGCTTATATTTTCACTAAGAAAATAACATTTTTTATAATGGGTAAAATTTCGAATAACTTATATCACTTTAGTATTTTTTTTATATCATATGAATATTTTTTAGAAAATTGGAGAGATAAAATACCAATGAGATCTGAGTTTAACCAGGAAAGGGATAGATACCACTCTTTTTTCAAAATCTAAAGATAATGAGTTAATGAGTGTTTCATCTTTATATATAGTGTTTTACTTTCTTATTTTTATCCAATGTGAGACTTAGACTCATACTTGATTTCTAATATTTTCATCTAGCGTATACAATTGTAAAGCTTATTATTCATATAATCAATTATAGAAATAATTGACAAAAATCTTTTGTCAATTATTGACATAATTTTTTTTTCACCGTAGTTAGCAGATGAACTCATTGCTCTTACTTTGCTCAAGTGCTTATATAAATGGCAAACATGATTAGAGTAGAGAAGTGAAAGTTAAGCAAATGTGTGTTTCAAGTCCTGCAATGGATGCCATAAAAAGTTGAGAAAAGGGATAGGAATTATGGAATCTATAGAAAATTGATATAGGCCCAAATAATTTGAAGATTCTATTCCTCCTCTCTTTTGGTCAATGTACTCTGGTATCTACGAAATTCATTGATTAGCAATCATGGTTAAGCATTATGCGACAGAAATTATTAAAAACAATGAAATAATATCTTATATCAGCTAAAGCTCAAAACAGCTCCAAAATAATAAAATAAAAATACATTTATTAATTATTATTTCTCATGAGTGGCATATTCATGAGAAAAGGTGCTACATACTAAAGAAGATGCCCTTTAAACGGTGAGAAAAACTATATTTAATTTACCAATTATTTTCAAAATAAATGTGCTCAATATACGGTTCATTATGCAGCTTATTATATATAATTATGACTATACTCTAATGCTATTGGAGAAGTATAAAGATGGTAACTTAATAAGAATACAGTTATTGCTGGTCCCCTCCCATATCTCTTATTCACTTCTAACTTCTTCCAAACTATATACCTTTGTGCCAAATACTTTCCACAAAAACAAGAGAATAGTAGATTCCTCTCATAATTATCTTATTTAAATTAAACTTTGGTTGATGATGAGATAACCCTCGAAAACATAGTTAAATCATGTCTGACAGTTTCTCTAGTGAAGACAAATTTTTTAAGAAAGTAATTAGACTTGAATATAGTGTGGAGCCCCATGACAACTAGCTTTGTTAACACAATAATGGCTAATGCTTAAGTGCTTTATGTTTGAATTAGTTTATGTTCTGATCTTGCTAGAGAAGTTTGAGAATGAGATTTGGTAAAAGAACTTTTGGAGATGAAGGACAATTTGACGTCATTCTTTACTTAAAACCTTAAGACAATAGATTAATGAATTTTTCATCTTTATAAAATACTTTATTTTTTTATTTCTATTCATCGTGAGACTTAGACTTACATTTGAATTCCCAATTATCTCAAAAACTTTTTCCATAAACTATATTAAACCTTATATACATGTTTAAGAAAACGAAAAAGAAAAACCCTCTCTACCAGCGATCCATTTAATACTACAAATAAGCCAATCATTTAACCAAGAAATGATTGAGGCTTATTTTACGGATATAATTATATTATTAGATTTTTTTTAACATTTTAAAAAGATAATTACCTTTGAAAACAAATACGTGTTCAATAATTGATTTTCCTTTAAGGAGGGTTGCTTTTACTATTATCTCTAATTTAGTGTTTTTAAATATATACAACCTTTAAATAAAGTTTAGTTTACCTTGTTTCTGATTAATTATATAGTAAAACGCTATTTACTTTATTCTCAAACAAAAAGTAATACTGCCACCTCTCACTAAATAGGTACTATTCATTAACCTATTAAACCTAATCTAACTAAATGAAAAATTATATATTTTTTGTGGCAACTGAATTTCTTGCACGGTTTTTATTCTTCTTGTTAGATAAAAAGTTGGAATAATGACGTATGCACACGTCATTCTAAATCTGGACCATCTCCAGAACTTTGTTGAAGATGAAAACATTTGTAGGCTTTCTCTTCTTTTTACATGTGCTTCCAATAGAAGCCCTTCTATGTGACAATTCATCACAAAGCACAAAAGCATGTGTGCAACCATCACCATTATACAACCACATATACATACACATACATATACATATATATAATAGAAAATGTAAACATGTAATTTAAAATTTTGAAACAAAAACTGAAAGGGAGAAGTGGGCCACTCTCTGACTTCCACTTACATATTCTAAAGAAATAAACAAATCAAAAGTGAGATTTCCAATCAAATGACATATCCCACATTCACTCACTCTTCTATATTTCAATGATTCAATCAATTTAGTTTTTCCTTTTTCTTGAACTAAAGTAGTAGTCCCAGCTCTATGCACAAAATAACAAGAAGAAAAATTAACAAAGCTCCTTTATCTTCCTCTAACAACAATTTTCTATCTAACCTTACAAGAACTTCCCTATATTCCGCAACATAATTCTGTCACTCTTAATCCCCACCTTTTATTTATTGTATTTCTCTGATGAACCTCTTTCTCGATAGATCTATCAGATAATACAACTTATAATTATATAAATATATATTGTGCTCCAATGGTGCCAAAAATTGGCCAAATTACCTTGCTCATCTTTCATCATTCTTCATGTAGTTGGTCTACTGTGACCCTTTTGCTGAAGGTAATTTTTCCTCCTCCCTCTATATCCTTTTATTAATATCTTCAATTTCCATAATCTCAGAAGAACTAATTAACTATAACTTGACATCTCTCTTTTCTTTCATCTTATCATTCCTAATTTGGCCAGTTTCTTGATAAGACATATTGTCCTAGTTGCTGAGGGTACTGCTTCCGTGCCACTTTTGCCACCCACTAATAAATTAGCTATCTGTATGTTCCTCCAAATGTTGGTGTCCAATATTCAACTGTGGGTTCATGAGTCACTGGAAATGTACTAGAAACTGGCACCAAACATAGCCCTCGGCTTCTAAGATCTTGCTTTGGACCCTCAGATTCCTTCGATTTACCAGAACTCTGAATTCATAAAACGACAAACAAAACAACATTATCAACATAAACCCTTATAATTCAAACAAAATATCAGCATTAACAACATTCTTCCTATAATAAAGAATAGATCCACTCATTTAAATTTCACGTAATCTTGTTATATTGAAAGTTTTAGTCTACTATTCTTTCCATAAACAACTAAGAAAATAAATCTAACACAGTACAATATTGTTATATTACACAAATCTTTTACATTCATTTAATTTTATTTTTTCTTCTAAAAGTACAAAATTTTACTTTTTTATAAACATTTTATTTTTCTAATATGGGTCAAATAAAATAAATATAAATGCATGTTATTGGATGTTTATAAAAAAAATTATTCATTATATCTTCTTAATAAAGTCAAAAGCGAAAGTATTGATTTTGAATTGCAGAAAAAGCTCTATATACTTTTCATTTATTTATTTATTTTTGTATCAATATGTACATATACATTTGTAGAGAATTATACACACGGGATCTTAGTCGTCAATACAAGAATCATTAGAGGAATAGTATATTAAAATTCAACTCATGAAAGAAGTAAAAAGATTGAGTTTCATTTTGGAGCTATTTTTAAGAAAAGGAAATGTATAAATATACGTATTGTACCTGCTGATGCTGTATGGGAGCACCGGTTTTCATATAGGGGGTGCTTAAAACCTTAAAAAAAAAAAAAAGAGAGAAAATGAATAAGATTAAAATTTTCTAATTAAAAGTATAATTTCTGAATAATCATATATATTAATGGGAGTTTTGGTGAGACTTACGGTGACCTGTTCATGGAGGAATTTGATGTATTCAATGGCTTCAGAGAGCACTGACGCTGTATCAGTCTGACACACACACACACAACATTGCAAACAGATTTTAAAACTTTGAAATCAATAAACAATATTAGTACAATCACCCTTGCCATCATCTTTTTTCTGTTTTCTTATATATCATAAACACTCACAAGAAATCATGGTGATCCACAAAAGATATTAGAAAAGAATAGATGATTTTATCAGAAGCTCACCTTTCCGAAAGGTGAAACCAATTGTTGGAGTGCAGTGATTCTGTCCCCCATCTTCTCTTTTCTCACCTAAGAACAACAGAAGAGGTACACTACGGGTTCATATCCAATGTTTAAGGACTCAAAAATCGAAAAATATGAGCTAAAAGTATGTGATAAAGAATAAATAAAGAGAGAAAAATTAAAGATAAAAAGGTTAAAGCTAGCTTCCCTTCAACTTAAAAGTTTAGTTGCACTTATTGTACCTTAAAAGCTGGCAAAGGAGATGGGTTTTCGTTCCTTGGCCTTTTTGGTGCTGTTTCACTCCCACTTTTCTTCACCACACCCGACTCCCTAACTTCAGATAGATTCTGCAAAACCATGGTCAACAAAACCAACATAAACAACACTGGTTTATTTCAACCCTAATACAAATACAAACTTCATTATTTATGTGTTTAATATTTAACCAAGAAAATACGACATTCTTTTCCAAATAATCTCCACGGAAAAAGTTCCAATCCTTAATAAAAGTAAAACATGTCATACTTTTTATGTGTACATTATTGTAGTTAAGCGTAAAAGACAAGAAAATTGTACATAAGAGAATAATAAAACAAAAAGCTAAATAGATTTTTTTAGATTTAAAGTATATTAACGAATCATCATATATGATAGTGTTATGATCTACCAGGATCCGCATAGTGGTGGGGATTTTAAACAGTTGATATGAAGCTTTAAGTTTAAACTTAATTACTGTGATAACTTAATTGTATAGAAAAAATGAAATGCAACCTTTGATTGAACATCGAAATTTGATGGCGAGAAGGGGGTTTGCAAAGAGGAGATGAAGGTGGATCGAGCATCCTTTATAGCAGGCTCAGAATTAGCGTTCCAAAAGGGAGCGTTGTTGGTGAAATGCAACTGGTTATTGGGTGGTTGTTTTGGTGGTGAAGCTCTTAAGAACTGAGGCACCTTTGACCAAGAAGGCACTAACTCAATATTTGAGCTTAATCCATAGCTTGTTGCTGAGTAAGGAAAATTCATGGAACGATTCTCAAAAGAAACACTACCACCTTGGTGGGGTTGTTGGTTATTGCTCTCATGTCCCAAAAGTCCTTGCAATATTGAAGAAGGGTTACCGACATAATCCATCTGAAAAGTACAAGGCAAACCTTGGCTTGTGACAGTGCTGTCCCCAGAGCTATATTGAGGACTGAACTGTGTTTGGTCCAAGGAGAAACCCCTCTTAAATTCATTGCTTGATGACTCCGCAGAGAACAATTTTTCTGGCCTCCAATGAACTTGTTGATGATGAGACAACGCAATATTGTTATTCCCACTTTCTTGCTGAAACGTGGTGCCTGGAGTGCTCAAATTCTCTTGCAACATCGACCTGAAACTGCCTTCAGAACCCTTCTCACCTCGTCTACATCAAACATACACACAAAAGTTACAACTTAGCAAGGTTTTAGAAAAAGGGTTTGCAACCACGATTTCAGTCATAACACATGAAGGTTTTTGCTGTCGCCATGACTGCAATATAATCACAATCATGGCTGCATCGGTCGCATTTTACTACAATTTCCCACAATAGCAAAGATTGCATAGAAACTGAAGCAACTGCGACGGTGAACATCACTACAATTTAAGACCTTTAAAACTGCTTTTCTTTTCTTCAATGTTATTCCATTCTGGTAAGGTAGAATGAAAGAAGGAAAGAAAAACTGAAAACGAAAGATCCAATTACTTTTTCTTTTCTTTTTTTATTTTAGTTTTTGGGTACTACTTTTGAGTAGTATTGTTGTAGAAGTCTTTGTCTTGACACAGACTACACTTACAGCTGCAAAGATGCTTGATTCCAGTCCATGGCTTGGGATGAGAGGCCCAAGCCCATCATGTGCAAGTTGGGATGGTCATTGGTGGGATTTGTGGCTGATGAGTCATGATGTGGCTGAACTTGAAGCTGCTTCTGGTCATGGAAAACCACAGAGGAACCTCCTGAGGCAGAGTTATCCATGGAAGAAGACCTAGCCATGTCCTGCTGCCAAGCATAGTTTCCCATGTTGGTGAGGCCAGAAGAAGAAGACTGCGTTTCACCACTCTCAAACCTCACGTTTCTCGCAGATTCCCACCAGTTTCCACTTGCTTGATACTGATCATCTGACATGGCTGAAACTTCTTCTGGTTCAGCCTTCACATAAACATGAAAGTATTTGATAAAACTAAGGATGTTATGTATGACAGTTTGTATTCTTAAAGTGTGTGTGTGTATCTTTGTGGAGCTGTGTGAACTGTGAAGAAGTGAGAGTAACAGAAATGAATGAATGGAAAAAGGTTCGAAAGTTTGGAGTATTTATATTGGGAAGTGAAGGGAGAAAAATGGGTTTGGTGAGGGAATGGGAACAGTGACAAACTAAGACGAATATCGTTGACGCTCTTTGACAATTCAGGGGGTGATTGATTAGACAGTGGAATTAAATTAAAGCTCATTTTAAAAAATCAGAATTTGACTTATTCTTTATTATTATCATTATGCAGAATTTATCTTTTCCTTCACGTCTGCCTGCCGTCTATAAAACTGATTTTTCTTCTTCTGCTCAATAAACTCAGTAAATATTGTAGAATTAAACCAATTTTTAGATTCCTACGAGATTTTACTATAACAATTCTTTTAAAGATTATTACAAAAAAATATATCTTTTGTTATGATAAAAGTTTAAAAGTCTTCAAAATACGTATGTAAAATTTTTATTGATCATTAGTGACAACAAATTTAGATGTAAGAAAACATACTGTCACTCGCAGTGAAATATGTAAATATATAATGATGATGAAAATCAAGTATTCCCAATTTCATTAAATAATTGTTATAATTGAATTGTCATTGTTTAAAGTATAAAATATTATTTTTGGTTTCAAATTATAATTGTTTTATTGTATTTACAAAAAATTAATTTTTATTTATTATTTATATATCTTTCAAATATAATATATGTTTTTGTAGGATTTGTGTAGTGCTAAGAGACGTATCTTTCTACTATGACTTCTTGCTTTTCAGTGTTTTGAGTTTCTTGTTCTGCTCGTCTGCACTCCTTGACTGAGGAGGATGTATCTGCAATGACACTCTGACGCTCAAGTTAAGCGTCTGTTGAAAGAGCTTTTGTTCACAAATGAGTGTTTAGTATTTATCGCAATTAAGTATTGTGAATCCAATAGACCAAGGCGTCTCATGGAACTTAGACTTAGAACAAATCTAATAAAATAAAAACAAACTTACCTTTAGATTCGATTAGATGGTCATAAACTATTGTCGATTATGAATATCCTGAATCATTCTGTTATTATTTGCTAGATTATCAGTCCAACGCGCTGGTCCTGTTAAGACCCGATACAAGCCACTAAACCTTTGGCCCAATTATGGCCCAATGTAGATATAATATTTTATTGGACCGATTGGCTCAATCCTCCACCGTTCGGCCTAGATCACGTACCATACAAAATGCCCCCAAGTCCAAGTTAACCATTGGACTGTAAAGAAGGGTTGACTATAGGACTTATGATAAGTGTTAGATGTTAGGGCTTCTTATTGTGGACAGTTGGATGAAGATCTGACCTTGGACTTTCCGCCTTTGAGGCTGTTGCAAAGTCTCGCGAGGAAGACCGCAGGATCAAACTCAATCCTACGGTTTATATTACTTCTTATGGTTGTCAGTTACCCCTGTGAAAAGATATTTGAAATCATTTGGTTACTCAACTGTCATTAATTGGCAAACTGCATTTTCTCTCAAGTCGTCGCTTCTTTCTCATTTCTACTTTCTTCTTCACTCGCACTTTTCAGGTAAAAATGAATTCTTTTGTAATTTTAAGTTGCTCATCTGAACCCACGGGAGGAAAGGGGCAGGGTGATGGCACTAAGGTGCCGACCAAAGTAAGAGCGTCGTCAGTCGAGTTAACAATACAACAACCATTCTTAGTGGTGAAATCGCCTTTTTATACGATGGAGTCGTGAATGAAGGTCCTGAGGGAGAAGAAGATTCCTCTTCATCCTTGCCTAGTATCAGCGGCTATGAATGGGCTTCTCACGATGTAAGTGAGTTCCATAGCCTCTTTGTCAATAAAACAATACTACGAGACTGGGTAGAAAATAATTGCGTAGTTAAAAACCTAGAATTTGGCCCTCTTGTTAGATTGTCTGCTTATAAAATGAATGAAAGGGTTTTTCACGGTAGGGGTGATTGTTCCCATGACTTTTTCTTTACCTATTCCTTCTTGTTCTATGATATGTATGTTAGACTTCCTTTTAGCGAGTTCCAAATGGGTGTTCTGAAGGCGTTAAACGCCGCCCCTTCACAACTGCATCCTAACAGTTAGGGGTACATCCAAGCCTTTTCCATAATGTGCCAAGTTATGGACATAAAGCCTACCCTAGCCATATTTTTGTACTTTTTTCGTACCCGACCGATCACCAGGAGGGGTGGGTTTCCCTAATCTCCGAGCCGGGGAACGCTCTGCTTGAGCTTTTTACCCAATCCTTTAAAGGATTCAAGGATAAATTCTTTAAAGTTGAAATAACCAAAATAGGTCGTTCGTACTTTTTTGAGGAAGACAGACCCAAATTTCCCTTTTACTAAACCCAGGATCCAATTATGTTAACCTCCTAGCCTCAGACTAACATGTCGCCTGAAGAATTAGAAGTGTTGGACGTGCTGGAAGAGTTGCCTCGCCCCTTCTCCTCCCGGAAGATAATAAATTGTCTTAAACATGATGACCTCAACTCTAAGGTGTTCGGTATGCTACTTTTTACTGATTTCTTTATGTATTTTGTGACTGTAATTGACCTGTGCTTTATGTGATTTCCCAAGCATCATGGGAGGAAGGAATTCAAAAAGAAATTGGTTTAGAATGATTAGTGAGACAGAGGAACAAGGCGAACCTTCCCTTCCTCAACCTAACGTCATTGGCAATGTACCATCATCGAACCAAGCGGTGCCAGCAAACAAAAGTTCTGAACCGACCACCAAGACATCGTCACAGCGTCGTTCCAAGACATTCGACCTCCATCTCCTGAACCGAGATCTTCGAAAATGGTTGTCCTTGAAGACCTCCCCTTTACTAGAAAAAGGAAAGGTGGTCAACCCGCCGACAAGGTCGTCGATACTAAAGAGGGCAAAGGTGCTGAAGTCCCTCCTCATTCACTATCAAGGGGTATCTGGAGCCCTGCCTTCAACTTGGGACACAAGATAGACTTCAAGCTTCCTGAGGATGAAGAGAAAATAGTCTAAAATATGTTAGAGCAATAATTGGCCGATGTTTCACAAGATGAAATGGTCAGACTGAAGCAACAACTGGAAGAGGAGAGGAAGGCGCGCTTAGAAGTCGCTGACGTACTAGCTAATCTTGAAACAACTGTGGCAGAAGAGCGTTGGGTTGGCCGCGAACTCCAGGCAAAGAATGAGGAGTTGAAGAAAACTAATGGAAAGCAAGCTGACACCATTAAGTCGCTGAAAGAAAATGCAGTGAAGCTGAAAGATTACGACAAACACCTTGGGATAGCCTGCCGAGAAGCCCGTACTGAAAGGGACACTCTAAAAGCCAAGGTGCAAACCCATGATGCTCAAATTATGGAAATGGGAAGGGCTATAATTGACCACCATATGTTGGGTATCGAGAAGGCGTTAAGGCAGACCTCTTTTCCTTAAGGTTTCTGTTGATGGGGTTGGTTTTGACATCAAGAAGGATGTTTATAAAGGTAATCTTGTACCTCTGAGTGACATTCTTAAAGAGGAGGATCCAAGGGCAACACCTTCAACAATGGTCAAAGAAAAAGCTGAAGGGGAGGTGGTTGTAGAGGTCGTTACTCTTGAAAAGACTAGAGAGGAAGATTTGGCGGCCTCCTCAAAAGATAATGCTACTCTTGCAATAGTGTAGATTATTTTGTAAACACTATAGAGAATTTTACTGTTACCTTTAGTGCTTGTTTTTTGTTGCCTCTTGATTAATGAAATTTCCTTGTTTCTATCCTAACAATGATTGCTTTGAAGTGTTTGCTGCTTGTTTGTATGTTTTGCGCTTTGTCTGAAATGTTTATCTTTGAAATGAGAACGATCGCTCGGTGGGGCTTATCTTCATCGTTCGATTCTGGTCTATGGAGAATTCCCTTATGTTTGCATGTGCTAGGTGTTCATGGGGAACATATCCTAGATTAGGGAGACCATCCCTAGTTTGATGTGCTAGGTGTTCTTTATGGAACATGTCCTAGACTAGGGAGACCATCCCTAGGTTTGATGTGCTAGGTGTTCCTTATGGAACATGTCCTAGACTAGGGAGACCGTCCTTAGGTTTGTTTGTGCAGTCTGAACGATAAGTTCTTGCCTGACCAAATGATTCGTATGTAAGATCTTGTCACCTGCACTGTTAGCTACTGAGAGCTTTACAATGATTTTGTCAATTGATGGATTGGAAAAATGTTTGACTTTATTCATCGTGAATCAAAGAAAACGTAAATGACAAAGCTTAATAACATAAAGTTTGACAATAATGTAAATATGTAAATAATGTTCAACTAAAGTAGAATTTGAGATGTGTCTCATTGCAAGTGTTAGGGATAGCTTTTTCGTTGAGAAATTCAAGCCGATAGGCTCCATTCATCAAGTCTTCTGAGACACGAAATGGTCATTTCCAATTAGCTGCCAGCTTTCCATGAGATCGGTTCTTTCTGGCTTCACCCTTTTTGCGCTATACGAATTCTCCTTCCTTGAAGGTTCTTGGCTTTATCTTGGTGTTGTATTTTCTGGAGAACAGCTTTTTTTGGGCAGCTGCTCGAACTGCGGCAACCTCTCTGTTGAGATTGTTGACAACACAATATCTATATCACTTTGGTTTTTTATGATGACAACACATTGCTTAATAACATACATATGTTGTTGTTGTGTTACATGTTCTTATGCTGAATGTTTGATATATTTGTTGAACATGCTTATGTGTTATATTGCTATGTGAATGCATACATATTAAGCTTGTACTTGTTACATCATTTCTGGATGCATTGCACATGTTTTAAAGCATGAAAACCACAAACACTTTTATGAACTTATAACTGTGTGACAAAGCTGCAGTACAGTCGACTCCATTATTAATTGATTCGACTATACTAAAATCTTTGTACAGATTTTGAGAATCAGTGCTTTGTGAGATTTTGAGAAGAAAAGAATTTCAAAATGTTCTTACATGTCGAAGTCGACTATATGCACCACATACTCAACTATATTAGTTGTTTGTTTTGAAATTCTGTTATGCCCTTGTACAGTAACGGTTATATTTCAAAAGTTAGTTGAGCATTGAATAGTAGGTCAACTGTATTAAATGAGTTTTTAATTTGTTTGACTAAATGCTACCAGTTTGACTGATCTGTTATAACTGTCATTAGTAGCTTATTCGACTGAATTAGTCAGAACACGAATTAGTTCAGAGACTGAATTAGTAGCTTATTCGACTCAGAGAATGTCTGTTAAACAGAAATCTATAAATTGACAGAACACAAAGTTGTTCAGAGACTTTTGATGATCTAACATTTTCATATTCTGTTTCAGATTGATATCTCTGGTTTTAGAGCTCCAAGAATTCTCCAAGAAGACGGTGGTGATCTTTCTTGAAAGAGATTCAAATGGAGACTGATTGCGTACACATTGCTTGATCACATTCTACACATTGAAGGTGTTTCTGGTTTGATCAAGATTTTGTTTAGCATCCGTGGAGTTGCTGTATTGGACCTGTTGTTATTACAGGGGATACACTCGTGGAGTCTGGTTCACTTTGAGGATTGTTCAAAGTGGTGTTTGGAAGATTGCAGGAGAGGGGACATCTTGCTGCAAGTCTTGTTGTGTTTACTGCTTATATTTTGGCTAAGGGTTAGAGAGGAGATTTATATTTTTGACGTGGAGGTCTTCTATAAATTTCTTGTTGTAAAAACCGCAACCATTATAGTGCATTTGCTTCTTGGGTTGGAAGAACACTGGATGTAGGCATTGTTGGCCGAACTAGTATCAAAACCAATGTTTGATCTTCTCTATCCCTGCACTTTTACTTACAGTCGACTTTACTATTTGTGCAGTCAACTATGTTTTTCCGCTGCACACGAATTTTCATTACTTACATTTCAAGAAAGTTTGAAAAGTTTCATACTTTGATTTAAAGATTGCGAAAAGATTCTGATTTTGATAAACCACCAATTCACCCCCTCCCCTCTTGGTGTAAAAAGAAGCCTACCTGTTTTCCAACACTCTCGACGTTCTGGCAAAATGTCAAGGTTAATCTGTAGTTGTTCACCATTAATGTTCATGTCCTGAATACCTCACCTTAAAGAAGGCTCACCTACTTCAACTGGAAGCATTGCGTTTGTTCTGTATGTTAAGTTGAATGGGGTTTCCCTACTGGATCTGTGTAGAGTACATCTGTATGCCCATAATACCTAGGCCAATTCATCTACCCATAAACCTTTTGCTTCGCCCAATCGTCTTTTTAATTATACTATCACAACTTTGTTGGCGGCTTTTGCCTGCCCATTAGTTTGAGGACGCTCCACTGAGCTGGTAACGTGCTTAATACCCAGATTTTTTACAAACTCCTCAAGTTTTTTGTCAATGAATTATTGGCCGTTATCGGTAATAATCTTCTAGGGTAGCCCAAATCGACAAAATAATTGGCATATAAAATTTTGCATGTGTTAAGCGCTAATGATTGCTAACGGTTCTGCTTTGATCCACTTGGTAAAGTAATTTACTGCCACAAGAAGAAATTTCTTTTGTGATCGCCCGATCGGAAGTGGTCCTACTATCTCCATTTCCCACTGGGCGAACGACCATGGTGAAATAATGCCATGCAACTCTTCAGGTGGGATTCAGACATTATTTCCATGTTCTTGACAAGACGAACATTTTTGGGTATACGACTCATAATCACGTTCCATAGTTGGCCAATAGTACTCAGCTCTTAACGCTCGCGCTCTAAGAGTACGCTTTCTAGAATTTAAGCCACATATGTCGTGATGGAGTTCCCTTAGGACGAAATCTGCTTCTTCCTCAAGCATTTCAGCAACGGTGTGGGGTATCCTCGCCTGTATAGGTCTTCTCCTTTAGAGAAAAAATGAGCAATACGTTTTGAATCAGAGATACTAACATTTTCACCTTGTTCCTGCTTTTTCATAAGGTCACAGATGTCTTGTTGCCAGTCAGCTTTGGGTGTTGTTGTGGCGGTAGCAAAGACTTCAATTGCTGGCTTATCAAGTGTTACCCTGATGACCGAAGTTAACAGTCCTTTGCCTCTTGAATAGGTTAACTTTGACAGGATATCTGCCCATGAGTTATCTTCTCTTGGGACGTGCACAATGTTGACCTTTGAGAAGCTTTCAAGCAGATTGTTGGCTTGATGAAAATATCGCAACAATTGATTGTCTTTAACCTGGAACGTACCTGTCGTGTGGCCGACAACTAGTTGAGAATCCTCACGACATTCTAAGTTGATAATATCCAACTCCTTGGCAAGTGTGAGACCGACGATTAGGGCTTCATATTCAGCTTAGTTTTTGCTAGTTTGAAATTTGAAGGTTAAGGCCTACTCGACAACAACACCGTTCGGTCCTTCTAAGACTATGCCAGCTCCTCCACCCTTTTTATCTAAAGAGCCATCAACATTAAAACGTCATACCTAGATGAAGTCTTCAGGTGTGGGGTCAGTTCACTGCGAAATCTACCAAGTAATGTCCTATAATAAATCCATGTGGTTCAAAATGGAGATTAAACTCTGAAAGTTCCACAGACCAAGAGACCATCCTCCCCGGTAGATTAGGTTTCCTGAGAATCTTGGCCTTGGGGTGGTTTGTCTTCACCACCACTTGTGGCTTTGAAAGTATGTTTGGAGATGTCGGGCCGCCTTAAGTAAGGCTAAGGCTGCCTTCTCTATCTGGGAGTATCGTTCTTCCTCTCCTTGTAACGTTCTGCTGATAAAGTAAATCAATCTGAACTCAGGATAGGTGGCTTTGTCAATATACCTTTGACTTTAGCAAAAGCCTCCTCACATTGGTCGTCCCAATGTTGGGTGATCCCTTTTTTCATGTTCTTAATAATTGGTTTAATATGCTCTGCCAGTCGTGGAATGAAGCGTGATAAGGATGTCAAACGGCTAACCAGGCATTGTATTTATTTTAAATTTGTGGGACTTCGCATTTCTAGGATCGTCCAACATTTATCTGGATTGGCTTCAATTCCTCAAGAGGTTAACATGAATCCTAAAAACTTGTCGGTTGGTACACTGAAAGTACACTTAGAGGGGTTCAACTGCATGCCATGTTGGCGTACTTGTAGAAAAACCTCCTCTAAGTCTTTTAAGTGTTGATTCATAGACTAACTCCTGACCACCATGTTGTCCACATACACTTCCATGCATTTTCAGATCTGGTAATGGAATATTTTTTTCATTAGACACTGGTAGGTGGCTCTTGTGTTTTTTAGGGCAAACGACATTACCTCGTAACAGTAATTGGATCATTCAGTTATGAAGGTTGTCTTCTCTTGAATATGGCTAGCTTGTGTGTCATGTCGCTTGGATAAATGTCTGGCATGTCTAAGGCCGTCCAAGTAAACAAATTCGCGTTAGCTTCCAAGATTTTTGTTAAATTAAGCTCGTCGATTTTTTCCAATTTTCCTTCTATGTTCGTGAGTTGTGAGTCATCTTTTCCGAGCACAAATGATTTGACATCTCCTTGAGGCTGGATGAGATCATCAGTATTTTTCCGTGGATTAAGATCGACAGTAGTAGTTTCTGCTCCTCTACTCTTTTTGGGAGGAATGAAAGGTGTGACTTTTAAGCCAAAAGCATAGCATTCTTGTGCTATTCGTTGATCTGCCCGCACAGTACATATTACTTCATTATTTAACGGGAACTTCATTGCCAAATGGGGGTGGACACCATGACTCCGATGGCATTTAAACAAGGTCGCCCCAATAAGGAATTATATGAAGTGTTTTCTTCTACCAGTACAAATCTTATTCTGATTTCTTTTGCCTATTTGCTTGTGCCAAGTCGTGTCCTTAGGTCTAAATATCCTCGAGTATGGACTCTTTCTCCCACGAACCCCACAATTTGTTCGTTGAACGAAGCTATTATGTCTTTAGACAAGTCCATCTTTAGGAACGTTGTCCAGTATAGGATATTGACCGAACTTCCTTGATCAATCAACACCTTGCTGACGGTGTAACAAGCTATCTCGGTTGTGATGACCATAGAATCATCTTTATTGGGGTCAGGAGCGTGGAAGTCTGCATCAATGAAGGTGATGGGCGGCATAGATCGAGGCAATCTATACACCATGTGAATAGTTTTTAAATTTCTTAAATGCTTCTTGCGAGCTGAGGATGATGCCCCTCTTCCTACAAAGTCGCCAGATATGGTATCGATTCGCCCACGAACTAACCTTTCATGGTCACGTCCACGACTGTGGCTCCGATAGTGATGTCTACGCTTGTCATCCCTTCGATATGAACATTCGGGACTTCTATGTAGAGATATTTCTCTAGGAGGATATCTTGTTTTGTCTCCCTCTTATTTTACATACTTTTGGAGATGGCCAGCTCGAACAAGTTTTTCTTTTTCATCTTCTAATATGTCGCATTCCTCTATGGTATGACCATGGTTCAGATGAAATTGACAACTTTTTCTTTCATCGGCATTTTAGGTGAAGCCTTACTTTGAACTGCGAGAAGTTCGGCATGAAGGGCTTCCTCAAGCACTTTTGCTCTGGGTGCAATTAAAGTAGTATATTGATTGTATTTAGGTGTCCAAACAAAATATTTCTAGGGAGGGCCTCCACTTTTGTTGTTATTGTTGAGAAAGCGCTTTCCTTCCTTTTTGCCCCCATCGGTAGAGATCTCCTACTGTTGTTTCTTCCTGGAGTTTCTCATGTCCTTTATACGAATGAACTCAATGATCTTTTCCTAAAGCTCTTCCATAGATTTTGGTGGTCGGGCATACAATTTTTCGGCAAAATATCCTGGTCTGAGGCAGGAAGGCAAATTGTTGATGAAAAAAGTGTGATTAACATCTTTGACTCGCCGTGCGGTTTCATTATATCTTTGCATGAAGGCTTTCAAGGTTTCACCTTTCTCCTGTTTGGTGTTTACCAGTTTCGCCGGTGTGATCTCTTGTTTTCGATTGGCGGTGTATTGTCTTCTTAAGCAGGTTTCCACGGTGGCAAAGCAATTTACTGTATTTGGGAGAAGAGTGTTGTACCATTCCAACGCCTCGTCCTTTGAGTGATAGTGAGAAAGCTCGGCATATGACCAGATCGATTTTTGTTTAGAATGCCATGGCGTTAGAGAAGACTCTGAGATGATTATCTGGGTCAGTCGATCCATCATACTTATCCAATGTAGGAGGAGATTTTTCTAGCATTAAGGTTTGCATGATGGTCGTCGTAAAAGGGAGTAAACTAGTGGGTCAAATGGTTTGCAAAGGTGATGGTTCCCTTTGACCGTTCGGGTTAGTATGCTGAGATGGTCATTGATTTCGACTACCACCATTTTCAACCTCTCAATTCGAGGTCGACTGTTCTGGAGGGTCTCGTTCTGCTTTTAGTGCCACAATTTCTTCTGCGTGCTTTCGTTGCATCACTTGTTGTGCTTGCGCCTAGGCCTTTATCTATGCTTGCATCTCTCTATAAAAGAGGATATATTTCCTTTGAAGAGGGAAAACATAAACTATCGATGGATTATTATTGATAGTTTTAGATGTGTCGATAAATGTTAATTATTGAGAAATGCATGTGTTATTTTTATCAATGGATATTTTTATTAGTAAATTGTATTTAATGTGAAATTTACCGACGAATGTGTCTGTTTCATGTACTGACGGGTATATTCATTGATATTGTATTTGTGACTTAATTGTCGATAGATAAATCTATCGATAATTTATTTGTTAAATCAGGTTTATTTTGGGAGTTTCCTTCCCCAAATTCATTTTGTAAAAAAAGTGCACTCTAACTGAGCTACATTAAGTCTCCTCCACAGAGGGTTCCACTATAATCTTCATCAAAATTAAAACTGAGTATTCGGACCACTCCTAATCTCAGTCTGCGAATAACCTCTTGTTACCTTAGACGGGATGAGTATTCTCACTACCCTAGTCTCAATCACCGAATAACCACATGTTACCCTAAACTGGATGAATATTCGCACCACTCCAGTGTACTAAGAAACCTTTCCTAGATTTCCTTTAACTCAACCGAGTTCAACAAGTGTTTTAATTCTCTTCAGAATTGCAAACAAAGATTGCTTTCTCTTTCTTCATGTACAACAACCGTTGGATAAAGTCAACTTGTCATAATCGACTTGTTTTTTCAGTAGTTTGCTTGAAGTAGGTTGTACGTTCTTTTAGACGTGGCTTCAAGTGAAGAACATTATGTGAATATCTATTTTGTTTTTAACGTCTACTTCTGATATTTTTATTTGAAGCTTGTACATGAGTATAGAATAGCTAATTTACAAAGAATAGAGTAGATTGTGCGTGAAATAGATATGTTTTTTCTTATCACTTTTGTTGTTTTTAAACATTGATCATTTAATGTCATTTAATGCTTGCTTAAAACAAGTATTTTTTGATTTCCTACCATTAAGGTAGCGTTTGACAATTAAGCCTTTCTTCTAAAGATACCAAGCTTTGATTGAAGACTTCATCGTCTGACGAAGAAATGTTTTTGCTCATGGTATCGTTTAGACAGAGTAAAGGCTTCTTCTGATTTTGCCTTTTTAGACAGACAACGTTTAATTTTGTTTGTGTTTTCTCTGGTGTTTTATTATTTCGTCTTTTAGTGTGCTTTGTCAATGACATCGTCCTGACATTGTTTTATTTTCAAGAGAGCTAAACTGAATGCCCTTTAGGTATAATAAGCTTTAGACATTTAGCTTCAACTCTCGTAGACACTTTTGACTTGATAGTCATTTAACATTATCTTTGGGTGTTTTAACTTAGTGTGATTTTGCAATTGCTTCTACTGATTTCTTTGTGTAAAGGTTGTTGGAAACAGGATGACTTAGTTTCAACACCAAGAGGGGGGGGGGGGTGAATTGGTGAGGTTCAAAAATCAGAGTCTTTTTAAAATCTTTTTCGCAAAGTATCAAGCTTTACAAAGTTTCTTGAATCACAAGTAATAAGAATTTAAGTGCAACGGAAAATTAAAGTTGACTATGAAATGGTTTGGCCTCAATGCCTTCATCTAGTGTCCTTCCACAACCAAGAAGCCAATGCAGTATATTAGTCAAGTTTTTTACACCGAGATTTCTATAGAGACCTCCACGTCAAAAGTATAGACAACCTCTCTAACCCTCTAACTAAAAGTATAGGCAAGAACACAAAGATCTGCATCAAAATATCCCCTCTTCTGCAATCTTCAACCCACTTTGAACAATCCTCAAAGTGTCCAGAACTCCACGAGTTCTCCTCCTGTAATCCCAACAGGACAGCAACAATCTTCCAAAGATTGATAAAAGTCTTGATCAATATGATGAACACCCGTAGTGCAGAATTTGATCAAACAGTAAGCTCAAATAACTTCCTCCTTAAGAAACTCTTCAAAGAAAGATCTCCACCATCTTCTTGATGAGTTCTTGGAGCCTTAACATAGAGATCACAATTTGGAATATCAAAATGAAAGTGTTAGAATTTCCAAAGTCTAAAGTCTCTGTGATCAACAAAATCACGTTTATTTATAGTTTTTTATAAATCAGACGCTCTTGTAGTCGATTGTGCCACTAATGTAGTCGACTGTCATCAGACAGTTATAACAGTTAAGTCAAATAGTAAAAGTCATAACAACCAAATTGATTACGCATTTAATACAGTTGACTTCCATTTAATGCTTTGTTAGTGAATAGAAATATAGTTGTTATAGATCACAGTATTAATAGAATTTCAAAACATTAACTAACTCAGTCGAATTCCCTACGCATGCAGTCAACTGTAATACTTCAAAACAGTTTTGAAAATCTTTTCATTGCAAAATAACTCACAGCGCTGTTTTAGAAAATCTGTGTAAAATCACGAGTTTTATTCGACTTACTTCATAATGAAGTCGACTTAAAACTTGCAGTTTTTCCACACAATATAAGTTCATCAAAGTGCATGTGGTTTTCTTTTCTTAAACATATGTAATTCAATCACAAATGATGTATCAAGTATAAAATCAGTGAATATGCATACATATATGAGAATGAATACAAACATGTTCTTCAAAATATCATTCATAATAAAGAATTGAACATGTAACACATAACAATACATGTGTTATTAATAATGTGTTGTCATCATAAAAGCCAGATCACTGTGAGATTAAGGTTTAGCTAAACCAATATTTCCCTTATCAACAATCTCAACAAAGGTGCATAAGGCTGAAAATAAAAATGTTAGAGGCTGCACTGCAATTCTGAAATTAAGTGAATCAGTTTGAGCATTTGTTTGAAAATTATGCAATTCATTTTTGATCTTTTATTGCTTTATTAATCTACTCTAGAACTTATCTTAGGTTCTGTTTGTGTGCTAGTTGTTCTAAATTACCTTGTTTCTTGATTGTCTTGGTGAATATCCTGGTTTTGTATCCACTATAAGTCAAATTTGTTCTACTTTTCATAATTGGATCTTTCCTTTACTTTCTTAATCTAATCTAGAGTTGTCTTAAGTAGTCACTCTACTATGTTGTCATTCTTTCATTGCCTTGTTTCTTGACTTTGTTTTTAGTGGTTATTCTACTGTTCAATCCTATTTCTGATTGTTTAGCCTAGCCATTTTTGTGGTAGAGAATTTGACATCACTCTAGTTTCTGCAATTTGAAAGAAAGTTTGTGTGTTTGGTAGCATTTTAGGTGGTGGAGGTCTGACAGATTCTCTAACCTTGGGCTGCCACCCTTTAAATTTGAGTGCTTTAAGTTTCTAAAGAGAAGCCTGAGTGTAGTAAGTTTAACAAGGCTGACTTTGCCTAATTTCCTTGTAAAATTTGTAAGAGAAAATTGGTTTTTACTTAACTATGTTGCTAACTGTTTACTTGTGCAGGAAAGTAAGTTTGATTAAGCTGGAGTATAACCATTTGACTATGAGAGAAATCTGTTTCTGCCATAATCTTAATTATTGTCTTCTTATGTTTGTAAATTCTGATTCAATTCGTTTTGGTACTTTTGATTGTGACTCCCATTTCATTTTCTCTTGTAAATGCTACCATTGGGAGTATATGTTGCTTTGTTGTGAAGATCTAAACTGAATTAGTGTAGGAAGAATGTGTAGAATAGAAGAAGTGTTTTTGTGTGCATAGATGATAAATATTTGGAGTCAAGAATTTTAAGCAGTAGTAGAATTTCAGTATAGAGCTTGGAGCAAGCTAGATATATCTTCTTACTATTATATATATCTACTTGCAAAAACTGCTTAGTTAAGGGTTTAATTGACAAAAGATTTGTGCATTTGTGTTGTACGATTAGACCAGTCAGCTTCGTGATCTAGACCAAGAGGGAGTTGACAACAACATTTGCCATGTGAATCTCTGCAAAAGTGAACCGTACCAAGAACAAAGGTCGTAGCATAACCTTTGTTTTTCTTTGTATTTGATTTGTTCAAATTGATTTGTGATGGATCATTATTTTGTACTATTCACTTAGCTTTCCGCATCGAATTTAATTAGTCAATTGTGCTTAATTATCCATTATTTTCTCAACTTCACTATTTGGGCTTAATTTGACTAGTAATTATTATTTTAATTAATTTGAATTATTTGAGTTTAATTATTCCAATTATTATTTTCATCACACTTTGGAATAATATTTTTGGGACAACAAGGGTGTTGCCACGTCATTTAACAGTATCCAGATCATTTACCAATATCCATGTCAGCATTTTATTCTTATTTCGTTTTTTTATTTCGTTTTTATTGTAATTGGGTCACACTTTATGACTTTGGGCCCATTTTTGGTAAATTAGGAGAAGTCTAATGTGGGGGAAGATTTGGGAGCTAGGTTTTAAGACCCCAAAGCACCAAAACGAAACTGTCTTCTTCTTATTTCTCGTTTGCCAGCTCTTGGACATTTTCAGCTTCCCTTTCTTTTGGAGTTTTAGGTTTTGTTTCTTCCCCTTTCAATTACTGAATCAATTTCATTTTTCCCTTTTAATTACTGAATGAATTTCCTTTTTCATTTCCAATTCCACTTTTGTTTTTCATTTTCATTGCTTCTCTTCCTTACACTTTAGTTTTCTCCAATTTAATTGCATTACATTTACGTTTTCCAATTTGCATTGTGTTTTCAATTAGGTTTTCCAGTTTCTATTGCGTTTTGCTTCACTTTGTTTTGCTATTATTGACTCTGATGTTTTCGATTTCAATTTCTGTTTGCATTTCATTTATAATTGTAAGAATAGTTAGGCCTTTTTTTCTCTAACCAAGAGGAGGGGTGAATTGGTTCTTATTGAAAATATGTTCTTTTAGTAATTTTTGGAAAATCTTTAGCACTTTCTTGAACACACAAGACAATAAAGCATATAATGTAGTATAAGAGTCAAGGGATAGAAAACAAAAATATATATTTTTATACTGGTTCGGCCTCAATGCCTACATCCAGTCCCTTTCAATCAACCTAAGATTGAAAGTCCTTTCACTACAAAGATTTATTTATACAACAAGACTTATAGAGACCCTCTCTCAATGTAATCTCCTCTCCAACTCCAAATCTAATATAGGAACAAACACAATACAGGAAGAACAATCTTCTTTCTAGAGAACCCCTTTGAGACCCCTCTCAAAGATACAAGAACCACACGTTCTCTTCCTTACCATATGCAACAGGTAAATAACAATCTATGGATTGTAAAAATAGTACTTATCTAGAAAGAAAACACCTTAGACTGTGGATGATGATCAACCAATGAAAGTACAAAGCAATCCTTCAAGAATCCTTCAAATTTGTCAAACTTTCGTTTCTTGATTCTTGGAGAAACAACACACCTACAAAATCTTATCTCGACTTTCTTGTGTCAGATATTAAAGATCAAATGCTCAAAAGTCCTCAATGTAGAGTGTTATGCGGCAATATATAGATTTCCTCAAGTCTGACACATTTTTATTGATTACAAAATTAATGTAATCGATTAAGCTTTTAACAATGCTATACAAAAATTACATCAAAATAGATTTAACTGATTATGCAATTAATGTAATCAATTGCATAATTATTGTAAGTCAAAACAATTCAAAATATGAACATTATGGCAGTTAAGACTTAACATAAAAACAATTTTTAATGTGTACCAAATTTAACATATTAAGGAAATTGTGTAATCAGTTAAGTATTACACTTAAGCCATTTTTGAAAACTTTTTCTTCTGAAAACACATCACTGCACTCAACAAACAGGTGTTAGCAAAGGCACGAGTTTTAATCGATTATGCATATAATGTAATCAGTTAAAAATTGTAGTTTGCCACAGTTAAGCATTAACTGATATTTGATGAATCTAATTGATTACATAAACACTGTAATCAATTATTACATACAGATATGCATTGTGCAAGTAGTTTTGTCTTTTGACAAGATGAATATGCATATAATAGATATAAACACATGTATGTCCACATTAAGTATGCAAACCAATTAGGTCAAGCACTAACAAACATGTAAATGCAGTTATGCATATTAAAGCGTTTCAGTTGTTGTGCAAGAAACATATAGAAACATTTCTATTGTTGTCATCATAAAAAAAAACACACAAGGGATTGGGTTTAGCTTTCACATTGCTCCCCTTATCAACAATCTCCCCATTTTTTGATGATGCACAACCATAAACTATTTTTCCAGTTATTTCCAGTGTTATTTCAAATTTGCAATTTCTCCCCCTTTGGGTGATGAATCAATATTTTCTATTATTCACTTAGCTTATTGTACTATATTTGATTGGAGAATTGTGCTTAATTGTCAAATATTTCCTCAGTTTGATATTTGGGCTTAATTTGACTAGTAATTCTTATTTTAATTAATTTGAATTATCTGAAGCTAATTATTTCCATTATTAATTGCAGGGAATTGTTTGGAATATCATTTTGGGACTTCAAGAGGGCAAGAACATCAGCAACCACTCTCCACATAGGCGTTTTAGATTTAATTCAATTGTAAATTCATTTTTAGTGTATTTTTGGACAGATTTGGACCATTGGGCCATTTTTGGGTCAAAATACTAAAGGCCCAATTTGTGGGTTGACCTTGGACTAGGGTTTTTGGACCCAGGGGGCAAAACACTCTTTCACTCTCTCATTTTACATTTCCTAAGCTTTGGACAGCAAGCGAGACCTCCCTTAATTTGGGGTTTTAGGTTTTTCATTTAATATTTGATGCACTTTCAATTCCAGTAATGAAATTTCGTTTTATTCTTTCGATTTTGCCTATATTGATGGAAGAGCGCTCTGAGAAGAACACCAAAGGCGCAATGCAACTCCTTCGAAGCTTCCTTCGATGAGTAAAGACACAACGAAATGATGAGGAACACGAGATCGAGGAATAACTCGAATGAAATCTAAGGAAAATCGAGAGCGAACACAAAAAAAACCCTAGATCGAGGATCAATCGGTGGAAAACCCTAGAAACACGAAGGAAAACCTAAAACGGTGAGGAAACTCAAAATGAACCGAATAATCGGTTCAAAATAAAAATTAAACGGTGTATAATGAAGATCAAATGGATTAAAGGTGTTTAATCGGTGGAAAATGGATTTTAATCAGTGGAAAGCACCTAAATGAAGATCAAATGTATTTAGTTCATTGCACTTAAATAAATCAGGGAATTGTGTTTAATTGTCCATTATTTTCCCGTTTTTCCTAATTCTGCATAATTTGATCGGAAATTCGTATTTTCGCTAATTTGAATTTTCTGAGCTGATTAATTGCATTTTTAGTTGCAGGGAAATTTTGGACATATCTTTTGGAGCATTAGGATGGAGGCATGGTCATTAAAGACTCAACAATTAGGCATTTCATTTTTAATTAAATTGTAATTTAGTTGATTAGAAACTTTAACTAAGCTTTTGTGCATTGGGCCAATGTTGGCAAATTTTATGATGGGCCCAAAGTTGTAAGACACTTGGCACCTCCCTAGGGTTTCTTTTTGGGGTGGACCCCACCCATTTGTAGGGATTCTCGGCAATTTTAGAGAGGAGGCCGACACACACATGCGAGCTCCAACTTTCATTTTGCTTGCTTTTGTATGAACTCTCTCATGGAGAGCTTGACTTGGGTGCCTCGGTTTCTAACATTTCAATGAACAAAGATGCGATTTTCTTCTTCTCTTACTTGAATCTTGGTTGTCTTTGCTTGGTGGTGGTGAAAAACCGTCCCATTTCCCTTTTATTTCTTGTTCTTTGAAGTTGAAAGTTTGAGCTTGAGGTTGTTTCTTTGCATTTTCATGATGGGTCTTTGGTTTGAATGAAGAGCTATTTCGTTTTTCTCCTCCTTTGCTACCATATTTTCGTATTTACTTTGAGTTTCTTGGATTGGATGACGAAAATGAGTTGTTGTTGAGCTTAGTAGTGAAGAAACCTTAAGTTGGTGTATAGGTGTTTGAGGTTTGAACCATTTTCTTCTTGTGCTTTTGTTTAATGGTTGGAAGCAATATTTTGAGCTAGACATTGTGTTTGTTGATGATGGCTGGACGGTTTTGCAAGGAAAGCTAGGGATTTGTTTTTGTTTTTGTCAAAAGTTTGAAGAAAAGAGAGTGTGAAGTTGGTTTGAAGAAGATAGACTTTGGGATTGTTGTGCTTGTGTTATTTTGCAATTGAACTTTGGAATTCTTGTGTTCATTCTCGGTATTCAGATATGGAGAAACAATTTGAAGGTTGGTGTTGGTGAGAAAACCGAAAATGAGGATGGAAAGGAGAGAGAATGGTGCATTTAATTTTTTACCTTATTTGGGCAAGCACATGAGAGGCTCATTTTCATAGAAAGAAGATTACCATTTTGGTCTTTGTCTTTTCCTTGCATTGTTGCCGAGAATTGCACATGAGAATGGGATGCTTTGTGTTTTTATTTGCTTTGACCTTGCTTATGTGGCACAATGGTAGAAGAATTTAAGCACCTTTTTGACTTTTGGACTTTTTAAAGCATTGTTTGCAACCAATACATCTTATGGCTCGGCAATTTGGTGTGAAAGGTGTGTGAGTTACGTTTTTGCTGCATGGAAAGGGAGGAGAACACGGTTTTATTGTGTGGTTAAGGCACATGCTTATTTCCTTGGAAAATGGTGCACATGGGACAAGAAGTCAACACATTTTGTAGCTTATTGAAGGTGGAATTTGAAGTTTGATTTTGGTGCATGGTAACTCACGGCCAAGAGGTGTTCTTAGGCCATTTTCATTTTCAATTTCTTTATTTGGTGCACACTTGGTCACATGAATTGCTAGGAAAAAAGTTGTGTTTGTTTATTTCTTTTGTTTTAAATTAATTTGCATAGTAGGATTAGTTGCTTTTTAGTTTCTCTAATTTAGTTTTGCATGTAATTTAATTTAACTTAGTTGGGTAGTTGTTTGTCACATTGTTGGGGTCTAGTATTTTATTTTGTTTTAATGTTGTCTAATATGTTTGGTCTTGTCACTGTAATTGTCATGATAGCTTAAATTAATTCAGTTGGTCATTAGCTATATTGTAATGTTTTCCTGAGATTTCTGTACCGTAACTATGTTTGCTATTCTGACCTTTGTTAATGTGATATCTGTATTTGCACCTGCAATTGGGTATACGCTTAGTTGCCTAATTGGTGGGACATCTTCGCTTAGTTGATGAAACTGTATGGTGTAAATCAGATTTGACATTGACACTGTGTTCGCTTAGTTCGCTTTTATGAAAACAGGATTAACCGTCGCTTAGTCGGTCAACTCTGTTGGATTAGAGTTTGAGTAGCGACTTTATTTTGTTAATCGATGATGGGAAACATTGTAATTAAGTTAATGACCGACTGTTTTCTCTCCCTGTTTATTCCGTATTTTTACGTCTCTGTATCGTTTCTATAGTTGAATTTCTATATTCGTCGTATTTTGATTATGTTTTCATCTGTGTTCAACGCAAACCGTTTTCACAACCCCCCTCCCCCCCCCCCCTTCGTGTTTGACTAAATTCTGAACCGCAAAATTGGTCCTTGAGAGACAACCTAAGAGTCATTTCCTAGCTATACTGCATTTCTAAATTGCACATTAAATTTGTGTGGGTTGCGACAGCCCATCAGAAATCTAATTCTCATTCATCTCAAAAGTGAAAATTACAAGACAAGAGCTACGTATTTATTGTAACCCATGCTCTTTGCAAGCTAAGACACATGTACAATAAAATTTAAAAATACAAAAAGAATATTGTGTCAGACAGGATTCCATCATACCCTCCCTCTTAAGAAAAAGATTTGTCCTCAAATATGGCAATCACCTTATGAAGAAGCTTCACACAGTCTTGGGAGCATGGCCATCTTGAAGTGGCCTTATTCTTTTAAATCCATTGTTCTTCCTCTTAAATCAAAAACAACTCTACAATACGCATCAAATATATCTTCAATTAATATTGATCCAAAGACGAAATTTTCTACAAAAACAAGAGAATAAGAACTTATAATAATTTGATTTGTAATGTTTGAAAATTTTAGAAGTCCAAATTCAATTTTGTCTTGAGTTACTTGTTTTCTTAAATATAACAATAACTCAAGATTTGAATTGCCATATTTTGTAAAAGTTTGCATAGAATATGGAATGACAATTGGTTTGGAAAAAAAACATTAATATTTGAAGAGTGCACAATGATTGGAAAAGAAGTAAAGAATGAGAAACCTTCCCTTTTAGGTTCCATGGTTATGGTAAGAGTAGGAGTTGCCTTCAGTAGCAATTGATTTTTTTCTCTATGTTCTCGCTCTTACAATTCTCTCTTCTTTTCTTCTTCTTTTCTTCTTCTTTTCTTTTCTCTCTTTCTTTTCTTCTTCTCTCCCCTCTTCTTATTTTCTCCTTTCTTCTTCTCTTCTTTTCTCTCTTCTTCTTTTCTTCTCTCTTCTTCTCTTCTTAATTCCTCTTTTCTTCTCTCTTCTTCTTCTCTTTTCTCTTCTTCTCTTTTCTCTTTTTATTCTCTCTTTCTCTTCTCTTCTTCTTTCCTTTCTTCTTCTTTTCTTCTCTCTTCTTCTCTTCTTAATTCCTCTCTTCTTCTCTCTTCTTCTTCTCTTTTCTCTTTTTCTTCTCTCGCTCTCTTCTCTTCTTCTTTCCTTTCTTTCTCTTTGTTTCTCTCAATCTTTCTTTCTCTTTTCTTATCCTTGAGCTCCTTAAGTCTGGCTCCAAATTCTAGTTCTCTACGAAGAAAACCATGATCATTTAAACTCTTAAGAAATATTTTTCCATCTTCAATGCAATCTCTAATTACTTCTAGGTTTTTTTTTAATGCTTGAAGGCACAAACTTTCTTCTCATGCAAGCTTTTAAATCATGTCAATCACGAATGAAGGACTTTCTACCCTTCCTAACACAATATTGTCTTTCATCCCATCACTCACTTGCATGCGCTTCTAACTTAGAGAGATATATGCTAAGGACATAAGATTCACTCTCTCTATAAAACCAAGGATTTATTTTATCAATTTATTGTTCCCAAGTTAGGTATCTTAATGCGCTTATATCTTTACCAAAGAATTGAAGATTCCTAGCTTAATTAAAAAAGAGAGAAAAGAAAAGAGACAAGACAAGAAAGGAAATAAAAATACAAAAAAATCAGAAAAATAAAAAATTTTGTTGAATAGTGAAGTCAAGAAAAGAATTGAATTAAAGGTTTTGGGTGTAAATTGATTTTGATTACACTTGTTCCCCATTGCTCCTCTATTTCATGTGGTTTGTAGCTTCTCATCTATATGTTATCCTCCCTTGTTCTTGGCCCCATTACAACCATAAAAGACCTTTTTGATTTGAACATGCATATAGTTTGTGTGTTGATATTAAAGACTTGCCAAGTCTATTGTTGCTTCCTTTCTTGAGTGCACTGAGTTGAAATTCTTTACCCTAACATTTGAGAGATACAATGATAGTGCATATGTGAGGTTTTGTTGCTTCTGAATTCACCTTTTAAGCTGATTGATTGTTTTGCCATGTCTGGAATTGCTTGGACGATTTCCATGAGTATCTGCTTTCTTTGATTATCGGTGTGTTGGATGTTGTCTACTCCTTTTCTTTTTCGTAGTTTCATTGAGGATTATGTACATTTGTTTGTGTGTCTTTTTGTTTTTGGGTGTTGAGGTTGTGTCACTTCCTTGATGTCCTTTAATATGTTCCCTTGATTTGCGTCTTGATTTTGTCCAAGAGTGCAAAAGACTAAGTGTGGTCTATTTTGATGAATCAATATTTTCTATTATTCACTTAGCTTATTGTACTACATTTGATTAGGGAGTTGTGCTTAATTATCAAATATTTTCTCAGTTTTGATATTTGGGCTTAATTTCACCAGTAATTCTTATTTTAATTAATTTGAATTATCTAAGGCTAATTATTTCCATTATTAATTGCAGAAAATTGTTTAGAATATTATTTTGGGACTTCAAGAGGTCAAGAACGTCAACAACCACTCTTCACATAGGCGTTTTAGATTTAATTCAATTGTAAATTCGTTTTTAGTGTATTTTTTGCAGATTTGGACCATTGGGCCATTTTTGGGTCAAAATACTAAAGGCCCAATTTGTGGGCTCACCTTGGACTAAGGTTTTAGGACCCGGGGGGTGGGAGGGGCAAAACACTCTCTCATTTTACATTTCCTACGAGTTGGACAAGAAGAGAACTCTCTCATTTACAATTTAATGCACTTTTAATTCCAGTCGCCAATAATTACTAGTAAATTATTTTGTCGATAATTATCGACGGTGTATATCTATCGATAATTATTTTCGACAAAAACATTAATAAATCTGAGACAAAAACATACATTACCGACATATTTTAGATATAATAAAAATCTATGCTTTTGATTATTAAACTTTATAATATCATATTATATAGTAATTTTATGCTATTGAATAAAATGTTAAACAAATCTTAAATATTTAAAGGTAAATTTTTGTCTCTCGTATGTATATATTTATATTTATACCAAATTAGATACGTGTCATGTCATCATTTTGAGGGAAAGGGGAAAGCTCAAAAGTTTAAAATTTTTTCCAATTTTTCATGATCCACAATTTCGGGTTAGTTAAATAATATGGACTTCCAAATTCAGCAATATACAATACTCAGCTCGTGTTCAGTTTTCTTGTTAGTTTGATCTAAACTTTCTTTGTGAAGGCGAGTTTAACAGTTTACAGGGTCTTCAAAAATCTTATAAAATTTTTCTATAGCAGAAATAGATAGCTTTTAATTTATTTTAGTATATTTCTCTATAAACTATATGTTGAAATAACGTTTTAAATGATAAAAAGTAAATAAAGTTTTATGTAATACAAATTAAGAAATGTGTGCTTAAATAATAAACATAAACTATTTATAAGTAGGCTGAGAAGTGAGAAGAACATTTTCTGTGCATTAATAGTTGAATAGTAAATTCAAATAGAATGTGGCACTCAGTTTTCTTGAATGTGCCACACAATATTCAAATCTGAATCAAGTTCAGAATAATTTCCCCCAAAATAGAAATTTTATAGAAATAAAGAGTTCACAAATTTAAAAAAGGGTTCCTTTTTATATTTTGATAACTTTACTTGTCTTATTATTTTCTAACCATGTTAAGTACTTTCAAATCTAAAAGTAGTGTTCAGGAAGTATCTTTAATTATAGTTATAGTGTTTCAAATTGAAGGACATCATTCTGAAATCACCTACATAGTTAAAAAAAAAAATTACTGATAGAATCAAAAAGGTATATATATAAATTTTTCTTAAACATATTTTTTATTTTGAAATTATTTTAAAAATTGTGTTTCATTTCTGAACTAAATATTATAAAGGGTTAAATATGTTTTTAGTCCCTATATTTTTGGACGATTTTGGTTTTAGTCCATTTTCAAACTAAGGTACAATTTAGTCCTTCAACTTTAGAAAACTCTGGTTTTAGTCATTTTTACCAAATTTTTTTAACTTTATTTGTTGTTTCAAGCACGTTTCTCAGTTAACATTGAAGCAAAGATGTGTCAAACAGTGTAAACAATCCAAATGCTATAATAAAACGCGTTTGAAACAGCAAATAAAGTTAAAAAAATTTGGTAAAAAGGACTAAAACCAGAGTTTTCTAAAGTTGAAGGACTAAATTGTACCTTAGTTTGAAAATGGACTAAAACCAAAAATCGCCCAAAAGTATAGGGACTAAAAACATATTTAACCCTATTATAAATTATGGTGAAACTTTATTCGTTATATGAAAATTATTTTATAAATAATTTTTTGACTTTAATAAAATATAAAGACTCTCTCTCTCTATATATAATTTAGTCCAGGGTTAAAATTTTTTAAAATAATTTAAAAACTAAAAAACCAAAAAAGATTTGATTTTATTTAGGAGTTACTTTTTCACAAACATCATCGTATTCACTTTACAGTTTACAATGAAACCTCGCATCTAGTGTTAGCATATATATATAGGTTTTCTTTTCTTTGAATATTGATCTTACGTTGTTCCATCCTTCTTTTCCAATATCTCAAGAATCTTTCTAAAAGGAAAACAATGTTAGTGTTGACCACTTTCACCATTTTTATCATCTTCCTTATTTTGGAGCATAGTGGGTTGATTTTAAAGCAACAAATTTCTCTTGTTTTGGAACTTTATTATCCCCATTTTTTTTTCTGGATCGTTTAGGTTTCCTGTGTCTGCGAAAGGAGTTAATTCGTATTTCCTTTAGATCTCTTCTATGCTTTCTGGATGACAGTATGTTTCGATTCCCATATAACGAGTAAACTTGTGAGATTGATATTTCCAACTTTTCAACATAAATAAAACATATTTGCGTTAAGTTCTAAAGGACATTGAGGCATTTATGATGAACACAAGTGAATCTGGTATCACATACAATTGCTTTAAAATATTGTTTCAAATTAACTGATGTTCATTAATGAAATTTCTTTTTCAAGCACATTATGTGGAATTACTTATGTAAGCATGCTTATTTAAATAATGAACTATTGAGGCTTTTATTGTTTGTTATTTTAGACATTTAATGTTTGTGAAAGATCCATCGCGAAAGATGTTAAAATTGACTTATATTATTTTTAAATAGACGTCAATTAATGTTTTGATGTATTTATATATGTTTTACACGAATAATGTAACTCCTATTTTTTTTTAGATGTCATATTTTATTAACACAACGAAAAATTTAAAATTTATCATAGCGTAGAATCGTACTGAAAAAACTTAACTTTTAAATCTTCGTAATTTATTCAAAATATAATAGTATCAAACACTTTATCCAATTATATTATTTTGAATAATAAAATAATGAAGGAAATAACTCCAATTATATTGTTTTAACTTGTGAAAAAAATAGCTTTAATTAAATCTTAAGGTTTTTCCCATCCTCTTTCGAGTCTATCACGCGTTTGGAACATATGTAACATTATCTGCTTACGTATAACACATTATACGATTATTGCTAATAATTTCATTCAAAAACACAAACACAAACAAGTATAGGATAAGCTACCGATAAAACAATCATAACAACAATATTCATATATACTGATTATATCAACCATAATCAATCATACAACAAGATACAAACGTTCTAATTATATCAATCATACTCAAATACCCCATACACATAAGTAATTACAACAAGATTCCTAATCCTCAAAACACAACGAATCAAACATATCTGAATACTAAGTTCCTGAACCTCAATACTCTATCCTTGATCCTCGATTATCACTAACATCACACACCTAGCTAACAGTCTATCCTCATAGTAGCACTTATGCCAACTATACCACCTGATACCATTACTACCAACATAATATTCCCCTTATGCTCCATCATCACCACTCATCAACATGTGTACCTCCATCATGATTAACCTCATCATGATCACCACCATGAGCCTCCTCAAATACCATAACACCATAGTGGAAAGAATTAGTCACACTTTTGTACCCTGCCTCAATGAATATAGCCCCTCCTACAACCTAATATGTAGCCTCCCCTACAAATATGTTCGAGTAATTCTACAATCCAGCTAAGGAACATGCCTTCCTACAACACAAGGACAAGAAAACCACCATCACCTCCACACAAGGAATGTTCAATACCCGAACAACCAATACCTATCCGCAGATAAAAACCAAGATTTATTAGGTACAACAAGTAGACCAATCCTCTACTCTCATGCTCAACAACCACAAACTCAAGTACACCCCAACACTCACTCATACTTCAATCTCAACCATAAGACAAACCTGACTTATAAACAAAACCCCTAAACACATTCTCTGATTATCATTAGGTCCTTAGTTAGAAGCTAGCACATAAAATGGGTTAAAAATGGGTTTTGGAAGGAGTTAATTGCAAGAAGTCTTTGCATTAAATGCTTTGACTAAGTTAGTTACAAACTATAAGGCTCCTCACATTTAATGTTTAGGTTCCTCATTTAATGCTTAGGCTCATCATTTAATGATGAGGCTCCTCATTAAATGAAGGAAAGGCTCCTAAATATTCCATGTACTTTAGCCTTCTCCTTCATCTATAAAAGGAGAGGCACACTTTTGTAATCCTTAGAACTTGATTGAATGTAAAGTCATTTTTCCAAAATTGCAAGACTTCTCTTCTTAAGTTCTCACCTTATGAAATTTTCTTCTTCTAGACTTTTTCATACCTTCT
Source organism: Vigna reflexopilosa (assembly GCA_027742785.1). NCBI lineage: Eukaryota > Viridiplantae > Streptophyta > Magnoliopsida > Fabales > Fabaceae > Vigna > Vigna reflexopilosa. Next base: position 32,463,195 of record CM050925.1, on the reverse strand, counting down.
CTTTCATGGTTGGCCTAACCTTCTAGAAAGACATCTACCAAGACCATACAACATCAATATCTTCATTTCTTCATCTCGATTTGTTTTCGCTACTATCATTGTTCATATCGAGCCCTTGCTTTGAAGAAGCTTCATCAACCCACTTGGAAGATCATCTTATGTTGAAGGAGCATCCTCAAAGCAATCTCCATCATTTGGTATCAAGATTTATTTATGGTCACTATCTTGGAAGTCTTCAACAAATAAGTGTCTACAAGTTCTTACCCATTTTGTTTACTCATTTATGCTCTTGTGAATTCGTTGTTCACTAGTGGAGAAATCGTATTTTATGATGGGTAAAAATGACTTATTTTATGACAAGTGGAATGACATCATAGTATTGGACGTCATAATAGGTCTGCGTCATAATAGGTTCAGCATATTACGACATACTTTTTGTCACCTGTCATAATACGTTCAGTCTATTATGACAAATTTTCATTTACTAGTCATAATATGGCAAATATATTATGACATAACTAGATTTACCTGTCATAATATGTGGTTTTTTATGACGTAGATATTTTTACGAGTCATTATATCTATAGTGTATTATGACAGGTAATTTTTCACCTATCATAATATTGGCTTTTCAAAATCAACCTATTATGACATACATTGTCATGTACATCATAAAAACTTGTTTTTTTTTAAATAAAAAGATTTCATTATTACATTTGACTTCTAATCAATTTACAATTAATTTTCTGTATTATCATCTCATCCAATCAATTTATAATCCATATAGACTTAAATGAACAAATTCAATTGAACTAACAAAATGGAATTCATTTAAAACATTAAATTGTCTAATAATATTTAATACATTATTTTACATCAAACTATATATTAAATCCAAATATTACATTAACATACATACACTACTAAATTGTAGCCAAATTTCTACATTTTATTAACACTTAAAATAAAAGAAGCCCACTTGGTTATAATGTCTTCAATGTTTGGAGTTTCCATTAGAGATGAATCATTAAAGATCTACAAATAAAATAATGGAGTTAAAACAATATTGTAATGAATAGTTAAAACAATATTGCAATGCTCTAACTCAGAAGAAAACCCAATTTATTAAGATCCAACACTAAAAGAAACTCAGAATTCTATATCAGATCCTATCAATCTAACAGTCTTAAAACAATAGAGCTTAGCCATACTAGGTTGCAACATGAAAATTTGAATGCCAAACTAGGTTGCAACATGAAAATTATTGAAAAGATCACCATAAATGAATAAAATGAGAATATCAATTGTTATGATATAGATACATTATAGCATAAAAAAAAATTAATACTTAACATGCCGACATTCACACACATAAAACTCACCAATCACATTCCATCCCATAACCTTTCTTCAAAAGAATTTCTCGAGCAATATAATCTGGTGTACCAAAAAAGATGTACAACAATGCCATCTTTAACCATTATAGTTTAATGAAGCCATTTATTTTCATTTTCTCATTATGCTTATCTATTTTGACTTAGAATATTTTGGTAATTGTAGAGAAGAAATAGCAAATCAAAAGGATTAATTACCTGGTGGAGATTCCAACTGAAACTCCAGGGTTAGTTTTTGCTAGAAAGTTAGCACAGAAATTAATTACTTCCAAGGAATGAACAAAAGTCCTAGGTTCAGTTTCCTCTCATAAAAATCAAGAATGCTCTCAACAATAGTTTAATACAAATGAGAACTATGAGCACCTGTTAAGTTTGATAGACTGTAATGACTCTCAAATACATATCACGTTCAAGAATTGACAAAGAAAGATACATACGTCAATAGAATTATATTTTAAATCATTATCTATTACTTTGAAAATTCTAATTGATCCCAATGGCATTTTATTGAAATAAAAAAGGTATATATATATTATAAAGTTAATTATTTTTATAATGTTATTTAATTACAATTTGTTAACTTTATTAGTGTTATAAAAATTACTCTTAAAGTCTCGTCAATCATGTTTTTTATTAATTGATAATGGAGATCTGTTTGCCTTATATTTGATATTTCTTTTTTTCAATTCATTGAGTCCTAACATATCTATGAGTTACCAGAAGTCTCTTCTTTTCAAAGATTAAGAAATAATGATTTCTTAATTTGAATGGTTTTTATCCATGAAGTTGTTTTATCACTTTCTGTGATACTTTCTTTCTATAGGAATTCAAGACCGTTTTTGTGCAATTTTAAACATTTTAAATCCAATAATTAAGATAAAAGATATTCTAAAAAAATTAAAATCTCACAAGAATTAAAAATAAAACGGATTTCAATATAAATCTTATCACACAAATCTTATGACAGCAAAACATAGAACTACTTTATCTTTTTTTACTCTCTTTTACCAAATACAACTTAATAATATTGTTAACAGGATTTTAGCAATAAAGGCTCGTATAGATTGACATTTAAGATGAGTAGAGTAACTACTAAAATACCATTCATGATAGATAATAAGCAAAGAACCAAGTAACCCAAATCTTTTTCCCAATCTAAACTCCAGTTTCTTAAGTAAACTATAATAGTTGATAATTGAAACAATATTGCAGGTGCTTCTTAGATCATGTTTTACCAATTAACTCAACAATGTAGAGCAGAGTTACAGTCAACAATAAGTTCAGAAAAAATGCTAAATTAAATTTATTGGCAACCACTAGCAAGACCTAGTTAGCTGTTCAGAAACAATCTCATCTTTCAGAAGATCTTCGTTAACCACCCTATCATTTTTCTTTCCAGAAATAAAGCATCCCTCAACACCTGTATGAAACACAAAGTCCAACACTTATAAGGAGCATTAGTCACATTGAAACTTGTTTCTAACATGTTAAAACCCCTTTGGTGGGCTAGAGGAAATTTGTGTACCTAATTAAACTGTTGTTATGATTCAAAAGGAGAAAATATCGTGGAGTTCAATGCACATTACCTTAGAACAACGTCTTTCGTTCACGGTGTGTGGACAACGGTGTTGCGGATGTCGGGAGGCGATGGTACCGACGACGTTAGGGTTTTTGCTCGTAGGAGTGTGCCTGAAAACAAAGATGAAAGGGGTACTTCGAAAATCAAGTGTGAGCTTCGAATGAAATGAAGGGAAAATGAAGTTAGGATTTTACACCAATTATGACAGGTATGTAACCAACAAACATAGTAGAGTCTTACTATGATAGGTAGCCTTTACCTGTCATAATGTATATATCTTTTATTTACGAAAATGTCATTGCTACACTTATTATGATAGATTTTCTAAAGTATGTCATAATATCTTTTAGTTTTATTACGAAATTTCTACCGGTCAATGAATTATAACAAGTGGATTTCACCTGTCATAATAAATATCATGGAAAGCTCTTTTTCCACTAGTGACTTAGCCTAGTTAGTCATCCATTTGCCTTTCTTAACTCCTCCTTCTCTACTTAAGACTAGAGGGTTATTAGAGTATCAAAATGACCTTCCCATCAAGACCCTCAACATCAATATTGTTGAGATTGTTGATAGGGGAGCACATGATTAGTTAAACCCACAATCTTTGTGATATTTGTGTTTTTTATGATGACAACACATGGTTAATAAAAACACATGTGTATGTACTGTGTTATATGTGTTATACACGCTTATGCTTACTGTGAGATTTATATAAGCATGATTGTGAACATATTGTGTTGATTATTGCATACTATTGTGTTTGAAATGTGATTATATCTTTGTATCCATAAAATGAGTTTTTGGAAATGGAAAAACCACATGCACCAAGCATATCTATATGACCAAATCGATTATAATGGTGTGTTAATCAATTAAGGTCATTAGAAAACTGAAGCTTTTAACTGTGGTAAAACAACGATTTTTAAGTGGATTATGTTAGTGGTTAAATCTATTAAAACTCGTGTGTTTGCACAAATATTTTTCAAGTGTGTTGTGATGAATTTAGAGAAGAAAAGTTTTCAAAATATGTTAAGTGTTACTACTTAATCGATTTCATTCATCATGTATTCAATTAAGTTAGTTAAAAATTTGAAAATTGTTTCGTTGCTTGACATAATGGTCACAACAGTCATATTTTTAAATATCTTGACCAAGCATTTATTGCAAATCGATTATATTAAATGAGCATTCAATTAATGGCTTTGAATTCTATTGATCTGTTATAATTGTGAAATGTAGTCGACTAGATTAATAGCATAATCGATTAAAACATGTCTGATTTGAGTTATACTATATATAGACACATGATTTGAATTCTGTAAGACAATTGAGTTTAACACTTTCATATTTGTTTCAGATTATAGCTTTGAGGTTTTACAGAAGAAAGAAAAGCTCCAAGAACGAAGAATTGTCATGGAAGGTTTCTTGCGAAGCAAGATTGTTTGATTTATAACGTCTGATCGTTCTGCACACATAAGGTTCTTACTGCTTGATCAGGAGCTATTATAATTGTTGAGATTTGTTGTTTCTCTATGGTGTATATAGGAAGAACAACATGGTTCTTGACTTTAAGGGGGATCTCAAAGGGTTGACTACAGGAGAGGATTGTTCTTGCTGCTAGTCTGTTTTGTACTTACCTATATTTAGATTAGTGATTTAGAGAGGTGATTTACATTTTGACGTGAGGTCACTGTAAAGCCCTTGGTGTAAAAACTCAGATTTTTATAGTGCATTGGCTTCTAATCTTGGGTTGAGTGGAAGGACACTAGATGTAGGCATATTGTCTGAACCAGTATAAATCTTAGTGTTTGAATTCTCTTCTCCCTAACTCTCTACATTTAATCGATTACATATTATTTGTATTTGAATACGCATACTATTACATTGCATACATCTTACTTGCAATTCAAGAAAAGCTTAAAGGCTTACAGTTTTGCAAAAAAGATTTTAAAACCAATCATGTTTATACAACACCAATTCACACCCCTCTCCCTTCTTGGTGTGAGAAACAAAGCACATCTTTTTTAACAAATATGTACACTAATACCATGCCACAACGGAATCTCTCCACAAGATTCATATCATATTCATCAACTCATACCATACCAAATATCTCATCATAATAATGATATCATGCTCACAATACATAATACAGTCATGCTCAACACACAAATAACAACATCATCTCTCCAAAGCATACATATCAATTAATAGTCTCACACCATATATTCATACACATATATTTCACAACATTCCACAGTCTAAAGCATATTATACAACATATTCACATACACCAGATGCATCAAAAATAGAACCATTCCCATCAGAAAATATCACAGAACAATTTAACATGCCCGAGACAAATTCTCTATCTCATGCTACTCGCCCAGCGAGTGGGTGCTTAGCACCCAAGAAGTGGCGCTCAGCACTGGCCACTCTGGACAGATGCGTCCAAGGCGTTCAGTCACGCAACAATAACCATTCACACACCTCACTCATATTCAAGCTCATTCAATTAATTCCCTTAGTTATAAAGACTCTTCAGATATACATAATTCATCCATATACGTCATACGTATAAAAAAAACTCAGAAACATCATGGAAATCAAATCTTAATCCAGGCATATTCATGTTCCATATAACACAAAATCATCAAAACATCCAACATATCAAGTTGGCAGCAACATATTTACATATATCATCATCAACAAGAAACCAACCAAATACGAAAGCATAATATCGTTCAAAAATCATTCACTGATTCAAAATACATAACAGACGCATAATATCGTTCTAAATCTGTAGAAAAAATCAAAATCACCAAAATTGAAGCATATCTTTGCTCTAAAGCCATTTCGCTGATTCAAAGATATATCAAAGACATAATCTTATTCCAAAACCATAGTATTATTCAAAATCACAACGTATTCACGAATGATGAAATCATAGAAATGAAAAACACTCAAGGTTAGCTCCCCTTACGGTTTTCTCCCAAGCTTGCTCTTCAAAACACTTCCCGAACGTTCCTCGAGCCTAGAATTTTGTCCTACGGCTCAAAACTCAGCTCTAGAACCTCCCTGCTCGAAGCTCTGCATGCCACTAGCATCAGGTTCCTCCTAGGAACCTTTCTCAGTCCCTGGAACGCCCTTAAATAGCCAATAACGCGTTCTGGACCACGAACACGCTCGCCCAACGAGCTGGAGCTCGCCTAGTGAGTGGCTTCACTCGCCCAGCGAGTGGTTTAGCTCGCCCAGCGAGCCAAAAAGTCTCTAGACAACTTTTTTGATGTCGGGGACATTCCAGTAAAAATTTCATTCCCCCAGCGAATTTTTCTCCTCGCCCAGTGAGTGTTTCTACTCGTCCAGGGAGTGGTTCTGCTCACCCAACGAGTGGATCAAATTTTTGCAACTTTGACACCCCAATTGAATCCCTTCTCGAAGTTGAAAATACATGTATGAGTACTCAAATCTAAGATCTTTGAGTCTACTTTCTAATGGAAAATGAATCAACTCAATATATAAAATGTACAAAAGGTTATAAGTAAAATAGTAAACCATGTCAAAGTTTGACAACATTGTATTTTACTTATGTTTTGAACTTTTGTTACAACTTGTTGAATTTTGAGTTTTCTTAGTCTTCCAATGATCCAAGACTTACTCTTACCTTCTGAATTTCAAGGTCTTACATTAGTCATTGGTCTCTTGTAATGTTCTTAAAGCCAGATTTGAGACGTTTGGTCTTTAACATTGTGCCTTTCCTTTTCCTCCATAATGTTTGGAGCTTTCTTATGATGAATGAAAGCTCATTTTCTTCATTCTCATCCATGGAGTCATGTTTATCATCATCTGACTCCTCAGAAGATTTGTCTGTTCTGAGCGCCTTGGTGGATGTCTTCTTGACGACTTTGAATGTGATGTTTTTCACCTTCTTTATAAAGCCATCTTGAAGAAGCTCGAGCTCATGAACTTTCAGTATCCTTACCAGCTCCTCTAGACTCATCTTGTCTAGATTTTTTGACGTACGCAGAATTGTGTCCTAAGGTCTCCATTGTTTAGGAAGACATCGTTAGATTTTGTGAGTATGATCGGAGTTTTCATATAACTTTCCTAAAGACTTCATCTTGTTTAGGATCGTTTGGAATCTACTAAACATGCTTTGAATGTTTTCATTTTCAAGCATAGAAAATAGTTCATATTGTATTGTTAGCATGCCCAACTTATTCCTTTTGACTTCGTTTGATCCTTCCTACGTGATGACCAAGGTGTTCCACATTTCCTTTTCTCCTTGGTAAGCATGGACCTTCCTGTATTCTTCTTCAGACAAAGCACACATCAAAGAGTTGCGAGCCTTAGAGTTTAACAAGTAGCTCCGTTTCTGCTCATCAGTCCACTTGCTTTTTGAGAGTGGCTCTCCTTCTTCATCTACAGGAATGTAGTTGCCATTCTCCACCACGTCCCACATGTCAATGTAACATGATTCAAAGAATGCAATCATTATTTGCTTCAAGTAGTCGAACTTCTCTCCCATGAACAAGAGAGGATGGTTAACGGTGTATCTTTCATTTTCCATTCCTCATGATCGTTTCCTCGAGTCCTACTAAGAACTAACCCCGCGAGGTTAGCTCTGATACCAACTGAAGTACCTGAAAAACACTAGAATGGGGGAGGTTGAATAGTGTTTATGGAAAACGTTTTTCGTAACCTTTCTGATATAGCATGTTGTCAAGCGAGTAAAATATTCTTTTAAAGGCTTAGACGCTCGACTTGAATATAAGCTTTGTAAAGATCAGCCTACTATTCAAAATAAATCTTACTGTAGTGTTTGTAAGAACTTCCATTAAAAATAAAGGATCGTTTAGCTTGGAAGTTCTTATATTTTCAAATATAAAGTTTGACTGCAAGTTTTCTAATAAGATCGTTTAGCAAAGAGAAGAGAGAATAACGCAAGAGATTTTATACTAGTTCGCTCCAACTAAGCTACGTCCAGTCTTCTCCATAGAGGGTTCCACTATAATCTTCAAATTATTACAAATGAGTATTAGCACCACTTTTGGTACTCACCTACCTCGCTGATATTTCCTTTGAGTATTCGCACCACTCTTGGTACTCAGCACCCTGCCAAGATTTCCTTGAGTATTCGCACCACTTCTGGTACTCAACAACTCGTTGAGATTTCCTTAAGCATTCAAACCACTCCTGGTACTAGACTACCGTGCCTAGATTCCTCAACTCAAAAGAGTTTAGCTGTAAGTATTTTAATTCTTTTCAAAATTGCAATCAAAGATTGCTTACAAGCAGTTTAGACTAAATCTCTTCACGAGAGGGTATGAATACAATACAATATGTTGAAAAACAGGTTGGCTCAATTTCAACACCAAGAGGGGGGTGAATTGGTGAGGTTTCAAAATCAGAGTCTTTTTAAAATCTTTTTCACAGAGTGAAACCTTTGCACAATTTCTTGAATCGCAAATAATGAAAAATTTAAGTGCATCGGAATTACTAAGTACACTACGAAAACAATAAAGTCGACTGAATGTAAAAGTGTAAGGATAGAGAATTCAACCGCAGGTTTTTATACTGGTTCGGCTTCAATGCCTACATCCAGTGTCCTTCCAATCCCAGGAAGCAAATGCACTATAATGGTCAAGGTTTTTACAACAAGGTTTTTATAGAGACCTCCATGTCAAAAATATAAAACACCTCTTTAACCCTCTAACCAAAATATAGGCAACAAGATATCCCCTCTTCTGCAATCTTCAACCCACTTTGAACAATCCTCAAAGTGTCCAGACTCCACGAGTCTACCCCCTGTAATCACAACAGGTACAACAACAATAATTGAATGATAACACGAGCCTTGATCAACCAAAGAACACCTCAATTGTGCAGATAATGATCAAGCAATGAGCACAACATAATTCTCCTTCAGAACCTCTTCAAAGAATGATCTCCACAGTCTTCTTGATGAGTTCTTGGAGCAATAAATCACAGAAATAATCTGAAACAGAATATGAAATTGTTAGTTTTTCCAAAAGTTCTCTGAATAACTCAGGTCTCTTCTATTTATAGATTTCCATAAATCAGACGCTCCTGTAGTCGACTAAGCTACTAATAGAGTCGACTGTCCCCTGACAGTTATAACAGTTAAGTCAAACTAGTAGCAGTCAAATCAAACAAATTAATTCCACATTCAATACATTTGACCTTCATTCAATGCTTAACTAACTTTTAAAAATATAGTTGTTACTATTCACAAGCATAACAGAATTTCAAATCAAACAACCAACAAAGTCGAATGCAAAGCGCACACAATCGACTTTGACACATCTGCACATATTGAAATTCATTTCAATGTAAAATCTCACATAGCACTGTACTTGAAAATCTGTGCAAAGTCTTTAGTCTTAGTCGATTCAATTACTAATGAAGTTGACTTAGGACTTGCAGATTATCCACACAATATAAGTTCATCAAAGTGTTTGTGGTTTTCCTTTTCCAAAACATATGCAATGCAATCACAACAGATGTAACATATATCAGAATAGTGAATATGCATTCGTATATTAAGATCAACACAAAACATGTTCAATAAGATATCAATCAATAAGCAACAGAACATGTAACACATCAACAGTACATGTGTTATTAATAATGTGTTGTCATCATCAAAAACCAGAGTGAATATAGCACTGTGAGATTACGGTTAGCTAAACCAGTGCTTCCCTTATCAACAATCTCAACACAATAAAGTCTAAACACTCGTAGGGGTTTCTCTCAATGACCTACAAAAGTAAGAGATTTGACGCTTTAGCTCGAGAGTATCTCTTTCTCTTTTATCTTCTCTTCTCTTTTCTTCAGCTTAGATATAATCTTTTCTTTGAGCTCTTTTATCATTTCTTCTCTTTAGGATGGATATGGCGTTGTAAGCTTTCCGCAGTTTTGATATCCTTTATTTTATCCTTTTGATTTTCTTCATGAGAGATTTTCTATTTATAGGCTTTATGAACATTTTTCCGTTAGACAACGATTGAAGTTTGTAGCCTTGATGATTATATTTTCTCTTTCTTCTTTTTAGAATAGCCGTTGTGTAAGCATGCTTTTTCAGTCCTTTGTTTGAATTAGGTTGTATGATCTTTACAGACTTTGCTTCAAGAGAGGAACATTCCATGATTATCTCTTTTGTCTCTAATGTCCACATTTGATTTTTTGATCTGTAGCACTATGGATGTATGTAGAATATCTTATCTGCAAAATTAGATTAAACTATGCATGCAGTAGATATGACTTTTCTTATCACTTTTGTTGTTTTTGAAAGTTGGCATTTAATGTCATTTAATGCTTGCTCACAACAACAAAATGCATTTCGATTTCCTACTGTTAGGTAGAATTTTGTAATTAAGCTCTTTTAATTTGAAGGTACCAAACGTATAGATACTTCATCATAAGATGAGATGTCTATTTAGCTTTCTCAGGCTTTCTTATATCTTCTAGTTAAGTCTTTTAGTCGAAGACATTGTCTCGACCTATTTTCGTTTTCGAGAGAAGCCAAATACCTAATTCAGGTATTTTAAGCATTGAGTGTTTAGCTAAGTTCTCTCTTAGACACTTTTAGACAAGACATTGTCTAGTCAAGCATCTGGTTGTTCTAGCCCAAATGTTTTTTTATTTCCTAGGACCTAAGTGTTTTCCTATGTTTTCTATTTTTGAGTTTTGGTTATAGTTTTGTTTGTTTGGGTTTTTGGCTCTACGTTTTTATCCTAGGTTGCTTTTTGATCTTTTAACCCATTTTAATGTTATTTGATTAAACTTCAAACATGAGACCATTTGTTCATATAGACGATTTTGTCTTTAACATCATTTTGGTTGAGCGGGATGAATAGAGATGTGGTTGAGTTTGTGACGTCTTGTTTGGTATGTTAGAAGAATAAGGTGGAGAAGCTAGAGATTCCTCTAAGGAAGTGGGGAAGTATCTCGATGGACTTTGTAACTCACTTACCTTGTTCATCAAGGGGTCATGATTCAATTTGGGTGATCGAGGATAGGCTAACGAAAAGTACTCACTTTTTGTCGATCAATTAGTAGATGTCATTGGAGAAGTTGACAAAGTTGTATATCTGTGAGATAGTGAGGTTTCATGGAGTGCCTACGAGCATTGCTTTAGATTGGGATCCAAGGTTCACATTGCTGATCATATCTATACGAGAGTAGATGACATCATAGAGAATCATGTTGATGGTGTTGATGCGGTGTAGAACGAGAGACTAGTGGAGAATGACTTTCGTGGTTTCCAAAAAATTATTTATTTTGTTAATAAATTATGTTAAGGAGTTTTATTACATTATTTTTGGTTGTAATTGGATTATTTATTATTTCCACATTGACTCTATTTTTTTATGTTAACGAAATAATGTTTAAATTTTTCACTACATTATGATGGTACCAGAGTTTTCTTTTTTTTCTAAGTAATGGACTTTTTTTACTCACATGTGACATCCTAAATTTGGGTGTTACACACTCCAACATCGTCCCAATAATGACATTCCCCAATGCAGCCATCTCCCACTTGCAGTAACGTGAATAAATAGAAGAAAATAAATATGACGAGTATTAGATATTTAGTTAGTTTAGGTATATATTATACAATTTCAAAACACTTGTATATGTTTGTATTTATGACATTATATTAAGTTTTTAATGATATGGACTTCATTGTGATCAATCCATTACTTGAGTAATATTTGGATGTATCTAGGTTTTGTGATTTTCATTGTCTATGATTGTCCAGGTTCAATGTTGTGTAAAGCTAATACTACCCATTACACTTGAATATGTTACCCATATTACCAATGGATTTATTCGCCAGTAATTACCAATATAGACCGTTGGTAATTATCAACGAATGCAGACAATCGGTAATTCGTCGAAAAACATGCAATATTGATAGTAATTGTTTTCGACATTATCAATGAATTTAAGACGGTCGATAATTTAGAGAAAAACATGTATTAATAATAAATTTTAGACGTTTTTGAAGATCTGAATCTACTAAAAATATCAAATTTTTTTTGTAGTGTAATAACTAATAACCATAAGTGAAATATTTATCATACACAACACCCCAACAGTATCTATCTATTACATGATGTCCTCATATCACTAGTACAGTTAGGGGAAACGACACCGGTTATTTTTGCCTATATGAACCGAGGCATATACAGGCGAGGCAAAAAGTCCACAACTCTATGCCTTGGTTGTGAACCGAGGCAAAAAGGTGAAGGATTTCGCCTCGGTTCAAAGGGAACTGATGCAGTGGATTTTTCATTTTTTTATTTTTTTTCGCAGGATTTTATGCCTCAGTTCCCTCTAAACCAAGGCAGTATGTCTTTTCTTTTTTTAAGCAAGCATTCCACACATTTGAGACTATAGAAAGAGAAAAAGAATAGATGGGAGAGATGATCAGAACTGTGACAATGGATTACGCAACACACTCCTTGATAGCCACAATTCATAACTCAGTAGGTGCACCTTGTTGACACAGATATCAATTAGGAAAAATTTATTCAAAAGAATCCTCCCTTTTCTCTCAGTTTCGCACAATGGATGTGAAGAAAAGATCCAAGTTGCTCTAAATTTGCAATCTGCTGCACTAGTTATCCAATGCTCATAAATCCAAATTCCCTTAATTTCCTAGCCATCAACGCATGCACTCATGGGATGTTTTCCAGCAAACTGTTGTTCCAGATGCAAGGACTAAAAAAGGAAGGGTTGTTGTTGCTTGTTTTTACGGGTTCAGCTCACCAATCTTTACTGCAATATGCAAGGTTGCTTTTCTTGCAACTTTCCTAAAGTACTCTGCACAAGCATATCACACCAAAGTTCAGTAAAGACAAATGGAAATTCACAATCAACCACATTCAAGTTAGATTTGATTCTATGCAGAAACTACCTATTCCATTAATTCAACCTTGAATTTAGGGGACTTAAGTGTTGTATTCAATTTGTACAAAACTGAGTGATGCTTTAGTAGTTGAAACAAGTTGAGGTATAAGTCTAATTAATCCCAAACAAATCAACTCATGCACATTTAGACAACACTCAATAGATACATATATACCTAATTTGGAATGAGTCAATTATGTGGCATTCAAGAGCATACATTCAATTAAGATGATTTATGACAGTAGGCACAGAACAGATTTTAAATCCCAATAAGTGAATTAACAAACAGGATAGGGTCTAAATCTGCACACAATTGGTTCCAGAAAAGTTTCATTGAATTGTTGATTCTGTAAGGTAATAAGCAACACTTCATTCAGAGTTAAACATGCTCAGCCCATGATCAAACAATTTGGTAAAAATTCCAGTTTACTTATTCATGGCCTTTTTATGCTCAACGCATCCTTTGCAGAAATCCAAAACAACATTCTGCTCCTCCTCACGGCACACAACCGAAGACGGCGCAGTGGACAAGTGCATTGCTACTTCACCACCTTTATTTGCTCACCATCTATTATTCAGTCAACAAAAAAAGTCAAAAACACCACTACATATGAAGACAGTGAGAAAGAAAATAATCTCGACCCTTACCTTTGGGATTCCACCTAGGTTTCACAACTATCAGATCAGCTTGGTTTCCATCTGTGCCAAAATTGTTTACTTCTAAACGAACGACAAGCAATCGGTTGATCACAGGAATTGAAGAGATGTGAGAGGTACCCGATGAATCCAGAAACAGTGAATCAAGAGAAAACCCACAAAATACCTGAAAAGGGGTCAGAAAACCCTAGAGCTTTAAGGGAAGGGGACCGAAAGGAAGGGCTTTGGGAATAATAATTTGATCCTTCGGTCAGAGAACTCTGCCTAAGTAGCCGCAGTGTCAGCAACGGAATTGAAGGTGAAGTTATGGCCATTGATGGACAATGAATCATTGGAAACCTTCTAAACATTGGGATCTCCTTCGTCCTTGTCGAGACAGAGCGACCTCATTCTCACAATAGCCAGACAAAAAGGCAAGAAGCGAGAAAGGGAAGTCAGATAGAAGACATTAGAAAGTAAGAAGTCGAAAAGAGGAATAGGCGAAAGCAACCTTGACGCCAAAATCGGAGGATGCGAGGAGGGAATTGTCGGTTAGGGCATCGACATCCATGGCGAGCTTTCGCTTGAGAGGGTTGGAAGCGGGCGATCTCGGAGGCAAGGGACTCTTGAACTTAGCGGGGGTAGGAACGGCGAGACTAGGATCGGAGGGAGGGTTATTCTCTTTGGAGTGTTTGTACTTGCGAGAGGGTTAAGTTTTGGCAGAGCTAGGAGAGGCGGTTGTGAGGGCCGCAGAAGCGAGTTCTGCGTCCTTGAGAGGGTTTCTTGGGAGCATGAAGTGCTTCATTTTGGGGCAGAGAGGAGAAGAACATAGAAAGCGAACGAAATGGAGAAAGGTAAGAAGAAAGATGATGGGGTTTGGAAAGCATATTATACCTCGGTTCTACCTTTGCCTAAGGCAGTAAAGCATTATATGCCTCAGTTAAACATAGCACTCGATGTCGTACGGCTGACTTGACGTGTGGAAGAAGCGTGTTCAGTGAGTTGCAGGTGTGGCAGAGGCTTTATGCCTCAGTTGTGCATGCAACCAAGGTAGTATCACCTTTTCAAAAAGTTGTCAGCCCAAAAGCCTGGCTGGTAGGTGGGTTTTAGGCACCGGTTATGCCTGCAACCGAGGTCGTAGCGTTATTCTGCTTCGGTCCTGCATGCAACCGAGGCCTATAAAGTCCCCTTAATTTCAAATCTACCACTGCGTTTTGATAGGCAACGATTTGATGTAAAATGAGGTATATTGTGCTAGTTTAAAAGAAAATATTGTACTAGTGTATTTGATATTTCATATCATAAAAACATTTCTTACATTTCAACGTGGGGAGATATATGATACTCAACAAAAAATAGTCATTGTCAAGAGGTGCGTGTATAGAAAGGTAGTAGCTGTAGAGAAAGACAATAGATAGAGGTAGAACATACCTAACAACCATTACTTGATTCATTTGATCCAACTTACATTCAATTAACTTGGCAGTTATTGCTCTAACCACCAACACTTCCACCTCATCATCATTGTTCTACTTCTCTTCTATACCACGCGAAGAGGGCTTGGTGATTTTTTCTTTTATGGTTGTTGTTGCTTTTCTCATCTCATATATCATTTACGAACTCTTTGAATCTCAGATAGAGAAAACAAGACTGTAGTGTATTAAACATGATGACTTGATACAAATAATATTTCAACATATGGATATTCTTTTCACATTTTTTTTGTTTATTCTTTCTTCATCTGGTCTCTTGTTTTCTGTTTGACATTTTCATATTGCACCTATTATACACTGCCTTTTAAAACAATGGCTATTGTTATGAAAATAATTTTCAGTATTATGAATTGGGTTTTACCTTTTTTATGATTGGGAAATATATCTTTGGACTTCTATTGTAGGTTATTCAGATGAATATATAAAAGGATACTCGAAAGCAGATTATTCATGAACTGAAAAATAAATCAAGCGTCACAGTATCCACATGTTGTAATTAATGCTGGCAGAAAAAGCAGATAATGGTGGAAGAGATAGAAAACTGTGGAGGTATTTAAAAGGTGAGAGAAACAGAAAAGAGAGAGAAACAGAAAAGAGAGAAAAAAAAGTGTCAGAAAGAGCATATGAGAGAGAAAAAAAGTACAGCCACGTAAGGTGAAGTTAACGTCGTTCTTACTTATTTAACGGAAGGGACCGAATTCTTACAAAATTCGTAATATAGGAACAAAATAGCTTCATTTTTAAAATCGGGTACAAAACAAAAAATCAGTCCCTAACTTGGGAACGAAATAAGCATTTAAACCAATTATAAAATACAAATTAGGTACCAAAAGTAACATCTTTAAGTTTTGGATAGATTAAAAACAAAGTTTTTTAGTTAAGGAATTAAAACCAAAATTTACTTATTTTTTAGAAATTAAAATAACTTTTTAAATTGCAAAGGAAGAAAACCAAAGATAAAAGAAGTATGATAAACATATTCATTTTATTAGGTCATATTTAGATGTATAAAATCTTATAAGTATTTTATCAAGATGATGAAAACTTTTACATTTTTCTATTTTCTTTTTTAAAGAACATTAAACCATATTTAAAAATATCGAGACGGGGCATCATAATTCATAACTCCTATACACACAAAAACGTGCCTGGTCTTCACAAAAATAACAATGAAAAACGACAATAATGGGCAATTTGAAACTGAAACAGGTCAACGAGTGGGCTCCACGCGGCGTGCACGCGTGCGAAGACAGGTGGGTCCCTGTAAGTATCCTTTGTACCTGTAGGGTGCTTTGTTTTCATGAGAGTCAGAGCCCTGAAAATGACGCAATTTTTATATTCCTCCGTCCTAATCATTTGCCCAACCCTACCAACCTTCACATTACTCAAACCACACACCACAAACTAACAACTCATTCAAATTCAGTAACCTAACATGCAGGGCAACAGTTACCACATACCAATCACACACCCTTCTGAAAAATCCCCGTTTTAGATTTGTCACACCGCTGCTTCATTAATTAAGTTGCATCATTGTTGAATGAGTGGACATGGTTGACAAGTGGGAAGAGTCAAACAACGACACCACATGTGTGCCTATACTCTTATGTGACATAGTATGGCAAGTGTTATAATTTGACTATCGGTGCACTAAATATTTAGATATTTGCTAAAAGTTTTTGCAGACTATAGTAAACTTATAACACTCAACAAAGAATTTTGGAACTAACTAATTTTGAAAGCATTAATATATTCATGACAAAATGACATTAGGATAAGGTGTCTCAAAATGGGTTGAATCTTTAATTTAAAAGAGTCACATTGGTTGTCTTGGAGAGTAAGGAGAAATCTTTTCTAATAGGAAGGAGACAAGTGGCAAAAATTCTCTCAAATGAGAGAATGACAAGTAACCACTACCTATGGAAAAACACTTCATTTCTAGAGTCACACATGACGACTAACTAGGAGGAAAACTTTCCAATGGGAAACTTCCACATGTCTAGGACGGAATTCTTCTCCCTTGTTCTCCAAGCTTAGCCAAAATTTTGACCCCTTGGTCAACACACCCATTTTGGACATCCAAGCATAGTCAACTTTGGGCCCTGGCCCTTTGTTGACTTGTTTGGTCAAAATCCTATTCTATTTGGCCCAAAATACAAGGCCCAATTGAAATCATACACTACTAGGCCCATAATACCAAGCCCAAATAAAATTTAGACTACTTGGCCCATAATACAAAGCCCAAATAAAATCTAGACTACTTGGCCCAAAATTATCCTTACTCTACTAAATCTTCATGATGACTTAAGATGGCCCAAGAGAAAGATTCTAGGCCCATCTTCCGTAGATGCCTCCAACTCTTCATGAATGTACTAAGTCATGGCAAGGGGTATGCCATTAGGGGGTGAATTGGTGTTTAATAAAAACGTGCACTTTTTAAATCTTTTTACAGAATTAGAATGATATTGAAATCTTTTTTGCGCTGTAAGAAAAGTATGTATGCAATGAAATGTAAAGAGATAAGGAAAAAAGATCAAACACAAATTTTATCCTGGTTCAGCCTCAATGCCTACATCTAGGCACCCTTCCAATCAACCTTGATTGGAGGATATTTCACTATAATGATTGGAGAATTACACCAAAGGTTTTACAGTGAACAAACTCTCACAATGTAAACACCTTCCAACTCAAACAATCAAATATAGAAAAGAATACACTTGCACACAGAACCACGCATTCCTGTTGTAGAATCCCTTTGAGAATCCCTTCTCAAAGTCCAAGAGCTCCTCACTCTTCTTCCTATTGCGCACGAACAGGGAACAACACAATCAACAGGTGCAGAATCCTTTTCTGATCAAAGCCAATACACCTTCAGTACTGCAAATCAGATCTAAATGAAGCTCTCAAATCTCCTCTCAAGAATATGTCAAAGTTCTTTAAAATCTTTGCTTCTTGATCCTTGGAGCGTGTGTGCAATCTGTAAATCTATCTCAGATCAAAACGGTCAGTTATGAAATTGTACAATTGATCAAACATTACATAATTACAAACAATGCGTCAATTTATAGTATCTGTCATATCAGACGCAAAGTAATCGATTACGTTAGTAATGTAATCGGTTACATGAAATAGATGTAACAGTATTACAACTAACTCAGCTCTTAATTGAATGCACAATTAATGTAATCGATTTGCATTTAATTTATTCAAACATATTTAAAAAAATGATCGTTATACTAGTTATGACTAGCATGAAATCAGTTTTCAAAACATAACAGACTTAACTGATTATACAAAGTATGTAATCGATTAAGCTTAACACTTAAACAGATTTTGAATAGTTTTCCTCCTCAAAAACTCATCACAGCACATTTGAAAATGATATATGCAAACACACGAGTTTTAATCCATTTAACAACTAATGTAATTGATTCAAACTAGTTGTTTTGTCATAGTTCAAAACATAAGTTGTCTGATGACCTTAATTGATTACTACAACACTGTAATCGATTATGTCATGCAAATATGCTTTTGTGCTTATGGTTTTCATTACACAAAAACATACAGTGTGCATACACAGATATAATCACATCATAATCACATTAGTATGCAGAAACAACAGTATGTCCAACATATGAATTTATCACAGTATATGCATGTACATATTCCATATATGTATTTCATATCACAAAAACACTTTTTTGTTGTGACATGACAACATTCATGTGTTGTTACTATGAATATGTTGTCATCATCAAAAACCAACATAATAGTGATTGGGTTCAGCGATCATATTGCTCCCCCTATCAACATTTTATAACGAGTTATTATGTTGATTTTAATTCAGTTAACAAAGGGTTACAACAATGGTTATTTTCAACATTTTGTAGTGATTTTGGAACCAAGGTTAAAAAGGAGGGGTTTTTACTCTCGGTTAACAATTGAAGCAAAAAGGGTCATGATTTTGCCTCAAATCAAAAGAACCGAAGTAGTAAACCCAAAAAAATTAAACAAAATAGGTTTTTGCAGAGGTTTTAACATTTCCAATCATCACTCATATTTTGAGTATAAAACCATCCTAGATACTCAAATATCTCCTTGTAATCTTGCACAATCATATTTTCCTATTGTACAACCAGAAACTTTGCCTCCCACTCTAGTTTGGCACTGGCACGAAAGTATCTCTCCAAGAATCTAGTTTTGAAGTCTTCCTAAGTGGCTACCTCTCCTTAAGCTTCCATTAGTGAGTGACAAAATCTTAATACCATGGAAATGGATACATTGTTTGGTAAGTTGAGAGAGCAAGCACTAGATCTCGAGAGAATGAACGAGGATGAGGAGAAAGGAAAGAAAAAGACTCTAGCATTCAAGTTTGAGATGGAAAAGGGTAAAAATCTTAATGAAAAAGAGGATTTTGAAGAAGATGAAGAAAATATCGATCTCCTCATTAAGAAAAAAAATTTCATGAAGTCCAAGGGGAGAAGAAGATTTAAAAGAGAAAAGAAGAAGAATAAAGAATCATCTTCAAAATATCGTTGTTATTGTTGTGGAGTAAAAGGACACATGAAAGCAGATTGCCCAAACCCAAATAAAGGTAAAGAAAGAAGTCAAAAGAAAGTCTTCAAGAAAAAGAAGATATATATTTCTTGGAAGGAAGATAATGAATATACATCAAGCTCAAGTGACTCTAATGAGATGGCCATTGTATGTTTGATGCGATGACAACATCTCTGAAAATCAAATAAGTTCCTCTAGCAACTCTGAAAATTCAAATTATAGTAATAGTGAATTACTTGACGCCTATAAAGAACTATTATTTGAATAAGAAAAATTTGACAATGCTCACAAGAAATAAAGAAAGAATTTAAAGAATTAAAATCAATTTACGAAAATATTCTTGAAGAAAATAAAGATTTGAAAAATAAAATTTTATATTATGAGAAAGGTAAATATGCTAAAAGTAATGAATGTATCTCATGTATAAATCAAAAGAAGCCTCTTGACAAAACAACCAAAGTAGTAAAAATAATTCAATAGTTAAAAAGGTTGTTAAACATGTTCCTAAATATAATTATAATTACTACAATTATAATTATAGTAATAAAATTAAA
This sequence comes from Vigna reflexopilosa, assembly GCA_027742785.1. NCBI lineage: Eukaryota > Viridiplantae > Streptophyta > Magnoliopsida > Fabales > Fabaceae > Vigna > Vigna reflexopilosa. The sequence continues at coordinate 32,443,040 of CM050925.1, read as the reverse complement.
AATGTTCCTAAATATAATTATAATTATCATGATTATAATTATAAAAAAAATCAAGTATGTTTCTTAGTATAATCAAAATTATTATTGACTATAATTATAAAAATAAAAATAAAACTATGTAGAAGAACTTGTAAAATTTGGGTAGAGCAAGAAATTACTTATAGGAAACCAAATGTTGCTACATGCTTTTATTGTATGAAAAAAGGTCATACCTCAAATAAATGTAAAATAAAATATTATGGTGTTCCTTATGGAGAGTTTACTTGAGTTATAAAATAATTTAAAATATTTTCCTAACTAACCCAAAGGACCCATACAAATTTGTTGGGTACCTTGATAGTGGTTGTTCAAGGCACACGATAAGGGATAGGAAGAAATTTTCAAACTTCCGAAAGAAGGAACAAGATTATGTCGCATATGGTGACAACAACAAGGGAAAAATCCTTGGCATAGGAAATATAGGAAGTGCAGAAACCTTAATGATAAAGTATGTATTGTTTGTAGAAGGATTAAAGCATAATCTACTCATTATAAGTCAATTATGTGAGAAAGGTTTCAAGGTAACATTCAAAATCAATTATTGCACTATCCATGAAATAAATTCTTCTGAAATTGCTTTGAAAGGTATTAGGCATGCAAATATTTATTTAATTGATTTAGAAAATGCATCAAATAAAAATATTTCATGTTTAGGAAGAAAATTCATGGTTGTGGCATAAGAGAGTTGCTCATATCCATAGACTCTTGCATATGGATTTATTTGGTCCTTAAAGGATAAAATGTTTTGGGGGGAAATTATTATGCTTTAGTTATTGTCGATGCCTATTCAAGATATGCATGGATATTCTTTATTAATCTAAAAATTGAAACTTTCAAAGTTTTAAAAGGTTTGAGAAACAAGTTCAAAATGAAAAAGATTTGAAAATTAAATTTATTCGTAGTGATCATGGAGGGGAATTTCAAAATGAATCATTTGAAAATTTTTGTGAAGAACTTGGAATTTCTCATAAATAGAACTGCTAACAGTTTTTACATCACTACAATTTATCCTATACATTTGTTTCTACAAAATGCGTTTAACAAAGATGCACTTAGAGTCTTCAATTCTTCAGCTTTTATCATCATCAAAACTTCACAGTAGCTTCAAGATACCAATTCTCCTTATTGGTAACAGTTTAGCCAAGAGAAGCAAAGGAGAAAAAGGCATGATTTAGCACCATATGAAGCCTGACGCTCAGTGAGGAAGGGTTTGTGCCCAACGTACACCAGTTGTGATCTTCCACATGCATCCAACACCTTTCATGTGCAACCAGCAGCTTTAAAATCGCTACAGCATATTCAAGAGATCTCCACGTGGCTCTTCACATTTTCTTCACACTTGCATAGCTAGGCACTTGCTCCTTGTATCTTAGTCAACATTCAGCTAAGAAGAGGCTTGACTAGGGGCAATAGGTTTCCTTTAAATACCAGGCTGCCCATTTGTAAAAATACCTTTGATTTGAATGAAGAATTGATTCTGTTGATTTTTGTCCAGAACTTTCTTCTTGTTGAAGGTCACTGAGAGAGAGCTTCAGAGTTTCCTCTAGCCTCTCTCCCTAGCTAGGTTGTCAATCCTAGCAACTTTATCCACCATCCGAATTATATTTCAGCACCTAATCATCTTTCCTCATTCCATTTTCTCCATCACTGCTTCATCAGTTTTCATCACAGAACCACTATTTGATTCATTCTTCATTTGTTTCCACCTTATCTTCATCATCGAGTCATCTACTCTACTTCAATCCAGCCATCGAACACCGTTTGAAGAGTGGCTTCTATAATCTCTGCTTCCTCCGGTCATCATCATCATACTTAAACTCATTCCGTTGCGTTGTCCAAGCACATCTTCCATTGTTGTGTGCTGCTACCGTCCGTTCAGAGAAGAAGATCTGGTTGATTACTTCCACCACCATAATCAACTAAATAATTCTTCCATCAGCATTTGAGTAGTTTTTCACCGTTTGACACATTACTACTTCACTATTAACCGAGAAACACATTTGAAACAATACATAAACTTAACAAAATTTGGTTAAAAAAATTAGGTTTATGTCGTTCTAAAGATGGGAGACTAAATTTGTCCAAAGTTTTGAAAATAAACTAATTCTAATTTTCAGAAGTTAAGGGACTAAAAACAAAATTAACCCAATAAAATGTATATTCAATACCATTTAAATTATTTCTACTATTAGACACCCACGTAAATAATTAAAATGAATTTTAATGATGTCATAAAAAAATAAAATAAATTTTAATAGCATATGAAAGATAAAAACTTCATTCAAATGTTTAATTTAACTTATTTATGTGTTAATGAATTTTAGTCGTTCAGTGATCAAATATATGGTTCTTACTCCGTAGAATGAGTTTAATTTTGACTAAAGTGGGATACTTGAATTGAGTGTGATGATATGTGGAAGGTCGTCCTTATTGGAAGCCAACACATTGCTTGTGGTGTAACTTGGAAGTCACAATGATTCTAAATAGGGGTTACCTATGATTAACAGAAAGATAATGGCTCCACTTAATCCGTCAAATAATGGAAAAACAAGACAAGAAAACAATCTCGGACGAATCGATTAATTAAATACCATCTTCAATTCCCTCACTGCATGCATGCTTCTTCCTAACCTAATGTATAGCTATTTCATCAATTTTTTTTTGCAATGCCTTTGCCTACCAGCATTCATTAATAAGTTCAATTTAGATCATATTAATGTTTTCTCTTTCCAAAACAATCTCATTAGAATTAGGGGTATGAATGTTAAAATGAATCAATTTATTCACAAGTTGACTTACCACGAGTTAAGTTAAAACAAATCAACCCAACCGAACTCACTTTTTAATGAAATAAAAATTTTGACTTAACTCGACCCACATCACATCAGGTTAATGTTAATGTTAGTGGAATGAGTCACTTACAAAAATTTTGTTTTTAAATTTATTTATATTTTTATTGTAGTAAAATAAAAATACATTAACTCTGATCATATTTTTATGTTAGTGAAACTAAAGTGTTTATCTAATTATCCAAATATCAATATAAAGATAGTAGTTGAAAATGAGAGTATCAATGTATATAATTTTGCAAACAAATAAATTAAATATATCAAATTGTGAATCTATATAATTAGAAGTAGTAAATAAATGGTAAAAGTACTAATAATTGTTGTTGTTAGTAGGTTATGAATCATTCCACCTTCAACCTAACTCAACCCATTTAAGTTATGGGCACTAGTGGAAAAACGCTGTTTAACGTTAGTTATTTTGGGCTTGTAACGTCTACTAAACAACCAACGTCATTGCCGGTGACGTCAATGGGACGTTGGACATGAATATAACTGACGTCTATAATGATGTCAATCAGTGCCACGTCCGACGTCACTAAACGTCAGAACTGGACGTTTAAAGACATTATATAGACATCAGTCTGAGCAATAACAGACGTCGAAGAGGCACTAAAGACTTCGAAAATGACACTGACAGACGTCTAAAAGGTACTATAGACGTCGGTGTATACATTAACCGACGTCTAATACAGTGGTTGTGTTTTAGTGCAGTTTTGTTCCCGTCTTTGGATAGCCTAGTAGCACAATCTCCTTTGCTAGTTTCCCCAAAAAAAAAGCTTGCGTCTTTTTAATTTCTTATTGCATTTCAACCCAAAACCGAACCTAGGTTGTTGCTTAGTTCCATTTTCATCCGCAAGAGGGAAAAATCACGGTGAAACGATAACTAGACAATGACCCAGGGTCGTTTTTGGGTTGAAACGACCAAAAGAAATTCACAAGTTGCCGTTTTTTCTGGGAGGCAGCTAGCAAATGGAGAATGTGTTACTACGTTACCCCAAGAAAGGAACAAAATTGCACTAAAACCCAACACAAAGAAAGCAAATTTTAATCAGTTGAACCAGAAGATAATCGATGAAAGACTAAACAAAGTTTAAACGGTAAGCATAAAAAAAAACCACCTGGTATGCAATCCCGGAAGAGAGAAAAAGAAGAGGAGGAAGACAATAAAGATATCAGAAACAATAATTCAATGCCGCAAAAGAGAAGAGAGGAAGACGATATCAGAAATTGAATGCTGTAAAGAGTCTGCGGTTTATTTAAAATGAAATTGAGCGTCGGTTGCTTGCGAAACCGACGCCTATAGTAATCTAGACGTCGGTTGTCTAACTAATTCGACGACCAAGTTAACATTTAAACTGACTTTTTGAATGCCCATTAGACATCGGTTGTGAAGGTGCACCAACGTCTAGGGCGCTGAACCTATTGACGTTTCACTTCCTTTCAGGGACGTAGACGACAGTTGTGAAGGGACGCCGACGTCTATAATAATATAGACGTCGATTTTCTGCTGTCGGACGTGGAAGTGCCTCGAAGTTTGATGCACATAATTAATTACAGGCACATAGACATCGCGCACCCAGAAATGCGATGTCTATTTTGCAGAAAATTTTTGTCTTCCCGCCTTCCGGACAGGCCATAGACGTCGGTTTTTGACAACCTGACGTCTAATAGCCTGGGAATTCGGTGACCAACATTAACTGCACCCAAGTAGACGTCGGCCCCATCACAAACTACGTCAAATGCGCAGGAGAAGTCTGTCTTCTCGCCTACCTCATTACATTGGACGTCAGCTTACGGCAGAGCTGACGTGTACTGCTTAATAGATGTCATATTACCTTGAAACTGACGTCTACGTTACCATCTTATTTACGGTAATGCCACCGGTCATCATATGACGTCGGTGGAGCTCTAACAGATGTTTATGAACTGACGTTAAACAGCATTTTTCCACTAGTGAGATTAAATAAGATAGACTTCAATCTACATTTAAAAAACAGAAATTTTCTCAATCCAACCCATTTAAATCTATAATAAATTAAATTAGCTCAGGAATTTAAACTCATTCTAGCATCTCTAAAATGAACCTAACCTCACATAAGAAATCATACTGAGATAATTTAATTTTAAATTGCAATTTTAGTGAAATTTAAACCCTTAATATTAATCTTATCATTAATATATATATATATATATATATATATATATATAAACCTTTTGTCCTTTCGTGAGTGAGAGTTTGGTAACAAATTACTTTTGATAAATATTCATTTACTTCCTTTGTCTCTTTATAGAGTGTTTTCGAGAAATTTGTTTGTTCAATGCACAATTTTCAAATTATCTTTTGTTTTTTACTAAAGTACGCTTAGTTGTCTCATAATTTTGTAAATGATTTAGATTCTTTCTCTGGTAAAATTGGAGAAGATGACTAGCACGAATTAATGACACAAAAATTGTATGACCATTATTCTCTCTATATATTAATTAATTAGAACCAATGGTAAAAGCAGTAAGATCAACGTTACGAATAAATTTAAAAAATAATTGAATTTATTTTTATAGACTAAATTAAAAAAAAAAAGTTGCCTTATTTATATGACTTAGTCAAAAGGATTTAGTATAAGGATGACTATAGTATTTTTGTAAGAAAAAGTTATAAAAGAAGATAAAAATAAATTATTACTTATTTTTCAATTAGTTTATAATATACGCTTATCATTTTAAAATTTGTACAAATTTTTAAAATTGCTTACTTGATCCTTATGTTAAATAGGTTTTTTTAGTTTAGTATTCGATTTTAAAAGTGTATTCATTGGGTCCTAAAGTTGTAAAAATTGTATGAATTAATTTTTCGTGCTGAGGTGACTATAAAATCTAATCTTTTTCTTCTCTCTCATCTGTTCTTTTTGCAACGTCCAGCTTTTTCTCTTTCTATATTTATGATTTTCATAATTGTAGGATATTTTTTTTTCTTTTTCTCCTTCTGTTGACGTGTACCTCTACGCATTCCCCTTCCTTCCCCTCGGCTTGACAATATGTCGTTCGGTTCAAAAATTCATCTATTGTTCGGTGCAAAGTTCCTCTGCCGTTCGATGAAAAATTCTCCTTTCCTCTTCTCAGCTTGACACTTTGTCGTTTAGCTTGACCCTCTCGACTTGACTTCCTTCCTTCCTTCATCCGACGCTCGGGCACTATGTGCAACTGATTCACCCACCTCGTTACTGTCATGCCTTGCGCGTGTTACAAAAACCCCCTCAATCAAAAAACACTGTGAAGCAGCCGCACTCATCTTTTTCACCAAAAACCTCCATAGCTTCGCGTAATCAAGACACCACCGGCCCACCCCCTTCTCCATCATTCTCGCGCAACAACCTCCATTGCGAAACCTTCACCAACCTAAATCGCGTTGCTGTTTGTAACAGATGGAACAATGAAAGAGACTGATGCACCGAACAGTAGAGACGCTTGAACCGAATGGTCGAGGACCTCCGCACCGAACAGCCAATACTGATTCACCAAACGGTAGAGTAACGGGTGAAGAGACAGTTGCACCGAAAGGTAGAGGACGCTTGAACCGAGCAGCCGAGGGTGAAGGAGATGGCAGGAAGAGCAGAGGAGAGAGAAAAAAAGTGCAGTCACGTCAGCCCGAAATTAACTTTGTTTATGCCAATTTAACGGAAGGGACTTATTCATACAATTTTTATAACTTTAGAATCCAATATATACACTTTTAAAACCGGGTACTAAACTGGAAAAATCCACTTAACATAGAGACTAAGTAAGCAATTAAGCCAATTTTTAAGTTGTGGAGACATATATGACTATGCTTAGGTAAATTGTGAAAAAAGTAAATGAAATATGAGGTCACAGTGAAGTAAGCTTGAGGTGTGCAAAGTAACGAATAGATAAAAGAGAAATGAGAGGGTAAGACATGTGTGAAAGAAGACACAAATTAGTGTGTGATGACCTCCCCCACATGAGTGTGATCACAAAAAGGAGAGAACCGAAGGAGGGGGACAAAGCCACACGAGAGAGTGAAGAATTATTAAGAAAGAAAGAATACAAAAAAAGGTGAAGTACAAAGCCAACGATTTTGGATTCTCTCTTTCGTGAAAGCACAAACATATTAAACAAGAAAAAAAGATACAAGAGTGGAAGAAGATTAAGATCATATGTTAACTTTGATTGGTTGAGGTCCAAATGTCCAATGGTCGATGTCCCAGCAACGTGTTTGATTTGTTTTGTCTCCATGTCATGTCCAACATACATATTTTAAGCTTTTTCCATTTGAATTTTGCAAAGTCAGCACAAAATTAACATGGGGTGAATAAGGTATACATTAAAATTGAATAAAGCTAAGATGGAACAAGCACAGTTTCTTGCACGCCAAAGACTTTTCATGATTTGGTTTATATCTAAATTTGACATCATAAACTTCTCTGTTAACTAGATAACAGATCGGTTAATGAAACTAATTTGGACACATGTGCTTTGGTTAATAATTTATTAAGTGTTGACTAATTGGGGGTTAAGTTGTTTCAAGTTTGTGTTGTGTGTCAGATATTTTCATTGAAATGGAAGGAATTAAAAGTAGGTTGATGTGATAGAATCTTTGTAGTAGTGCTCTTCCAATGGGTCATGATCTCTCATTGTTTGATAAACGTTCAGTCATAAGTCAACATAAAATATTGTACTATAGTACTAACGATTTTGCATAATCCAAGTGACATAATTTCAGAGTTTGACTAACGTTGAGGCGAAGCTTCGCGATCAAAATGGGTGGCCAAGAATCAAAGCCTTGCCTTCAATTAACTATTATGAATTTTGCAAAATTAAAGCCTTTCTTTCTCAATAAATCCAACAAGAAATACCATTTTATGTTGCATGAATAATAGAAAATGTGATGATATTTTCAAATATAGATTTATGTACTATATTTTTTTTATATAATTAATATGTTATCAATATAACATTTATATTGTATATGAGACCCTAATTAGCATAATTATATCATTAATTACATCATTATGAGACTAAACATAAAGAAAATATTAGAATATAAAATGTATTTACAGTTTTCTATAAGAAAATTGTAATTGAATTTTTTAAATATATATTGTAAGACCCAGAAACATAGGAGTCTTAAAGTAGTTTTGAGATTTTAGTGTTTTTGTTTGGTAATTAGTGTTTTTGAGTGTAAACCTTTGTTAGAAGATAATTTTTAGGTTATTTTATTTATATTTTGGCCTAGAGACAAAAGGGTCTAGATGTAAAAATTAAAATAAAGAAGTGTAGAAAGGAAAAACATGCAAATGAAATAATATGAAAATTTAATGAAAAGATATTATATAAATCTTTTAAAAGATTTAATTGTTGTTATTTAAAAAAAATAGTTGAAAGAAAATAAAAGATATAATTTTGGTGGATTTAAATATTTAAAAGAGATATTATTATTATTAGATATTGTAAATATATTAAGATATTATGGCTAGATAATAATAATATATGTTATTGATAGACTCATTATAATAAATTAGAATAAAATGTATTATTATTAGTGAGAAAATATTAGAGATAAAGTTGGATGGATTCATAGATATTAAAATATAGAAAAAGGGAAAACTAGAAACTTTAAATTAAAGAGAAAAAAAAGAGGAAAAAAAATATTAACGTATTGAGGGAAGGAGAGAGAGTGATCGGAAAACTCTTAGGGTAAAGGAAAATTTTCGGGATCTTACACGAGTTTGATCTACGGGCTTCACTGCCAGGCCCAAACACCTCTACCACACCTCTTCTCCCCAATTACCCAATGTGTGGATGCCCATTATATTTCAATTTAAAACAATAACACTACCAAAGAGTCTTCCCCTCCACTCTCAGAACCCACACATATCAAAATACACTACAACTATAGGAAGTGGGACCCACACGGGTACCAACTCTCAAACAAAACCTCCCTAACATCACACTCTCCCTCTCAACCCTGGACGTGACTCCTTCTTCCCATGCAAAGGTAATCCCCCACCTATACTCTAATTCTCGTGCATTCACTTGATATAACTTTTCTCATAATAAAATATCCATCCTCCTTACATCTAATTGCCAAAAGTTCTTAAACCTAAATCCACCCTGTACCTCGTTTTATTTCCATGCAGAATTCTTCTTCCCTTAAAACGTAAATAACATTCAAAAGTGTCGAGACTCCCTTCGTCTACCTTTTCCTTTTCTGCGTAAACATTAACCCACACCTTATTACCATACATAAAGCATGAAGAAAAAATAGAACCGATCATACTATAGAGACATGCATTCATCACCAAACACATTCACATGAGATAAATATGGTCACTCCCCATACCTTGGTGTTTAGAGAGTTCTGTATAGAATAAATATTATAGCATTTTAAGTTCTTATTTTTTAAGAAACATAAAGTGGTCCATTAAGCCATTATTTTTATCCTTTTTAACTGCATAGAGGTTATGAAGCAGTTATTATATTGTTTAAAGGTAAATCCCAACCCATTATTTTTGAACCTGTGATGGCCAGACTTTATACAAAGGGAATGAGTTACTCTCATTTTTTATTACTAAGCCTACTCCTCTATTCAGAAAAAAACACACCATCGAGTTTGAGTAAGTTAAGGTTTAGAAAACAAAGCTATCTTTGTATTGGGATTACAAAATTGCAATGGCAGGAGGTACGCACATTATTATTTCATTCTTGCTTCCGCTATTCTTGATCTGTGTGATAATTATATAACATGTTTAGATCAATTTTACTCTGCTCTATTTTTATCATTTTTGGTATCAGAGTCAGTTCATTCCTCTGTCTTGCATGTTTTCATTGATTTGGATTTTGATTTATGGGCTTTATTATTTTGATGCTTTTAATCCAAACAAAATTCCCTGATTACATTTTTTTTCCTAATCCTAAACGAAGCTTTTATGTTTAAGAGAATCCGTCTAAGGCCAATGAACAGTTTCTATCTTTAATATAATCTGGAAACCCTATTTCTGTGTTTCAGTTTTTGGGTCAATTCATGACCTGTTACAGTATTATTATTTTTCAACCCTGTGTGTTTCCCATCATCTTTTCCCTCTAGGAAATTTGCAGGCTTGGTAAAAGGCAATTTATCTTTGAGCGTGATATATATATGTTTAAATAAATATGGGTTATATGTGCAAATATTATTTGTATGTGTATATTTTTGGTTTGAATATTATTTGTATGTGTATATTTTTTGATATATGTGCAAATAAAATATGGGTTATTATTATTATATTTGAATATTAAGAATTTTATGTAAATATTTATGTATTATTAATGTTTTAGTAGTAATATAGTTTTAATAGATTAAAGAGTAGCCACAACATCTTTAATCAATTAAAATTGTATATAAAGTTTTGTTACATGAGAAACATTAGTTGTAAATAATTATATTTAATATGATAAAATATACCCTCACGAATTTTTTCATATTTATATGATTAATTAGGATAAAATATTAAATTATATTTCTTAATTTACCCACAGGAATTAAGAAAAGGAACATAATTTGATAGTTTTATCATTAAGAGAATGAGTGTAATTGAGTAAGACTTTAGCCCACAGACAAGTTTTATGTTAATAGACTCATTGGTAAAGACATGTTTTGCATTGGTGAAACATGACATATAATTTGATAGTTTTATCATTAAGAGAATGAGTCTAATTGAGTAAGACTTTAGCCCACAGGCAAGTTTTATGTTAATAGACTCATTGGTGAAGACATGTTTTGCATTGGTGAAACATGACATTTATTTTAGTCTCAAATTATATAATAAGCATGTAATTTTGAATTTGCAGTTTCTCAATCTGTGAATTTTTCTGATATCGAGTGTGGTATTCCTGAGTTAAAAGGTGATAATTATAAGGTTTGGAAGGAGAGAGTTCTTCTTCCTTTAAGCTGGATGGACATTGACTATGCTATTAGAGAACCAGCACCACCGAGTATTAATGAGACCAGCACTCAAGATGCCATTGATCTTTATGAAAAATGGGAGAGGTCAAATCGTCTCTCCGTAACATTCATAAAAAACAATATTTTCGTTGGGATCAGGGGTTCAGTTGACTAGTATGAGAATGTCAAAGATTTACTAAGGGCTTTTGATGAATAGTTTACGACATCCAATAAATGTCTTGCCAACACCCTTATAATGTAGTTTTCATCCTTAAAGCTCATTGGAATTAAAGGAGTGCGTGATCATATCATGCGCATTAGGGACATGTGGCTCAACTGAAAGCTTTGGAAGTTACCATGTCTAATTCATTCCTGGTACACTATATTTTGTGCACTTTGCCTCACCATTATGCCCCCTTCAAAATCTCTTACAACACACATAAAGATAAATGGTCTATTAATGAATTATTGACCATGTGTGTTCAAGAAGAAGAAAGGCTATTAATAGAAGAAGGGGAGAGATTGAACTTGACTACTTCTTTTGAGAATAAGAAGAACCAAGTTAATAAGAAGGGAAAGATTCCTGCTAAGCCAGTTATTAAGAAGGAGTCCAGCTGTTTCTTTTGTAAAAAGAAAGGACACATGAAGAAAGACTGCTTAAAATTTAAGAATTGGCTTGATAAGAAAGGTACTCCATTTGCCTTTGTCTGTTATGAATCTAATTTGACTAGTTTTAATCATAACACATGGTGGATTGATTCTGGTTCTACAATCCATTTTCTAATACCTTACAGGGTATGCAAAACCTAAGAGGCAAATGGGAAGTGTGCAATATATCTACTCAGGAAGTAAGATGAGTTCACATTTGGAGGCCATTGGAACGTGCAGTTTAGATTTAAGTAGTGTTTTTGTTTTTCATTTGGAAAAGACATTGTATGTTCCTTGTTTTTCTAAGAATTTGATTTCTGTTTCACAACTTATACCTTTGGATTTTTCATTTAATTTTTCAGATTCTGGTTTTATCTTAATGAATAAATCCAAAGCTGTTGGTTTTGGTAAATTATGTGATGGTCTTTATTCCATTATTTTGCAAAACAATATCGCTTATGATTCTATGCATGTTACTGTCGGGTTAAAAAGATGTGTTATGAATGGGAATTCTTCTATTTTATGGAACCGTAGATTGAGACACATCTCCATTGACAGAATTAAGCGATTAGTTGATGAAGGAGTACTTAGTACTTTGGATTTTACTAATTTTGAGACTTGCGTGGATTGCATAAAGGGTAAGCAAACTAACAAGTCTAAAAGAGGTGCTAAGAGGAGTTCAACTTTACTAGAAATTATTCATACAGATATTTGTTGTCCGGATATGGAGGCCAGTAGTATGAAATATTTCATCACCTTTATAGATGACTACTCACGTTATATGTATCTCTACTTACTTCGTTCTAAGGATGAAGCTTTGGATGCCTTTAAAATTTTTAAGGCTGAAGTTGAGCTACAATGCGGAAAGTAAATCAAGATTGTGAGATCAGATAGAGGTGGAGAGTATTATGGTAGATACACGGAGAATGGACAAGCACATGGTCCGTTTGCAAAGTTTCTTCAAGAACATGGAATTGTTGCCCAATACACCATGCTTGGTTCTCTAGATCAGAATGGTGTGGCAGAAAGAAGGAACAAAACTTTAATGTACATGGTGGGAAGTATGAGGAGTAATTCAAAACTTCCTCAATTATTGTGGACTGAAGCACTAAATACAATTGTATATATATTAAACCGAGTCCCAACCAAGGCTGTCCTAAAGACACCGTTTGAGTTATTCAAAGGTTGGAAACCAAGTTTGCGACATATACGTGTTTGGGGATGTCCGTCTGAAGTGAGAATTTTATAATCCATAAGAGAAGAAACTAGACCCAAGCACTATTAGTGGGTATTTCATTGGATATGCTGAAAAGTCTAAGGGATATAGATTTTATTGTCCATCGTATAACACTACGATTGTGGAGTCAAGAAATGCAAAATTTCTTGAGAATGACTTGGTTAGTGGGAGTGATCAATTTCCCAACATTGGGAATGAAAGGGATCATTATGAAGCTCAACCCTCTAGCTCAAGTGATAGATTGGTTGTCATTCACACCCCTCAAACACAAATGGGTGTTATACAAACAATAATTGAAGCTTCACAACCTGTTGAAAATGACCTTACAAATCAAGTTGCTAATGAGGAATAACAAGATGATGTTGAACAACCTACTGAACAGTTGCCTGAGCAACAAGTTCCTCAGGAAAATGATGAGGCAACATTAAGAAGATCTACTAGAGTTAAAATGCCAGTAATTCCTAGTGATTATATAGTGTATTTACAAGAAGTTGACTACAATATTGGAGCTGCAAATGATCCTGAAACGTTTTCACAAGTCATGAGTTCTAAAGAATCAAACCTATGGTATGATGCCATGAAAGACGAGATGGATTCTATGGCATCCAACAAAGTCTGGGATCTCGTTTAGTTGCCTAATGGTGTAAAATCCATTGGATGTAGATGGGTCATTAAAACCAAGAAAGACTCAAAAGGCAACATTGAGAGACATAAGGTAAGACTTGTTGCCAAAGGGTTCACAAAGAGAGAAGGAATTGACTACACAGAGACTTTTTCTCTTGTATCTAAGAAAGATTCCTTCCGATTAATTATGGCATTAGGAACTCATTTTGATTTTGAGTTACATCAAATGGATGTGAAAACAACATTCCTTAATGATCATCTAGAAGAAGAGGTTTACATGAAACAACCTGAAGGATTCTCTTCTAAAGACAATGAGCATTTAGTTTGCAAGCTTAATAAATCCATCTATGGCTTAAAACAAGCCTCCCGCCAATGGTATCTAAAATTTCATGATGTTATCACTTCATTCGGTTTTGAAGAAAACGCCATGGATCAATGTATATACCAAAAGGTCTGTGGGAGTAAGATTTGTTTCCTTGTATTATACGTGGATGATATTTTGCTTGCAACCAACGATAAGGGTTTGGTATATGAAGTGAAATAATTTCTCTCAAAGAACTTTGACATGAAGGATATGGGAGAGGCATCTTATGTCATTGGCATTAAGATCCATAGGGAAAGATCTCGAGGCATTTTGGGTTTGTCTCAAGAGATCTATATCAACAAAGTTTTAGAGAGGTTTAACATGAAGAATTTTTCACCAAGTGTAGCTCCCGTCATGAAGGGTGATAAACTCAATTTGAATCAATGTCCGAAAAATGATTTTGAGCGGGAACATATGAAGAATATTCCATATGCTTCAGCTATTGGAAGCCTTATGTATGCACAGGTTTGCACTAGACCTGACATTGCATATGTTGTTGGAGTTTTGGGAAGATATCAGAGTAATTCAGGTGTTGACCACTTGTTTTGAGGCTACCTCGCATAGTGTATGGTTGAAGAGTTTCATTTCTGGGCTTAGAGTTGTGGACTCTATTTCTAGGCCATTAAAGTTGTACTATGACAACTCTGTTGCGGTGTTTATGGCTAAGAACAATAAAGTGGATGTCGAAGTAAGCACATTGGCATCAAATACTTAGCCATCAGAGAATGTGTTAAGGAAAAGAAAGTGGTCATTGAACACATAAGCACTGAGTTGATGATTGCTGATCCTTTAACTAAAGGCATGCCACTAAAGAATTTTAAGGATCATGTAGTGAAAATGGGACTTGGTTCCATGATGTAATTTCATTATCAGTACATTTGTTATTTTCAATGACACTCTTATTTAGTTTGATGTTTTTCTCGTATGTTTTTGTGCGCATTTATTTTGAGAAGATATCATTTAGTTTTGATCTACCATAAACATATGGTTTATGTATTAAGTTGAGAGCTATTGTTGATAGAAATATATATTCTGGTACATGGAAGATAACACTCACTATCAGAGGACCTATCACCATGACTCGTATATATCTTGTCACTTATTGTGGTTAATAATTGGCTAAATGGACCAAGTGGGAGAATGTTAGCATTATTTTAATTATAGAATAAATATTATAGCATTTTAAGTTCCTATTTTTTAAGGAACATAAAGTGGTTCATTAAGCCATTATTCTTATCCTTTTAAACTGCATAGAGGTTATGAAGCAGTTATTATATTGTTTAAAGGTAAAGCCCAGCCCATTATTTTTGAACCTGTGATGGCCAGACTTTATATAAAGGGAATGAGTTACTCTCAGTTTTGATCACTAAGCATACTCCTCTATTCAGAAAAAACACACCATCAAGTTTGAGTGAGTTAAGGTTTAGAAAACAAAGTTGTCTCTTTGTTGGGATTACAAAATTGCAATGGCAAGAGGTACACACATTATTATTTCATTCTTGCTTCCACTGTTCTTGATCTGAATGTGTTACTGTGATAATTATATAACATGTTTAGATCAATTTTACTCTGCTCTATTTTTATCATTGGACTCCTAGAAGTGCTTGGAAATCTCCCCTATTATCCCCGAATACCCTATGTTGATTGAAGGCCACTAGGGTTTCTCTCACGGAGCGCTGCTATCAAAAGGATGAAACAACATGTAGTCCAACATTCACAACCCAACTCAAAGTTATACAAGAAAAACTTTGTCTCGCCATTGGAAGCCCGTGCATAAATAAAATGCTTCCCACAAAATCTGCCCAACATCAAAAAAACAAACGAATGCGCCCTCCATCCAAAAAACTAAAAGATGCATAACCTTCTCTCTCCTCTAAAGGAAAGGAACCATGCAAGAAGACAAAGTTTCAAATCCTCTCTTTCTACCTTCATTTACGTAGGCCATGCAAAAGTAAAATAAAAAACCTCTCTCTTCATTTGCATTTTACTCCCATTGGTCTACACTATTTGCGAGGATCCACATATAATTCCTTCATTCTGCCAATCAAAGAAAAGAAGGGTTTCATTCCTGCTGCCCCCACGTGAAGCCATCGCGCTTCACTCATCTCATCAACTTGCACACTATGGTGGGCCCGCGTGGGTCCCACCAGTTAACAATGCAAAAATAAAAAGTCTCTTTAAGGCATTCAACAGGGATTGAAAAACAGGCCATGGCAGCGGAATCAGAGTTGCGAACAAACTAATCATTGGGACAACGATAACTAGTTGAAATTTTAACACAAAAATTTAAATATAACACTTACTTTAACCTATTTCAAAATTTAAAATAAAAAAAAATTATTAATTAATTTTTATACCATTCCTAAACACTTTTATCACCTAATAAAATACCATAATTAATATTAAAATTTATAAAAATAAAAATAAAAAGTATTTTGATTTTAACCGGATCTTACATTCTTTCCAACTCCAAAAATTTTCGTCCTCGAAAATTATGCTACTACTCAACCAAAAACGGTTATTCCTTTCTCACGAAATCTTAATTCCCAAGTAATTTATTGGGTTTCCTCATTCCAAAGTACCTTCACAATATGAATTTCCTTTCCCCAATAGCTTCCTTGTCTAAAAAAGAATTTATACCTTACTAGTCCAACTTCAAGAGTTAAATCTTCTCGAACTCGTATGCCATCTAATTCCAACACATGGCTATCGGACAACTACTCCCTTTTTAGGATCACATCTAAACCCTCAAGCGGTAAACACACCAAGTTAATCTTGTGTCTTATCACTTTAATCGGACACCCAACGCAGACTAATCTGGTTGAAATTTGTCTGGATGTTGAAGTAGAAACAATTAACTCACCATAGATCAAACACAAGAAGACCAAGCTTCTCCACAATAAAAAAAATTAATATATTTTAAAACAATTTACGTAGAGATTTCCAAGCCAGAAACAATAGAATATTAGACTCCTTCACAAGAGACTCAACAATCTACACATTTATACACATACGCATTGATTAAAGTCACACAACAAAAGCTTGATGAGCTCACTCCCCAAAAGCCCCAAATGTTTTTACGAAAACAAAACTCTGATACCAAATGTAACACCCAGATTTTTGAGATGTCACGGGTAAATTTTTTCAAAACTTCATTCATTTAAGTTAATCAAACTTTATTTGATTAAAATGCGGAAGCAAAACATAACCTTAAACAACGTCGGTTCAAAACTAAAATCTCAAATTATCTCTTTTACAATAAAAATACCGAGTCTGAAAAACTTTTAATTAATGAGTAAATAATCAACCCCAAAATAAAAGAGTCCAACTCTTGTCAGCTACTTCGATCTGATCTTACCTGCATCGCCATCTACTCCCATATAAGTACTAATGGAAGACGCTTGAGAAGAAGTCCTATTGGAGTTGCGCGAGGGCGAATCGAACCTCCTCAAAACTTCTCCGATAATGAACACAACAGAATGACAAAGAGAGAACTCGAGATCGAGAGCCGATCGAAAGAAAACGATAGGAATCCAGAAATACTAAAAAAACGAAGAGGATTTGATGTGAAGAACCCTAAAACCCTAGGTTGACGAAGGAAACCTAAAATGAACTGATTAATTGGTGGAAACAGTGCTTCAATAAGTGGAAAGGCAAGAATCAGATCAAATATCATTCAATCGGTGAAAATTGACAGGAAGAGGCTAAAAAGTGAAGAAACCCTAGCAGAGGTTGCAGATCGAAGCGGTTAGGGTTTGAGCAAAGAGAATATGAGTAGCGAAAGGTGTTTCGGTGATACAAATAGTGAGGAAAACGAGAGTGACGCAGTGATTTTGTGAGGAAAGGAGACTTACTGTGATAGAACTCGAGAGAGAGTGAAATGCTCTCGCGGAAGACAAAGGCGAGAATGAAAAGATGTGGTTTCAACAATGTGGAAAATGAGGATGTGGTGAGGCGCTGATGACGTGTGCACAAGGAAGAAGTGGCTCTGCTGACGCACATGCCACAAAGCTGAAGCGGATTGGTGGAAAGCTGATGCGTGGAGGAGAAAGAAGTTGTGATAACACAAGTGGAATGGAAAAGTGAAAATGGAGGAAAGTGTGCTTGGAAGGTGGCTAGAGGAAGTCCTTGGACTCTCTAGCCTGACATTCAAGAGAGAATTAATTCTAATTTCAGAAATCTAATTCTCATTATGCTCAAAAGTTCCAATACAAAGGTGGAGATGGGTATTTATAGTAACCCATGCTCCATGAAAGCTAGGACGACTTACAAGCAGCAATAATCATGTCACCTTTTAGGATTGTTTTTGGAAAGACTTGCAATCTACCTGTGGAGATTCAACATCAAGCCTATGAAAGCTTGTAACTTGGATATGGAAAAAGTAAGGAAAGAGAGAAAGCTCCAATTGCAAGAACTAAAGGAGATTAGGTTCATAGCCTATGAAAACTCTAAGTTCTACTAGGAGGAAACCAATAAATTCAATGATCAAAAGCTTATGGCTGAAAAGGATTTCAACATAGGTCAAAAGGTGTTGTTGTACAATTCTAGAATAGGGTCTATGAGTGGTAAATTACGCTCCAAATAGGAAGGCTCATTCATCATAACACAAGTATTTATCTATGGGATATTGGAGATCAAGGAAGAATATTCTGATAGAATCTTCAAATTTAAAGGACATCATCTATGAAAATTCAATGAAAATCAAGACATGTTGAACAAGACGATGGATGAGGTTAATTTGACCACTCCATTATTTCTTCCTCCTTGAAGGAGGTAAGTACCGTCATACTTCTTTTTGCATTCTATATATTAGGCATACATTGAGAACAATGCATGGATTAAGTGTGGAGGTGTGGGAAACAATTTACTTTGTTCCTTATTTTGTTGGTTTTGAAAAAATAAATAAAGAACTAAAAGAATAATACCATGTTGATATGAGTGGATTGTTTCTATGATTTGCCGATTGAGTTAATTTAAGAATTCTTTGATTAAAACTTTTATGAAATAAATTAAAACCTTGTGAGTTTTGAGCCAAATGTAAAGGGTGAACCACCATGTGCCATACCTATTTCTATTAAGTGATTTGTTCATGTTGTGTTTATACTCTTATAAGCTTGATTTTTTTTGGCAACATAAGTAAATATGCATGATTTAATATGATTGAGGCATTTATTCTTTTAGCTACTAATCAAGGTCATACCCGAATCAAATTAATGAGCAATTAGAAATGCAGACTAGAGTGTGACTTCTAAGTCGTCTCTTAAGGACCAAACTTTTTTTCTGTCATAAGATCAAACACGTGGTTGAGGGGTTTTGTGAACAAATTACGAATTGATATTAACTGACTAAAACATGAATTAAAACACTAATTAAGGACATGTTGGTTATTAGTTCAAATGTAATGCTTCCAATCCCCAATTACCAATAATTGTCCGCTCATCTCACCCCTAATCCAACACGTATTAACCTATTAAGCGAAGACTAAAATAGTTTTCATAGTGCACACAATTAATCAGTTATGCCCTACCATAAATTAAGCATTTGTGACTCTAATGAATTAAGTGAAGATCAAACACAGATTAGGCAACTAAGCGTGTACCTAACTACAAGCGAAAACAGATTATATGATGCAAGGAAAAAGTTGGCAAAATCACAGTAACAGAACAAATATCTCATGGAAACTTTGCAGTCTCACTAATCACCAACCTAACAGAATTCAAGCTACCATTAAAATGAAGTGCAAACTGTAAAACGAAATTGAAAACATTAGAGCAGAGGCAATGCGAACTGGAAAAAAATCGAGATGAACCTAGCTAGAAAATGAAATGAACACAGAAAACGGAAATCAACTCAGAAACGAAATTCTCAATGCAGAAACGAAATTCTCAATGCAGAAAACCTAATTGGAGAACGAACTCAAGATAGTAAAACAAGAACAAGAACAAGACAAGAACAAAATACAAAATTATAGTGCAACAAAGAGAACAAGACAGTAAAACGAACTTCAATATAATCTAAAACGAGTTCATAAACAAAAGGAATAAGTAAAAGATAGAAAATGAAAAAACCTAAAAATGGAGAGTTCTCCTTTCTGTCCAAGAAGCCAAAAAACAAAAATACAAAATGAATGAGAGAGTCTAAGTGGTGGCTACTGCATGAGCACCAAAACCTAGGTCAACCCCTCTTTTGGGCCTTTTCTAAATTGACTAAAATTGGGACCAATGTGCAAAAGTCTGCCCAAAATTAAACAACGAAAAACCTTAAATGATTTATAAATGAACCTCTACGCCAAACTGAGAAAAATCATATTGTTTAGATGTGTATTTGTTAAACATCAAAAAGGGAAAGATTGTTAAGACAAGATCGTCTATAAGACTAAAATGTCTAAACGCTCTCACATGTTTTGAAGTTTAAAAAAACAACATTAAACGAAATTAACATATGAATAGGCTATCATTAGAATATTAGAATAGTTGAAACATAAGTGATGAGTTAAATACTTTTAAAATATAGTAACCTAGGAAAGTCTTAGAAAAATACTTAGGACTAACCTAGATGCAACACTAAACGATTCCCAAAAAGTTAAAGCGTCAATGAGATAGTCCTTTTAAATGCATAAGATATATTGTACCAAACAGTAATCAGTCAAAACTCTCAAATAGATAAAAGTGTCGAGACAACATATTTTGGTAAGCCATTTCAAAGTCTTAATCAATATCACAAAAACTTGTGGAAGATAACTCGTGAAATGCTCTAGTTGAAGAAAGCAGAATCTTAAAGTGTTTACATTAGACTAGACGACATTATGAGATAAACTATTCACTTCATCCAACGATGAAGTCTCAATCAATGCTTAGTATCTTAGTAAAAAGGCTTAAATGATAAAATGCCACCCAAACAGTAGAAAATATAAAAAAACACTTTGTTGTTCTGAGCAAGCATTAAATTTCATTAAATCCTCAACGTTCAAAAACAACAAAAGTGATAAGAGAAAAGAAATATTCGCTGCATGCATATCTACTCTACTTTGTGGAGATAGCCTATTACATGCATCCACCTGCTCCATCCAATGCATATTAGAAGTGGATATTAGAAACAAAGAAGACATTCACAGAATGTTTTCTCCATCAGAAGTCGTGCTAGATAAATAGTACAACCTACTTCTATCAAAATATTAAAAAAGCAAGTTTGCTTTGACAAGTTGACTTTAACCAACAGTTGCTTCACATGGAAAGACTAAGAAGACAAAAGATTAAAGGCAAAAGCTCAGTTTAATAGGTATCTTTTGAGAAGCCTTTAAATAGAAGATGATTTAAAGAAAGAATAAAGAGAATAGCTTACGAAAAGAATATCAGACGAAGAGAAAAGTATAAAATGAGAAAAACAATATCGTTGAGAGAAAAGCACATAAGAGCTGAAGAACTCAAAAAGAATATTTGAGAAGAAAAAGCTTGAGTTTAGAAATACTCTCAAGCTTCATTGTAATATAAGCTTGCTATTTGTAAGAGAGAGAAAAGAGAGAAAAATACCTAGCAAGTCTGTAGACTAAATTATATTAAACATATATCCTCTCTGTTAGAGTAATTATTTAACGACTTGTATCCAATTAGATTGATTGCACATTCTGAAGAGAATTCAAACAATTATTGATTGACTCAAGTGAGTTAAGGATTACTGGGCAGCGTATCGGGTTGATACTAGGATTTTCTAGTGAAAACCAGGAGTAAGTGAAACTCAACTAGACAGTGTATCAAGTTACCAAGAGCATTTGGGGATAACAAGAGTGGTGAAGAATGCTGCACAACTAGGAGTGGGTGAAACTCAACTAGGTAGTGTATCAAGGAATACCAGGATTGTCTAGGGATACCAAGAGTGGTGAGAATACTAAGTTATAATCTTGTTGAAGATTATAGTGGAACCCTCTAAGGATAAAATAGACTGGACGTAACTTAATTGGAGTGAACCATTGTAAAAATATTTCAACACTTATTATTTTATTCTTTCTCAATGCTTCTCTTATAAAACCTGTAGCTGCACTTTCATTTCTACTATATGATTGTCCTATACTAAACGACTTTTATTACAAATGAAGTTTTATTCAAACACTGCAACATACATCTCCTAACCATTGAATAACACTTGAAAAGAACTCATCGCTTGAATCAATTTCAAAGTAAAACTCTTACACAATCTACGTAAAATATTTCAATCTCGACAAAGGTTTTATATTATACTGATTGCGAAAAAGTTTTCCAATAACACTATTCAATCCCTCCTTCTAGTATTTTTCAAGTACTTTAGATACAACTAGGTAAAATACCAAAAATGTCATAACATAATGTTAACCAACCGGACATAATGTTAACACGTCATATCAATCTATTAACCAACCCAATAAAACCTTAAAACTACATGGTTGTAGATTACCCAACCTAAGGTCATGCAAAAACAACTCAGTACATCCCAAAAGCTTCATGGTAACAATTAAAACAGCATATCACAATCCTAGAACAACATTTTAAGAATGAGAATTTGAAAGAAACAAACCAACACACTTAGCATATATAGGAAAATAACCTTGTTTCCTTAATTACCTCATCCCATGTTTGTTCTAATCCACTCCCACCATCATAAAAATGTGAAACAAGGAAACAAAATAATAAAACAGACAAAAAACATATACACATTAGTCAAGGTTCAAACTTTACACCTCATGCATCAAGCAATCACATTCACCAATCCAACTATCACAAATGGTTTTCCTAGAGTCATATGAGAAAACATATGTACATATGCACACTAAACACATCAAATAAAAGCAATATAAAATAAATAATACACGCATCTTATACACGCAAAAGGAAATGAACACATGACTACCAACCCTTAACAAGAAACTCTCATCAACTAAGATACACATAACTTATGATAAACATACACTCCTTATTAAGATATAGTTAAACAACATTCACAACACCTTTATCATAACTCTATATTTTCCCAGGTCTTACGCAAAGTAAATCCACTTTGATTCTCATGCTGATGGTTACCTTAATTAACATTTTATTCCCTATGTTTGTAACTAGATATATTGAATATGTTTCCATCCCTTACATTAAAATGCAATGTCAAAAAAAATAATATTATATATTTGCTCAAGCCAAGGATCGAACACACCACACACAAGTTCCAAACAAACATATCAAACCATACAAACTATCACATTTACCTTGTCACACAGATGCACAACAAATTTTACAAATAATAACACACACCGCACATCCATATGAAATAAAAGAAATAAAATATATATTATTCACACAATAAGAATTGAACACATGACCATCACCCATAACAAAGAGCTCTAACCAACTAAATTATACTCCACTTCTGTATAACTTATCCTTTTCTTATTTTCATTAATGATGTGTATGCCTACCACCTTTTTAGATATTTATTTTTCCTAGGTCTTACACCAACAATACAAAAATAAGCCGCAACATGAAACAAAGAACAAACTCAGAAGAAGATTCGGAAAGGGGCATTACAAAGGTAATTTCTCTACTCACTCTCTGATAGCTATTTTTTCCCCACGAATGAAGAGATAGGAATTTCCACTAAAAGAAATGAGTTAAGTAGACAATAATTTTGTATTATATAATTTTGCGATATGGTTAAGAATACTATGAAATAAAAAATAAGTAAATAATAAAAGGAAGCGGGGAGGGTTAGGAATTAGCTCTGGTTATTGCTTGGATTACTTATGGCTCCAACCACTATCACAATATCTAGAGTCACTAGAGTGTTATGTGTTGCACAATTATCCTATGGGATTTCTAGTGGGACAATTGCTAAGGGGAGATTGTTGTAGTGTAATGGAGGCCAAGTGGGTCAAGTCATGATTTGAATTGTGAAACTTGGGCTATTACACTTTTAAGTATAAAAGGTTGTGCCCTGACTAACAACTATAACTTTTGGATAAGCTCTCGATCTAACATGGAGAAGGAGGAATGGTAGTAATGAGTGCATATTTATGCCCTCATTTAGCCTTTAATATTGAATTCTTAATTGCTTTTGTACTTTAATAGAATATTTTAATTCATATTTGTTATAATTGGGTTTATCGAGCATGTGATACAAAAACATGATAAAATTAACTTTTTAGTTGCATAAATGCTCTTTGGATATTTTGAGTTGTGTTAGTGTAGATGTAGCTAAGTTGAGCTCATGGAGGTGTGAAAATAAATTGGTTAATGTTTCATAGCATCTTAAAAATAAGTCCAAGAATAGAAAATAATCAAGACCACAAGAAGTCAATCCAAGCATAGCATAAAAAAGTATAGAAATTTAAGCTAAGCCAAGAAGAGGGAACATGCAACAAAAATTTTCTCTATTTTTTTCTACTAAAAGGGCTTTGATAATTGATAAATGTTTACAATTAAAGATAATTTGGCGAAATATATCTTAAGATATTTTATTTGATATTGTTAAATAATTATCTTATTTAACTATATCATTAAAAAAGATAATATATGTCAAATCTTTTTTAGTCTAAAAAATATCTTCTAAAATATTTTTAGATCTCCACAACAATCAAATATATCTCGAATATATTGGATTATTTAGAAGATAATTGAATGATATTAAATTATCATAAAAAAAAGATTACAACAACAGAAAAGCTTCAAACAAAGCCCAACCCAATTTCTATATAAAGAGACTTAGGAAAACACATTAGGGGAGCTTAGAAACCCTTTAGGGGTTCAAATTTCATTTCTCTCTCTTCTCTCATGTTCTCTCTTCTTCTGTTTTCATGTTCTGCTGTAATTTCTTAATTGAATTATGAGGTTATATGAATAAATTTGTTTGTTCTTTTCTATTCTTGTTTTGATTTATTTTTATCTGTCTTTTTCTTCTTAATCAAGTAAAAGTAATGATGATTACATTATAGTAAGTTAGTATGGTGTTAAATCTACATAACATATCAATCATATGAGTTCAAGGGTTTTTATGTTTAATTGAGAATTTACTTTGATTAAAGTTAGAAACTTTCATGTGATTGAATGAGTTTTTGCCAATAATTGAGAATGTACTTTGATTAGTGGTAAAAGCTTTAACAGGAATTAATCCAGAATGTACTTTGGTTAATTAGCTTTTTACTTAATATAAAAGATAAAAGAATAAACATGATTAGGCATAGTAATATTTAATTAAGAATGTATTTTGGTTAAATTTATTATGATTAATCTACAAACTTCTTGCTTTTAATTGAGAATGTATTTTGGTTAAGAGTGATAATGTCACACCTACTATTGCACATGATATAAGTAAGTTGACTACACGCCAAATAAATTATCTATTACGTACATTATCTTTTTTGAAATATGAGCAACAACCATATGGACCTTCTTATAAGGAAGTTGGGTTATTAATGGATGAAGTAAAAGAGAAACTAGAAGTTAGAGATTAAAGGTTGCGAGCTTATCAATGATAGAAAAATATTGTGTATGAGTGGTATAAAAATGACAATGTTATGCAACATGATGAAGGATGCAAGTAACAACAACTTTTTAGAATGATTTCTTAATGTTAATTCCACCATCCACTTCTAGCCGAGATTTCCTGATACTATATAGTTTAGAGCACTTCATCACTACATTAAAAAAATGTACTTCTAAAGTTGGTGGTGGAGGGAATAAAAGTGTAATTCCACACGGGTTGGACTTTATTGTTTGCATTCATTTTCAATTTTTGCACCACACATTATTTTCGCACATGTTTTCTTTATCTTCTACATGGGTTGGGCCATTTAATTATTAAAAGATACATTTCATTAATATTTTGGGCTATTGTTTTATGTATCTATCAAATTTCGCCAGCACTATATTATTCTAGATTTCATTTTCGGGAACATTAAAATAAATCCTTTTTTTTTTTCGGAAGACAATCACCAAACTTCTATGGAAATTTTTTTTCGGAAGCTTTTGATATGATGGAGGAAGCAATAACTTCATTTTGTTTTATTTCACATTTATAATAAAAATGTATTCTTAATGAAAATAATAAAGATATTTTTGAAAATAATTAAAAATATTTTTAATAATTTTTTTAATGATAAATATAATAATAATAATAATAATTAAAATAAAAACTTTTGTCATCGACAAGACTACCTTGATCTTATTTCTTTTATTGCTGCTTTTATTTATTTTTTTGCACAGAATTGGTCTTCTTTTGGTTGGGTCACGAAGCCCATTTGTCTTACCACGAGGAGGCGAAGGTGAGAGTCTCCGAGAGAGGAACATTGGAACAAACCCTAATCCTTTTCTTCCTGAATTTTCGTCTGCTCTTCAAACTCGAATGAAAACCACCACCATTCTTCCCACTTTCTTTTCTCTTTTGCTTCAAAACCCTTAAACCCTAGGATTAAGGGCCAAGCAACCTAGAGTGTAGAGCATAGGAAAACGAAGGCGAATCGTGAGCAATCGAGAGCGTGGAAGTGGAGAGCGAGAGCTGTTCAAAGAGTTTCGCGTCGAGGGTTTTAGCGTGAGGAAAATTCTTACCAGGTACGGGGAGCTGGTTTGTTTTGATTCATTGTTTCTAATTGATGTACACGAAAGGAAACAAGGGAAATCATATTTTTCAGATTTATTTATGCTACTAGTATTGAAAATATTAGGTGCAGAATTCTCTGCAGTAGTTCAATTCATAATTGAGATGAAGTGTACAACTAGCTTTCTTTTAGTTTGGCAAACTGATATGAGTCAGGACCTTTTGTTGCTGTCTTAATGTTTTTATGAATGTTTTTGGTGAAAACTTTTCAAAGTGTGGCTGACACACATGATAGGCTAAGATTACTTTCAAATATTTTAGTTTAGACACTATCCTTGTCTCTCACGGTGATGAACAATGGTTGTATATCTTTTCACATGGGAATTTCACTTTCCTAGGCCCGACCATGTTTTAATCTTTGAAGCTTGAATTCCTATTGAATCAATTATTCCTAATGTCAGAATTTGCACCTTTGGGTTGAACATTTTCGGTTCAATAAAAATTCAATTGGGTGTAGCCAAGTTGCTTTACAACGTGACCATCTTGTTTTATTTCCAAGGTTGAAGTCTTTTCCATATTAACATGTAAGCATGTTCCGGCCATTCACATGCAAAGGTAGTTGGTTTTCTTGTCATTTCCATTTCTGAAATTTGACAGCACTTAGTGCAACCTCATATTTTTTTAAACTGACTCCACTTTTCCAACAACATACTCATCTCATATTTGAAGAAAGAGATTCAGTTCACAACCAACAGACCCATATAGCAAAAGATACCTTTCACACTCCCAAAGACAATATAATAAAATACGCATATTCATTCAACACAACCATGATACATCAACACCATGCTTCATTGATCATCCTCGGACTAAAGCCAACGTTCATGTAGTCCAAAACCCCTTTACCCATACGCAACCACAAGGGTTCGGAGTTCCCACAAGCAGCATAACCCCTTACTGCAACAGTTTTCAACAAAACCAAAATACACCCAAGCAAGCATGCATACGATCACCATAATTCAAAGAACAGAAAAGAGAAATAAAACTACACAAAGACAGCCGTCATATACCAGGGTTAAACCCAGGATAGCACCCCTTTACCTGGAAGGTTCTTAACTTTCCTCTTGGTCCAACGTTCTTCAAACCTTTCAAGCTTTCTCAGAATTCTTTCACGATTCTCCCTCTCTCTTTCTGCACCTCATCGTCTCCTTCATTGTTTCTCCATTTCTCTCATATTTGTATACCAAGAACCAACCCTACTAAATCTTCTATCTTTGTTAAACTCACGGTGAATCCTTACAGGGGTTTAAACCTTGGCCCCTCCTGTAAGATCCTAGTTATAAATGTCATTAGATATATAATTAATATAGGAATATTGTCTATTTAAAAATAAATAAAAATAAATAAAGATAATAATAATATATAATAATGAAAATATCGTATTGCTTATTTGTTCAAAGCTTAGTATGGTTGGATAAAGATTGTGTGAAAAATAAAATAAAATTAGTTAACAAAATTTAAAAAGTGGAAATAAGAAAATAGGTGAAAAAGTGTGGTATAGTGGTAAGTGTGGGTGTTCTAATTACTGTTCGCAGAAAGATCCAGTTTTCGATCCTTATGCACAACAGTCTCCCTATCTTTTATTATTTTTTTGTTTAGTTTGAGTTGGGCCGTGAAGCCCAGAGCTAAATGTGAGAAAGGCCGAAAAAGGGGAGGCCTATTTTGTTCACGGGAGCCCCTGCAACTCTTTTATATTTTTTAACGGAAAGAGGGGATGGAAAGGGAGGAAGAGAGGATACAAGAGAAGCTCTTGATTGTGTAGCAGTGGGGGGAAAAGGCGAAAACAGGTATGGGGAGCTATTTAGTATGTTTAATTGTGTGTCGGTTGAATGACATGTTTCTCGCAATATGGTCATGAATTGTTTTGGGTAATTGAGTATACTATGCTGAACTAGAACTTTTGAAATGAATTAATTGGAATTTGGTTATTTAAATTGATGGTGTTATGCTTTATTGTATGAATTCTTTTGGGCTCAGTGGTATTGAAATTGAGTATTCTTAATCTGGAAATTCGTATATGTTCTGTCTAATTGAATTGGGGGTTTGTTATGAGTTGAAATAATGGGTATATAAGGCTTCCCGCCCTTTACATTTCAGAACTACTGTCTTCTTTATATACAGTAGTAAGTTGTATCAGTTTTAAGTTAATCAAAATATAAGTTGAATAAAAGCTGTGTTTATGGTCTGGAAAAGATAAGGTGCGAATTGGAGGGGACATGGGTGTATGCATTTGTTTTGAATAGTTGATATTGAATTGGGAATGGTCTTGTCATACTTTGGAAACTTGGGAACTTGTATGATACGGAGGGTTATAAGGTAGAGAATTTGATTATGCGGTTAAACCAGTAATTCCATGTTTATTCTGGCTTTGTTTAATGTGATACATTTGTGTGTTCGGGAAAAGGAAATTGGGTGTTGATGCTTGGTTCGGTTCAATGTATCAATTGGTAAAGGGGTATCAATTGGTAAAAGGGGTGATATCGGGATTTTGGGAAAGATTTTGTTGAGTGTTCTATTTCAACTATTCGATACGAAATAATAAAATAGGGATTTTGAGATGTTGTTTATGAAACTGATGAATATATGGAAATGAAGTAGAACTTAGTGCACTTTAGGAATATTGTCTTAGTTGGAATAAAGGGGGAAAAGTCATGTAAGAACTAGGGAAGTAAATTAACAGAGTACTGGTGTTTGAATTTAGAAATATGAATATTAATTTATGAACAAGAAGTGGAAATTGTATGTTCGAAACTTTAAGTAATGAATTGTCCTGTTCCGTATGTACTTTTATGTTTTATAAATGATTAGAATTGGTTTAGTGTAAGTAAAGGTTACGGGTTCTGTGTGTGACTTGGTTGAGTTAATATGTGGATAAAGTTGAATATAAATTGAAGAGGTTATTTAAGAAAGGAACTAGTTTTGTTATATGGTCATGAACAGGCGATTTTGAGAGATTGGGTTAAGTTGTATGAATATTAAATACTGATGCATTATATGAAATGTTAGAATGGTTGGAAATGTTTAG
This sequence comes from Vigna reflexopilosa, assembly GCA_027742785.1. Lineage (NCBI taxonomy): Eukaryota > Viridiplantae > Streptophyta > Magnoliopsida > Fabales > Fabaceae > Vigna > Vigna reflexopilosa. Next base: position 32,413,706 of record CM050925.1, on the reverse strand, counting down.
AAAATCGGGTACCTTATTATCATGATCAGTAACAAGAAGTGATTGCCTGGGTTGTAATGTTTTGAATTAAAATTGGGTTAGACTGTACATGTCCGATAACCAGGTAGAACAGTACATACATTGTGTTTGATGTATTTTACTCTATTTGTAATTGATTACAGCTTCATGTTGAAAAGGATTGGGTCTCGGTGCATGCTAATCCAGAATTAAAGGGAACGGATTAATGGTTTATGATTAGGATTGTTTTTTGAGTGGGTTTTAAGCTGAATAAAATATTATATAAATTAAATAAAGTCTATGGGTGTAGAATGAGGTGTTGTTAATAGTGACCAGTAACATGTTGAATCTGCATGAGTTAATTGTTGGGGGTTTAATGTAATTAATCAAAATGCATGTCAAAATTTTAAGGTCTGGTAGAAATTCTCTGATGCTTTGCTTGTGGTCTATGAAGTAATAAGAAAAAAAAAAAGAAAAATGGTTTTACTTAGCCTGATGTCCTGCTTGGAATTATAGGCTAATTTAACTGCACATGGGTGTTTGACATTAAACCTATGGTATTTTATGTAGGGATATGATTCGTTCGTAAAATTGAATATTAGTATATAGTATTTTGTTTAAAAGGGAAAAGACTTAGATTGTAATGTTTAGGCGTGAACTAAATGAGAGATGCCATGAAAGAGTTGGTTTGGCAATAAACAATAGGAATGGAAATGGAGGATTTTATTAGTTTAGAATGGAAAATGATCTTACTTAAAGGGGTATAGTGGTGGGGAAAATGTTAGGCATTGGTTGTAGTTTTTTTTTATATATATATATATATATATATATATATATATATATATATATATATATATATATAGATAAGAATTGAAAAAGGAGGAAAGGTCATAGGACATATACGTAAATCATAATCCTTACATGATTGCAACGTTACTATAGTCAAATGGTGGAGCCATGGGATTGTATTGTTATGGTAAGTAAAATGCTTAATTATTAAACATGAAATGGAATAAAACGTAGAATTGGTTCTTATTTGTGTTTTAGGCTTAAATTTGGTAGACAATTTGTTGAAGTGCAAACAAAGTCCCACACTGAGTAAAAAGAAGGGTTGGTCAAGGGTTTATATACACATAGATACCTCCAATGGTGAGAGGCCTTTTGGAGTGGTACCAAAAAGCAAACCCGTGAGGGCTTGGCCCAAAGCGGACAATATCTTACCATGTGTGGAGATCTATGTGTGTGTCGAACCTCCCCAACAGTGGTATCAGAGCCCATGGTTCGGGTCTGGTGACCGGGCTCAAACGAGTATGCCCCCCCATGATCAGGAGGCCAGTGGCCGATCGCCGGATGAATCATGAGAGCTGGGGAGAGCAAGAGATGTTCAGTGTTGTGACCATAGATCGTGAAAGAGGGCCAAAGAGAAATGCTCCATGCTGACCATGGTGTACTTGAGGATGAAAAGACTTCCGTAGCGGGGGAGGAAGGAGACCATAGTCCTTTGTTTGAGGGAGGATGTTGAAGTGCAAACAAAGTCCCACATTGAGTAAAAAGAAGGGTTGGTCAAGGGTTTATATACACATAGATACCTCCAATGGTGAGAGGCCTTTTGGAGTGGTACCAAAAAGCAAACCCGTGAGGGCTTGGCCCAAAGCGGACAATATCTTACCATGTGTGGAGATCTATGTGTGTGTCGAACCTTCCCAACACAATTAAATAGTGTTATTAAGTTGCTAAATTGAGTTAATTAAATGGTAAATTAAAGTAGGTAATCATTTGGTTCTAAATAGTTATGGTGTTTTTGGTTAGATAGGTGAAAGTCATGGTAACTTGAAATTGGTCTGAGAAGTGAATTTTAGAAATATAATAGGTATATTAGAAATTTAAAGGGGTTTGAGATATAGGTAAATTCTAAAATGGACTTGGATTTCAATGTAATGCATGAATTAGAAAATAAATCCAAGATAGAACCTTAATTAACGGATATTTGAATTAGAAAATAGGTAGGTACCTTGTAATAATTCCGTAGAATTAATTTAATGTGACTGACATGAATGATTTAAATTATTTCATTCAAGAATATTAATTTAAACAATGGTGTTTTTCTTATGCTTATTAATTAATAATTAGGTTATAATGCTATAGTAGGATAATAGAATCTGAAATAAATTTATCAAGAAAAAGAATAATTTGATTTAAGTTTTGGGAATAATCTCTAATAGATAAGAATGTGTGGAGACAGTTACAACTAGTTCTTGATGGTGAAGAGTTATTAGTTTCAATGATTTCAGCTTGCATTAAGATGCTATTTCATTATTATATGAGAAACGGATTATAATTGGGAAAATCGACTCTTTAAATATTAGAAAGTTTTCTATTGTGTTTTGGTGGTTGGTTTACGATAGTTGAGTGTGTAGATAGTATCTAAATGCTTTCTATATGGTTAGATGTTCAAATATGCTTGTTTAATTAAGTTGTGTTCCCATTATCATTAGGATAAGTAGTTTCAAAGACTAATGTATTTAGTTAATGATAATTGTGATGATTGATATTGTTAAATATGAGAAAACTATTCTCAATTAATGATAATGCTTTAAATTAATATATTTTAAAATGATATACGTTTTGTATTATTTTAATAGCTTATCCATTTGTCTGTGTATGTATCGGTATAACGATGGTGCAATGATCGTATGATGAATGTTATACCAGAGCAGATGCAGACATTTCAAGAGTTGTGGATACACTTAAGAGATGGGAAATCTATATTGAGTTATTTATAAAGTTGTATTTTATTTCATATTTTTTTTTAGAAAGTTTTAAAGAATGATGTAATTTTATTAAAGTACATTTTAATATTTGTATTGTACATAAATAATTGAACTCAATTCATTTAAAGAAAATGATGTTTGATGGAGAAAATTTTAAAGTTTCACACGTTTCATAAAATCCAAATTAAGGGTGTTACACCTCCCTTTAACACCAACCCCCTTCAACCACTACCCCATCAATTTCTCATTGAAACATGGATATAAAAATTTCTGTATAAGTCATCCCAAACCACAACACATTAAATAGTAAAATAAATAAAACTATAATTTTATTTATTCATCCACCAGTAATTTAACACCAACCTACAGAAAAAATAATAATAGTAAAAGCTAATTTATTTTTATGTGCGTGTTGTATGTGATGCGAGGGCCAACCCTGTTGAAGCCAAAATTGTTACTTTTATTTCATTTCCTTTGTTTTAATTTTTTTTTTTTTTTTTATAGAAACTACGTTTTGGGTCGCACTCGCGAGAGAGTAAGGAGAACTTATTCACTCTTCTTCATCTTCGTCAAACGTAGAGCAGCATCTTGTCCTTCCTTTTGTTTTATTTTTGTCATTCGAAAATTGAAACCTTAGGGGCATGGGAAGTGCTGCGGCGAGAGAGAGAAAGGTCAGTCTCCGCGAAACGTGGTAGAATCCTTAACTTGTGAGACCTGCGCGTAGCTGAATGAAGTTTCATTTTGGTGATTGAGGCCCGAGAAGGGAGGTTGCGGCGTGGGAAGGGGAATTAGGGGGAAAGGCTACGAAGCAATTTTTTTTTTGCGATGTTAGGGTTTGAGATTGGGGTTTCTAGGGGTTGGAAGATGACTAAGGATTGAGGTGTTGCGGATCAGAGAATGATCGTGGGAGTGGAGAGCGAGACATGAAGTTCGTATCGGGAGTTGCAGGGTTTGATAGGCTGAACCAGGTATGGGGAGTTAACTCTGTCTTTGTGTGTTGAGATACCTTATAGTGATGATTTTTGTTGGTTTATGATTTGTGGATGTGAGTTTTGTGGTTCGCATGCCTTTGGGGATGTAATTATGATATAATGTGGTGTTGTTCAATTGTTTCAAGCCAGAAAATGTATGATCTTGTTTGGTGCTTGACTACATTGGTGTATTATATCTATTTGCATGCATTTTGGTGTTCGGGTTTGGATGTTATATGGTTCGTATGTTTGGGTAATGAAAATTAAAAAGTGCAGGGACTTAGTTAAACTATTAGTCAAATTAGGAAGTCATATCTGAAGCTGTAAGTGGATTGTTAATGGTATTATGTTCTGTAATGAGACAGTTTGAATGCTGCTGGTATAAGTATGGATAGTGCTCGTTGAATCTTATTATGGTTACTGTTGTCAGATTTAAACATGTTGAATGGGTACTATGGTATAGTAATATTGCTTGGAGTAATATTGTGGTTTAACTTTGCTATTTGTTTGCCATATTGAAATGCAGTGAATGAGTACTATAGATGTTAAAGGCTACTGTCTGTACATGGATATTCATTTATAGTAATAATGAACTTGGGTGACTTATTGGTATCATTTTTGGTGATGTGTGGCTGTTTTAATCTGCCAAGTGATGTTTGAATGAATTATAGTTTTAAAGACCTTGAGATAACACTGTGTATCTATTATAATGGGTGATATGGCTGTGTGCAAAGTCATGTGTCTCATCGAATGTGTTTCTTGATGTTGGATGACTGTCTTAGAACTGAACTGCCTGTTTTGGCTTAGAGACATCATTGGGTAACATGGGATTACTTTGTTAGAGTGATTTTGAGACTGGTTAGAGGGTAAAGTGGTGACCACTAACGATACATCAGACCCTCCCAAACCAGTCCCTAACCTGATCAGAGCAAGGTATCCTGCATTATGTTCATACCCCTGATTCACGTAGCATGTAAGGGTTATTAGGGAGTCATCAAACATGGCCACCGCAACGTTCACAGCATAGTTAATTCCAGATATTGGGCTACAGGACATAGATTAATATCTCCTAGTTACTAGACAATTTTGTGGTTCACCAGCTTTCATTCATGAACATATCAACAGACTTAGCATGCAGGGATTTACACAGCTCATTCATTCCTAGAATAAACCAGTTTTTAACATCATAAACAGTTTAACCTTTACTTAACTCAATTATTTATTCACTGGACCATATAATATGCTCTAAATTTCCCAAATAGACCTGCCGAAACTATTAAAAGTTCACCGAATAAAGACAGTACTCAGTTCCAATTATCAGTAACCAATGTGCACAATGAGACCTCTAATTTGAACACAGCATTTTATCAGAGAACTAAAAGACCCCTTCCAGCTTAAAAACACTGAAACAGCTAGACTCTAGTCCGATTACAAATTACTCAATTCATTAAAACATTAAACAGCAAAACAGAAGCACAGGTATCAAAGAGTTCAAGTTCCAAGCATGCAGACTACATTCTATTAGCTTTAACTCTATTCACAGTCCAATGAACAAGCATATAACCATCATCATGGCAGCAAAAAATAAGACCTGAGTGTATTAACGTCTAACCAAGACACAAACATCTCGCCAGCTCATTGAAATCATCATAACATATTGCAATAATCAAATAGCAGCCGAAACAACCATTACTTACCTCTACTCCAAGCTCATTGCATGTACAAACATGACATGCAGATTATATACAATTTTGATCAAGTTTTAGGATTACCATTCACTTAGAATATAACAAAAGGAACGACAACATTACAGGGCTTAATCTCACCTGACAGCATCTTTTGTATGTGGAAGTGTATTGGAGCTATGGTTTTCTTGTACAACTGCATTATAGTGTTTCTTGAATATTTTTTGAACATTGATAGTGTTTATATGATTTTATTTTGTTTGACCAGTGTTTTAATTTTGATTTCTTATTATGTGCCAAGAAGCTCAATTTCTTTAATTAAAGGTGCATGGCCATCTCATATTTGTTTATGTTTCTACTTTCCATTTGGAAGTCTAGTAAGCTATTTGTTTTCTCCACTTTAATTCATATATTATTTAGAAACCTGCCTGTTCCTTTTTCCTTGAGAAAGCAAATTGGGGTCCCTAAATTTTTGTTTGTTCCAGCAAAGTAGCATACATGTTTGATGATACTACAAATATCATATATTTTGACTCTGAATCTGTAGTGTTTATTGAAGTCAAAATACAGGGCATTTTGGTCTTGCTTGTTTGTTGTCTTTAAACACACTTTCCTTATTTATAAGATTTATTTGTCCCTTGAATACATTTGATAGTGTTTGCATGCTCAATACATTTTTATTTTCCAAAATTTTGCTCCCTGAGCACTTGAGCAAGCACTTGAATAAATATAAGGGGATGAGAGACCATCTCTCAGTTTTTTTTTTTAAACACTTATTTTACAAACAATGTTCAAAACCTAATAGATTTTGGATTAGAAATTGCCTAGTAGTGTGGACTTGTTTCAAAAAGCAATCTTTTAAAACCAAAAATAAGAAGAGAATCAAACAGATCCTTAGTATGGGTTCTGAAACATGTGATAGGAAGTTCTTTAATCTTCTTTGCTCACGGGGATATTTTTTGCCTGTTGTAGTTAAGCATGCCAACATTCACCAAGACAAGATCAGCAACTTAATTCTCCTTAATACACCTGTATGTTTGTTATGTTACTTTTGAATTAATATAATGGAGTGGATTGGAATGAAATGATATTTTGATGGTAATATTCCTATTTGAATTGTTAAAACAGGGTGGAATTGAAGTGGAATAAGATGGAATTCATTTCATTCAAATCCAACATATACTCCTCTTTATTTTGTGGTACCAATCAATGCCTGTGTAACCAAAGTTAAAAAAGACAATTTTTCTTTAAACAAAAAGGGATGGGCTGGCCCGTCAGCTCATCAGCCCGTTCAAGGACGGGGACAGGTTGCATTTTCTGACCCATGCTGGTCCTTTTTCTACTGGCCAAAAACGGGTTAGGGCAAAATGGGTCGGACAGGCCGTTTTGCCACCCTAATTTATGGTGATATTTTGCTTTTTAAAACCTATCTAAAATGATAAGTGTACTCGAATTACACATATAGGCAAACTTTTGATTTAATGTTGAACTGTAATGATATTTGTTTGTTTTTTTTTTCTTTTATTTAACTAAAACCCTATTTTAATGGATTCTGTTTTGGTGTAGAATTGTAATCAACACATCTTTGATACGTCACTATTGACTGCCACTGTGAATCCTGCTGAGGCTGTCTGTCCTCCGCACTTGCAGCAGCAAAACTCTTGTGAGAGATGCTGTGTTATTCTCTCCAAACGAAATCAAAATGGAGTGTAGCTACCACTTCTAAATACCAAAACCTTATCATTGATATGAATATTTGTTATTATCAACATTTGTGCGGTAAAAGAGACGAAGGATTAAAATGGATCTTCTGTGGAATGCGTATTCTAATGTCTCAGATGACGAAGAACAACCCAAACGACAAAGACTATCATCCTCTTCCTCTAATTTGCCAAAACGACATCTGCCTTTGCCGTCTCCTCCTTTATTCCACCAAACGCAATCTCCCATTCCAGGAAGTTACATATCAAAACGACAACGCGCTCTGATGGGTTCCACCCCTGTCCCTCTTCCTGATTCCGTTCCTGTTCCATCTCCCTTCACGCTACCAGGTATTCATCATTTTTCTTTTAACCTTATTGCATAGTCCAAATTGAACTGTTTTTTTTTTTTTTGTGAGCTTTTTCTAATTAGCATAACTTTTTGAGTGCCACTTCATTCTCATTCAAATTTCGTGGAATTTTGTTCAATTATTGAATTATGATTGGAGTGGTCAATTCCAAATAGCTGCGCTGTAAGAGTGATATGGGTATAACGATATTATGAACCTTAAACCCTTAACATAGTTTATGCCGCCTAAAGATAAAGTAGAAAAAGAAAAATTAGCAAGAACTGAAGAGAATTCACTGTTTAAACTTTTTTAGAGGGATTTTACACATAACAGAGAAAAAAGAAGTAGAAACTTAGTTGAAGTATGCAAACTGGCTGGAGAAGAGATGGGTCTTTGTAAACTGGGGAGAAGCAGTGCATGGATGCTAGAAATTGGATGGTAAAAGCAACAATTTGGTTGTGTGTAGCAGCCAGTGGTGCTAGAAATGGGTGGGTGCTAGATATTACAGAATATAAAATATTTGCATCTTATTTCTATAAGTATAACAGCTATATTTTGTGATATGTCTATACTATAGTTATAAGAGTAGTCAATTGCATCCTAAGGTGTTGCATGTTTTAATGGTTCTATATTAATCTTTGATAGAGACAACTGCTCTGACCTTTTCTTGTTCGCACAACTTAGGTAGTATCTCAGTTACTGATGTACACCATAATATTTTGTCATTGTTGAAAAGTAAAGCAAAGGATCATCAAAGCCAAAACCTGATATCTGAAAAGCTATCTGCAACTTTATCCGGGCATACTAATGCAGTCAATGCTATACATTGGTCATCAACTCATGGTATGCTCTCTTTGTTGACAAACTCTTCCCTTGTATTGCATGTGTGTTATATGCTACAGTCTTAATAAGGAATGATTTTCTTCAGTTGTTTCTTGTTGATAAAGGTAAAGCAATTCCAAAATTATGTTCCAATATCTTTTTGTCATTTAGAATTATCCCTATACTTTTCTTTCATTTCCAAATAGAAATTAGATAATTTTTTGAAATGAAAGAAAGAGACTCAGTATACTGAAATAGAAAAAATAAGTGTTCCAAAGGAACCTGATCTTCTATCGAGAATTTGCTGATGATAAAAAATGATCGGGCCATTTTTTCTATTTCATTTAATATGATTCTTTTATTTATTATGTTTCCTTTATTTTACAAAATATATACAAAATAAAGTGACCGGAAAAGAATATGAGCTTAAGAATTATTATTTTAGGAATTCTTAAATCCTAGATTATTTTGATGTATCACAAATTCTATTTTTTTTGTTTCCGAAGTAATCTTGTTATATTGTCTTTGCTTTGAACAATATATTATTCTTTTGAATCAAGTATCAACTGGTATCATTCCCCCTAAAACAACTTTCTCTATCATATCTTTCAACCAATCTATGCGACCTCGGACAGTTGCTTTTGATAAAAACTGAAAACTTGCTTCAAATATGAAACTTTGAGTATTCAAAGATGTTTTTGTGATTATGTTTTGATTTAATTTTGATGTGTAAAGCGTTCACAGCTAGAATAAATTTAAAATTGAAGTATTGAAAAGTGTTGTCTATATATATGTGTATGAGAGAAAGAGTAAGAGAGATATGCTTATTATATATACACTAGGGTTTGTTGTTCATCAGAGTTAGCTTACAGCTCACCTACTTGCGTCTGCTGGGATGGATCACACAATTTGCATATGGAATGTATGGAGCAGAAATCAGAAGAAGGCGTGTATGCTAAACTTCCACAATGCTGCAGTCAAAGATGTGAAATGGTCTCCGCAAGGCCACTTTCTACTTTCTTGTGGATATGATTGCACGTCAAGATTGGTCGATGTTGAAAAGGGATTGGAGACTCAGGTTTTCAGAGAAGATCAAATTGTTGCAGTTATAAAGTACGATCCAGACAATTCAAATATCTTCCTTTCTGGAGGTTCAAAGGGCCATATCAAATTATGGGATGTCAGAACGGGCAAAGTAGTTCATAATTATAATCGAAATTTAGGTCCGATTCTCGATCTTGAGTTCACAATGAATGGGAAGCAATTCATTTCTTCTTGTGATGTATCTCAAAGTAATATCAGTGAGAACGCTATTATTGTTTGGGATGTTTCAAGGGAGGTACCATTGTCTAACCAGGTGAGAGAATTCTATATACTATCTTTCATATCGTGTTGTTGCTGTTCATGTTATTACCAAATTGCTGTGAAGTTTGTGTATTGTTAGTTTAATCAGCGGTACTCGTGTTGATTATAACTCTTGAATCAATAAGTCATCCTAGAGGGAATAGAATAACACAGATACTCTCGTAAAAGTTATAGCCTGCAAGTTCTATGTTCTAAAACCAGCCTGTGATTGAGTCATTTATATTTTGGGTGATTCAACTATGGCCAAATTGTGGTCAAACTGTAATTAATATTTAATTTATTCTCACTGTTATGTCTTTTAATGTTAATAATATTGACATTAATTATGAAACTTTAATATTTTAGCACTCCTATATTTTTAAACCTATAGGTAATCCTGGTGAGTCTTACAAAGTAGGTTTAGTCTAACTCAATTTTACAAAATTAGTTTGTCATATACTATATTAGACAATATTTAGTTGATGTGAGATTTGGATTTTTCCAATGGTGAGAATTTGAGATAGGGCTGTTGTTCTTGCTGTGCATTATCATCTAAAATTTGGAAATTAAATAAGTGACTGCATGTTCAGGGAAAAACACATTTCATATCAACCATTATGTCGTGAATAGTATGATTTATTACCAAAATTTGTTTGGGATAGGTAACCAACACAATATATATTTGGTAAAAATTATAGGAGCAGAACAAGGCATAAAAACAGCCTTCCTAACAACTGAATCAGCAAATTCATATTTTATTCTAAGTTTTCCCAAAGGGGGATATATGTCTAAGAAACCTTGCTAGGATAGAATCTTAATACCATATTATAGAAGTGGGGTTAAGGCCTAATTAATCTTACTAGAAGAGGCTAATCAAAAAGCAAAAAATATCAAAAAACACAACCGCAATTGGAAAGAAAAAGTGATCAAAGGACATGATAGTTGTCAAAAAGCATAAATTATCAGCCAGAAAGAAAAAGTTGCTAAATGAAGATAGTGGCTACAGAAAAGCAAAAAAAATGCTCAAGAGAGTGAGTCATGGCTTGGAAGCAAAAGTGCTTAGAAGGTGTGGTGACTATTGGAGAGCAAAAATAGTTCTCACATAGCAAGGTGATGCCAACAACAATGATAATTTTCGTTGGTAGGAAAAACTCTAGAAGAAAAATAAAGTGAAAATAACTGAATAACGTCCATGATTAAAAGTAATGACAGTTGGAAAAGGTATAGTGCAAAAGCAACTCACTGGTAAAACGGTGGTAAATGTAATATTTGTAGGAAATCATTAGTTGTAAATAGTAATTATAGGAAAAACGTCGACAATAAACAATAACATTGATTGTAAATGGCTCATTCGAAGGTTGTCGTGCAGTGACCAAATCCGCAGGCGTTTAACTGTGTGGTGGCAAAGAGCGTTGTATCTAGCGTGAAAAGTTACAATAGGAAAAGACAGAAACCAGAAAACATATATGATTTCTAAAATATCTACTCCTACAAGTAGTGGGTGCAATAAGAATGCACAAATTTGAGTTCCCTTCTCATTAGATGTTGATACCCTCTTAAAAAGTAGATTCTAAACCTAATTTAATGTCAAAATCAACTTGTTAGCTATGATTTGCGCACATTTATATATTATAATTTGGTCATATTTATAGTTGATAGGGAATCTCCAATACACCTGCAATGTTTAGGACTATACATCTCCAATATTTGTGGGTCTAGCAGGTGACACGATAGCCAACAATCCTTCCTAGAATAGACTATGATACAATGTTGGAAGCATAAGTGACAACGTAATAGAGGATGCTACCACTTTTTGTACCATGTTTAGACGTGAGAAACTGATAACGAATATAATGAATTTTGTGTGTAGGGTAAACACGAGTATTCTTTTATAATGAAGAAGAGATGCAATATGAATGAAAAAAATCAATGTATAGTAGAAGATATTTGATAAGATATTTCCTTGTCAAATTATGTCATAAATCCCTTTTTAATGTAATCAAATCATGTCTCTAACATAATTAACTTATCTCTGAAAAGTAGACCTTGCCCATGTAAGCCTCTAATAATCTACTGTGTTGATATTTGTTTTTCCTGGTTTGATACTTTCTAGATGCAACATGCTATACCTTAAGTTGTTTTTATAGTGTTGATGCATGAATTGAGTTAGTTAACTTACTACAATTTCAATAGTATTGTCATGACCATGGTTATCAAACTCGCGAGTTAACGAGTTTGCATTTCTACACACAGCTTCCGAGTTAACTCGGAAGTAAACTCGCTTTTGATGTGAATTCGGTAGAATCGGAGGCAAACTCAGTCAACTCGCCCAAACTCGAGAGTTTGCAATCGAGTTGGCGAGTTTAGAGAAGAAATTTTTTACACCAAAAACGACAACAACCATAATCGTTTGGTGCACAAAACTGAAAAAGGAAAACTCGCCGTGAATAAAATGGCTTCTCATTGCACGATTGTCTCTTCATTGCTCGTGGTGCCACCGCTTGCTCACCGCTCGTGGTGCTTTCGTTCACTCATGCTCGCGGCGCCAACGTTCACTCACTGTGTCGTCGTTTGCTCTGTTCGCTTGCGTGTCTCTGAGGTTGTCTTTAGTCTTCTTCTTAGTTTCAAAAAGAAGAGTTTTTTTGTTCGTCAGCTACGCACCGTTTTCTGGAGGAAGGGATTTAGGGAATTTTTGAATTTTGTCAGCTGCTAAAAGGGACATAGGGCATTTGAGTTTATTTTTGTCAGCTGGTGCAGGAAGGGGTTTTATATATATTAGGTTTTTAATTAATTAGGATTTTCAATTAAGAATTGGAGATTATTTTTAATTATTTAATAAATGTATAATGTATTAACGTTGTAATTGGAAACTAAAATTAGGAATAATTTAAAGTATGTTTAGGAATAAATCAAATTAAATTAATAGTAGTCTAAATTATCTTATTTATTAAAAAAATAGAAATAAAAATAATTTAACTTTTTTGTTTAATTATTTTATTGTAATATTTGTACTAATATGTTATTTATAAATTTTTTTATAAAAAAGTAAATTCCTACGAGTTTACGAAGCTCTCACGAGTTTACGTAAACTCTCGAGTTTGACAACCTTGGTCGCGACCCATCCAAGGGATTTGACTTATGCATGCTTAGACCTCAGCAAGAATGAAGCCTAGTGAACCTAATAGTAAGATTCCACTAAAGATGTAATATTTATGGAAGGTTCAACTAATGTGTTGGTCCTGAGCTATGTAGGGATTCCTAAACAAGTTTTTATGCTATTTACAAAATATTTTTCATTATTAAATATTGATTTTGTGTACAGATGACATAAATAGACACTTTAGAAGAGTACAACAAATCAAAATCCTAATTAAAGATAGTAAATCTCCTAATTTATAGAACAGAGTGAAATAAAAACTGCTATGTACAATCTTCCTTAATTACATTAATCAGAATATTTTCTCCATAATTTAGCAAACAGCTGGATATAGGCTTTTCTATTCTTGTCTCGATACCCAATGGTACGAATACTCATACTAAGAAATTAATTCCTAGAAAGATTTGAGTTTAAATGGAAGGCTCAAAAACTGCTAAGGAACATGTATTTCTACTCTCAAATCACTTGAGAAAACTAAAAGTTTTGTTAAGAGTCTTCTACTATTCTATAGCTGATGCATCTTTTTGTTTATCACGTTGCTTTCATTTTATTTTTGAAATAATTAAGTGTAAAATTGTTATTATGTTTGCAAGTGAAGTGCTCATGTTTATATTTCAGGAAACAAAGAACTTAAATTTGTCCTTGCATATTAGATTAAATTACGTTATCTACATTTTACTCATTTAAACTTGTCTCGCAGGGTATCCTGACATTTTGTTAAATAATTAGATTTGTTGATGGTTGTTAAATATTAGGTGATAGCAGTAATGCAGCAAAGAAGCATGATTTTCACTGGTAACGCTTCACAAATAGCTTAAAAGACCACTCTTTAATTGTCTTCCGATGACTTTCCATGATATAGTAAATCTGTGATAAAACTCAGGCCACATGCACTACATGCTGAAATATCTATGATGCTTGCCACCTTGTGTTCGTTTGTGCTTATATGCATTTTGGAGTATGCAATTCATCTCTATATATCATTTTGACCGTTTGTACATGTAAACTTTGTTACGACTTAATGAATTTAGACTTTAATTAGCCTTTTATGCTCCTGAATCAGGTTTATGCAGAAGCTTATACATGTCCTTGCGTGAGACTGCACCCATTTGATTCAATTTTTGTTGCCCAGTCAAATGGAAATTATGTTGCAATCTTTACTTCCACCCCACCTTACAGGCTCAACAAATATAAGCGATATGAGGGCCATGTGATCTCTGGGTTCCCAATCAAGTGCAATTTCAGCTTGGATGGGAAAAAACTTGCTTCTGGCTCTTCAGATGGTTCTATCTTCCTTTATGATTATCAGTCATCCAAAGTTGTGAAGAAAATCAAGGCCCATGATCAAGCATGCATAGATGTTGCCTTCCACCCCATTATACCTAATGTTATTGCTTCATGCTCGTGGGATGGAAGTATTTTGGTATTTGAGTAATGATACCTATTATCGTCCCATTCCAGGGTAATCTTTAATTTTCTCAAAAGTCAATGGGCATGCATTTGGTTACTTCTAGAAAATGATTTGCTAGGAGAGTGGAAAACTCTAGCTTTCTCTTAGTCTAGGCAGCTGTTTCTTGTTTATTAGATACTGTGTGAATAATGAAACCTCCCACAAGTCAATGTTTTCTTAAATGTGTGCCTTTTACTGTTATACTGTAGATTTAATGTTTGATGCACTTATGGTACAACTACAGTGAATCATGGTGTAAATTGTTTAAAAAACAGTTTAAAGTATTCACCAGAAGTGAGGAATATTGGTAAACTATAATTAATGATGTGACAGAACATTTCGGAACTGTGTAGAAAGTTACTAACAATTGATGAAAATATAAATGCTGCTTCATTATCGGCCCTTAATTTTGTTGGTGAAGAACTGTTTTGGATAATTCAGTTACAATGTGTAAAGCTGCACAGAGATTTGTGTTGGCCATTAGCATCTAAATTGGCTGAAGAGTCAACCTGCTTCCACCACTATGGAATAAAAAGCACCGAAATTAAAATAGGCGTCTTGACTATCGAGATTCTCAAAAACCTACTAGCTTTCCAAAAGATTGATATATGGTCAAAGGATGCCATCATAGATTGTATTTTTGTCGCAACAAATATCAGCCTGCAAGTTGTATGATTCTATCTCGAATATTCAGGGTCTCAGACCAAAATTTGATCACTTTTAAAAGTTTCAACTATCGTTGTCACACAACTCAGTGAATTATACTTTTTAGCTATGCAACAAACATGTGACATGTACTCTAGCGGATTTTGACAAGCCTGTTGTGAAACTGGAAATGCTTACACGTATTTGCATGTCCTTCACACCCTAATGCCGGACAGGGCTATTTGCTCCTCTTATTGGTAGTGAAATAAAATGAAACAAAAGGTGGCATTGGGCAGTGATGCAGCTCAGGAAGCGTTTACCAACCACCATGGAAGGAATCCCAAATGTGACTTGTTCGAAGAGGGATTGGTGGGGGCAAACTCAGCTGTTCTTTTGTTCAGCCACTTCTTCCCCTCAAAGAAGAGAGATGGAGGGGGGCCTAACAAGGTCTAAACATGAC
The DNA here is from genome assembly GCA_027742785.1 of Vigna reflexopilosa. NCBI lineage: Eukaryota > Viridiplantae > Streptophyta > Magnoliopsida > Fabales > Fabaceae > Vigna > Vigna reflexopilosa. The sequence continues at coordinate 32,398,354 of CM050925.1, read as the reverse complement.
ATTATAATTATGTCAACACCCTTTCCACTCTTCATGGGCATCAAATTCAATTGTAGGGGGACAAGACACACCACTCTTTCTTTCTTTCGCTCTTTTTAGATGCATTTGCTGATGGGACCAGCTTCCCCAACACACCCTAATTTTCCACACAAATTTCAATTCTGGAAAACGTTGGTGTTATATCTGACATATCATACAGCACTATCTAGAGAAACCAGCATCCCTTCCAAAGTTTGATGGTCCACAAGTACAAGTACCTCTCTCTTATAACTGTTTATATTGGAAAATATGGGTAATGTAATCTCAAATCCTATTTAAAGCAAGAAACGCACACCCCTTAGGTCTTATACAGCCTACTATCCTATGAACATAATTTATTTTCAACGTCTATATGAATATGTTCCCCACCTTACATGGTCTTAAGCACTCCCTCTATATTATCCCAATATTTATCTCTTTGTTGTCCCACTAGTCTTTCCCCCAAAAACAAACTCAAAAGGCAAAAAGGGAACAAGAAAGATGGAACTTAGAGAGTGAGGAAAGCATGCCCCTACTCCACAGTCCATATGACTGCAATCATCATCTAAAAGAGATATACTTTTGTAGCAGCGTACTTGAGGTCAAGAGGGCATTCGCGTTTTAAGGTCCCACACGCTAACCTATGGGGTGACAAGAAACGATGGGCTGAAAGGTTTTCAAGCTAAGCCAGTTAAAAGCTCTAAGATTTGACATGAACTTCCTTCTTGGTTCTTAATCACTTTAGTACATGATATTGCATTTAATTGGGCGTGAGGAGCCAAAATTACAATTATTACCAAGTAAAGTTTGTGCTTTGCAATAAACATCGTTGCTTTGGAATCACAAAACCACCTATCCTACCCATTTTCACTGAATACTTACTTTGCTAATCACATTGTCTCTTTCTTTTGATTCATCTTGTCATCTATGCTTTCCAACTTTTGGATTAATGTTTATCCTCTGCTACATGCTAGACCATAATCAAAATGTTTGTGCCTTGCTCACAGTGTTATCACTAGCCTCCCAATCCATGCCCTGAAAAGTAGCCGACAAACTCATTTTATTGGCTCTGCCATGTGATTTGTGGCCTCAACCAAGTCACCCATTTGGTTGGTTCTTCTTTATTAGGGGCCAAAAAATTTAGAAAACAGAGAAAGCCAATCATGGTTTTATTAAATGAACCTTGCTCTCAATTTCCCAAATTTGGAAGGATGCCTAATAAGGTGTTTGTTTTCTATTATAGTCTACGTGGCCACTACTCACTAATCAACAACTGCTTGCATTTATGTTTCTTAAATAACTATTTATATGATATGGAGTAATATGCCTCATCACCTGACATGAATCATTATAATCTAAACTCCCTGCTTATGAAAATGTTTAAGGGATTATGTTTTATCGTTGCCTTCAGTTGACACTAAGTTGTAGAAAGCTGAGTCCAGCCAGAAGATAAAGTAGATCAATTAGATTCTGTCTTCTCAATCCTTTCTGATCATAATTATTTTCAATATCTTATTTCACCTTTAACAGAGGTTGTTCTCACTTTCACTGACCATGTTTTAACACTAGTGAATGTGATGCAACTTGCATGAACTTCAATTACCCGTTAACTGATCAATGTTTTCACTTGCCAACATTAACTTCTCTCTCTTGTTATTATTTCAAAACGAAGGCAATTATTTTATGTTTTGAATTAATGATTGCATAATGTTTCATAGATATTTAGGCTGTAACATCCTTTTCTTTTGTCATATTTACTTTGTTTTTGTTTCAAGGAAGATGCCATCCTGTACTGTTTTGTATTCATTGCAAACATATTTTGGCTTGAAGCCTACTTTATGCAATTTCATAGACTAGATACAATTGCCTTTTCTCCTTCACTTTTTCTTATTTATTTTTCTTACGATGCATAAACTGAATTAAGTCCTCTCAATGCTGTCATTGCCTTACATACTGTGTTCTTGTCAATGATTAGAAAAAGAAAAACAGAAAAATGAAGAGCCCCTTCTTTAAACTTCAGTCATTCTAATATATATTAGTGTTTTCTTGTCATGTCAGTCATTTGAGTGTGATAATACGTGTATGTCATTACTTCAAAAAAAAAAAAAAACCATTTTGCAGATAATTAACACAGTCAAAAGTAAGACAATGAAAGGGTATGCAATGTGATTTAAATAATTTTCTTTAAGAAATAAAGTATGACTTAGTGAAGTGATGTGTGGATTAATATATATATATATATATATATATATATATATATATATATATATAAAAGTTTATCGAAGAGGAGGTTAATTAGAGAGATACAAATACGATGTGATTTGACTCTATTTATATAAGGGATTTAAACAATTTTTTATCCAAAATCTTACGATTGATTAACGAATCTTTCATCTTTATATGGTATTCTACATTCTCATTTTTATTCCGTGTGAAACTTAAATTCATATTTAGATTTCCAACAAAATATATATATATATATATATATATATATATATATATATATATATATATATATATATATAAAAGGCTGTTCCTGCTTCCAATGTTGTGCAATATATCTGGATTCTTCTAGTAGAATATGGATTAACCTGCATAAGCATTCATGAACACAATCCTTATTCTGGTGACATTTGACCGACAAGATGGCTTCCACAGTGAGTGGAGGATGAAGGCCCCTATCAACCTCCATGATCACAGGCCAAGAATGAAGTAAACGTTATCGTTTCTCTATTGCAAAGGAAAACAATATATGAAAGCGAAAGCAAAATGGTATGAGACAGAAAAAAAAGAAAGTAAAAGCATAGAATAGGAGGGAAAAATATAACGTATTTTGAAGTACAAAATTATTGACAAACGGTTTTATTCAAATGGCTACATATGCTATTATTGACAAGGACTTTGATCACCTTCCCAATAATGTTGTGCATGAAGTCTCAACTCAACACACAAAAAGGATAAAGGCTCCTTCAATTTTTTCTCTCATATTTTAAAGCCCTTGCAATTGTGTTTGTGATTGACAGTTCGTTGCTGAAATCAGAATTGGACAGCAAATTTTGCTTTTGTAGTAATGGTGTACTGCGTTATCTATTTGTTGCATGAAGTGGTGGACAAGGTATCATAATACTTATCAACCATTGAGCTAGGTGAACTTTGCCTTTATGCAAATATTCCTCTCCTTTAATTTTTTTTTTCCCTTTTATTCTTTTTCAACTTTTGTCTTTTTAGCTATTTCCTTTCCCCTTTTTCTTTTCTTTTCTTCTTCTTCTTTTAAATTGAAGCATGCAAGGACACGTCCTGGTTGAGGTACAAACATTGTACTGACCCCTTTGTGTAGATATACACAGTGTTATCACTTTCATCTCGCAGCATATTATGATGATCTTGTTGTCGGTCAAATTATGCTGGCTGTGAGTCGGTGAGAAAGGTTAAAAGAAAAAGTGCAGTGGAAATGAACTAGTCTTCAACTTATTTTATCTTTGGTTATGTTATACGAAATTACCACCCATTTGGAAATCAAGAAAATGGGGCGCAGATATTTTATTAAAGAGTGACACGGGATGTGGTGTTGGGTCTATCGAGACGTTTATAGAAGATACACAAATACCAATGAGATATAAGTTTAACTATACGAGGAATTGACATTATTTTTTATCCAAAATCTTAAGATGATGGATTAATGAGTTTTTCGTCTTTATATAATACTTTACTTTCTTACTTTTATCTAATATAGGACTTAGATTCACACTGGTGTTTCTTAATCTTTGGATTGTCTGTACAAATTTTCATACCTAAAACTTAACCAAGATATATAAGAAAAAGGCATCGTTTCAAGGCATTAAACTATGATCTCAACACTTGAAAGTAATCAAACCGGGTAATTGATAAAAATTTAAGATTTGAGGTTGTGTTGATTCATGCGTATTACTCTTTTGACTAATTCCTACATTGAGAGTCTCAAATAGCCACGTTTGAGTACTGTTGAAGTCACTTAGAATATGGACAGCTTTTTTGATTGAGAAAAGGGTTTATGGCATTAGTAATATACAATACAAGAACAAGAACCCCTCAGTGTTAGTTGCCTAGAATGTCATTTTTTTTCAATATGTGTTGTGGTTTTCTTCTCTAAATTGAAAAGAAAAAGAAATGTTCATCATTATGTTACTTTTTCATCTGAAGATGATAAAAAGATTCACGCAATAATGCAACAAGGTGGGGGATGCTGAACTAGTAGTACCTTTGTTCAACGGTCTTAAGAACCATCATTGCATGAATTTGTAGCAGACCTGGGTAAAGCCTAATGCAAAAAATACATCTCAAAGTAATCAAATTTTTTACAAGATTCAGTGGCCTTTTGATCTCTTCATATAAAATAAACAAATACATAAACAAAAATAAAGTAAAATCACCTTTTACCATTGACTATGCTATGTTTTATACAAGCAAAAAGGTGTCATGTGATGAACAAATACTTTAAAATTTTACTTCCCTGGATCTCAAAGAGCCAATTAGCATTGAGTCAGAAACATGTACACTTTGCTTTATTTTGCTAAATTTTATCCAAATTTTTAGGCATTCCTAGCTTAACGACGGGGTGATGATGATTTCCTTATAAATTCATATTCAAATGTTCCTCCATGTTACTGCTGTCACTGACATTTTTCTCCCTTGTTACCCTCAAATGGAAGCATGATATTAGGGACCACATAATTTGTTTCATAAAGTTAATCATGCCTTAGGAAGATGTTTACATCTTTAATCATCAATTAGCATTACCAATGAACTTATATGCTGGATTTTGGCTGTAACCATATTGTAAAACTCAATTTGTTCCCTCTTTTTAGTTCCTCGAGCCACTAGTATGAACGTTTTCAAAAATAATTTCACCCTACTCTTTCATTATTGCTCCCAACCCTAACCTAGGATATAATGCTACTTCTAAAACCCTTTTCTACATAATTTCAACCATAGGGTATGTGACCTTTTATGCTTACACAAAAATCAAACGGAGTAAAGTTGGATAATTTTTTATTTCTAAATTCCATGATTAAACTAAGGTAAAGTTGATGCAGGAATGTTCAATATACACATACATATAAATCTCTATACTGGAGAGATATTGTTCGCACGAATTTGTTTTTGGTATCATTCCAAAAAGTCTTTTATCAATGAAGATATAATGTGTATATAAAAACTCATGTCCATTTCTTATTTTATCTTATGTGAAACTTTGTTTGTACCCAACAATTAAGACATTTGTTGAAAAAGAAAAACAAGAAAAATACCTTTTCTTTCATTATTTCTTTTATGTAGAAAAAAATATTCTCTTAACCTATAAATAAGAACTTTTAACAAATAATACTACTATTTGTGCCTGCATTGGTGCTCCAAGTTAAATTAATACTCCTATCTTTGTTGCAACCCATCAACCGAGACAAGTATGAAAATTAGTAAAAACTTGACTCAAAATATACAAACATAAAGTATTTAACTCGTACAGAAGATGCTGGCTAGATGTGCATTATCTCCATATCTTAATTTACTTTAGAGATGTGTCTTATTCCTTGTACCTCAGTACCTAGTTTCTTGTATTCAACTCATTTATCATACTTTAGTAACTCTTATTGAACTTGTCCTGGTTTCAACATAAAAGGACATAGAGATGCGTATATTATTGTGTCCAATAACTTAGTTTGATGTTAGCAACACAATTATATGCCATCTTATGCTGCATTGCCTTCTGCTCCTACTTTGTCGTTTAATCATCCTACACACAATCACTGTCATTTTTTACATTATTGATCAATGCTTATTACTAATGGTTTTCAACTCACTAGTAATCTTGTTCTCATTAATTAGTACTTATAATTTCGTTCTCATTAATTAGATACATGTATCTGTCACTAAATTGCTATGCTTCTGCTTTTGCTTACTGCCATTTGAACACCAACAAAAAGGATTATCACCTTTTCTCATACAAGAAGACAAATTAAGACGCAAGTCATTTTTAGAACTTTATATTTATCTCCATTTAAATATATATCATATCTTGCAAAAACTATTTTCTTTGGATACTCATATATCAACATGGAAGAAAATTAAACACTATAATTATGTATTAACAATGATCTTGTGGCATTTTGGTAGAAAGGTTGTATTTAATTGGATTAAAATATGTTTGAAATGTCCAAGGGTGATTCTTAATTTCCCACAAGAAAACCTTTTCCCTCACTCAATCTCACATTGCTTTTTGACTTGAAGCCTAGAGAGTAACCCTAGCCTAGTACCTAGTAAGGAAAATCCGGTGAGGGAGGGTCCATAGAGAGACATATAAAACTGATATTTTGACCAGAAAAAAGGGAATAAAGTAAAGAAATAGTTTCTCACCCTCTTTTGCAGAAGAAACAGCCAATTATACAAATGGTTGTGCATACAATAAAGAAAACAAGGGAAGAAATAGTGGCGAATTGGGTAATGGGAGACACAGACACACACAGTGGAGAATTTGAAGCAATATAAAAACATGAGACACCCTTCTCACCATATTTGCATCACATAATTTAATTCCAATCTAAATGTTAGATCTCAGCATTTTTCTCGAGATGTTCAATGGAGGATAATAAAAGATGGATATATATATATATATATATATATATATATATATATATATGCAATGTGAAAAGTCAACGGTCAAAGATTTGCATTACTGTCTCTGTCTCCCACACAAATGTGCACATAACACACTTGTAACTCACATTCTGTCACTCATTCCTCAAAACCCTCATAACACAATGCCTACCACTTCCCTCTGGCCCTACTTCCCACCTTCCTGCACTCGCCTCACCATCCTCAGATATATTCAAAGCCAAAACATTTTGGTCTTTTCATATTTTAACACTTGATCAAATAATTTATTTGGGAAACTTCCAATCTTCAAAATGCAAACTTATGATGAATTTCTTTATTTTATTTATGATTAATATATATATATATATATATATATATATATATATATATATTTGTAATATCTCAATTTTTGGATGTCACGGTTACAAGCAAAAATTTAAAATTTTAAAACATATTATCATTGCAGAAATTCAAATTCAATAAACCTTTATAATTAACCAAAGGTTCACCGGGAACACACAATACTAATGAGATAGGAGTCTAACTATATAAGGGATTGACACTGCACTCTACCCAAAACCTTAAGACAATGGGTTAATGAGTCTTTCACCTTTATATAGTGTTCTACTTTCTCATTTCTATCCAATGTGGGACTTGGACTCACACTTGGATTCCCAACAAATCTCCCCCTCAATGGTGAGTCCCTTCCACATTGGTACACTCTCCCTCCCCCTCCAATGGAAGCATTCCTAATTAACCACAACCACGAGTATCCCTTTATATTATCGTTCATCTTAACGGGACACACTTACCCGAAACCCTTCGCCAAGAAGACTTTCGATATAGGGGCCATTGTACTCGTTTAAGTCAGTCACCAAGATGAACCATTGGCTCTGATACCACTGTTGGGTCTATCGAGGAAGAGGTTCACTAGGGAGACACGATACCAATGAGATATGAGTCTAACCATATAAGGGATTAACACCACTCTTGATGGCAATGCTCTAGCTAGGACAAGCCAAATCTAGAAGCAAATCAAGCCATAAGTTCATGGATGAAGATTGCGGAATTTGGTGGTGGTGAAAGGTGTTGATAGCTCATGGTTTTGGTGAGTTGTATGGTGAGGGAAGATGTGTTTAAGGGTTCTCTAAGAGAGGTTGGGCCAACTCTTAGAGGAAGGTGACTAGAAGGGCCTCTAGGGTTGTTCTAGTCTTGATCAAGGAAGAGTATGACCATATTTTGGCAGCATAGAATTACTTAATTCTAAGATGAAATACAAGGGTGGATACACCTTTATTTATAGGTCAATGATGTCTCCTTCTAACTCCAAAAGCACGATCTCCCACCTTTGCTCTCATTGGCAAAAAATGAGGCCTTATAAGGAGTGGACAAGTGTCCACAAATCCTCTCCAATGATGGGAGGACATGTGGCCACTCACAAAACACAATCCTCTTCATTCCTAGAGTGACATATGACCATTACTAAAATAAAAAACTCTCCACTCCTAAGGTGCCATCTGGCTACCTTTTAAAAGTAAATCCTCTCCAATGGAAGCATGACACATGGCACACACTTTCCACTTGGTTTGGATCTCTAACTTTTAAGGAAAATCCTATGCCACTTAGGCCTTAATACAAGCCTTAAACAAACCTACACTACATGGCCTAATACAATGGCCTAAATTCCTACACTACTCTTCAATCCATGCTCCATGATAGCTCCAAAGGTGGCCCACAATGTAGACTTGATGTCATCTTCATGGATGGCTTCCACTCCCTTGAAAGTGCTTGACCATGGCTAGGGAATTTGCCATCATTCCCTCCCTTTTGAAAAGGATTTGCCCTCAAATCTTCAACATGGAACAAAGCAAACTTCCTTATCTTCTTTGGAGTTTTGTGTGCTTCTCCACCAAGGTCAAATACCCATTTTATAACACAAGTTAAATCAAATGAATGATCAAGGTCTTGTGGATTAGGAGCATCTTTGAAGCTTTTATTTGTCTTGTGTTGGATGTATATGTTTGAAAGATTATCCATTCCAATACAAGATTTAACTTTTAGGGATATGCCATCAACTCTCTACCCCAAACCTTAAGGCAATGGATTAATGGGTCTTTTACCTTTATATAGTGCTCTACTTTCTCATTTCTATCTAATGTGGGACTTGGACTCACACTTGGATTCCTAACAACATAGGGGCGAGCTAAGTGAGAATCTGTTAAGAAAATGCTTTAGGAATATTTTAATTTTAATTTTAATTGAGTCAAAGTCTATTCCTTATTTTTAGGATTTAGTTAATTTTTTAATTATGGGTTGGAGTAATGGATTAAAATTAGAATAAAAGTGTTAGTGCGTAGTTACTTTTTTATGTTTAAATACTGTAATGTTTCCCATCATTTAATAATCAATAATACATAAACATTTTAGCTTTAAGCGTGCTACTGTTTTGATTCTAAAAAACCAACAATTAGTATCAATAACCTTTTTTTTCTTGAGGGACCTCTGAGAGAAAAATATGAAAGTATGGAAGGAGATTCAAAATTTTCAACAATAGCACCATCAGAATCACAAGGACGGAAAAACCAGAAAAGCTAAGGCAAAGGCGTGCCTCTTTACTGCAGTTTCACAAACCATTTTCACTCGAATCATGTCTCTAAAGTGAGCCAAAGTGATATGGGATTTTCTCAAAGAAGAATATGATGGAGATGATCGAATTAAAGGCATGAAGGTCTTGAATCTCATTAAAGACTTTGAATTGCAAAAGATGAAGGAATCTGAAACTATCAAGGAGTACTCTGAGAGGCTTCTGAACATAGCAAAAAGAGTAAGATTGCTTCGTTTTGAATTTAAGGACTCTCGTATTATTGAAAAAGTTCTGGTTACCATACTTGAAAGATTTGAAGCTACCATAACCACCTTAGAAAACACTAAGGATTTTTCCAAGATCACCTTGGTAAAGTTGTTGAATTCCTTGCAAGCACAAGAACAACGAAGGGTTATGAGAGAATAAGGCTTTGTTGAGAAACTCTTGCCTGCTAAACATGAAGATAGTTGGAAAAACAAAAAAAAAAGAACCAACAACCAAATAGAGAAGGTGTTGTGAGAAATGAAAGCAAAGTAGGAAGCTTCAAGGGAAAATATCCTCCTTGCAAGCATTGCAACAGGATGAGTCATCCTTTATTCAAGTGTTGAAGAAGGCCTGACGCTAAATGCATCAAGTGCAATCAACTTGGGCATGAAGCTGTCATATGCAAAAACCAAAATCAGCAGCAGGAAGAAGATGCTCAAATTGCAAATGAAGAAGAGGAACATCAACTTTTTGTTGCATGTGTTTCAACCAATGCTTCAAGTGAATCTTGGATAATTGATAATGGTTGTCACCAAGGAACTCCTTAGAGATATGAGGCAAAATGATGTCACCAAAGTCAAAATAGGCAATGGTGATTATATCTCAATCAAAGGAAAGGGGACAATTACAATTACAAGCTGTGCAGACACAAAATTTATTCCAAACGTTCTTTTTGTTCTTGAAATTGAACAAAATTTGTTAAGTGTTGGTCACCTGATTGAAAGAGGATTTAGAGTTATTTTTGAAGACAAAAATTGCTTGATTAAAGATGTAGCTGATCAAGATATGTTCAAGGTGAAAATGAAAGGGAAAAACTTTGCTCTAAAACCATTGAAGGAGGAGCAAACTATATTCTCACTCAAGGAAAATGTGACAGAAATCTGGCACAAGAAGCTAAGACATCCTCATATGTTGGTTGCAAAGAGTTTCTCTTATTTTGCAACAATGGCTGCAACATTGGTTTTGATCCTTCTCAATGTGGTTATGGTTTGCTATGGAGGCAAAACAATTTCTTTCATCAGGAAGATTGATAAGGTTGAGGACATGCCCCTTCATAGTGATGTATTTGCTGCCCCTTCTAGCTACAATGCTCCTCAGCGGGTTCATATGATAATAGGTGACCATGTGGGAAGGGCCATGATCGTATCATGGGTGACAATGGACGAACCAGGAAATAATTTAGTACGTTATTGGAATGAAGCGTACGAGGAAGACCTTCAAGACTATGAAGACGAAGAAGAGAAGGAGCCTAAAGGTGCTAATAAAGTTAACACTGAAGCTGTCAAGAAAGGTTATGTTGAAATTCACAGTTCATGATTCAGAGACTTTTTACTGAAGCGAGATTGATCTTTCATGGACTTTTGCAATTCCTAAAAGAGTGTTAAGAAAATGCTTTAGGAATATTTTAATTTTAATTTTAATTGAGTCAAAGTATGTTCCTTATTTTTAGGATTTAATTAATTTTTTAATTATAGGTTTGAGTAGTGGATTAAAATTAGGATAAAAGTGTTAGTGGGTAGTTACTTTTTTATGTTTAAATACTGTAATGTTTCCCATCATTTAATAATTAATAATACAAAATTATTTTAACGTTAAGCATGCTACTATTTTGAATCTAAAAAACCAACCGAATCAATCATACTAAACATAATAATATAACTAAGAAATGCTAAACATTCATCATAATAATAACACATCAACAACACATCAACAACTTACATACGGTCAACCATCATCATCACAACTTAGTGGTCTATTTCCCTTACACTACCCCACCACCTAATCATCATAGTAAATTCATTACGAGTCACAAGACACATTATTCCCGTATCACACGACCAAAGAGAACCTCTTTCCTGCATCACACGACCAAAAGAGTCATCAGTACCCGAACCATCCTCTTCCCGAATGACACAGCCGAAGAAAATCCCTTTCTCGCATCGCACGACCGAAAGAGTTATCCATACTCAAATCATATTGTCCAAAAACCATACTCACAAATTAATTCTCCCATGATACATGAACTCATGTTCTCTCCACAATGAGTGACACTGTACTTCAAAACCTCCACCCTCGGACACAAAGGCCCATCATTTAAAGCTAAACCTATATTATACAAGCACATTCAAGGACAAAAATAGTGGGTAACGACACCATAACATTCATGAATCGGTCAAACATAATACTAAACACAAGAGGAAGAAACGAAAATCAACACACCACCCCAATTCATGAAATACAATCCAAGTTAACTCACATGCTAACATGTACACGACCACCAACATTCGAATGAAATAAACAATGATCATACAAAACCAAAACAACAACCATTCATTAGAAAGAAACTCAGGTTGAATCCCCCTAGCTGGTCTCGTACGATTTTTGTTTCCAAAATCACTAAGAAACTTCACAATGTCACCAATGGTCCTCCCTCTTTCGATGCCCCGTTCTCGGCTCTATTTTTCTCCTAGAAAATGTCTTTTCTCTCCCTTCTCTTTCTAATTTTCATTTTTTTATTTTAGGGTAACAAAATGTAGACCCCCTTTTACTCTTCCCCTTTTTATCTTCTCCTATTCTATTTCTATCTTTTTAGTGTTAATAAAATCTCTTAATTTATCTCTAAAACTACTAAGATTTCCTCTCTTATTCTCTCTTAACTACTTTTTTAAAAAATCATCAACCACCAAATCTTTTTAAAATCCACGTAATCTTTTAAAATATCTAACAATATCTAATAATGATTTTCTCTAATAATAATATTTCTTTTAATCTTTAAACCCACCAAAATTATACTTCCTATTTTTATTTAACTAATTTTTATAATAACAACGACTAAATCTTCTAAAAGATTTACATAATATCATTTTATTAAACATCCAGATTATTTAATTTGCCTGTTTTTCCTTTCTACATCCCCTTAATTAATTTCTACACCAATTAAATATAGGTAAAATACTTTTTTGTCTCTAAGCAAAAATATAAAAATAAAAAAATAACATAAAAATTATGTTCTAACAAAAATATATACTCAAAAACACTAATTTCCAAAAAAAAATCAAAAGTCTCAAAACTACTTTATTTTTAAAACCTAGATGTTTTATATATACTAAGTTTATAATATATTTGAGTAACTAAAAATAATAATAATAATAATTTTAAAATTTATATTAAGAATATGTTTTTGTTAATTAACAGTTAAAATGCGAGATCTGATCTGTTTAAGTTTAGATAATATATTTTAAATTAAATGGAAAAAATAAAAATATTTTTTGAAAAAAATTTAAATGAGTTTAACACGATTCATTTAACACAATTAAATGGAAGATAAGATTATAATTATAAATTTTCTATAATATTTTTTAAAGTTTATGGATTAATTATTTATTTTATTTTAATGAACGGAAATTAACTAGAAAACAAAGTTGTTTGCATTGAAGCAAAGAGAATAAAAATTGAGAAAAATGAAGACAAAGTTTGAAGATAATTTAATAAATGTGATAGATAAAAAATGTTTTAATAGATAAAGTTATAAAATTACAATTTTATCCATGTAGTTAAAATTAATTTAAAATAAAATATGAATAATTATTTGTGTGGTTAAAACCGCATTCTCCTTGTGATCCATGAATTCAGTTGAAAAAGAATTATGAAATAAAATTTGAATACAAATGATTGTGAAACTTCAAAATTTGAATAAACCGCATAAAACTGGTTTATGTGCCAATTAGGTTTCCTGTATGCATTATAGTTCTAAGCTTAATTTCCATAATTCTGGATCATTCCTAGTTTGTGCATAGCATTGAAACCACTCACATATGCATAAAATTTACATTCTCATATTCTGATTCAAATGTGTTGTCATGAATATTTTTGCTATCATGTACGTTGTCATCATTCAAGCATAATGAGCAATTTTTACTTGTTGAGATCTTGATCTACGTAGTTCTGCATTCCATAAAAATTATGCATAAAAAACTCCAATTCTAGAAGTGGTAAACTCTCCAAGCATAAAAAATTAATATTTCCAAAAACAAAACATAAAAACTATACTAAAACTGAAAATCTAAATCTAAATTTTAAAACTCTAGACTAGAATTGAAACTAAGCTAAACTAAAAATTGTACTACATTACTCACAAAGACTAAGAATACACTAAACTAAAAACTAAACTTAAAAACGTGTCTAAGTTGGAGTAAATTGAGATTGTTTTGGTGTGAATTTAGATTTTAAGTTGGCGAATTGAGGAATAAAACTAGCAACCTAAACTAAAGTACTAGAACTATTATCTAATCATTAAATCCTAAAAAGATAAACTAAATTCACCCTATTAAACATGAATTTTATACTAATTCTAAAGCTACCTATGTTATAATATATAGCTAAAGTAGTTAACAAAGCTAAAACTAGGTATAACTAGCTATTCCAAATGAAGCTAAACTAAAACAACTAAGCTATTGATTTTAGAAATTAATTCTAGAACTAAAAACCAAAATCTCTAGAAAAAGTAATTAAACATGATAGATATAATCTTGGTTAAGTGTAAGAATTCTTTTAATAGCTCTCCAAACGTTTATTTTTCGAGCACCAGTCTAGCCTACACTAGTCAACCTAGTCTATCCCAATTTAATATAACTCAATCAATTACAACCCAACCCAATACCAGAGTCACAAGACCTTAAGATGGAACATATTGATTCTGATGATTATGTAGATTATTAGAACCTGTATGACACTTATAATATGGGGATTAGTTTAGTTTGGACACTAATACTAAGGATTATGTTTGATTAAGTTTGGTATCGTTTGACTTTGTGTTTACATATATTATTGTACATATGTTTAGTATTGTGATATGTTTACATTTAATGTGATATGAGCTTGGATGTTCATTATTGAATATTTAGTATTTTGTCTCTGTAATTTGGAAAGTTTGTTTGTGGTTTAGAATGTATGCAGGCACTAGTGCAGTAAAGGGAAACAACAACGGTTATGTTCGCTTATACGCAGCGGTTCTGCAACCGAGGTATATACAGGCGAGGCAAAAAGGGGTAGGTTTTTTGCATTGGTTCTGAACTGGGGCAAAAAGGTGTGTGCTTTTGCCTCGGTTCACATCCAACTGAGGCAGTAAAGGGATGTTTTTTTGTTTTCATCATTCGCCCGATCAGTTCTTAGCCCATGGCTGCAACCCATCGATGCCCACCGCTCGATCTCACACCACCATCATCAAAGAATCCCAGAAATCCAAATCAAATATCCGAATTTCAACATCAAAATACAATAACAGTAAACCCGAACAGAGAATTTCAATCTTCACGGCTCATCCTGCAATGAATCAGAAAATCAACCCCCAAGACGAAATGCAAACTCCAAATCACTACAAGAACGAGGACGGCGCGCTCCCACCACCACTCCTGCAGAGAATCAATCAAACAGAAAACAACTCAATCGAAATTAGAAAAAGGGGAGGGAAGGAAGCTTCCTCCTTTGCTGCGAATTAGAACGGAGAGAAGAAGAAGAGCAAGAACCCTAGGTTGTCCGCGCTAGATGAAGAACCCTAGGCTTGGTTGGACGCACGACTTGAAGTAAGACGAATCGGAACAGAGAAGAAAAAGGAAGCCTCCCTCTCGGCAACGCGAAAAAGAACCCGTTTTGGCTTGCGTGAGACCCCGACCGGTGCGGCTGGGAACTTTTTTTTAGGCGCGAAAGGGAAGAGGAAGAACATTGTGCGAGAAAATGCGTTCACGTTTAGTGTTATGAGTCTGAACTTACGTAGGGGCTATTACCTCGGTTAAGTAAAAGATTGAAGCAATAAGCACCCTATAGGGCTCGGTTCGCGCCTAAACCGAGGCATACTAGTATTTGAAACGTTCGGTTCAAAAATAGGTAACCTGGCTAGTGGGACATACTACCTCGGTTCATAGCAGAACCGAAACCGAACGGTCCTATTGCCTCTGTCCCCAGACAACCGAGGCATATTAGTGGACAAAATGTACTTGGAACTTTCGGTTCTAGAAAAAGTCACATATATGGTGCCTCGGTTCATAGCCGAATCGAAATCGAACGATCCTATTGCCTTTGTCCCCAAACAACCGAGGCATATTAGTGGGATATATTGCCTCGGTTCACAGCAGAACCGAAGCCGAATGGTCCTATTGCCTCTGTCCTCAAACAACCGAGGCATATATATGGACAAAATGTACTTGGAACGTTCGGTTCTAGAAAAGGTCACCTGTCTGATGCCTCGGTTCATAGCCGAAATGCCGAACGGTCTTATTGCCTCTATCCGCAAACAACCGAGGCATATTAGTAGGACATACTACCTCGGTTCTATGAACCGAAGCCGAACGGTCCTATTGCCTCTGTCCCCAAACAATTGAGGCATATAAGTTCGCCATACTACGAAAATGCCACCGCATTTTTATATGCTTCAGTTTTTCAAAACCGAAGCGTATGGACTGTGTTAAAAAACAATTTTTTTACTAGTGAGGTTTATTTAGGAGGCTCCATAACTGCATAATATTTATCGACAGACTTAGTGATGAATAAATTCATTGGTAAAGTACATTCTTGAATTATTGATGGGAAACGAATATACTCGTTAGTAATTACCGATAGACCCCTTTTCTCTCTGTAAACTTTACAGACAGACCAATTATCGACTAATTTCTTTTTGTTGAAAATTTGTCAGAAAAATGTTATTGTTGATAGATTTTGTAGTTACTAATGGAAAATGGTTGTCAGTCATATCTAATTTTTTTGTAGTGGACTATGAGAAATGCTTTAAACAATAGGTCATAAATGACAACAAGAGAGGCTTCGCTTGTGTTTCACGAACGACTACAAAGAAGATTCAAAACTCTTGGAAACCACAATGCAGACAACAACAAAAGTCAAAAAGCAAAAAAGAGAAGTTCGAAATACATATTCAGTGCGAGAATGAAAATAGGACATACTACATCAGTTCTTAGTCTTAACCGATGTAGTATTCATTTTAATTTTTATTTCTTAAATTTGAAAAAATTACTACAACTCAACCCACTACAATCTAACCTAGTACCATATCCACAAGACCCTGAGCACGAAGACACTGATTATTAAGTAGATTATTATGACCTGTATGACACTTAGAATATTAGATATTAGTTTAGTTTAGACACTGATAATGAGGATTATGTTTGATTAAGTTGATTGAGTTTGACTTTATGTTTACATATATTATTATACATTAAGTTTATTATTGTGATATTTTTACATTTAATGTGATATGAGCTTGGATATTTATTATTGAATATTTGGTATTTTCTTTATGTAATTGACAAGTTTGTTTGTGGTTTAGAATGTATGCAGGTCTGTTTTGGAGGCATGCAAAACTAACTTCAAAGTTTGTATTATATTTAATGATAGACTTACCAAATAATAAATTCGTGGGTAAAGTACATTCTTGAATTATTGACGAAAAATGAATATACTCGTCAGTAATTATCGATGGACCCCTTTTCTATCTGTAAATTTTATAGACAGACAAATTATCAAATAATTTTTTTCTGTCGAAAATCTATCAGAAAAATGTTATTATCGACAGATTTTTGCAGTTACTGATGGAAAATGGTTGCCAGTAACATGCAATTTTTTTGTAGTTGACTATGAGAGATGAACTAAAAAATGGGCCATGAGCGAAAACAAGAGAGGCTTCGCTTGTGGGTCATGAAAGACTACAAAAGAAGATTCAAAATGCTTGGAAACCACAATGTAGACAACAATAGAAGTCAAAATGAAAAAAGTTAAGTTTGAAATACATGTGCAGTGCGAGAATGAAATAAATATATCTTAACCAAGAAGGGAGGAATTGGTTTAAAACTAGTTTTACCCTTCTTGAAAAATTTCTGGTGTATTAAACCGTTTTCAATGAACTTTTCAACTTTTTAAAGAATTAACAGATTATTAAGCAAAGGCAATGAAATAAATCATACAAGAATTTATATTGGTTTAACTCTTCAAGATTTTATATCCAGTCTTCTTCCAACAACCTGAGCTGAAAGGAAATCCACTATGAGAAAGTGTCAAGATTACAAACTTACAAGATTCCCCTATGTAATCTAAATCTTTAACCAAAACAAGAATTAACTCCTAAGGGTGAGGCTACACACACTCACACTAGGAACCTTACCTACACAACAAAGGAAACAACAATTTTCAGAAATTACAGGAAAAATAAAACTTGCACACCTCTAGTGCTAATATTACAAAAGCAAAAAAAATCTAGATGCCTCTTAGATCTTTCCTCTCATTATTGAAGACATGCAACCTTGTTTTTCTTCAATTGATGTTTCGCTTCTCCAAGAATGCTCCAAGCCTTCTCAAAAGATGTTCTCGTGTCATAAATTAATGTTCTTAGAATGCTTTTTGTGCCTGCAAAAGGAATAAACCACATATATAGTTAATTTGGGATTGGAAGTGTTGCAATCGAACAAATACCAACCCGTTTTTAATCTGTGTTAATTGTTCAGTTGATTTCCATTCACAATTCTGTTCAAACCCCTTTCCTCCCATTACGTGTTTGATCTAATGATAGAACCAAAGTTTGGTCCTTGAGAGACGAGCTAGGAGTTAATTCCTAGTATACTGCACTTAATTGCACATTAGTTTGATTCGGGTACGGCCTTGATCAGAGGGTAGTATCACAGAGCTAAAGGTTGTCAAGGGTTTTTGAACGTGCGATTCATCATTGCTTGTTTTTAATGACTACCGCACAATAATCAAGGACACACATTAAGAGAGACTTCGTTTTGGTTATTGTGATAGGGTTATTTCTGGAATTTAAAGAGTATGATCAAATTCCATATGGTTAGACGCTGGGTCACTTTTAATTCTTCCATCCTTAGCAATTCATTTTCAAATATTTATTGAGCATAAAGACAATCATATTTTCAAAACAATAATAGATCTCTTGTTATTTATTTTAAGATGCTCAATCAATGCCTACGTAGTATCAACCAAGCAGACTATCATGCATGCAATTAGGAGACAACAATAATATTTACAGTAATTCATGATGGTCTTATCTTACAAGTGGTATGGTAAGCGTACCTCTTTCCTTTTTTATTTTGGTCTTTGTTTAGTTGTGTTCTTCTCCAGATGCTTGAAGCCTTCGTCTTATTTGTCCTGCTTTGGAATGTACACTCTTCGTTGATTATGCATCATCAATGTCCACTCTTCGGGTCTTATAACAGGTGTCTTACCCAATCATGCAGTACATCAGAGAGCTTGAGAATTTGAGCTTTTGGTATCCATCTGGCTTTGTGGCTAGACGCTTCTTGTAAGGCTGACATGTGGGTTTCAAGATATTCTCTTCAACTTTGCCATGTGAATTGCTTCATTTTTTGTGACATTATGATCTTTTATGAAGGTGTAGTTTCTACCTTTCCTCATAAGTAATTTAAAACCTCGACTATCGCCATATAACTTTCTTAGCTCTTTAGATATTTCATTATTTGTTTTACTGAGAACATTGAGTTGTTTGATATTCTCAGTAGTGGTGGCACACTTGACTTCTTTCTTGTACTCCTGCGGTGATTTTTGTTTCCCTATTTTTGATGTAAGCAGTTCATCTTCTAGTGTGTTGACGTAAGCTTCAACTCTTTTAGTCTTCTGTTCAGATAGTGCGAGCTCCTAGCTAAGTTTCCTTTTGAGATTCTTCTTGCTTGTATTTCTATCTTATGACTTATTTTGGCCAATGTTGCACATTTGGCTAGAATTTTTTCATAAGCGTTTGTGACGGATTCCAACTCAAAGAAATCAATCTCTTCATCAGCATCATCTACAAGATATATGAGATCTTCTTCTTCAACCTCCGAGTAGTAGCTTGAACTAATGTTATCCTTTGTGTTCTTAAAATTTTAGACAAGAAGAGGTGCATCATTATTGCACATATCGTCTTCCATTCTTCAGGATCGTTTCCTCGAGTCTTGCTAAGAACTAGCCCCGCGAGGTTAGATCTGATACCAACTGAAGTACCTAAAAAACACTATAAGGGTGGGGGGGGGGGGGGGTTGAATAGTGTTTTAGGAAAATGTTTTTCGCAACCCTTCTAATATAGCACGTTGTCAAGCGTGTAAAATATTCTTTTCAAAAGCTTAGATGCTCAACTTAAAATATAAATGTTGAAAATATCGACATGTTATTCAGAATAATTTCTACTGCAATGTTTGTAAGAACATTCTGTAAAAGTAAAGGATCATTTAGCTTGAAAGTTCTTATATTTTCAAATATAAAACTCAACTGCAGGTTTTCTAAGAGTATCGTTTAGTAAAGAAAAGAGATAAAAACACAAGAGATTTTATACTGGTTCGCTCCAACTGAGCTACATCTAGTCTCCGTTGGGTTCCACTATAATCTTCACACGATTACAAATGAGTATTATCACCATTCCTGGTATCAGCTACCTCGTCGATATTTTCTTTGAGTATTCACACCACTCTTGGTACTCAACACCCTGCCAAGATTTCCTTGAGTATTCAAACCACTCCTCGTACTAGAATACCACGCCTAGATTCGTCAACTCAAAAGTGTTCAGTGGTAAGTGTTTTAATTCTCTTCAAAATTGCAATCAAGAGGGGGGTTGAATTGGATTAACCTTTTTAATAGTCTTTTCAAAATCTTTGAGTTCTTGGCTTCTTGAAATCAATAAACAAAGAATA
This sequence comes from Vigna reflexopilosa, assembly GCA_027742785.1. NCBI lineage: Eukaryota > Viridiplantae > Streptophyta > Magnoliopsida > Fabales > Fabaceae > Vigna > Vigna reflexopilosa. Next base: position 32,378,164 of record CM050925.1, on the reverse strand, counting down.
ATGAATCAACAAGTAGAGAAAGGGTAGAGAAAGATCAAAACACAAACAATCTATATTGGTCCGACTATCACAAGCATACATCTAGTCCTTCTTTAATAACCTTAGTTGAAGGGAATTCACTATAATGATTAAGTATACAATAATACAGAGAAAACCCTCTCGATGCAATCCTCTCACTACTCAAAATCAAAATAGCAACACAAGAGATGAACACACTCAATCTCTTACAAATACCAAGAGCAATCCTAGCTTTTAAACCTGGCTAACCCCATACAGACACATAATACAAATTGTTTGAAGAACCTGTAACAAACTCTTCAAAATGCAGAATTAATAAGAACCAATGTAGTCCAATTGCCTTGAATGAATCCTTGTTATTTGATCACCAACATAGCTTTGATTCCTCCAAGAACGTTTTTTTGAGAACACATGTACACAAACTCGGAATATTTTTCAGTATTGGAAAATTTTAATGTTATGGAAACAGGTCTCAAGCTACGTATATATATGATTTTCAAATCCTGTCATAGTATAACCGATTATATTAATCACATAATATATTATGCTTTTTCTCTGTTTTAACATATTATCCTATGTGTGTGATTGATTATTTCATGGCTTATGCCTATGACTGCTTCTTCTATCAATCTTAACAGATTAGGCTAAGTATGTAATGGATTAGACTAAGCTCTCGGTTTTAATTGATTATCAAACTTATGTAATCGATTATATTAACACTTAACCATATTAGTCATCCATTTGCCATCCTTAACAAATTATCTCACTTATATAATAGATTATGGTTAGCTCTTTGTTTTAATCGGTTATGTAACCTGTATAATCGATTATAACAGAACAGTTTGCCCATGTTAGATTTCTAAGTGATTTGGTTAAATCTAATAGATTACATAACTGATTTAATCGATTATTTATACTAGAAATGAGATTATTAATCCGTTTTGAGGTTGATTCATTCAACATTAATGAAATTACATATCTAGTACAAACATGATAAAGATAAAACATTTGTTATGTCATTTGTTGTGCAAGAAACCATTAATGATCATTTAATTATTTATCATCAAAAACTAAGATATAAAGACACAAAGCTCCCCTTATCAACACTACCGTTAGGTGGCATTTTACAATTAAGCTCTTTTAATTTGAAGATACCAAATGTATAAATACTTCATCACGAGATGGCGTGTTTGTTTTGCCCGTGGTATCATCTTGATTCAAGTAAATACTTCTTTTTCTTTTGTCTCTTTGTAGACAGATAACGTTTAGCTTGCTCAGGCTTTCTTATGTGTTTTAACAATTATGTCTTTTAATTGTTTTAGTCGAAGACGTCGTCTTGACCTGTTTTGTTTTCTAGAGAATCCAAATACCTACTTCAAGTATTTTAAGCATTAAGCATTTAGCTCAGTTCTCTCTCAGACACCTTTAGACAACACATCGTCTAGTCATGCGTCTGATTGTTCTAGCCTAAGTGTTTTTGTATTTCCTAGGACCTAGGTGTTTTCCTATGATTTCTATGTTTGGGGTTCAGGTTCTAGTTTTTGTTTGTTTGGGGTTTTGACTCTATGTTTTTATCTTAGGTTGTTTTCTGATCTTTGACTCGTTTTAATGTTATTTGGTTAAACTTCAAAACAAGAGATCGTGTGTTTATATAGACGATTTTTTCTTTAATATAGGATATGCAGATTATCACTTTCGGTGATGATATATCATGACGTGGCAAATTGTGGATATCTGTTCTCAGGGATCGTCGAACATTCACTTTATTTCCTTTTTCATCGTAAAAACACTTATCTTTTTTTTTTCACTTCTTTCTAATTTCTTTCTCTCATCCTTCTTTTTATCCACTTTAATTTATACTTCATTGCCCACCATTTATGGTTTCAAATTAAAGATCTCCACTCTTCCAAAATCACATTTTCAATGTCTAATAATTCATCACATTTGTCTCATATAATTTAGCTTTAGTATAATTCAAAATATCTAAATATAGTATTTGAAATCCCACATCGAGTAAAAATAAAATCAATTTATAATATATATGAGAGTGCAAACCTCACCTTATAAGTTAGTTTTGTGAGATTGAGTTAAACATGAAGTCCATTTTTTAATATGGTATAGAGTCATGGTTGTTTATCCTAACAAAATTTGTGTTTGTTGGTTAAAGTATATATATATAGGTGAAAACTTCATCTTACAAACCGATTTTGTGGAGTTGAATAGGATTTTGAGTGAAAACGAGTTCTTTTATTCTATATATACTTTTTTTTTTGTTTTAAGTAGTGTTTCTTTTAAAAAAAAAAAGTTCAATTTTAGTGGTGTTTATATATATGTTTATCACAAGTTTTATAAAAGTGCCTTCATGTTTATTCCTTTGCTTTTATCATTTTATTAAACCTTCTTTTTCTTATTTTTCAAATTTAATTATATATATATATATATATATATTATTACTCGATAGATTTTGCTTAATGGAAGTAAAAAAAGAAAAGTTATTTAGGTATTTTATTTTCAAAATGACGAAGAATATGCAAGATGCAAACAATGTCAAGATGTTAAACAGTGCAAGCAAAAGAATATTATGTTTTAAAACAACATCACAATGTAGAGAATAAAAAACGATTTGAAAAATCTCGAAGAAGAAAATGCATTTTTTTTCTTAGGGGATACACTAGAAGTGAAAATTGGAGAGATTGATTCTTGCCAACTAGCTAATACAAATAACAAGTTGACAGCTTCAAAATAATGAACTTTGGATTCTTGCTTCAATGTCAAAGCCCATATCATTCATACAATACACGTACTTCATTAAATTCTTCGAACTCACATTTGATTATAAAAACAAATGAACATTTTCTGTTAACAATATTTTATATTTTTGTAGCCTTCTTCGAATATGGCTGAGCTGCAACTTGCTAGTAGTGGTAAATACATGCGAATATAATTTAAACATTTTTCCACTTTCAAGCAAGAAATTGTGGGCAAGTGTTTCGTTTATGTGTTGAATACGAGAAAAATCATGTAATTTCCAACAAGGAAAAGGTCAGATTATTGTGCAAGTGCATGTGTTGAACTCAAGATCATAGCTAGGTTTCAGAAGGGCGAATCAACCACACTTTTGGGAAACATGAAAATCTGAAAACCCATGATGTTGGAGTCCAACATTGGAGGTTAGGGAAAAAAAATGGTCAAATTAACAAGCCGTGTTAGGACATTAATTAAGCTCGTGGGATTAATATAGTATGTGTGCGTGAAGCATATAAATTGTGTGGTTGACTCTTAATATATATAACCTAATTGAACTTCTAAAGGATATGTTAGGTACCGAAATTGAGGAAAATAATGGAACTTCATGAGTTACCTCCTCAATCTTCGATCACCCACATGTGTGTGTTTTTGTTTTTATTTTCTTAGGAATGAGATATGATATGATACTCTTTTATGTCATTATCATGTAAAATTTTTAGAAAATATTTTTTAACAATTTTTTTGACAACTTTTTTACTATCGTTTATGTAGTAGTTTGTGATTGGTCCGTTTCAAATATATAAATTAATAAAATAGATTGTGAAAAAATTGTTAAAAGAATTGTTAATCACTATAAATTTAAGTATTAACTTCATCGATTTCAAATCCATTGATCACTATAAATTTAAAATACTATAAATTAAGTATTAACTTCATCAATTTACTAGTCCTATCTATTTGTATAATAAAATTTGACTTCAATTCATCAAATCTTATATTATAAGGCTTGTTGGAGTTAACGTTTCTCAATATTGTCTTTACTTGAATAATATGATTTTGTTCTTTTTACAACCAAATTCATGTCCAAATTTGACAATTAATTGAATATGCAATTTTCCAGTTGAGATAGTTTATAGAAATTTTTTATATTTTTTTTGGTATGATAATGGATTAAGGATATACTTATTATTGTTGTAATATAATAGACTCACCTATTTCAAATGTTTTTCTTTCATCTTGTAGAAAAGGTGTCTAAGAGGTGATAATTTTTTGTTTTTTGTTTTGTTTTTCTTATTTTCTTGTTTTTTTTTTTCCTTTTTTTATTAGAGTTAGGAGAACTCAATTATTTTATTTTAATATATTTGTTAAATCCTGCATTACATAGTTTATAATTGATTCACTTTAACACATTATTTTGAGTTCAGATCATGTATATATAATAGTCTTAAGTAACTGAAGAGATCATTTTGTAGTGTGTATGTAAGTTTTTTTTAAAAGCATAATTTTTAAGAGTAAATGATATGTAGATAAAGTATTTTTACAGAATTGTTTAATCTAAAATTGTTATGCACAGTTAATATTTCCACAATTATTTGATCTAAAACAGCCATGTAAATTATTTGATCTAAAAAGTTTTCTCTATATAGTAATTATATTACAAATGTTCTATTACTTAAAAATGTATAGAAAAGAAACTTTTTGAAAAACAAAATATAGGTACATAATAGTATCATTTTTACATTTATTAATATAAAATTAAAATTGTCATAAAAATATAAACTTTTATATTTAAAAAATAATGGTATCATTTTTATATTTATTTGACAGAAAATATAAAATTAAAATTATGATAAAAATATAAACTTTTATATTTAAAAAAAAATTAAAAAAGTAAAAAATAAATAAAAATAATACCAAACTAAAGTAAAAAATTTAGATGTGTAAAAAAATGTCATTTCCAACTGTTAGTATATATAGTGAATTATAACAATTTTCCTTTAATTTTGACAACATAAATATGATTTGACGACTCAAATTTTACTTTCATATATTTCACATGAAAATAAAACAAAAAAGTTGGTTTGTTGCTTATGGCTTACGTCTCAAGTTTGGTTTTGTTAGAAAATGACTCATCGTGATTTTTAAGATCCACCTTTTGCCACATTATTATAAAATATCTTGTTGCCTTAAGTATTGCGCTACTTATTTATTTCATACGTATTATGCTTCAGGATCACACATATTTTCATATTTTTGAAGCATAATTAAATAGCTTTATATATATATATATATATATATATATATATATATATAAATGAGAGAAACTATGACGAGACACAATGAGATGGGCATACAATAATATTATCAAGGATATTTATGATTATGTTAAAAGTAAATAAAAATAATTAGTTTATTATATTGGTTGGTAATGTTGAGTTTATTAAGAAGAAGATTACATGTGAGTTACATAAATATCAATAATATTTGACTTAAACCATATAAAATATAACATTACTTTTATCCAAAACTTTAAAATAATAGATTAATAAATCTTTTATTTTTATATATTATTTTACCATTTTATTTTTATATAATGTTGGACTTGAACTCTCTTATATTCGTAACCAAAATGAAAAAACATAAATATTGAAATTAAGCATGTTGTAATATAAAACTATAAATTATAAGTTATTATTTTATACAGATGAGTAGAAGTGGATACGGTTAAAAGATACTAAAATTACTTTCTTTCTGTATTGTTAATAAATGCATAGAGATTTTCTTACAAAAATTAATTTATAAACATCTGGTGTAGGTTTTGTTTCGCATTAAGTTCATAATTGATATCTAATTGAAGTTATATTTTTTTATGAAATAATCAAATTTTGATGTTATTCACAAATATAGAGTTTATCAACTTATATATTATTATTGTTTTTGCATTGATTATAGGACATATGACAAACTCTTTTTATAAGAAAACAATCAAGAAATTTTCGTTAAGTCTCTGTTTACTTTTATGGGCGAAAATGTATATATTCACTAAAAGTATATATATATATATATATATATATATATATATATATATATATATATATATATATATATATATATATATATAAACATTCTTTGCTCAACTTTCTCTTTAATATTAAAGAGTGTGTGTATAATTTTACTTTTTTAAATAAATAATTCAAATTAAATTATTAAAAAAAAAATTATTTGTTAATTTTATAATAATTGTTTATTGCTATTTAAATTTATTTTAACTTTAATTTATATTTCTAAAAATATGATAGTAAATTGATTTAAAAAAAATATTTTATAAATTATCTTTTTATACATAATATACAAAAATAAATTATTTTATTATATCAATCAAATTAACTATAAATGTTTTCTTCATTTATTTTTTCCTTTTTAATTCAAACAACTTTAAATTCTATCCTCTTTTCCTTTATTTGTTTTGTTTTTTCACTCTTCAAATCCACTCCCTAATTCAAACAAAGCTCAATTTTTTACATTTTAACTTATTATTGATCAATTTTAAATTTGTGGAGAGACAATTTTTATTTTTGTTTCTAGAAGGACTCACGAGAAGTTTTTGAAAGGTATTGATAATAGTTATTAGGAGTGTAGGTATTGATAATAGCTCTGATACCATATTAGAAAGTGAGCTTTTAAAGTCTAACTCAATCCTACAAAATCGGCTTGTAAGGTGAGGTTTGCACCTCACTTATATATTATAAATTGGCCTTTATCTCTAGTCGATGTGGGAATTCCAATACACCCATTTCACGTCGAGGTATAGACATCTCGTGCGTGATAGTAGAAATTGGGTGGTCCAATAGCGGCCCGACAACGGGTAGAAACAGAAATGCCCACTTAGAACTCGCTAGGATAGGCTCTAACCATGGCTCTGATACCATATTAGAAGGTGAGTTTTAAGGCCTAACTCAACCTCACAAACCACTTGGTTATAGGTTTTAGGTTCAGTAACTTGGGAAAGATTAAGGACATATGATTTAGGAAGAGATGATATAATGCATCATATGAGAGATATGAAGAGATAGGATATTTGGTACCTGTGGATGACTGAGTGGCAGAAGAAGTAGATAACATGTTGCAATGATAGTCCTGCAGATAAGATGGTTTATGTTTTGGCCTGGTTGATTTCCTTTGTGGAGTAGCAGTGGCAGGTTCAACAGAAACAGGTTGAGAAGAAAAAGTAACAGGGTCTGGAACAATAGAAGGAGGAGATGTAGGTGGTAAAGAGGGTTGATCAGTAGCTTCTGCGAAAAGAGGTGATGGAGAGGAAATGATTTTGGTGACAAAATCCAAGGAATTTGAATTTTTGTGTATCAATAGGTGAGTGCTTGTCACTAGTAAGAAAAGGAAATATGTTTTAATAAAATACTACATTCCTTGATAGAAAAATTTCCCTTGAGTTGAAATCTAACAAAAGGTAGCCTTTTACTCCTTTTTTAAAACCAAGTAAAACACATTTTCTTGCACAAGGCTGAAATTTTGTTCTATGAGCTTGAAGAGTTGAAGCATAGCAAAGTGAGCCAAAAACTTGTAAGTAAGTAATGTAAGGTTTAACATTGTGTAAAAGCTGAGATGGAGAAAAATATGTCAAAACTTTGGAAGGTAAAATATTAATGAGTTGCACAGCATAACGAACAACAAAAGACCAGAAAGTTATGGGCAAATGGGATTGAAACATTAAAGATCTAGCAACATTGAGAATGTGTTGATGTTTTCTCTCAACAACTCCATTTTGTTGAGGAATTTCAACACAAGATAATTGATGTTGTATCCCTTTTTGTCGATAAAAATCTGTCATTGCAAACTCATTACCATTATCTGATCTAACAGCTTTTACATCAATGCCAAATTGTGTTTTGATATAAGAAACAAAGCCAATAAGTTGTGATCTTGTATAAGACTTACTTGTCATCAATTTAATCCATGTGAATCTAGACATATCATCCACTATAGTTAAGAAATATTTGAAACCATCAACAGAAGAAGTACAATATGGCCCCCAAATATCAAGATGAATTAAATCAAAAGGAGCTTTTGAAACAGTAGTACTTAATTGAAAAGGCAATTTTCTTTGCTTAGAATAGTGACAAGTATCACAATGAGTGTATTTTGTATCAGGTAAAGTGGCATACATGGTGCGTAATTTGGTATAACAAGAAGAAGAAGGATGCCCTAGTCTAGAGTGCCAAATATCTATAGAGTCAAGTCTTATTGTAGAACAAGCAACAGAATTCTCAGGAGAAATAGCAGTTGGTGAAGCAAGGGGTGTAGATGCAGGAACTATCATGACATACAAGCCATTTCTGTTTCTATTCCACCCATTGTCGGGCCGCTATTGGACCACCCAATTTCTACTATCACGCACGAGATATCTATGCCACGACGTGAAGGGGGTGTGTTGGAAGTCTCACATCGACTAGAGATAAGGCCAGTTTATAATATATAAGTGAGGTGCAAACCTTACCTTACAAGTCGGTTTTGTAGGGTTGAGTTAGGCTTAAAACTCACTCTTCTAATATGGTATCAGAGCCATGGTTAAAGCCTATCCTAGCGAGTTCTAAGTGGGAATTTCTGTTTCTATTCCACTCGTTGTCGGGCCGCTATTGGACCACCCAATTTTTACTATCAAGCACGAGATGTCTATACCTCGGCGTGAAGGGGGTGTGTTGGAAGTCCCATATCGACTAGAGATAAGGTCAATTTATAATATATAAGTGAGGTGCAAACCTCACCTTACAAGCCGGTTTTGTAGGGTTGAGTTAGGCTTAAAACTCACTCTTCTAATATCTAATTCAACTCTATAAAATCAGTTTGTAAAGTGAGATTTACATCCACTTATATATTATAAATTGATCTTATTTCTAATTACTGTGAGACTTGCAACCAATTGTCCCATTAGGTTTGATTTTAAAGTTGAATCATGGACCTTTTTGAAGCACCATTATGATTGTTGGAATTGGTTAATTATTTATGTTTGAAGATAGGTTTTGCTTTTTGTGGGAAGTGGATGAATTGGCAAAAATTATTGACCCGAAGAAGAGAAATTGAGGGGTTTTTGAACCAACACACACAAACAAAAACTAAACACAAATTCAAAACATCGCTACTTTTCAATCTTAACTACACTTCATTTATTCATGTCAATTTTAATGCTATCCATTTAGGTCTCAAAAATATATTTTTTTTGTGGGTGTCTTAGTGAGAAGATATATACACTGTATTTATGAGAACTTTATCAAAAAGTTTATTTTTTTTAAAAGATTATACTGCTCATTTAATGAACTTTTTTTACGATTTTTTTGTCTTTTACCGACCACCAAATCGAGTGGCCGACCACCAGACTAATCATTAGACCGAGTGACCGACCATCAGACCAAATGACCGAGTGGTCGACCACTAGATCGACCACCAAGTTTTTATTTCATAATCAGACTTTTACTGTCACTTCAATTAAAAATATACTGTCAGCATGTCACACCAGAACCTCTTAAATAAATAGAAAACATTATTATTAGAACAAAGATAAGATTGAATGGGGATAAATTTCCTTACTAATAATATGATATTTTAGAGCATAGTTTTTTATGATATAGCATTAATTGATATTAAATGAACTATTTAGTAAACGTTTGCATCTAATCCAATACACTGTCATTTTCTTTTTTCTTCTTTATTTCTCTTTTTGTCTGTCTCTGCCAGTCTATGCGACCTCCTCTGTAATGCAACACCTGTAGAAGGAAGAAGAATAAGAAAAAATGATAATTCTATTTGATTGAAGAGGGATTTTCTGTTGCAAAATAATTTTTTGGGAAAAAAAAAATACAAACAAAGACCTTGAAATGGTTATGCATGTACGACAATTATGATTCCAAATTTTTCAGTTTTGTCTTCCTTCGCACAGTTAGGTTAACAACACTTAGACAAATTAATTTGAGAAATCTTCATCTAAATTAAATTTCTACACAACTTTATCTAATGTATTTAATTTCTCACGATTCATGAGTTCATACAATGTGAATTATATGACTCTTCTAAAGTCGTGAATGCATTTATTTTATGCGATTAAATGTAGTTATTGTCATTAGTTAATTGACAGACTTCATTGTCAATGATTATGACAAAATATTTTCTATAAATAATTTATCAAGTTAAAATATTAAAGGGTATGGATGATGTATATCATATAAATTATAACAAATTGCACTTAGACAATTTTTTTCTATGGATGATGTATATCATATAAATTATATGTCATTGCGTGTCCTCACTATTTTTCATGTTACAAATCTATATTTTTTTTTTGGAATCATCTATGGATCTCAAATCATGAGTTACAATTTATCTAAACTACATGAAACCTATTTTTTTACGTTTTAATTTTAATAAGCATTTTATATTGTCGTTGAACCATGCATTATATACAATTAAATTCTTTCAAAAGTAAGCACGTGATCGTGCACAAATATAGTAAAATAAGCTTTAAAAAAAGGTATAATAAGCATTTATTTTGAAGTTGTATTCAATTATATATATGATTTTATACCTTATTAAAAAAATGTTATGAAAATAACATAAATATATGCATTAGAACTTTTATGAAATGAAAGCTTAAGCTCATTATAAAAATCTTTTATAATCCTCTCGTCACTAGTTTAATAGTTTTGGTGGTATAATTACTTTTAATATCAGATAATTTCTATTGTAACTTTTGAAATATTTGGAAATTAGATTTAAAATTTGGTAGCATTTTCTAATTAATTATTATTCTACTTTTTATAAATTAAATATTTTAAAGACTAAACGAATCCTAATAAATATTTAAGTTTTGACATGAATAACATGTAAAGTTTATAATTGAGAAGTTTAAAGTAGGAGTTCATATTAGGAGGTTAGAAATAGAACCAACTAACTGTTTAGGCTAGGAAAAAATAATTGAAATGTCTGTGTCATAGTGAAAATCTCGTCTGCTGGTAGAGGAACTGACACATCTGGTATAACAATCTCGTCTAGTAAGACCTTGACCTTATCGTCTGATAGCTCCATATACCATGAACTACAATGGTTGCCTTAAACATTGTTCCACGAGTCATTAGCATCATCCCGGTACAATCTAAAACATATAGTAGACATGGACGAGTGTCGTCCATGTCGTCCCCTAGGATGCTTGTAGGTGAACAACTACCTTTATATCTTCTACTTGTCAGAGTCAACGTTAGCTTATACAAAGAATAAATTATTGAACAAAAATGATTATTAATTTTACCCGTGGGAAGCACAATATGCTTCGCTATAGGAGATGGTGCGGAAACATCTCCTACGTCAGCCTTTTCTCAACACCAAGAAGGGGAGAGGGGTGAATTTGTGTTTTCTAAAAGCTTTCACTTTTTAAATCTTTTTCACAAACAATGATGTTCTTGAAATCTTTCTTGTGCCGTAAGCAATTTATGTGTGCAATGAAATAGTACAAGTATATGACAATGAAGAATGTAAGCGCAAATGTAAAGAGATAAGGAGAAGAAAAGCAAACTCAGTTTTTATATTGATTCGGCCTCAATGCCTACTTCCAGTCACTCTCCCAATCAACCTTAGATTGGAGAGTAATTCACTATAATGATCAGAGTATTACAACTAAGGCTTTACAGAGTAACTCTCAAATGTAAACACCTCACAAACTCTCAATCAAATATAGAACAACAAAACCTACCAACACAGAATAACCCGTCCTTGTTGCAGCAAACCCTTTGAGATATCCCCTCTCAAAGTCAAGAGCACACCACTCTTATTCCTGACGCCACACGTACAGGGAAACAACAAATCCAAGATTGCAAGTCTTCTCTCTTGATCAATCAAGATGCACCTTCAGATGTGCAGAAACGATCAGTCAATGTAGTCTAGTAATCTAGTTCAGAAGAATTCTTCAAGATACTTCAAACTTTCACGTTCTTGATTCTTGAAGCTTTTGAGTAATGTGTAAACTTTCTAATCTCAATAACAATCAGATATGACAATGTTAGAATAATAAAAAAATTTGTTACAGAAAACAATCATTGCATCAATATATAGTTTATATTAGAATTGACGCAAATAAATCGATTAACTAATTAATGTAATCGGTTACATTAAACAAATGTAACAGAATTACAACACTCATTGCACTTAATTGAATATGCAATTAATGTAATTGATTCTCATTAAATGTTTGGTCAAACATATTTAAAAATATGACCGTTATAGTAGTTATGATAAGCATAAATTTAGTTTTCAATCATAACAAACTTAATTGAATACACAACACATGTAATCGATTAAGCTTTAACACTTAGAAGAATTTTGAAAACTTTTCTTTCTGAAAACTCATCACAACACATTTGAAAAAGATATGTGCAAATCCACGAGTTTTAATCGATTCAACAACTAATGTAATTGATTGAAAACTAGTTGTTTTGTCACAGTTCAAAACTCAAGTTGTCTGATGACCTTAATTGATTATCACAACACTGTAATCGATTAAGTCATGCAGATATGCTTTTGTGCATGTAGTTTTCATATCACAAACATACATTGTGCATACACAGATATAATCACTTTACAAACACAATAGTATGTATCAATCAACATAGTATGTCCAACATATGTGACAAACACAGAATGTGCCTATTACACAATAAGCATGTACACATTCAACATATAACACAATACAGAAGCATTTTGTTGTGACATGACAACATTCGTGTTTTTATTATCAATGTGTTTTCATCATCAAAAACCAACATGGGATTGGGTTCAGTTATTACAGTGCTCTCCCTATCAATAGGATCCAAGAGCACTCACTCGTCTAGGGTGCTTAGGTCGTCCAATTGCAGTAGTAAGAATATCATGACGACCTTCTAGAGTGAATTGACCTTGGGAGCTCTACTGAACCAAGGAGTCCTATAACATAACAAAACATCATTATTCTTTAAAAGGTCTATGCAATATATATAATGAAATTATTATTATTATAGGAAAAGTGATGTCTTACAATTTTTTCTGATATTTCTCATGCAATTTCAGAAGTGTAGGAGCCTAGTGATTGCAAACGGACTAACTTCCACTTCTCATGCCGAGATGGTGGTGAAGGAGGTTGGGGAGTACCACCCTCAAGAAGTGGGGGTCAACCTTCTAACCTTTGCTTGATGATTTTCCCTTCAAACTTCCTATACCCACCACGAGATAATAAGTGGGAGATTTTATTTTTAGCACTTATACCTTGTGCTTTTGTTCTTGTTTCCTATCACATAATGAATTTGTTCATATGGTATAAAATTATTAATGAGGAATTGAATAATATTAACTATACTAACTTGTCATGCCTTTGATCTACGAATCTCTACAAATTGACGCTAAGTCTCTTCGTCAATTGTCTTATATTTGGCACATGGAGACTAATTTTTCTTTGCTACAAAGATATATCTCAACGTCAATTTAGTCTTGAAACCCTAAAATTTTTCAGCGATAAAGGATAAACACTTATTTCTAAATCTCACAACATTTGGAATCTCAAATACCATCTGCAATAAAGAGAATAAATTTGTATCAATACAAAATTATCAATATAATCAAAGTATAAATCAAATAATATTAATTAACATGCAAATAGATCATTCCATATTATGTTGCGATCAACTTCAGACACATGATCAAAAAAATGAAGTAAAGATAGATATTTTGTCACGTGCCAATACTCCTAGGTATGATCTAAAGACATCAGCATTTGGACCAAATGCCACATTAGTGACCACGTTAACATCGACAGGTGTCCTCTCACCATTATTTCTTATAACTAACAGTTGCCTCAACCTGGTGGGTCCTCTAGTGGGTCTAGATGTGGGGCTTCATTCCCTTATGAATGTAGATGCTCAACCATATATCTGTCAAAATAAATAAAAACATGAAAGATTAATAAAAGACTTATGTAATAACATATTATTTAACAAAACACGTAAATTTATATGCAAATATGAAATTCATAAATAAAGATATGGATTGGTCATCTATATATTCCCTCATTGTGATCTTCCCGAATTGCATGTACATCATCAACTAGAGGGTGGTCACCAAATTTATCGTTGTTTTAAATGGATGATTGCCAACACTATGAAGATTAGTCATTTTGTCTTCGTTAACTTCAATTTATTTTTCCTTGAACAACGACATACCAATAATCAGACGCATGATCTTTGACATAAAAAACTTGAGATGCTTGATGGGCCATTGTAAGAAAAGTTAGGCATGACCAAGATGGGGGGTGAATTGGTAATGAATATAAATGTTTTCTTTTGCTATCTTTTTGGAAACTTTGAATGATCTTCTAATACAATCTTGAAAAGCAAGTAATTAAAGAAAACAGTGAAATAAAAGAGATAAGGATAAAAAAACAAACAAAACTTTTTATACTGATTCAGTCTCAATGCCTACATCCAGTGTCCTTTCAATCAACCTTAGATTAAAAGCCAAATGCACTATAAATATTTGAGTTAATACAACATGACTTACAAAGCACACTCTCAAACAAGGTTATCAAACTCGAGAGTTTATGTAAACTCGTGAGAGCCTAGTAAACTCAACTCGTAAACTCGTGAGAGTTTACTTTACATGAAAAAAAAATATAAATTCATAGAAATGTTTTTCATAGAAATATTGTTCATAGAAATATTGTAAAACATAAATTGAAATATCAAAGTCTTTATGTCTAATCCTCTAATCCTCTAATAATGGCATCATCATCTCCATCATCATTTTTCTGAGACATTTTTACTTCTACTTCTAATTGATGAAGATTCACTTGGATTAACTTCTACTGAGTTTAATGCGTTTTCAAACATAATGAGATAAACTTTTTCACTACAAACATAAAAAATAAAATGTCAAGCAAATTAAAATATTGTAGCATCAAGGGTTGTTCAAAAGTGGAGTGTGCAACATTTTATTTTTTTCCAAAAATAAAATGAATGGTACGGTGCTATAAAATGAAACCCATTAATATTGTGCTGTAAAATGCTTTGGTAATAAAACATGAAATCAATTTAAACATCACCAACAATATAAGTGGCACATGGTTTAGACTTACGAAACCCATGAGTTCGAAGAAGAGATTGACAGCCAGATCGACGACAGATCGATGGCGACGACCAAATCGACAGCGACGGAACAATCGATGTGAACGAAGGCGAGATTGAACGACAACAAGGAAGGCATGACGAAGGGCAAGATCGACGTTGCGACAAAGGGTGAACCTAATGAACAACGACGCGACAAAGGCGAGATCGAACGATAAGATTGACGACAAGAGCGCGAGAAAGGAGATGAACAGTGAGAACGAAAGCAGTGAATCAGTTCAATGAAAGCTCTAAAAACCTAATTTGGTGAGCCCTAAAAAAATTTGTTCTCAAACTCGCAAAATCGGAACCCAACTCACGATTTCAGGCGAGTTTAACGAGCCTATCACCGATTCTATCGGTCCCACACCAAAAAATGAGTTTGCTTACGAGTTAACTCGAAACCACAAAGGGTTTGGTGCCCAAGCACCCTTTTATAGGGCGTTCAATGCCACTCAGCTAGATTTTGTTTTTTTTTGTGTTTTGGGAGCTCAAATGCAGGGTTCCAGATGTCAGTTTTGGACGTTCTTTTATGTATGATAATCAGTCTAATGTAATGGTTTATTATGTGAATGTGAATTGATCTCAAAGGTTTCAAGGTTTGGATGGTTAGTTCCAAGGTGGAACTTTTTGGTTTGGTTCAAGTGTGTTAGAGTACATGCAGGTAGCTTAGTCTTGGGGGTTTTCCTCACACTTTAATGGTCATACATTCTCATATAAAGAGGTTTGACGCATGTGGTGAGAGTAGCATGAGGTCTTAGTCTAGGTGCTTCTAGTATGGCCTATGACGTGGTAACAGACTAACCTTGTGTGGGTGATAGGGTGAAACCCATTGGCAATGACTTTGCAAAGCAGTAGAGGTCACCACAAGTGCATAACCGGCCATAGCTCGGCATTCATTCTCAGTCCAGAAAGTCAGTTTAGGTCTTTCATATTAAGATGTTTAGATTGATGTATGTTACATATATGATTTAAGTAGGCTATGTTATAAATAATGTATGAGTTGTTTTTGTAATCTAGCTTACCCTTTTGTTTGTAGATAGTTTTGGTTTAGTTACCTTGTATATAAAGTTTATCTTTATGGTTATTTTGGATGATTGTAAATATCACTTTATATTTCCTATCTTGTTTATTGTTCTAGTTATATTTGAATTGTGATGACTCTTTAATATAGTTTAATACTATATTTTGGGATGTTACATACTATAACCTTAAACCACGAGGAAAACTTTCCCAAACATCATGAATGCATTAATTCCTCACATACCCTTATGAACAGACCTAATACATACATTACATAACTTGAATCATCCAAAACCCCTCATTATGCAACTAAAATTGAATGTTGGAATGAAAACCCAAAACGAAATTAAATGCAGAACAAAACATAACTTGGGGAAACGAATTGCAACCACAAAAATGCTAATAAAAACGAGATGGAAAACAAAAGAGCATAAACGGTAAATAGAGGAAAACGAAAATCAACAACAAAGGCAAAAACATAAACGAATTTCATTAATCTCGAACGAGTTTATAACAAGATGAAGATAAGCAAAGAGAGAAAAACAACAAAACCTAGAATGAGCTCTCCAAGAATATAAACATGAAAGTGTAGAATCAGGGAGAGTGTTTGGGGTCTGCCCCCCTTTTGCACACAACCCTAGGTCAGCCCACTAATGGGCCTATCCAAAAATAACCCAAAAATTACCCAATACGTAAATTTGTCCAAAAATGCAAATCTAGTCCAAAAAGCCCTAAAAACTAAATTACAATTGAACTAAATCTAAAACATTTATGTGGAGAGTAGTTGTTGTCGTTTTTGCCCTCTTGAAGTCCCAAAATAATATTTCAAACAATTCTCTGCAATTAATAATGGAAATAATTAGCCTCAGATAATTCAAATTAATTAAAATAAGAATTATTGGTCAAATTAAGCCCAAATATCAAAACTGAGAAAATATTGAACAATTAAGCACAATTCCCTAATCAAATGTAGTACAAAAAGCAAAGTGAATAGTAGAAAATATTTATTCATCAAATATTATCTAACAATAATATCTAATTATATATAATAACATCCCAATATATCTTTTAATTAACAATATCTCAAGATATATTTTTCTGTATATCTAACAATATCTAATAATATCTTTTTCTAATAATAATATTTCTTTTAATCTCAAGATTATCTCTCTTATTTTCTTTCAACTACTTTCTAAAATAACAACAACTAAATCTTCAAAAAGATTTATATAATATCCTTTTATTAAATTCCCACATTATTTAATTTTCATGTTTTCCTTTCTACACCCCCTATTTTAATTTCTTGCACCTAATTAATAAAAGGTAAAAGACCATTTTTCCCCTAAGTCAAAATATAAATAAAATAGTATAACAATTATGTTCTAACAAATGTGTACTCTCAATAGCACTAATTTTCAAACAAAAACCAAAGTCATAAGACTACCTTATTTCTAAGACTCCTATTTTTTTATAGATCTTACAAAGAACGCCAACTAATTAATTAAGAATTTACATTGATTAATTTGAAAATCTAAGGCAATAATTAATTGAAAAATAATCTTTACATAACTAATGATGAATCCTATTTTGAAAAAGCTGTGAAATCAACCTATTTTCTTTATAATTGTTAATATCTTTTTAAATTTTTTTATAATTTTTTTCTTTCTATCTTTTGTTATTTGGTTCTTTAGTCTTTTATTTTTTTTATTACTTCTATTATTATTTTTTTACTAACCCCTTTTGTATAGTTTTTATAAGAACTAATTCAACGACAACGATATCATTAAGATAAAAGAAGAAGTCTAGTAGGTGATCCTCCACAAAAGTAGTGTTCTTCAAGCTCTTTCTTCTTCTTCTTCTTCTATCCTTTTGACCATACTTATTGTAAATGGTCCAAGATGTCCTCCTGATGGTCATCCATCACTTTAGATAATTGATTATTCTAGAAGACCATATAACTCAGAACATTCATTCAAACCTATGAGACATTCCTTTTCTCACTAGTCTACTCCAACTCATCTCTTGGGTACTCTATTCGCCTATTCTAACAATTTAGATACATTGATAGAGATCCTAGGCACTTATAACATATACCAACAATAGGAAATAGCCACTACATGAATAGATTATAGGAAAACAATTTAATTCAATGAAATACATCACACAACAACTGGAAAATATTGGTCAATGATTACAAAATCTTATGAACTAAAATATTCATCCTATAACACTTGAAACCATTATAGGAACCTACGACAACATCTAACACTAGTAGAAACACCCTATAACATTGAAACACAATGAAAGGAGTATTTTTATCAACTAAACCATTAGTAGAGACCTTAGGCAACTAAACTCACTAAATTAGAGCCTGAACTACACCCTATTTACCTTATTAACATATTGAGATTGTTAAGAAAAATATTGGACCCTGATCAACACTAGAAATCATCAACTAACGTGAACTAAGAAAACATATTATACCAGGACATTAGCCTGACACACCAAAACATCACTAGCTACACCAATACTAATTCAACCCCAAACAAAATGACAAGAGGATTACAAACAATCAGGCCAACACATTATGACAGATTCTAATACTCAGAAGGACATGTTGGAGTTTATCTTAATACTAGAATATTGCTAACCTGGATGTTCTGTCTCTTGCAATCACGCTCATGACCATACCAAAGACTAAACTCACAATTCACATTATCACAACCCATGCTAGTGCATATCATTCATGACAAACATCACATTCACGCAGATATCATTCTTTACATCACGGTTACATAAGGCCTAGGAAGAAAACAATAAATAATAACCATATGTACCTTTATCTCATTACAAAAGCATACCTGCCATCACATAATGACTTTGTAGAGAATAAAATTTTTTAACATGATTTCATTCACAGATAACAAGAACTAGGTGAGCTTCCCCACACCTTGGCCAATTCTAGGGTTGTATCTGTTGAGAGTATTGATAAGGGGAGCACTGGTTTAGCTAAACCTTACAATCTCACTAAGCTTCTGGTTTTTGATGATGACAACACATTATTAATAACACATTTATTGATATGTGTTACATATTCAATTACTTTCATGTGTATGAATTCTTGAAGAACATGTTTGTGTTAATTTTGTCTATGTGTGCAATTTATTGCTTTCTACATGAGATATCATCTGTGATTGCATAACATATGTTTTGGAAAAGAAAACCACATGCACTTAGGTTGAACTTATATTTTGTGGCAAAACTGCAAGTTTTAAGTCGACTTCATTATGAAGCAAGTCGATTAAAACTTGTGACCTTGCACAGATTTTCAGAAACAGTGCAGTGAGTATTTTTACAAAGAAAGATTTTCAAAACTGCATTGAAGTGATAAAGTCGACTGTATGCACAGGCTACTCGACTTAGTTAGTTATGTTTTGAATTTCTGTTGATGCTTATGAACTATAACGACTATATTTTGTTTCTTTGACCAAGCATTAATTGTTAGTCAACTGAATTAAATGTGCAACCAATTTAGTTGGTATGATTGCTACTAATTGTTTTAACTGTCATAATTATCTGACTATAGTTGACTGTATTAGTAGCATAGTCAACTTTGGGAGCGTCTGTATTCTACAGAGACTTTTGGTAATTCTAACATTTTCATTGAATTGTTTCAAATCTTGATCTCTGTTAGAAAGTGAGAAGCTCCAATAACTCATCAAGAAGACCGTGGTGATCATTCTTTGAAGAGTTGTTTGAGGAGCAAGCGTTGGTGTGCGCATAAGACTGCTTGATCATTCTGCACTGAAGGTGTTCATACGTGATAAGATACTTCTCTCAATCTTGTGAAGATTGTGGCTGCCCTGTTGTGATTACAGGAAGAGGACGTGCTGCGTTCTGGGAACTTTAAGGATTGTTCAAAGTTGATAAAGACTGCAACAGAGGGGATATCTTGCTGCTGTTCTTTGTGTGTTGTATCCCTATATTTTGGTTAGAGGGTTAGAGAGGTGTTTTATATTTTGACATGAAGGTCTCTATAGAAACCTTGTTGTAAAAACCTTGACCATTATAGTGCACTTGCTTCCAGGTACAGGAAGGACACTAGATGTAGGCAGTTTGGCCGAACCAGTATAAAAACTGTGTTTGGATCTTCTATCCATGAACTCTTTAATTTTCAAGTCAACTTTATATTCTGCACAATCAACTATTTTTCGCTGCACTTGATTTAACTTTTTCCTTGTGATTCAAGAAAGTTTTGAAAGTCTTATACTTTGCCAAAAAGATTTTAAAAAGACTCTGATTTTGGATTTCACCAATTTTCCCCCCCTCCTCCTCTTGGTGTTGAAACTAAGCCATTCTATTTCCAACAATTGGTATCAGAGCTGGTTTTCATAAGATGTTTGAAAAACTAGTCGACTACATTTTTCTTTGAATCGACTATATTCTTGGAAATGGCTTCTAGTTTTCAAACTTTTGGTGAAGGTGCATCTACAAACAAACCACCACTGTTTGCGGGTGAAAACTATCCTTTTTGGAAAATTTGAATGCAATTTTTTCTTGAATCCATGGATAGAGGTATTTAGGATGCAATAGTAAATGGTCCCTTTGAGCCAACTCATGTTATCAATGGAAAAACTATTTTGAAAAAATTTTCTGAGTGGTCTCCAGATGAAAATCGTAGAGCACAGTATGATGTTAAAGCACGAAATATTATTGCCTCTGAACTAACAATTGATGAATTTTTCAGGATATATCAATGCAAAACTACTAATGTCTTGGAAGTCACACATGAAGGCACAGATGAGGTCAAGATAACCAGAAAGAATTCTTTAATACAAGAGTATGAACTCTTCAGAATGAGGACTGGTGAAACCATATATGAAGTTCAGAAAAGGTTCACTCACATTGTCAATCATCTAATGGCTCTTGGAAAAGTTTTTGATAAAAAAGACATCAACATCAAGATTCTAAAAAGCTTAAACAGAAGCTAACAACCACAAGTCACTGCAATCTCTGAATCCAAGGATCTTACTAGCATGAACATGGCTACCTTGTTCAGGAAGTTAAGAGAACATGAACTTGAACTTGGAAGATTGAAAGAAGAGGAAGAGATTAAAGAAACGAAGTCCATAAGACTAAAAGCTACCAGCAAGAAAGCCTCAGACTATTTCATCTGAGGATGATTCTGATGCAGAATTGGACAACAATGAATTGATGTCCATGGTGGTAAGAAAAATTAATCATTTTATGAAAAATACTAGTCAACTTACTGGCCATGCAGGAAATGGAAAAGGAAAAAAGAGCTACCAGATCAAATGCAATTTAATGTTATGAATGTGGCAAAGAAGGACACATCAAGTCTGATTGTCCATGTCTGAAGTTGAAGCAGAAAGCAAACAGGAAGTTCCCCAAGGATAAAATCAGAAAGCAGAAGAGTGCTTATATTGCTTGGGAGAATAGTGATTCAAAATCCTCAAGTGATGAAGATTGTGATCATGAGGAGGAATCAAACATATGCTTCATTGCTGGAACATCATTGACAGATTATGAGAGTGATACAGAGTTCGAGAAAGACCCTGTTGAAGTGAAGTACGACCTATTGCTGGATGCATTTCAAGAGATACACGTTGAGGCCATGCGACTTCAATATAAGGTCAATCGACTTAACTCTAAAAGAAAGGATTATGAATATAGAATAAATAATTTGGTCAATGATAATGAGAAATTGCAAAATGAGTTAGATGCTGCTTTATTATCTGAGACTGTAACAGTTGAAAAGATTTATGAAAAATGTCTACTCATGTTGAACAAATAGATTACTTGACTAGCACGCTAGAAAAGTTCACTCAAGGTAGAGATAATTTAGATGTTGTTTTAAAGTCTTCAGGAAGAGCTACATATAGGCAAGACATTAGATATAAAGCTCAATCAAATAGGACCACTACAAAGAAGTTTACTGATTTGAGTAAACCTGTTAAACATGCTTGCTTTTACTGCAATAACATTGGGCATACTGTTAGAAATTGTTTTTACAGAAAGGTTGGTGTTCTTAAGGGCTTGTACAGATGGATTCCTAAGGAACATCTAACTGCAACTAACAATCAAGGACCCAAATTCAAATGGGTACCTGCATCAAAAAATTTGAATTGTTTTACAGGATAACAACAAATGTTATGACATGATGTGAGAACTCAAGGATGTACTAACATGGTTATATCAAACTTCTTGAGGATCTACAACTGGTAACAAATATCATCTTATTAAATCATGCATAAAAATTGTGTGATATGTATAATTGTTTGATTGTTGATGATTGCATGATTGTTTGTGTTGGCTGTGAAAATCATTTTACGACTTTTAGTCGACTGGATTATGTGTACAATCGAATGCATGTTGTTGTATGTATAGTTTTGTTGTTGAAAACTCTCTGTCATACATTAGTCAACTTAGGATTTAATAAAATCGACTTTGTGTCTACTGTTTTGAGCTTTCTAATTTTAAAAAATTAAAATGGGCCTAGTTTTGGTGAAACTTGGTTCGCACCTTGATATATATGAATGTTTGTATTGACTCTGATTCATGCACGCTGTAAGCAAAACCCTTATTTCTGATCAATAAGTCTCTACACTCTTCACTGTATCTTGAAAAATGGTTGCTTCATCATCTCGCCCTAGAAAGCGCTTTGCTTCTGCAAGAAGAGAAGCAAATCCTTTTGGGTGGTTCAGCGATGATGATCAGAGAACTGACTTTATATTCAAATGGGGCTTCAAGGAAGCCACCAGGCACAAGTGTATGAGTATTCCTTTCTTCCGCAATGAAGGCTTCAAATTTCAAGAATGGTTGGATAAAGCTGGTCTGACAAAGTTTGTTGAACTTCAAGGGGATTGTTATACAAACCTTGTAAAGGTTTTCTATTCGAATCTGAAAAGGGAAGGAAATAATCTTATATCAAGAGTAAAAGGTGTAAACATCTGCATTGACTATTTCATTTGGAAATATGTTGCAGGACTGGATCAAGAAGGGTTGAAGGCACATCAAGGCATTCCAGGTTTCTATAAAACTGAGTTATACAATAACTTCTTGTAGAATCCTGATATGGCAGGAAGATATGAGTCCTTTGGCATTAAAAATTTGAGTAAGGAAGAAAGTATGTGTGCACACGTGATCACCTGGATATTGCTACCAAGAGGTGAAGATCAAAACTTATTAAATGGTGAAGACATATACTTGTTGTATGCTTTACAAACTGGTACTCTAACAAACTGAGCTTTCGTGATTGGTGATCACATGTTAAGGTTTGTTAAACAAAATGAGTATTGTATGCCTTATGGTGTCTTTATCAACAAGATATTAAGGATGCAAAATGTGGACCTCACTAATGAAAGAACTATCAGTTGTAACAAAAAGAATGTGCTAGAGAAATTATTTTTAGATTCTGTGGGATTTAGAAAAGTTAAGGAAGGTTGGATATTCAAGAATGACGACATTCCTGGTACTGAAGAAATGAATCCATTGAACATTGATTCATCTAGATACACATTTCGTCCTTAAACAGTGTTTGAAGAATTTGTGGATGAAAGGTTCAAAGGACTGGATGAAAAGATGATAATGCTGCAAAAATCTTTCTCAGAGCTGCATAGAAAGATGGACTATACACTAAGGATAAATGCTTTTGGAGAAACCTCTGTGGATGATTCTGACAGTGGGAAGAACAGCGCTGACAAAAAGATTATAGAGTCTTCCAAAACAGAATAGGGGTCTTGTGTCTACAACATTGTGTCATGAGTCTTGTTTGATGTTTTGTTTTGTCCTAATTTGCTTGCTTCTCTAGTTATCTTCTGTAATGGCTTAGAATGTCATTCATTATCTTTTGATATATCTGGTTGTAATATCATTTTGAACTATCAATGAAATCATATGTTTAGCTTTAATTTGATCAGTGCTAATTTGATAATTGAATCAGTTCAAATAGATTTAAAGTCGACTCTGTGTTAAATGAAGTTTATTATGCATGTGTTTACTGTTACATTGAAAATTCTTCTGCATATTCAATTTATATTTGTATTATTTCTTGCATTACTGTGATTCTAAAATGCTTGATCTTCAAAAGATCTTGAAAGGTTTTGCAGGGACATTGCTTCTGGATAAACTACTAGAGTTACTACTCAATGGAGCAATGAAATCGATGGTCAATGGAAAACAATCGACTACTGGTTTAACTGGGTTATAAATTC
Organism: Vigna reflexopilosa; assembly: GCA_027742785.1. Classification (NCBI taxonomy): domain Eukaryota; kingdom Viridiplantae; phylum Streptophyta; class Magnoliopsida; order Fabales; family Fabaceae; genus Vigna; species Vigna reflexopilosa. The sequence continues at coordinate 32,353,956 of CM050925.1, read as the reverse complement.
CATTTACTAGAATTTGGTTATTGGATTTACTGATCTCATATCATATATTGTTTCTTTCAATATATCTCTACTTTATGATTGATTGAAATATTTGTGAGATTATATTGTGAGATTGTTGATTGATTGTATCTATGCTTAATTGAGTTATTTGCAAAACTTTTGATACAATTATGTCACATGCTTTTATATGCTCTAAAATTTGTGATAATTGCATTGCGCATTTGAGTTTTGATTATAAAACATGCATAATGGCAAAGGGAGCATTGCATGATAGTCTAGATATTTCACATGCCTACATTTAAGGGGGAGATTACATCTTTATCATGTGATTATCTATGACAGGGGGAGCATCATTGATTGATTAATATGTTTACACTGATGCAACTCTGACAAATCATTTATCAACATACCATTATCATAGAACATACCTTTTTTCCTAATGCACAAAGGGGGAGAAAGTTTGACTGCTTTGATTGCTTATTGCTTGATATTGATTGCTTGATATTGGTTGATACAAAATATATATGTTGTCTTTGTGACTCTAATATATTCATTTTGAATCTGAGAAACACTTCATTTGTTTGCTCTGATATATTGTAAAAACATTTGCTCTGATACAGTTTGATTATATGAATGATTTTATGGGATGTTGTGTACAAACATGGTTGTTTATTAATCATGGTTGTGCATCATCAAAAAAGGGGGAGATTGTTGAGATTTTTGATAAGGGGAGCACTGGTTTACCTAAACCTTACAATCTCACTAAGCTTCTAGTTTTTTATGATGACAACACATTATTAATAACACATGTACTGATATGTGTTACATGTTCAATTACTTTCATGTGTATGAATTCTTGAAGAACATGTTTGTGTTAATTCTGTCTATGTGTGCAATTTACTGCTTTCTACATGAGATATCATCTGTGATTGCATAACATATGTTTTGGAAAAGAAAACCACATGCACTTTGGTTGAACTTATATTGTGTGGCAAAACTGCAAGTTTTTAAGTCGACTTCATTATGAAGCAAGTCGATTAAAACTCGTGACCTTGCACAGATTTTCAAAAACAGTGCTGTGAGTATTTTTGTAAAGAAAGATTTTCAAAACTATATTGAAGTGACAAAGTCGACTGTATGCGCAGACTACTCGACTTAGTTAGTTATGTTTTGAATTTTTGTTGATGCTTGTGAACTATAACGACTATATTTTGTTTCTTTGACCAAACATTAATTATTAGTCAACTGAATTATTGTGCAATCAATTTAGTTGGTCTGATTGCTACTAATTGTTTAACTGTCATAATTGTCTGACTATATTCGACTGTATTAGTAGCGTAGTCAACTTTGGGAGCGTTTGTTTAACAGAAAACTATATATAGACGTGATTCTGTATTCTACAGAGACTTTTGGTAATTCTAACATTTTCATTGAATTGTTTCAGATCTTGATCTCTGCTAGAAAGTGAGAAACTCCAATAACTCATCAAGAAGACCGTGGTGATCATTCTTTGAAGAGTTGCTTGAGGAGCAAGTGTTGGTGTGCACATAAGACTACTTGATCATTTTGCACTGAAGGTGTTCATACGTGATCAGATACTTCTCTCAATCTTATGAAGATTGTGTTTGGCCTGTTGCGATTACAGGAAGAGGACGTGTTGCGTTCTGGGAACTTTGAGGATTGTTCAAAGTTGATAAAGATTGCAGAAGAGGGGATATCTTGTTGTTGTTCTTTGTGTGTTGTATGCCTATATTTTGGTTAGAGGGTTAGAAATGTGTTTTATATTTTGACGTGGAGGTCTCTATAGAAACCTTGTTGTAAAAACCTTGACCATTATAGTGCATTTGCTTCCGGGTACAGGAAGGACACTGGATGTAGGCAGTTTGGCCGAACCAGTATAAAAACTGCATTTGAATCTTCTATCCCTGAACTCTTTAATTTTCAAGTCGACTTTATATTCTGCACTGTCAACTATTTTCTACTGCACTTGATTTATTTTTTCCTTGAGATTCAAGAAATTTTTGAAAATTTTATACTTTGCGAAAAAGATTTTAAAAAGACTCTGCCTCTTTGATGTTGAAACTAAGCCATTACAAATTCCGTTAAAACACTCTTAAGTCTTATTAGAAAATCATTTATAAATTCTACATTTTTCTTTGGTCTTACAAAGCAAAACAGTGTTGTCATGATTTTGCAAGAAACAATAATTGAAAAGCAAGTTAATTGAAATATTTCATATTTATCCAAATGGATTGTGTAAGGCACATGTTTGTAAATCTGGTAGTGTAGAACACATGTTACAAATATGATTATCTGTATAAGCCAATATTTTATTTTTTTTTAAATATTCAGTGTATAACTTGAGAAGTTTCCAATAATTCACAGCATTTTGGTTAGCTTGTTAGCTTTAAAAATCTGTCGGGTGTTGACTCGAACAGAAATCAAGCATATAGTCATAAATGTTTTTCAACATTTCTGAGCCAACAAACGGTATAGACTTGCTATACTCCAGTCTTGAATTGTACAATTTCAACTAGATGGTTCAACAAGTTTTTACAACACTGAACCCACAATTCAACTTTTCGTAACTTTTTACTTAGTTAATTTGGAAAACAACATTCACCTTTTGTCCTGACGTCAATCAATTGTAAATTTAATATGGATTTTGAAATCAGACCAATCGTGGCACTATATCATGTGAATGATCAAAGAGCATGAAAGGAAAGCTAGGTGGTGTGGCTTTTTCCTACCATGTTTGTGCCATTTTGAATTTTCACACTGAATTTAACATATTGTATCATATGGAAATGTAAAATTTGTTAAACATAGAAACCAGAGTGGGTTACGTAGGTTATTTCTATCACAAGAATTTTTATTTAGTTACGTAGGTTATTGTTTTAATTGTAGTTGTTTTAATACTTTAATAATTACAAAAACTCATTCACTTGTTTAGTTACTTAGATATATTGATGCTCAAATAATGATATATTTTAAAGGAATATTAGAATGGATGAAAAAAATGTTACACGTGTCGTCCTACCAAGTTTTGCATCCAGCTGGCGCGATCTTTTGTACTCTTAAACAAGAAACTCCACCACTTTACCGTACACCACTCACACAATATCCCTTCCCGTCTTCACTCTCCCAATCCAAGTACTCTCAACTTTGACTACGGAATATCGCGGGAAATTCGACGAACGCCGTTATTTTTTGTTACCGGTATTACAAGTAACTAACCACTTAATTAAGTAAGTGGCTGCCGGTATTCCGTAAGACATCCCCCACCACACTCCAAGCGCGCAGGCCATGGGTTTACTTAAACACCGTGTTTACCGGATGCTGCCGGTTAATTATTTAATTAAGTACCTAAAAACATTTTTAATGAGGTTTCTTCCACAAGGCCTTTGGCCGTTTTTCTTGTACGACAAGTGGGAATTTCTGATCCCAAACGCATGCTAAAGGGTGGTTAAATTAAATTTTTGGAAACCAAAATATGTATGCGTAATAATTGTTTTGAATTTGGTGAGAAAATTGAAAAGAGTTTGTTATTTTGACACATGGGTTCGTGCGATTTTGGTGAAACAAATAATAATGAATTTTGGTTGGCCAATCCAATACGAGACAAAGGGATAATGGGATATAGGTTTGTCTTTATTCCACATTATTTGATCTTATGCCCCTCTTTAAGATATGGACTATCGATCTTTCTACTACTTAAGCACTTTGACAACAACCGCAAAGCATTTCAAAGTCACTCCATAAGCATTCCTTTTATGTTGCACATGGATTCCATTCAATCTATCTATCTTTAAAAAGCGGTGATGCTATTCATTCACTCATGCTCAAATAATATGCCAAGTCATTTCTATTTGAAATTGTGTTTTTATGCCTTCTTCTCACTTCACGTTTCTTTTCCCTTTAATTATTTGTTAAAAATAAACTTTAAACCTAACTCAATCCCACAAAATTCACTTATAAGATAAAATTTACATCTATTTATATATTATAAATAAATCTTATTTCTAGTCGTTATGAACTTTGAACAATAATTTCTCTAAAACTAAAACCAATTAATTATTTTCCTAACAAGCCAAATCAAAGTCCTTCAGCCTAGTCCTTCCCATCTTGCCCAAATGCCCTACTAATTACAAGACCATAAATGCATGGAAGTTGTATGTTGTATAGTGTGCTTTGTCATGATATAAATGTTTAGATATATAGAAAAAAGTAAAAACAAAAAGTGACACAAAACGGCTACGTATTCCCCATTCTACCCTTCATTTTTACATTTATTTACTTCCCAGTCCTTCGCATCTAGCAAACCCAGCTTGACATGTGCCTCTATATAAACCACCTTTCTCTCTTCTTTTCAACTCACGCCCAACACCATCTCCTAGCTTCTTCCTAACCAGCTTCTATTACTATTAGAGTCATTGTCTTCTTCTTCTTCTCTCTCTCTCTCTTTATCTCTCTCTCTCTATATATATATATATATATATCTCACACACACACACCAAACTCTTATTTCCTTTCCTTCCCAAAACACATACTCACACCGCAACAAGGTTGTTGTGTTGCCAGCTAGCTGCTAACACCACCACACCATCACCATGCCTGAGGCACCAAGGGACTACAACCTTGTTGAGCAAAACGAGAAAATTCTCGACTTCATTGAGGATGTCACCGCCAACGCCGACCAAGTTCAGAAGAGGGTCCTCTCCGAAATCCTCTCCAACAATGCAAACGTTGAGTACTTGAAGAGACACGGTCTCCACGGCCAGACAGACCGTGAAACTTTCAAGAAACTCTTGCCTGTCATAACCTACGAGGATATCCAACCTGACATCAACCGCATCGCCAATGGTGACACTTCTCCAATCCTTTGCTCCAAACCCATCTCAGAATTTCTCACTAGGTATGGTGCACGCACATATATATTGTCATACACAACCTTCCTTCTCTTTTTGGCCTACTTCCAACTTTCTCTTCGTATACACTAAAACCAACACCTATGCCGATCCTAGTGGACTGGTCTAGTTTTAACTTTTTTCTTTTGTATATAATAAATAACATAATGAAGTTTGACCTTAAGACCGGACCTCATAGAGTGGTCGAGTTCTAACTTAAGTGGAAACAAAAGAAGATAAAAGAGCATTTTTTTATCATGGGTTTTGTTTTTCATGTCCTTTTTTGTTTGTTTGTGCACATGGGCATGTCAAAATATTCATGGGGTTGTTTGTTTGGTTTTCTTATTGTGTGTTCATTTTTGCTTTTGCAGTTCTGGGACATCAGGAGGTGAGAGGAAGCTGATGCCTACAATTGAAGAGGATCTAGGGAGGAGGAGTTCACTGTATGGGCTTCTGATGCCAGTGATGAGCCTGTTTGTTCCTGGTTTGGAAAAGGGCAAAGGAATGTACCTAATGTTCATAAAATCCGAGGCCAAAACACCTGGAGGGATTGTGGCTCGTCCAGTTCTGACCAGCTACTACAAAAGTTCCTATTTCAAAGACAGACCCTATGACCCCTACACCAACTACACCAGTCCGAATGAGACTGTCCTCTGCCCTGACTCCTACCAAAGCATGTACTCCCAACTTCTTTGTGGCCTTTGCCAAAACAAAGAAGTTCTCCGTGTGGGGGCAGTTTTTGCCTCTGGCTTCATAAGGGCCATTAGGTTCCTTGAGAAACACTGGTCCCTCCTTTGCAACGACATCAGAACTGGAACCATCAACTCTCAGATCACTGACACCTCCGTCCGTGAGGCTGTCATGAAGATCCTCAAACCTGATCCTAAGCTCGCGGATCTTATCCAGACTGAGTGTAGCAAGAGCTCATGGCAGGGCATAATCACTAGGCTGTGGCCAAATACTAAGTATGTGGATGTTATTGTGACCGGGACAATGTCACAGTACATCCCCACATTGGACTACTACAGCAATGGACTCCCGCTTGTGTGCACCATGTATGCGTCCAGTGAGTGCTATTTTGGTGTTAACCTAAACCCTCTTTGCAAACCCAGTGAGGTCTCTTACACCCTTATTCCCACCATGTGCTACTTCGAGTTCTTGCCTGTTAACCGAAGCAATGGAGTCAATGACCCTCTCCACACCCCCAGATCCCTCAATGAGAAACAACAGCAGGAGCTAGTTGAGCTGGTTGATGTCAAACTTGGCCAAGAATATGAACTCGTTGTCACGACTTATGCTGGTAAGAATAAACACACACCCTTGGGTTATTTTCAGCCTTTATCTCAACATCAAGGTTCTAAATTTCAGTCAAGGTTTCCTCATCACCTTGTCAACATTGTCTAAAGTTTTAATTGCAGTTGGAATTCCCCGTGAACATCCTTAACATTGAAGAAAATTGTTAAACAAACAATTTTTGTGTTTCCAGGATTGTATCGTTACAGAGTTGGTGATGTGCTGAGGGTGGCTGGATTCAAGAACAAGGCACCCCAATTCAACTTTGTGTGCAGAAAGAACGTGGTGTTGAGCATAGACTCAGACAAGACGGATGAGGTGGAGCTTCAGAACGCAATGAAGAATGCTGTGACACATTTGGTGCCCTTTGATGCATCAGTGTCTGAATACACAAGCTATGCAGACACCACAACGATCCCTGGGCACTATGTGTTGTACTGGGAGCTGGCCCTGAAAGGTTCAACCCCAATTCCACCGTGTGTGTTTGAGGACTGTTGCTTAACCATAGAGGAATCACTGAACAGTGTGTATCGGCAAGGGAGAGTCTCAGACAAATCAATTGGGCCCCTTGAGATAAAGATTGTGGAACAGGGGACTTTTGACAAGCTGATGGACTATGCCATAAGTCTAGGGGCTTCAATAAATCAGTACAAGACTCCAAGGTGTGTGAAGTTTGCACCTGTGGTGGAGCTCTTGAACTCAAGGGTGGTGGAAAAATATTTTAGCCCCAAATGTCCAAAATGGGTTTCCGGCCACAAGCAGTGGATCAATCAGAATTGATGAAGAATCTAAAGGTGGACATTATTATGTGGTTGGTAGCTTTTCATGGCGGTTCACGTGAACTGTTTTTTGTGGACATGTTAGGGGAGGGAGGGATTTTAATTACTCTTTTTTAGGTTAATTCTATGTTTAAAAAGACTTTGATTTTAGTCCTTGTTTTTAACTTGCATAGTGAACTGAACCTAGCCACTGTAAAAAGCAATTCCTGTTTGATGAAAGAAAGAAAGCTGTTGTTGTCTAATGCCTTTCTCTTGTCTTTTATTTATCCACTAAATTAGTTTCCCTTTTTTGTTTATTTTTTTTTTGTCTTCTCAGCTTTATTATGGACCCTATCATCATAATAATTCACAACAATTGGCCTAACTGCATGAATCTTAATTTAAACCTCGTTCTTGACAGCGTAGTATACTAAAAAAAAACAACCCTATATATATATATATATGTATATAATCATCATAACACTGGGTTGGAATTGGTATCTTAATTGCAGCCAGCAATCATGCATGTTCTCTTATGTGTGATGGGGTTTATTTCGTATAACGGCAAACAAGAAAGAAAGCCATCACTTCTGAACTCCTTTCTTTTTCTATAGTTTTCAGGAAAAAGCATGCCAACTTTTTCTCCTAGCCAATTCCACTATTTATGTTATGTCCAACTAACGAATCACAGAGGAAATAACTAATTAAACATAAAGAAGAAGAAAAAGAGAACAAAGGGAAAGTGTTATCCTGTTTGCGTGAGTGAGCAGAGGTATTCTATTCTGCAAAGAAAGAACCTTTGGTGTTTGATTAAGACTAGTCTGGTGAGTATTTTGTCCATAATTTTGAAATTAGTGGAAGGGGAAAAGGGTGGGAGATGAATCATAAATGTTGTTTTAATAAAAATGTTGATAAGCTCCTCTCAAATTCTGAGTGTGTGTGTGAGTCTATTTTAACAAATAGTTGGTTGTGTCAGATTCTGTCACTAAGTGAAGGAACTAAAAACCATGTGTGGGTATTAAATCAACAGGGGCCTTCTGTTCAGCAATTTCAAATGTTAAAAATTAATTTTAAATTTAACTCAATCTCACAAAACAATTTATAAAGTGAGTTTTACACCTAATTATATACTATAAATTAATTTTATCTTTAGTCGAGATAAGAATTCTAACATCAAATACAAACAAAACAATTTTGTATGCTAGTGACGAAATTCCTAGTGACTATTTGCTGGCAGTGGCACCACATAACACTAGTTTTAGGATCATATTATACCCTTTTATTATTATATGATAAGAGTGCCCCCACTGTGAAGCAACCAAAAGACCAACTGAATCAGGTTTGAGGCCATTGAACACTGGGAAATCCCAGGAGTAGTCAAAGGAGAATGCCAAGAAAAATTTGGAGTGAAGTGAGTAGGGGAAGATAAGGGAGAATCAGTGCAGTCAGAGGGTTGTTCCCTCTGTGCTCTATACTCTTTGCAAACAAACAAAAAAACAGTTCTTTTGTTTTTAAAGAGGGAATATATAAAGCAATTTCTGAAGGGTGTGTCAGACAAAATATTATGAAATTGAAACAAGCCAGAAGAAAGAGACAAGCATTTTTTTCAGAGACATTTTGTGTTCGGCTCAGAGTGATAATAATGCAGCGAAGCCTTAACAGTGTGACATAGGAGATAAGGTTCGTACCACATTTCAGTTTGTGTTGCCGAATTAGAGTAAGCATCAAATTTTACTCATGCGTTTGTCCTCTTTATGGTTTTCCATTTTTGTTCTGCATATTCATTCCATAGAAAATTCAACGCTAGGTAGGTAATCCAATAATTTTCATCAAATATTATGTATGGTCAAGTCACCATAATTTCATATCTAGTGTTCATTATTGTCCTCGACTCGACAGTTGTATCTTTTCTTTTTCTTCTTCTTCCCATTACCTTAACTTGTTTTGCTGTTACAACTTGTCAATTCTGTTTTTAAAGTGTCACAGCTTAAAAAGGTCATGGGAATAGTTTTCGTGTAGCATCAATAATTAGCTTAATTAATTAAATTTGTAACTTATGAACTCATCTATAAAGTCAACAAACTCCTTCTATTATAAATAAACCATTATGTTGTAGTCAAATTTGACGTCTACCATAACAAAAATCATTAAAAATCATATATTATCTTAGGATAACAAATACTAAGAATTGATTTAAAAAATGATAGATGTTTTTACTTGATCATACCACAAAAAACATTTGAATTTTCCCATTGTAATGATGAACAAATGGATGTAGTTGGGGGCCTAATATGATGATTTGAGGATTTGATGTTTTGGAATATTTTTCAATAATTGTCCCCACATTCGGCAATTAGCATTGTGTTAGTGTTTTCCAAGTACACAAGCTTAGCTTTAGATTGATGTTGAGATGACTCCAATTAATGTGTTGTTTTTGTTGTTGTGAGTAAAGAATTTGATTTTAATGTGTTGGGTCTATCAAAGAGGAAGTTTACCAGAGAGATACAAACACCAATGAAATATAAATTCAATCATATAAAGGATTGACACTACTCTCTACCAAAAACCTTAAAACATGGGTTAACGGGTCTTTCATATTTATAATGTTCTATTTTTTCATTTTTATCCAACGTGAAACTTGGACTCACACTTGCATTTCCAATATAATGTTATTTTTTTCGTGAATAATAAAATTAAAAAGTGATCACAGGACCCCCTCTTAGGTAAACGAGTTAAGCCATTTGCACCAATCTTTTCATACGCAAGAGAATGAACAACCTTGTTAGATGGAAGAACGTGATAAAAATCATGTGAGGACCACCGACATCGACAAGGGCTTATATATCCCCACACTCACTACTCATTTTCCCACTTTTTGCTTTCTTTTACTAAATATACTTAAATATATCATTAATTGATGAAGCTTACAAAATGAGATAATTAAATCATAATTAATTAATCAATCAATAATAATAATAAGTATTAATTAATGGGAATGTACTTTGCACCGAAGGATGTTCTGTCACTTTTAACCTTTATAAACCCAATTCTTAGAAAGACACATTTGCATCATCCTATCCAAATGTAATCTAATTAATCTAATATGTCTGTTTTTCTTTCCATCTCCATCTCCCATGAAGCTTTGCTAAAAGGGTAAATCAGCACATTTTACTTACAAATAATACCCGCAATTAAAGCACTAGATTGTTTGCAGTTCTTATTGCTTTTGTTTCTTAAAGAAAATAATTAGTTGGAAATTAAAAGTTAGGTTAATGTTGGAAAGGTTTTGAAAGCTATTTAACTTGTGATTCATTTATAAGTATTACTTTTTAGTGTAAAACCTATTTCATTCTTCTTTAACACTTTCATTCTTTTCATGTAAACTTTTTTCTTTTTGTTTTCTTCAAGTCTCTCTTTTCCTTTTTTTTCTTATTATTGTCTTTTTTGGAATTTGATCATAGATAATTGTAGCTAAGAAATTAGGGAAAACTTTTAAATGATTAGATTTTCAATATGTGTAAGTTCGTATTTATTTTGAATATTATTTATTTATTTTCTTTTCTTTTTAAATTTTTAATCAATTTTAATGAGATTATTTGATAAAAATAATATTCTCAACTTGGTTATATTCATACTAAAAATTTTATATGTTTTAATACTTTATTCTAGATTTTTAGATTTTGAATAATTTTATTGTTTTGATTAAAAATTACATTGAAAAAAGGTAAAATAATTATTTATGTACATATGATAAATGAATGTAAAGATGACTTGATTACAACATTTTGTTTTAAATTCAATAATTGTATTTTGTTTGAAAAATAATATTTAAAATTGATTGTTATTTGAAAATTGTTTAATAGATAATTATTTTAGACTGTTTTGAATTAAATATTTTTATAAATTCATATAATGAGTAGATTATGCATGCTAAGATATATAATATTTTTAAATGATTTTTAATTTGAGTTTTGATTGGAATCTTTGAGTCAACTTGGCTCACCACAAGTTTAGACTGGGTCGAGTTGAAAAAAATTAAAATTTTGATACGAGCTAATTTTGAATCCGGTTCACTAAGAATCTGGGTGAACCGGGTTGAATCCATGGTGACCTGGGTTGTCTCACCAATCCACCTAATTTTTCTAATACATACTTTTTGTTGGGTTAGTCATCTTATAAAACATTTAAATAGAGGCTCGTGTAAAATTATTTTTATATGAAATAATTAGGCAACATGAAAAATCCATAAATATATACTTAGTAACTCAATTTTTATGCAGAAACAAATTTGAATTGCTATAAAGCCATTAAAAATTTTGTTGAGTAGATTTTATAATATCTTTGTATGAATGAAATCATATGTTTGATTAATCATAAATCTAATTTAAAACCCTTTCCCTTTACTTAGATTTGAATTATAATTTTTTTTTAATTAAAAAAAACTTGTAATTAAATAAGATAGTGAGTCAACCCATTTAACCCACCAACACATGGTGATTCAGACTAGGTTCAAATGTTTTTGACTTGATAATAAGTGAGTCGGATTGGGTTGGCTCACTAAGTGATCAACTCATGGTGGGTCGAGCTGAGTCGAGCCAAGTAACCTGTTTTGACAACGCACTACATACATGTGTGTGTGTGTGTGTTCTCTTGAAATATGACTGTTAGATCGAGAAGTTGACTTTAGAGGAGTTGGATGTGAAGTTTGACTTTAGTCTACTAGGTAAGATTTAGAGTTTTTTCTCACAGTCTTAAGCGAAACTTGATCTTGTACGATGTGATAGAGAATATAGCTTCAAGGAAACATTCTCACAGTGTTCTTCTTTTCTCAAACCGTCTTTTTCTTGGATGTCGTGATTCTGATCATATCTTTTTGCTTTATTGATCTGCACGGATATCAAGAGACAAAGTATAGAAGCATCGAAGTACTTTTTCATACATGCATTAAATGTTTTAAACGTTGATAAGCGTTAAATAATGTAGTGTGTTCAAGATATTTTATCATTTGTCATTTCATTAATAAATGCATCATTTGGAAAGACAAATGTCTATTCATCAAATGTTATAAAGATAAGATGTTTTTTCAAGACTAAAGCATTTAACAGTCACTTATCATACTATATTTTCTATAGAAAGCTTTGCTTGGTATAACATTGTATTAAATGAAACATCTCTTTTATCCTTAGTGTTATGTAAGAGTTAAACTTCTGTTTTCATAAGAAGCTAGCTTATTTTTCTCATATAGTCTATTGAGAGATTTCAATGAAAGGCTTTTTATTAGACGTTATTTATGATTTTCTAATTCATTTAAACAGTTTGGTCTTAAAGACATTAGTTCAACTCTTGCCTATAGGCATTATGAAGCGCTTCTTCATAGGCGCTACTATTTTAAGCAACTTTTCCTACCCAATAATATTTTTCTTATTGCGTATTGTTAAACATCAAAACCTAGGGTACTTAGACGGTCTATTCTCTAGACAATTTTTGTATTAACAATCTCCTCTTTTTTTATGTTTAACAAATACTCATGCTAAACGAAATATATTTCATGATGATTTTGAAAACATCTAGTTATGTTGCAACACCACAATTCAGGGTTTCACGAGTTGTATTTAGAGTAAGATGTTTCAAAATCCTCTTAACACGGAAAACGATGCTAATTAAAAAATTTGACATTTAAATCATGCGGAATTAAAACAAAGTTCTAACTTTACCAAAAATATAATCCAATTACAAAATTTCAAAATTAATAGAATATATAAGCCAAGAAATAAAATTAATCCATGTACATTATTTCTGAAATTTATAACTCAACTTTAAATAAACCAAGATTGTTCCCAACTTTAAATATATATATATATATATATATATATATATATATATATATATCTGAAGTGATTATGGAGGAGAATTTGAAAATGAGCTTTTCGAAAACTTTTTTGAAACTCTAACATCAAACATAATTTTTTAACTCTAAGAACTCCACAACATCTCTCGGTCTATGCTACAAAAGGAGTGAGAATTTTGATCTTGAAGGATATTGTGATGCCGATTTTGCTGGTGATAAGGTTGAACAAAAAAGTACAAGTGGAGGTTATCACTTCAATGGAAGAAACCTAGTGTCGTGGATGAGCAAGAAGCAGAACACAATTACATTATCAATGGTTGAGGATGAGCATATATTTGTTGCACATTTTTTCTCTCAACTCTTGTGGATCAGGAATCAGCTAGAAGACTATAATCATGTTCAAGGTATGATTCCTATCTACTTTGATAATAATGCTGCAATTAGTTTGTCTAAGAATCCTACATTGCATTCACGCGCTAAGCATATTGAGGTCAAGCATCACTTCATACATAATCATGTTAACAAGGGTACTGTGGACTTACAATATGTAAACACAGAATATCAACTTATTAACATAGTTTGTCTAATAACCCTTATCGGTATGAGAAGCGTTGAATGAATTTTGATTCAACATGTTCAGGGTGTTCATATAGTGGTTTAGAGAGTTAATCATCTAGAACACATAGTCCATAAGACGTCATATTGTTGCATCATCTAAGACAAATCGTCTATCAGACAACTTCATTCATGCATTAGGTGTGTCTAAGTACTGAGCCCATCTCCAGAAATTGTTTAGGATTTCCAAAGCCAAAACCCCTCTCTCTCTCTCCTATCTGTCAAAATCTTTTGTATGTTAATCAATGTTACCAATGAGGAGCATTGGTAAATTTTGAAGTAAATTGTTTTGAAGATGTTACAAGAAGTTTAACCTGAAGAAGATATTTGAGATATTTTAAAAGCAATTTTTAGAATATAAATGTAGTAGGAGAGTCGTTAAAATATGTAAAACTTGTATTTTAGATAATGTTCTGAAATAATCGATTATGTGAAGCAATAATCGATTATCCTGAGAATATCTGAGATAATCGATTATCACTCCAAATAATCGATTATCACAAGTCTGTTCTTGAAAAGTTATTTTAAAAAACCTATAACGGACTTGAATAATCGATTATCACTTACAATAATCAATTATTACTGACAGTTGGGACTTGACCTTTGATATTCAGAGTAGCTGGCTATATATTGGACTTCTGAGAACTTCAGAGGTAACGTTGTTGAACAGAATCTCTTGTAGAATACTATTTGTCAGAGGAAGTTCTCAAAAGCTATAGTTCAAGTTCCCTTGCTTGGTCTCGTGAATAGTAGAAGCTCGTGTTTCGTGTGTCGATAGTTGGAGCAAGTTCTCTTCGAGTTAGCAAGGTGCTCTGCCTGGTCTCGTGAATAGGAGAAGCTCGCGTTTCGTGTGTCGATAGTCGGAGCGGTTCTCTTCGAGTTGGCAGAGTGTTCTTCTTCCGGTTCGTTCGTCGAAGGAAGGTTCTTTTATCAGTTTTCATTCACTATTTTTGTAATCTGTGAAACTCATTTTTAGTGGAACTGTTAATCACTTTTTATAGTGATTAACGACTAGACGTAGATTCTTTTGAATTGAACCAGTATAAAAATTATCTGTGTGATTTTTCTACTCTCTACACTCTTTAATTTTATTTGCACATCAATTGTTCGATAAATTTTCTCTTAGAAAATTTATTTCTAAAAACTGACCATTTTAATTTAAAAAGTGACCGAACACGTTTTTCGCTACTTTAAGTTTTATTCCATTGCATTATACTTTATCTCCGAACGATACCGATTGTTCCAACAATCAAGTCATCACCCTTTCTACATTCTCAAACGTTACTCTCTCCTCCTCGAAACCCTAAACCTCTGACATCGCCGCTCCTCCCACTCTTATCCGCTGCAAAATAACATTCTTCTCAAAATCGTCTTGGTATTCAAGAGACGTCAAATCTCTTGTCCGAATCTTCCTTACTAACCACGTTAAATGGACGAGACTAATCAATTGCCCATGACTACCTTTTTCCTCTATGTAACGCACTTCTCTTCTTATCTTCTCAACACATTCTCTAAAAACCCTAAATCCTCTCTCATTGTCATGCCCTCTCAATTCTCTAAGTCTCCAGACCTTCAACAATCCAAACCAATGAAGCCCTCTTCCAAACATCCTGACCATCATTGTCATCTCATCCGATCACCGGAACAAGATGTACATGATGATCCAACATCCCTTCCTACTCCCATTCTCAAAACTTACCTACCTTACGCATATAGTTCTTCCACTTTACCACCACCTCTCCTCACCCCACCACACCATTTTATTCCTCCCTTCGTCCTCGCATCACTTTCTTTTAACTCCTCTTCCTTTTTCCTTATTCCACTAACATATCCATCTACTCCCCCTTCTGTCTGATGGAATGCTCCTATTCCTTCCCTTTCCCACCCACATGTACTCTTACTCGTCTTCTCCTGCTTCCCTAATCCTGGCGTTGGGCTGTGATGTCCTTTCTCTCCTTCCCTTCTGATGTTTATCAAATAAGGGGGAGAATAAAGAAAGAATAGACGCGTCGGCATCTAGGAGCATGTACTCAAGGGGAGTACACTAGAAGTTAGGATAACATAGAATCAGGGGGAGTTTCTCCAGATTCTTAGAGTTCATCTTAGGAGTCCATGTTGTTCATCTTAGGATTCCATGTTGTTCATCTTTACATTCATGTAATCTGTTTTGTGTTTTAATAAAAAATTGTTAGTTGTTGTTTATTTGTTTAATTGTTCATTTTATGTGTTGTTTAATTATATATTTGCTTATCATCTTTACCTTATACATAAAATTGTTTTTCGACTGTGTCCACTAACAGCATGCACAAGATAAAAGCAATAAAAAAATGTAAACCACGTAATGAACCAAACACACAGGACTTAAAACGAAAATACTGAGCTAAGAAAGATTATATTGTTTAAATGTGTAATTGTTAAACATAAAATATAGGGAGATCGTTAAGACAAAATCATCTATGTGCATAAACGCTCTTATATTTTGAAGTTTAATCAAATAACATTAAAATGGGATAGTAATCAGAAAATGAGTTAGGATGAAAACACAAGACTTAGACCCTAAATCCCAAACACACAAAACCTAAAACGAGAATCCCCCGACATAGAAAAACTTAGGAAGACATTTAGATTCTTAGGAAGTAGAAAAACATTTAGGTCAAAACACCCGAATGCATGGCTAAACGATGTTGTGCCTAAAACATCTAAGAGAGTTGAAGCTAAACACTTGATGCTTATCATACATGAAAAAGGTATTCAGTGTAGCTCTCCAATAAACAACAAGTCGAAACGATGTCTTTGACAAAATATTTTAAAAAACATAAAATCAAAATATAAAAGAAAGCTTAAACTAATTATATTTTGACTGACATCTCCTAATTGCAAGCGCAAAACAGATTATATGATGATGCAAGGTAAGAAGAATAGAATCACAATGACAACACAATAATCTCAAGGAAGCAATGCAATCTCCCTAATTACCAACCCAGTAGAATTCAAGCTTCCATTAAAATGAATTTAAACATAGGAAAATGAATTACAAACATCAATAAATCTGAATGCAGAGGCAAGAAAATAGAAGTGTAGAATTGAGCAAGAACAGGAAAACGAAATTGGCATGAAACTACAAAAAACACAACAAAAAACGAAAACAAATATATTTTGACTGACATCTCCTAAAGCTAGGAATGTTCAAATCATATTTGAAGTTTTTTGGTGTTATTCTTTGTATGAAACATCTTAAAAATTATTCTATGTCGCTCTTGTAATAGCAATAACTTCACATTTTATCCATTTTCTCATTACAGCCTTTGTTTCTTCTCCCTACATTGCAAAATCATCTTAAGTACGTTTGTAGATCTTTTTTGTACCTACTACATACACCTTTGTTGAATTTATTTTTCATTTACATCTACTCTAAAGCACTGATCCTTTTTCCTCAATGTTTTGTAGCTTTTAAGTATGATACCTGACTCTTTACTTGGTAGTGATTACCTCCTAAGAAAGAAACTGTCAAGCCATATGTTGAAACATTTATCTAATTACCTTGTTTAGGCATATGTTAAGACCTCAACAAGTGTATTGAATCGTATCAAGTAATACAAAATGGTAAGACCAAGTATAGTATCCCAGAAGACTCACGACACTAAAAAGTTGTGTAATCACTTAACTAATTAACACTGAAAATAACATTTTGTTGGTTTTAAATGCAAATTCAATAAAAGTAAATATGAATGCAATTTGATCAATTGAGGCTTAATCACAAATATCAATGGATGAAGATAATATGAGATGATTATGTTGTTGGGGTTTAGATGTCACCTAATCACTCTCATGCATATAAGAATTCTTCTTCTTCATTAAATTGTTAATGTCACTTTCTAAATTACTTAAAACCCGATGTTTCGGTGAAAAAAGCATATCCTTAATTACTAGACCACAATGTCTTACATCCCTAATAATTAATTCTCCATTACGAACAGAAGCTTAAGACAACCAAACCTCTTATCCCCATCCCTGGACAATATTGCTTTTGAGAAAAATTCTCCAGATCCTGGTTTCTAGGTATTTCCAATAACAAAGAAAGCCAAATATAATAAACATTGAGCAAAGGAGAAAATCACTAACAATTAATGAAAGAAGCATAAAGTAATTCAGAACAAATTCAAATACATGAGAGTTTAGAGGTTACATCTTCCCCAACAACAAATAAGATTAGTTCTCCATCGTCGTGAAGAAACTAGGTGTACAATGGAATGGAAGAGATAGAAAAACCCTAGAAACTGAAGAGGAGAGCTCCTGCATCCCCAAATATGCCTCCAAAGCGGCAAAACGTGTGTTTCTATGCTCAAGCCATCAAAAGATATCAACCTTAGGGCGTGCAAGTCCTTAAATAGATCAAAAGTGGCCCATAAGCCCACGTTGTTGGCTCTTAGTGCCCTAAGTGGGGCACCCAAGTGTGCTACGACACATGAAGACTAGCGCTCAGCGCCTTGAAAGGGGCAACCAGGCGAGTTTGTGCGAAGACTGACGCTCAGCACCCCTGCTAAAGGGCCTTCAACCTGACTAGGTGGCACTCAGGGCCCTTGGACCAGGGCCCTCAGCCTGACTAAGTGGCTCTCAGGGCCCCTGGCACAGGGCTCTCAGGGCCCCTGGCCCAGGGCCCTCAGCCTTACTTTTTTGCACTGTATCTTTTTCTCTTTTTCTGCAGATCTTCCTTCTTCTTGAGTTTTGACTCCTTGATCCTTTTGCTCCTCTTCCAAAACATACCAATAACCTACGAAATTAAGGAGATTTAGTGATAAAATCATAAAGTATAACATCTACTCACTTATTCACAAAACTAAACTAAAAGCATGAGTTTAAGCAAGTTTCTAAGTCAAAGAGAGTTGATTTAGTATCAAAATTGCATCACAGATAACGGTATATTCAACCGTTATCAGCATACTGGTTTGATTTTTTGTTCACATATGAGTGCAAGCTTTGATGCAATGGTAGGTTTCTAGTTTGTGACATTGAGGTCAGGATTCAAATAACTTCTCTCTTTGGGTTTGTCAGAGCGGCGCAATGGAATGGTTAACGTGTTCAACAAACCAAGAGGGGGTTGAATTGATTTCTTATCGCAAATCGTTCTTTTAATAATTTTCTCGAAAATATAAAAATTCCATAATACCAAATTAAACAAATAAAAGAGTAAGAAAGAGAGAAAATTGCACAGGTAATTTTTATACTAGTTTGGATCACAAAGATCCTACGTCCGGTTGTTAATCTCAACCGAGAATTATCGCTTCACTAGCATAAAACAACAAATTGTTACAATAACAAAGAAAATAAAAGAGTTTAAGGTTAGAACACCTCTCTTGTTACCCCAAGGGACGAAAGTCACTTCCCTTGTAACCCACAAAGGATGACCACCTCCTTTGAATCTTCACAAAGGATGACAGGATTTCAACTCAACAATAACAACAACACTCAATCACACTCCCTGTGAAACTTCTCGCTCTATGCCAACACGCTAAGTTCTCAAAGCCATAACACAAGGATTCAACAAACCCTAGAACACTTATAACCGCACACTATATATAAGAATTTCGAAAATACACTTTACTTGTATGTTTCGTATTTTAAAATGAGAGTCCCAATCCAATTTATACAGATCTCACTCAAGGATACCTCCAAAAATATGTTCTAAGGTTTTTAAAATGTAATGATCGATTATCCTAATATGGTAATCGATTATGCATCTTTGAATGCACAATGATCAAAAACATGCTTGAAAATTCTCATAATTGCTCGTGATAATCGATTCTGGCAAGTCATAATCGATTATTGATAATCGATTATCAAAAGTGGTAATCGATTATCTTGAATATAAAATGAGGTTTTTTTTATTCAAAATGATTTTTAACGCACCATAAGGCAAACAATACACAAAATCAAGTATAAACCACATCATATACATCAATCTACTAAAATGCAAAAGCTTTAATACAAAAACAAGTCTTCATGAAGATCTTCTTTCAATAAGAGCACTTGAGACATGAGTTTGAGACATGATCAAAACTTCTTCTCTTCAGCTTTATGCTAACAGGGTTCAAATGTAGGAAATAACTCCTTTATTGTGGTAAGATTTATATGCCTACCCTCCCTAGACCCCTCTCAATGTGACCCTAATTCCCTTGGTCAGTCTTTTTAATTGTGGTGTTATATTGTTTAAAGATTTACAATGAAAATGACTATCTAAAACATCAATTTCCATGAGTACTTCAATCTGGTTTAGTTTTGATCATTGATTCTAATAGTCTATAACATTTATCACTCATTGATGTTGTCATTGTAGGTCCAAATAGATTTATATGCATAGCTCAAGAGGTTTTTCTGTTGAAACAATATGTTTACTTTTAAAAGACTCTTTGACCTGTTTACCTCTCATGCAAGCATTACAAAAGATGGTATATTTGAATGATACTTTGGGTAATCCTCTTACGAGGTCATGGCGTTGTACTTCAGAGATTAATCTCATACTTGCATGTCCATATTTGCTATGCCATGAGATTACATTGTCTTTTATTGACATCAAACATGAGTCACTTTAAGCATGTAGTTCATCTAGATCTATCTTGTACAAGTTACCTAGTCTATTAGAAGTAAATACTAGTAGGCCCTAATTATTTAGGACTTTACATTAGCCTTTTCCAAATGTAACATTGTACCCACTGTCACATAATTGACTTATGCTCAACAAACTATGTTTTATGTCATCTACTAATAAAACATTATCAATAGAAGGGGATGTGTTTATACCTATCTTTTCAATTCCTATTATTTTGCCTTGTTAATTTCCTCCAAATGTGACTGTTCCACCCTTCTTGTTGTTGGCATCTTGGAAGATATACTATTAACTCTTCATGTGTCGCGAGCATCCATTGTTCAGGTACCATGAATGATATTTCTTTGTAGTCATCAAACAAGTGTGCAAGAGAGATGATTTTGGATTTAGGTACCCATATTGCCTTGGGTCCTATTATGTTAGTTTGATTCATTTTCCTTCTTTCAAAAGCTAGAGCATTGTTGTAGATTTTCTTTTTAGGTTTAACAAAATGATCATTTTTAACTTTGAATGTGCTATAAAAGTTATTATTATTAAACCCTATACCACGTTTGTCAGACGAATGTCTACATCCTATGAATAAAAGCCCTAGACATTCATTTCCTTCAAACGTTGTATTCAATACTTTATGAAGAATATCATTTCCATGTTTGAGGAGCTCGATGCATCTAACGTCTCTAGCAATGACTATATTCTCTTCAAGCTTTTCATTTTCTCAAAATTAGTTTTTAATTTTCTCTTTTCAAAACATTTAGTTGCCCTTCCAGGTTTTTAATTTATTTTTTTGTAAATTCTTAATGTCATCATTATACAATGTTAATATACTTTTTAAAACTTCATTTTCGTTCAAAATCTTTTTTTCGTGTAAGTTGAAAAGCTTATGATAGTTAAGAAGATTTTGATAACAATACATGATACACTTCAACAACAGAGTGTAGGTCAGTAAAATCTACCTCAACGTCAGAGTCGTTTGACAAATATCAGTCATTGTCTACCATGAGACACAGATTGGTTTCCTGGTCTTCTTCATCAGATTCTGAGAAGTCTAGATCCTATCAGGTATTCATCAACGCCTTTCTCCTTCCTTATTTAGAGAAACTAGCCTTTCTCTTTGTTTCCTAAATATAATGACACTGAGATTTGAAGTGGCCTGGTTTCTTACATTCATAGCATACAATGGGACTTTCTTTTCATTGATTGTAACGCCCTAAATTTTGGGATGCCACAGGTTTTCAACAACTTAATATTTATAAACTTTCTTATAGCACGAAAATGTATTTTTCAAAAACCTTAACCTTTAAATATGCATAATTTATTGGAAACATAGTAATCCCAAAACCCTTATATAATTACATTATTCCAAAAGTAATTAAAATGACTAAAGAAATAATATAACTACAATTACATTGTTTCAAAATTCTATACAAAAGAAATTTTTAAAAAGAAACTGAAATCTTTACCCTATCATCTCATGAATTTATCATGCCTCTAGAACATCTACAATATCATATGCTCACGTATAACACATTATACGATCATCGCCGATAATATCATTCGCAAACACACAAACAGAAACACATTTGGGGTAAGCTACAGATAAAACAATCATAATAACAAGATATAAACATACTGATTATATCAACAATAATCAAACTACCCCACACATAGTAATTGTTGATAGGGGAGTTGTGTATAGCTAAACCCATCTCACATATGAGTTTTTTATGATGAACAAAAGAAATGTTTTATAGTTTCTTGCACAACAAATGGAAAAACAATTGCTTGATCATATTTGTGTTTGTGCTTAAACTGATTGGTATATGCATTCATTGTATGGAAATGAATCATAGGTTAAAACACATTGCACTGTTGTACATCTGTAAGAAATAATCAATTACACTGTTTATATAATTTGTTAAATTTCTTCAGATTTCAGTACATGCTTATCAAGGGCACAACAACTGTGATTTAACCGATTACATTATTTGTATAATCGATTAAAATAGGTTGTTATGCCAACATATGTTTGTTGAGTGCATTGATGTGTTTAGAAGGGAAAATGTTTTCAAATTTGCTTAAGTATGTAAAACTGTTAAAGGAGAAGGAAAAGCTTAACAAATTATTATGTACTTAATCGATTAATCTATGTCAGAGTTAGAAAATTCTATAAATAGATGTGTTGCTTGTTGCCTCAACATGATTTTACGATCTTACACTTTCATAACTGATTTGTTTGTTGAGAATTAATTGTAGGAGCGTTCTAATCTTCTTTGAGGATCATGATTATTCAATTGGAAGGAAATTCATAAATATTCTTACAAAGAATCGGTTCTTACACATTCTTGATCATATTCTGAACTTGAGATGTATTCTTAGATATCAGTGTCTACCTACAATCAAAAGGATTATGTTTCCCTGTTGTTGTGAGTCAGGAAGAGAACGTGTGTGTTCTGATTATTATAGTTGGGTTTGCTCTAAGGTTACAAAAAGTTAGGATTGCTTTCTGGATTGAGATTGTGAGGTGATTCACATTTTGTGTTATAGGTGATATTAAGTTGGGGAATGAGAGTGCATTGAGAGGGGAGTTCTCTGTATTATTGCTTGTATAACTCTATCAATATAGTGGTTCCCTTCAACTAAGGTTGTTGAAGGAAGACTGGATGTAGGGGAGTTCTCTCAATATAGTGCATTGAGAAGGGAGTTCTCTGTGTTGATCTTTATTCCCTTCTCTTATTATTGTTGCTCATATACTTGTTAGATTGCATTCCTAGAAACCTCAAATATTTTTTAAAAGCATTTGTGGTTATGGTTTCCCCTTACAATGATCATATTTATATGGGGAGCAAATGATGTTATAAAGGATATTGTTGATGATGCAAATGTTGTGTAGATCGTGAGACGAGTGGGGGATTAATCTTGAAGTTTTCAAACATGATTTCTTTTAAATAAATTATGTTGAGAAGTTTTCAGCATGCCATTTAGAGTTGTATTGAGATTGTTTATTAATTCCATAATTTTTATTTAAATTTCACTTTGACGTAATGATGGTATCAAAGTTGTATTTTTCCTAATCAATATGCGTTCTTTTACTTACACATAACATCCTTGATGGAGGACCATCTAAGATGCACATAGGACCTCTGACAAAAGCTATGGCTAGAAGGATTCAAGAAGAAGAAGGATCACTTACCACTTTAGTCCTATGGAGAATCACTTATTAATCCTTCTTCTCTTTACTAAACACATTTATACTCTTTTGTAGGCCATAAATAAAGGTTGGAGACCATGCCTAATCACCCTAGGAGGCTTGGCAAGCTAAAGAAAGCAAAGGAGGCAAAGAAGAGAAGAAAATAAGTGATTTCTGGATTGGTTCAAGTACCTTCCACATTGAGCTTTCAAGGGCAAAATGCCTTCCAGATTGCACCTCACCGCCCACCGCAACCATTATGTGCCCAGCCATTTCGGACAACTTTACACATTTGGCACGTTTTTAATGTGGCTTGAGTGAAACTTGTGCTCCAAGCTCCTTAGCTTCTCGAGTACTCTTCATTTCTCATTTTTAGAAGCTTTGAAAGTCATAAATGGAGACCTCTCTTCATCTATAAAAGATAGGCTTCCCCCCTTTGTAATTTCAACTTGGAAGATATAGTGAAATGTTGTTGAGTTTACTCTAGACCTATTCTCTGAGTTCAAACCTCTTTGTGCTTATCCAACACCTTCTCTTCTAGCTTCCTTCCCTATTGGAAGGCCTTCTGAGCTTGAGAGTCTTCAAACACACACACCAAACACACATTGAACCTTCCATCAAACACCTGGTGTGCTCCTGCGTTTTCACTCATCCATCCCATCCGCTGAATCATTCTAATTCGCGTGGCTGTTCGAGCATAGAGCTTGGAGCTGCTTCCATCAATCCTAAATCGGGGTGTTATAATATACACATAATATGACTGAATTCTTATAAGAGCATAAACTAAGAACTCATGTTAATCCTATAAATACAACTAGTATTCTCTAGGGATACTCACTTAATGATCACTCACCTCCCACTTATAAATCATAACTCTCTTTGTAACTTGACCTTCAGAGAGTTTTTATAAGTGGATTTTCCCTCTCTCAACAAACAAGAAACCCTTCGCACATAAAAAAATAACTAAACTATAGTTAAGATCTCATCACTTGTTCTAAAGTCTATGATCAAGATCCAAATAAAAACAAATTTGAATATATTTTCTTTTAATTATTAAAATTACTTTTAAAGATGAAATTGTCACAGTATTTTAAATTTTAAAATAAATAATATATTTTTTATGTGGTGATTCAATAATGTGAATAGATTTGAAATCAAAATATTAATATTATACATGCAGAAGAAATAGTAATTTTAAAATGTTGTTTTTAAATTCAAATTAAAAAATTAAAAATCAAAACTAAAATTTATTTATTTATATTGAAAAGTTAGGATAAGAATAAGTGTAAATATCCAACACGATAATCTATTACCAATACAAATGAACATTGCGTAGGTAGATCATACTAATTTATTCCATCATAGTTATTATTGAATTACACTACAAATAATTTTTTAGCATAACACGTGCACATTCTCTTAATTATTTAGAAGACATTAGATAAAAATAAATTAAGCATGAGACTTTAATAATAGAGAGTAGTGATGTGTTAAGTAAGGAACAGTGCAGCACAGCAAGATTCACGTGCAATTGCTTGCAAACGGTGCAGCGAAGGCGACGGTGGTTGGGTGGTTGCGGAGCCACATTTTCAGGCGTCGCTCTCACACGTGCTTGCCACTGACGCGACAACACCACCCTCGACACATACACGTGTGGCACCCATTGACCACTGTTATGCCTTCTTGATTCAATCTCACTTCCTTTAAAGCCCCCACCCACACCACACGTGACCCTTTTGCCTTGTTTCCTTTGTCGGCCCCTCCACAGCCCTCTCTGGCCCATTTCCTGGCCCATTACCTTTCAATTCAAGAGTCAACAACAACCACTGCATTTGCTTTGCAACTTGCAACGGCAACTTTGTTTCCCAATTCTTTAATATATGTGTTTCTTTATTCCCTGTGTGGTTTTTTAAAAGAAATTAAATCTTCTATTTTTCTCCACACTGAAGAGATTGAATAGTTAAGACATAACAATTAATTAAGTTTGTGTAACAAATAATTTTATCTCTTAACATCAATGCACAAAAGACTTTTAACGTCACCACTTAGACGATGGATCACATAATATTTAAGGCAAAAACTAATTGGTGATATTTTCGTAAATAAATTGATCATGTAGACGTCGGATATTGGGAGACCCGACGTCTATAGTTGACGCCAAAAATGTGGTAGAAATTAAATTTTTATTGCTTTTAAACATCCGATTGGAAACCCCCGACGTCTAAATAACCATTAAACGTCTGATTGTTCCATTAGACGCCAAAATGAACGCACCAGAATGCAAAAAATCATTTTTTTCGCCATTTAAATGTCTGATCCCGCAATCCCAACATCCTCCTATAACCGACGACTAATGGCCTACACAGATAAGTGAAAAGATGGTTTTGGATGGTGGTTCGTTAGCACCGACATCTAATATGTATTTAGACGTCGGCTCCTCCTGTAACCACCTATACACACATTTTTTTCTCATAAGCATCCGTCTATAAAAAACTAACATGTACTGACAAAGTCACATAATTTAATAATCAAATTTCAAACCTATGAATAAGTCCATATGTGAAAGAAATAACAACCCTTCAATTATAATTTAAAGTGTACAATACAATGTGTGGTAATTAACGCTATTTCAACATATATAATACTAAAATATTGATGTTTGTAGGAATAAAAGTGTAGTTTCCTTAGTTTTCTATGAAAAGACGAACTTTCGTTTCTTTTAATCTCGACTTAGAATTTGTTTTGATATAGTTAATAATCTTACGTAGTTTCAGAGTTAAACTTAAAATAAATTAGACCTTCAACTTCTCAGAATTTTTTAAAAATAAAACCATCTGGGAACTTTGAATTTCAACATAAACAATATATTCTTGAATGACTCTATTATTTGAATTTAATGAATTGAGTTTCAAGGGAGGCATTAATTTAAATACACATAAGACATGATGCATTTATGGAAGAAAGAAATAATTATGAAATTGAAAGTTTGAAGAGAAAAAGGGTGCCCTTGATCCTGAACCAAACCCCTGTGAGCTAGTGGAATCAAGCAAGTTAAACTATGCCAGCACATGAAACATGTATTCTTTAAAAAAGGATTAGGGCATTAATTTAGTGATCACTTGATACATGACAAACATTTTGTCTTTGGCTTTGGGGTTTATTTTTATATGACTATCTTGACCAATCACAATTGGGTATTGTAATATTGTTGTTGGAGTTTTTGAGTGAATCTCATAATTTTATATTATGCATGCCAAACTATGTATGACCAATTATTGAGTAACATTATAGTAGAAATCTTTCTTTAGAGTCTTAAGTTAACATAAAAGAGTGGATTATGTTGCTATTAATCAAACTTATCTAGAAGGCGTGGATTTATATATAACCGATGTGGTGCCATGTTGCATCACTGCATTGCACCTGTTCCCCCATAGCAACTTAAATACAAGTGGTTGTTTTTTCTTTCTCTTGTCCACCAAACCAAACGGTTTTGATTGGTATTATTTTATAGAAGGCAGTGTGGTGCCATGTTTGATGAGCACAATACAGTAGCATTAATGTTATTATTAGGTCTTGATCTAAAAATATTGTTAGTAGCAATAGTTTTTATTATCATGTGAAGAGTATAAAGAAAAGGGAAGATTTGTGCCAAATGTTGTCCTAACATCTAGCACTGCTGATATCAACTGGACAGGGTTGCTTCTATTGCATATTGCAGTGATAGGTACATAAATCTAACAGCAAATATAATAACCTAATGAGATGTTGATAGTGAGAGAATAAAATAAGCAAAAGTATTAACCAAATATACATGTTTATAGGGATAAGCCTTAACCACCACTCATTAGCCTCATGTTACGCTCCTTTGTCTCCAATGTTTCTGGACCACTTGGCAACCCTAACACAACATTTTTGCCTTTCACCTCTCATCATCAATAACATGTATTGGCTAATGAAACTGTTTAACAAATAACACTTGCATTGCAGCCCTTCGACAGGTTTTCAAACTTACCCCACAGGCCAAAATCTTGATAATGATTCTGCATTAAAAGAAGACTTCTAAGATAAATATTATGTCATAGTGCATATATTTTCTTCCCTAGTGCTTACGTTCCTGTCAGTACAGATAATTTTAGTTAATGATAACAGCTGAAGTAGTAGCCTGAAAGTGATGGAAACACAAAATTTTATCTGGACTTTGGGCAACCATCCAAGGATCCACCTAACCTTACTCTCAATTTATATTTGTTAAGGTTAAAGCAATAACACCACACACAAGCCTCGTGTCAATTCTCTCTAATCCATCTCAAATGGAAGTTTTTTTGTATCAGTTCATCACACTAGTGAAAAAAAAAAGCGACGATTTATTATGACAGATGAAAATGGAGTAATATATTATGACGGAATTATAAACATCAGTTATAATATGAAACACGGTAATATAATATGATCATAAATGCAAAAGGGCTTAAAAATATTCTTCTTCTGTTAACATTATTAATCCCATAATTTATTTTGGTCTTGTTTCCTTTGATAAATATGTTATGATAAATTACTTGAGTATCTATTATTAGATTGATAAATTATAGTGTTAGTATGATAAATTACCTAGTGTCTAAAATGAAGTCTTTTATATCATTTGCATTATTGAGACTGAGATAGTTTATTTAATGTTGTTGTCTATTTCATTTAATTTTGTGCTACCCCTAAATGACACTATACTAGATAAACAAAGTTTTCAAAGTTACTGAATTGAAAATGTCTTGAGACTTATCTATGCATTGTCTTAATAGGCCTCTCTTATAAAAATTTAAAAAAACTTAGCCATTTACTTTTCTTTCCTCTTTGCTTCTCCCACCCTATAGTCAATAATGATATGAGCTAGATAAAGTACAAAAGATTAGGCATATATGCTAATTGAATAATGAGCAAAGAAAGAGTGACAAAGATTTCTATGATTTATGTTTCTTCCTTGGATTTCCTTCAACTAATTTGAGTTTATTTATTAATTGGGGTGCTTTCAATGTGTCATAACCACTGGTAATTGCAGAAAATGCATGACTCAACTTCTGTTTCTTGTTGAGGCAGGTTGTCTTGTATACTTCAACCACCCCAATCTTAGATTGGATTGTTAAATCCAAAATTTCCTACAAATTTGATTTTTTTAAACCTTCACAGGGTACAAAATTTCTTATAAACATATACTTGTGCTCATAATTGTTTTGTTTGGTAGTTGAAAAGTTTACATCAATCTTCTTTAATTAGAAAGAGCTTATGCATGTCAAAGTCTTCCAATTACTAAAATGCAAAAAATGTCAACCAAACCAATTACTTCACGCTAACAGTAGCGTCTTCTAAAGGAAAAAATCAATAATAAATTACCCTTTAATTTTAATGTTTAGGATTAAACATAATACTAAAAATAAATAAAAAAATTTTGGTCAACTTTCTCACATAGAACTTCTTT
The DNA here is from genome assembly GCA_027742785.1 of Vigna reflexopilosa. Classification (NCBI taxonomy): domain Eukaryota; kingdom Viridiplantae; phylum Streptophyta; class Magnoliopsida; order Fabales; family Fabaceae; genus Vigna; species Vigna reflexopilosa. Next base: position 32,325,277 of record CM050925.1, on the reverse strand, counting down.
TCAGTACCTACCAGCGTGACCCTGGTGCCTTTTACTGTTTAATTTCAACCATTTTTATCCAATTTTTTAGCTAATAAGACATTTCACTATAGGTCATGGAGTCATTATTTTGATTAGGGTTCTAAATAAGTTTTTTTATGAATAGTTATAGAATACAAAATTGAAATAATATTTTTTAAAATTAAACATAAGTGATGAGTATTTTACCTTTAATATTAGATTTTAATTAGTTTTTGTACTATAAAATATTTTAATTATGATTAGTTATAATTGGGTTTATTTAGCATAAGATACAAAAACATGTTAAAAATATTTTTTTAATTGTATAAATGCTCTTTGGATATTTTGAGGTGTGTTAGTACAGTCGCAGTAAAGTTGAGTTCATTAAGGTATGGAAATAAATTGAGTAAAATGCCATGGCACCTTAAAGATAAATTCAAGAATAGAAAATAATCAAGATCACAAGAAGTTAATCCAAGCATATCATGAAAAAATGAAGAAATTTGGCTAATTCAAGAAAAGGGAATCGACAACAAAAATTGAATCTTGCGGTTTTCTCTATTTTTTCTATAAAAAGGAGCTTTGATAATTGATAAATGTTTATGCTTAAAGATAATTTTTGAAAAATATATCTTACTATATTTTATTTGATATTGTTAAATAATTACCTTATTTAGCTATATCAATAAATATCAAAAGATAATATTTATCAAATCTTTTTTAATCTAGTATATATCTTCTCAAATATTTTTAGATCTCCACAAAAATCAAATATATCTTGAAGAAATTGGATTATTTAAAAGATAATTAGAGGAGATTACATTATCATACAGAAGATTACAACAATAGAAAAGCCTGAAACAAAGTCCAATCCAATTTCTATATAAAGAGACTTAGGGAAACACATTAAGGGAGCTGGAGAACCCTTTGGGGGTTCAAATTTTGTCCTCTCTCTTTTCTCTATTGAGACAAGACAAGCTCGTCGATAGAGTCCTCGGTTTTGAAGTTTAATCAAACAACATGAAATGAAGTAGTGTTAGTTTTGAAGTTTAACCAAACAACATGAAACAATGCAACAACATGAAACAACCGTTTTGGTTATGCTAGTAGAATGTAAACCAAACACTAGGATAGAGAGGAACCCTAAGTCTGAAAGAACATGTTTCCACACAACAAGTCTAACATATTCAATCCACTAGGAAGAAAAGTCTGTAGACAACCTCCTAAGAAAGAGCACTTGCTCCTACAAGCATCAAGTTCACAAGCTCTCTTTTCACAAACACCTAGAGTTTCCCTTAGGCACATAGCTCTAATACTCTTAATTACTCACTAAGAATGGTGGAGAACTCTATTTATAAGCCAAGGTTTGTGCAAGGTCAAAAACTGTAAAGGAAGCTCCCAACTGCCAGTAATAATCAATTATCAAAAGTGATAATCGATTATTTTAGGTCGTTATGTGTTTTGAAAGAACGTGATGATCGATTATCCTTAGTGATAATAAATTATTGTCGAACCCTAGACAATTATAACTTTTGATAATAATCAATTATTGACGATTTGAACTGTTTTCCCGTTTTACACATGATAATTGATTATCCTTCATGGTAATCGATTATTGTCACAACATAGTTATACTAAAAATAAATTTTACAAGTCTTCTTATGATGTACAAGTGAAAGCAAAAGCCTAATACAAGGTTTTCTATAAAAGTGATTTAACAATGTAGGTAAATAATCTTCAAGGCTTCAAGTGCATCATCATCAAAATCTCTTCAAAGCATCAATGTTGCTCATTTGTAACACATGTAGGTTAGGTTGGGGTTCAACCTAATGTTTGATGCATGTAAGGGTGCATGAGTGTTTTAGAGAAAAAATTTATAGTTCCATACGTGGGTTTGGGTTGTGTGTGGTTGGCATCAAAGAATATGGTTTATATGATGCATGAATCCAGTATTTCCTTAATACAATACATGAGCTACAAGGCCTTCACATAAGAGGGCATGAGTCTTTGGTTCACATTGGCTACCCTTATGTCTCTCATTCTTTTCGTGGGCGTGCAATGGGGTTGCTACGTTTTGTTGTGGGAGTAGCATTTTCACATATGGGGGTGCATGGGGCTCATGGTTTCACGTTAAATAACGTGTGTATCTTGGCTCTTGGGTTTATGCGTTGGTTCCTTGTGTTTTTTTTTTTTCATGAAGCAAAAGTATGGGGCTGGTGGTGTTGAAGGATGTATATATTCATTGTGGTGAGGTTTTAAACCATAAGAGAGTGTGGGTTCTATTATGCTTATAATATTGTATTACTATTCATTGGGTGCATATTTTATTGGTATTCACTGTTTTAGGAATGAGTGATGAATAAAGTGTGTGGGTAATAAAAATGGCAAAAAGAAGAAAAGAGTTTCATGGAAAAAAGAGGGTGAAAGGAAAAAAATAAGAAAAAGTAAAAGTGGAAAACAAAATTTAGAAAAAGAAGGATAATTGTTTTCTCAAAAAGTGAACAAAGAAAATAATATATTTGTTTTCCAAAATCTTTTCTCCTTAATTCTTTCTTTCCAAATTTTTTAAGCCTGTATATCCTAAATTTTTCCTACATTTGCCTTGGCCACATTACAACCTTTGAAAAATCCCCATGACCTTTGAATGCATGTTTTCCAAAAGTATATGAATATTAGAATCTTGCTAAGTTATGATAGTGTTTACGTACATGAGTATTTTGAGTGCAAACACAAGCCTAACAATTAAGAGAACATTGGTAAGTGAATATACATTTTAATCAAAGGTAGTCTTTCTTTCATTTGATACAAATGCATGTTAATTAACTACTTTATGTATGTTTTTCGTTTGTTTTCACCGATTATTTTCGTGCTCTTGTCCTTCATAGGCGCATTCTGTTTTCTCTCTCACTGGTGACGACACTTTATTCCGATGAACCCACCTTCTGAAGGTTAGTTTTCATTTTCGTTTTTGAAGAACTTATTTGTTGAATTTGTTTGTTGTTTTTTTTTTAACTTGTTTGTTGTTGTTTGGTTGAACTTGTTTATTGTTGTTATTTGATTGAACTTGTTTGTTATTGGTTATTGTTGTTTGTTGTTGATACTTCCTAGTTCATGCTTTATAAAATACCAAAAACTAAAATTTGTATTTTTTTTCTTCTTTTTAGGTCTCGTAGAGTTGACAAAAAGGATCACAATTAATTAAAAAAAATTAAAAAAAATGATTAAAGTCGTATATTGACAAAATTCGACGTTAAATTAATGTTGTATACTGACGAAATTCGACATTAATTTAACATCGAATTTTTTAAAATTCGACTTCAATTTAATGTCTCCTGATATAACGTTGTTCGTGAATTCACCGTTAAAAGCCCAAAATATCCGACGTTGTACGCGATTTTTGACTAGTGTGTGTATATATATATATATATATATATATATATATATATATATATATATATATATATATATATATATATATATATACACACATGTTACTATGTCATGAATGCATAAGTGTTGTACTTTGTCTTCGTCAATGCAACATTTCTTTTATAGGTCTCAATCCATGTAGTGTTAGCTAGATGGTCTTTCTCCCATTTAACATGTCATAAATTACATTTTCTTTCGCCAATGGTTGTGAAGTGTGTCATGGGACCGTTGTACATGTAAATAATATAAGATGTTATGGTATTAAACATGATGTATATTGGTAGTGGGTATTGAATTTATGAATTAACTTGTACAGAATGTGTTGTAGGTGTGTTTTGTAATTTTTAGTATGTTTTGTTAAACCAATGTATTTTGGCTATAGGCATGAGGTAACTCAATGTTACACTAACAACATATATGGGCATGGAAAGTGTATGAGGGGTGACTATGCGGGTGCTTAAAGGGAAACATGATACGGTCGTGGAATTTTGGTAATTTGCACATGAACCTAAGTTAGTTACCATCACTTATATTTCTTATATCTTCTTTCATACTCTTGGTGGTGTACTCGCAGAAGTCCTGCTTTGGTAAGTGAGTCCTATTTTGGTAAAGAAGAGAGTCCTACTTTGGGAAGTAAGCCTTGTTTCGGTAAATAGAAGAGTCCTACTTTGGAAAGTAGGTCCTATTTTAGTAAACTAGAAGGTTTTACTTTGGTAAGTAAGCTGATGTTGGTGAACAAGAAAGGTATGTTTTGGTAAACAACCCCTATTTCTAGAAAGAGGTGAGGGAATAAAGTACAGGAGAGGAATATATGATTGAATGGAATGAGTGTAGAGGAATGGTTGATTTGATTAGCAGTACGAGATTGAATAGATTGATGTATAGTTTAATATAATGGTGGTTAGGTTTGTGTGGGTGTAGAATTTCATTTGAAAAGTATATTATTGTATGTTATTTGTTGTTTATTCTATTAGGTCATCTTTACTTTTTTGTGGTTGTGCGATGATCGTATAACTTGTGTGGTTATACAAGAACAAATAACTCTACATGTGTTTTGGTTGATGAATATAATGATGAGCATATTAGAGTATTGGGAAATTTTTTGGGGTTTATTGTTTGCTTCTGAATTGCGTGCAAAACCTATTTACAACATAGTCAATCTATTTTGTCATGAATGTTCCACTTTGATTCTAGGGTGTTTATTGATTTTTGTTTTATTCATCTTACTCTAGACTATTCCTTAGGATCTTTTTGAAGTGCTTACTTTTTTCACCAGCTTTAATTGCTTGCTTGTCAATTTATTTCCATTCTTTTGTCTTTTCCAAATTCAGTTATGATATTTTGGTTTAGCTCTTCCTAATTGCTAAGTTTCTTGCTTCATTTATTGGTTGTTTTTGTGTGTTTAGACATTGTAGAAACACTTTGGAAGAAAGAAGTTAATGTGATTGGTAGCATCTTAGGTGGTGATTGTCTGCAAGATTCTCCAAATTGTGAGCTACCAAGTTTGTTGTTTCACCAAAACACTTGTTGAGTGCACCAAACAACAAAAAACCATATTTGAAAACAAATAAAGAAGACTTATTGAATCAACATACATAATTCAACAATGATCAAATTTGCAAAGTATGAACAACACTTTAACAAACTTCAAAGAACAACCAGTTTGATGTAGTTGGCCAAAAGAAATTACTATTGTTTCACAATGTGTAACCAAGCTAGACCAAGGCTTTCATTGCTCATTTGGTATGCACTTGCTACTTGCTAGCAGAATTCAAATTAAAACGTTCCAGAATTCTATTAAACAGGAATAAAACCACGCATAACTCTATATAGTTAAAACAGATTCACAAGAAATGAAACTTATATTATCTGCCACTAAAATCTGCCACCAAGCTCATTCAACCAAATTTCATAGCTTGTATGTGATGAACAAAATTTACTCAATGCAATTTGAATGAAATGAACTAGAAATAAGAACTGAACCAACTAAACTTCATAAATAATGATAGGCAAAGCAATGCACCGAATAATAATGCACAAAACTGAGAAAACCAAAATTCAAAATATAAAATCAAAAACTCAAACACAAAGAGTGCACCAATTAAAATGAAAAATAACATAAACTCAAGTTTGAATAGACTCGCTACATATATAGAACACCTAAAGAAGCACAATAAAAAGTACAAAATACTTCAAACACAGCAAACTACACAAGACATGACAAAAATTGATGAACAACATGAAAACAAGAAGAATGAACTTATCTCAGGTGTGCTCAGAACCTTGCTCTGACTACCACTTGATGAGACTCTAGCTTAGAGAAACCATTATCCAGAACTAGAATGGAATATCCAATGTACGATACAGAGATGAAGATGCAGTGAAATGAAACTAGAATATAGAAAATGAAGTGGTGTTTAGTGGATGAGATGAAATATGAGGCAAAGGAAAATTGGAGAGGGAAGGAAGAGAGAGCTACTGGTTAAATGGAAAATATAGGCCACAAATCAAGAGCATTGTGGTTGTTTGAATGCATATACCAAAAGCCGAGAGAGGGTATCTTAATTTTCATTTGTTTATGAACTTGTAAATATGTTTTCTTGTAGCTTTGGTATTCTTCCATCTCTTGGCCAACCTTTTTGAACTCAAAATTAAAATTGAAGTAGACAGTAAGTGTTTCTTGAAGCCAAAGCTACAAGACTCACCTTAGAATTTTCACTTTGTTTTTAATTTGCGTTTTTAGGAGTGACTTGGATACAAGAGATTAAACTATAATCCTTGTTACACTATACTTCGAGTAGGTGTCTAGGTGTCTTTAATTTAATCTTTGTTTGTGTTTGAGTCCATATTTTGAATTAAATAGTCATCTTCTTTTGAAAGTGGTAAGCCTAAAGCATTTTAGTTAGGTAAAACTTGGTACTTAAGCAGTCTCTAACTCACATCTCTTACCTGGGAGTGAATTTTGGTGAAATCTTAAAGTCTTTTCAACTTAAGATGAACTTTTGAAATTAAAGGATTTTAATACATTTATCTTAACATAGAATGAATAAATATGAGGATGTTATCACCTAGGAGTAATCTGTTACTACAACTATAAAATGGTCTCATGGTTCTTATGACGGTTTATGTGACTAACCTTATGTGTGATAGAATGAAACTTATTGGCAATGACTCTATGGAGCATTAGAGGCCACCACAATACATAACTCGCTATAGTCTAATATTAATGCATGTATCTGATTAATTGAGTCTTATGAGTCATTGTTTGTGATAAGATAACCTTTCTTAATAATTTGTGTGATTGACTAAGTATATGATGTTAAATTTACCCTTTTTATGTGTTGTTGTCTCATGTTGTTTTCTTTATTTGTAATGACATTTTGGTTTATATGTTTGGTTTAGTTTGTAGATGACATTTTGTGAGACTTCCATGTGTTAGTTGTTCTAGATATAATTTCTATTAATGGTTAAAAACCCTTTTTATTTATGTTATTACTGTTATGATTATTTGTTGGATAACTGGATATCTATTTCTCTATATGTTGAATGATTTGTTTTTTAGTATTAATTATGTGATGCTTCATTTTAGTAGTATTAATTAATATAAAAAAAGAATTGTAGGCCTATGTATTTTAAGTAGTCTATACCTATATATAAAGATAATTCCTATTTTTGGTGTCCACATTTATTTACCAAATTTATCCTTTAAAAATAATTATTTTAAATTAAAATAATTATTTTATCAATTATATCTTTTAAGTGTGGTTTCAATTTTTTTTTAATTTGATATTTTTTTTAAACTTAACATTTTCTAATTAAAATAGTTAGTTTTGGTAACAATGTTTTTTCAATCAAGTTATAATTTTCGTTAATATTTGTGAATTTAGTTAGTTTTGGTAACAATGTTTTAATAACGCAATATTTTTACTAGTTTATACCTATATATCTATACCAGAAGAGGATTATTCTTTTATTGTCCACATTTATTTTTCCATTTTAACCTTTAAATAAAATTTATTTTAAATTAAAATAATTATTTTATTAATTATATCCATGATTATTTCAAGTTTAATCATTTTTTTTGTTTTGATCGTTTTTTTAAACAATATATTTTATTTAAAATATGCTTAAATATTAATTTAGTCCTTTTTTATTTTTTGAGTTTGTTTAATTTAATTTTTTTAATCAAATTTTAATTTTTGTTGATTTTGTTAATTTAATTTCTTTTAACAACATTTAAAAAGTTAATAACACAATGTACAAGGTGGTGAATTAGTCGTACATGGCCATTTTATATGACATGACCTCGTGCGAGTTAATCTGACATGGCCCATGGCCCATGGCCCATGGCCCATTTTATACAAGCTATAGATTCCGCACTGATGGTTCCAGATTTCATAAATCCGAATTTTGAAAACGCAGATCCAACCTTTTCCAGTTTCGTAAAACCTCGCCTCCAAACCGTTATTGGGATCATTTTTGTTATTTTTTACTGTACACATTTTATTTACAATTTTATCTTTTTAAGTATTTTTTAAATCAAAATAATTATGATGTACACATTTTATTTCCAATTTTACTCTTTAAGTATTTTTTAATAAAAAATAATTATTTTACCAATGTCTTTCTTTTTTAAATTTAACTATTTTTTTTCGATTTGACCAGTTCTTTCTAAAATTTAACTATTCTTTTAAATTATCTACAACAAAATTATTTAATTTTATTTTAAAAATTATAAAATATAATTTTATAATTTTTGTTATCTTTAAAAAATAACTTATGTATTTTCATTGGTCATCATTACATAAAGAAGATTATTTTTTATGTACATTTTTTTTTCAATTTTATAATGTAAGTAACATTTTATTAAACTGAAATAATTACCTCACCAATTTAATATTTTAAATGATCGTGACTTTTATTTAACAAGTTTCTATTTGATTATTTTTCAAAATTTGACAATCTTTTAAACTAAACTAACCGTCTATAATAAAAAGTTTATCTACAAAATAAATAAAAACTATTTATAGTAAAATTATTTATATTTATTTTTATAATTATGATGAATAATTATGTTATAAAATAAATATGCATATGTTTCTACTAATTTATGTTAACGAGTATCCATAATTTTAATTTATGTTGGATTTGAGGTTAAAAATATTAACAAAATGATGAAGATGAAGTTTTTATGATGTTCAAAATCAAGTCAAGAGAAATCAAGATTCAAGAAGATGTTATAAAGACTTTTGTATTGTAATGAAAAGTTTTTGTAATAATTATAGTTCAATGTCTAGAACTTGGATTTTCAGTGGTTTTGATTCCATGTACTTTCATATTATATAATTGATGTCCAAGGTCAAAATTGCACTATTTTAATCGATTAAAACTAGTATTAATCGATTAAACAGAGTAAAAGCTGAAAACTAAAACTTTATATGATTTAATAGATAAAAATACCTTTTAATCTATTAGCTAATCGATTAAAATACCTTTTAATCGATTAAAGGTGACCGTTGGAGTTTTCTAGCCGTTAAAACTAGTCATTGTACTCATTTTAATCGATTAACAATAATATTAATCGATTAAAAGCGTTAAATGGCTGAAAACGAAGAATGGAAGAGTATTTGCTTGAGTCTATAAACAGGTTCTCATTTTCCTTCAACGGTAACTCTTCCCTTGTGCTCTAGAACTCAGAAATCATTGTGAATTGTGTGTTCTTGTTCGGCTTGAGAAACTATTGTCTTTAGAGCTAGTGAAGTGCTGCTACGGTGATAGAGGAATAGCCAGTTCATCCTTGGTGCATCTGAGAAGGTGTTTGGAAGAGGGAGTCATCCTTCACGAAGTATTCGGAGGAAATGTTTCATCCTTTGTGAATACTCAAAGGAGGTGCAGGTTCATCCTTCATGAAGTATTCAGAGGAAGTGTTTCATCCTTTGTGAAGACTCAAAGGAGGTGCAGGTTCATCTCTTGTGGTATCAAGAAAGGTGTTTTCTAAACTCTTATAAATTGTTTCTTTGTTATTGTAATTTGTAATTGTTTTGTGATTAGTGAACTGTTTATCTTGTTTTGAGATAGGCGACTAGACGTAGGATTGGTAAGATCCGAACAAGGATAAAATCATCTGCGCAAATTTCTCTCAACCTTACTTTTGTTATTTGTTTTTATTATTTGTTTAGTAAGTTTAATTGAGTAGAAATTAAAAGGCTCACGTTTGTATTAAAACCCTTATTGGTTTGTTATTCTACGCTAAGCATTCAACTGCAGCTGCTCTGATAAAAAAAAGTAGATAGGCCACGATTAAACTAACAATTATTTTAATTATGAACGATTAAATAGGAATATATATATATATATATATATATATATATATAATTGCTTCTTTGTCTCCGGTTTGGCTTTAGTGTGTCAAGTTTGTCCACCCTTTTAAAAAAGTCTCAATTTCGTCTATACGTGGTTTAAAAATGTCATTTTCGTCTAAACGTGGTAAAATTTGTCTCAATCAAGTCTCTTCCGTTAAATACTTTGTCTCTTCTGCTTTTTTATGCAATGCAATCTCTTTGTCAATATTTGCAGCATAAAATGATTACTTTTCAAATAAAACAACTAAACTCTTTTTATTTTAACAAAACAATTAAACCTCTGTACAAACAATTAAACCTATAAAAATCGAGTAGTATCCATGTGTGGTGAGATATAATGAGCAACCGCATGAGAAAAAGATAACACTAACCTAACTATTATTACGTTTACATATATACCTTTCTTTAAATAAAAAACAATGTTTTGAAAATATAAAAGGAATATATATATATATATATATATATATATATATTATTGTGTAAATATATCTAACAAAAGTATATTTTTTTTGTTTGACACCCAGTTTCAAAAGAATATTAAATTAATATAAAAAATTATAATAAAGTTAAATAGAAATAGAATTTGTTAAAACTCAATAGTATTTAAATAAATTTAATAAATAAAAATAAAACATAGATCAAGAGAGAAAAAAAATGAGAGCTTATGAAAAAATAAAGTTAATTTTTTTTATGAATTGTTAGTTGGCAGTTTTATTTTTTTAATATCTATAGTGAGTTTTTTTTTTACTATCAACACAAATATTATTATTTATCAATAGTTTGCTTCAATTTCTGTAAATGTTGACTGAAAAAGATTTCAACAAAATTAATTATAATTGGTTTACATTTAAATAATTGTATGTATTAGTAATTGAAATATTTCATCAGAATAAAAAATTCAAATTTGAATTTATTTATCCAAATAAATAATGAAAAATAAAATAATTTAAACTGATATCAATTTAAATTCAATATATTTAAATATATCGTTTTAAAATCTCTATATCGAAACAAGGTAAACTTAGTTATAATTTACAGTATTGTACCATTTACATTTGTCAGAATATTTCAATTCTTCCATTTAAATTTTTTCTATTTTATTTTCTAGTTTAAACATAAAAATGTTTGTCTTAGAATTCTGTTAATTGAAGTTTACTGTATGTTTCTGTAAATGTTTCTTCTAGAATTTTTAATTTACGAAAATTAAAAATTATATTGCTAATAAAAATTAAAAAACTCACGGTTAATTTATTTGTTTGTAAGATAAATAGATTTAGTATTTATTTTTTAGGAAAAGATACGTATATGGTGTAACGAGATAATTGTCTGAGTATAGTGTTCTTTTCAAACAAAAAAAATAAAGATAAAAAAAATTGTTATGATTGTAAGATTAACAATCTTCAATTGCTTAATGTTGAATAGAGTAAGAGAGAGAAATTAACACTTTTCAATAATTGAATGATTAAATCTTCTCTCTCCAATTTCTCCATGTATAAAAAATCTTATCTATGGATATTATAATATATTATTTTTAATAAATTATTTAAAATTTAGGTTTAATTGATTTAGAAGTCCTTATTTGTACGAATTTGTGTCAATTAGGTCTTGTATTTTGAAATAGTTCAATTGAGTTCCTATTTATGAAAAATTGAATCAATAAAGTCTCTCTCGTTAAATTATGTGGACAGCATTAAAAGTATTACCTGGTAGTTAGGTGAGGTGGACTTAAATGATTTTTTAATTTAAAAAAATTAAAAAAGTCTCCGCCACATCACCACCATGACACGTCATCATCACCATCTCCAGACAAACTCTAATTTCTCTCCAAGAAACCCTAGCCACCGCAACATCCAGTGACGTCACCGCCATCCTCGCCGGTAGCCGCCAAAGAACGCTCATTCCACACTGAAGAAATGCTCCACAAAACCCCACACTTCTTCTCCCACTGCTTGGAGCTGCACTTTTCGGCCTTTCTCCATTCTCGCGCTGATTTTTCCTGCACGGGAAAAAGGTTCCTCTTTTCCTCGCAAACTCGAGTACTCTTTTACGGATTTTGGCTATTTTCGCTTTACCAATTCCAATATTGTCGAGCTTTCCGGAGATATTGTTTGGTGGTCGAAGGGCGATAAGGTTCTAGACTTCCCATTGAACGCGTGAAAGAGCGAGCGAGCGAACTGGGTTCTACGATCTCCTTCTTAATCTTCACCATCTTCACCTCACTGGGTGAGCACAATGCAGTTCTTCGCATGTTGATGTTTTCGATTCACTTTGTTTTACGCTGCTCCGTTTCTGTTTCCGTTTTTGTAGCTCTGCCATGCTCGCATTATCGAGAGGATTTGTTTCACGTCTGCAACGTTTAGCCATATATTCACCCTCGTCGCTCCGATTTCTTAGTTCCGATGCAGCTATTCAGACTCGAATTATTGATCCAAAACTCGGTTTGATGACCCCTAATTCCAAGCGAACTGGGCTTATAGCGGTTTGATTTAGTGTTCACCATTTTCACCCTCGCACTAGCCAAATCGTCGTTGCGCTAGCAACACTGCCGTCCAATCTCCACCACAGAATCGTCCACCATACGCCACTGCTGCAGATCGCGAATCGCCACTCTTCTCCACCACTAACCGTGTCGTTGCTTGCCTCCACCTGCAACCACAATCAGACTTGCAAGCAAACCAGAAGCCTGAAGAGAAAAAATAGTTTGATTTTTTTTTAGTGGGGTAGTGTGTTTTGTTTTGTTTAACAATTTTTGAAGAAGAGGGGAAAAATGAGGTGGGAAAAGGTAAAAGGCACAAGAGGACGGTGTATTTCTTCAGATGAAGAGGTTGGGTGCCAAATGACAGTTGCAGTGACCGTGGACGATGACAACCTTGGTGAACGACCCGGCCAGAGGCAAGGCGGGTCATGGTAGATCAGCGTATTGTCTCACGAGAATAACTGGAAGCAGGCGGGAAACGCGATGTCGGACAATGAGATCTAAAACTTGGTGTGCCACGTGGTTATGAAATGTCACTTCACCATGCCATTGGGCAACCCATTTAACACCGTTAACAAAATTTAACGGTATGGGTTTTATTGATTTAATTTTACATAAAAAGAAACCCAATTGAACTCTTTCAAAACACGGGGACCTAATTGACGCAAATCTGCACAAATAGGGACATTCGAATCAATTAAACCTAAAATTTATTGCTTATGATTGCATGGCTGACACACACACGAATTGTTAAAATATTGAAGAGTGTACTGTCAAAAAGCTGTTGTGTTCAGAGGAGCAGAGGAGAGAGAGAAAGAAAAAGTTAACGTCGTTTCTGCGTATTTAACGGAATGAACTTGATTGAGACAATTTTTACCATGTTTGGATGAAATTGACCCTTTTAAACTAAGTTTGGACAAAATTGAAACTTTTTTAAAAGAGTGGACAAATTTGACACCATACACCCAAATCAAGAACAAAAGAAAGCAATTAAATATGGGTTGAATTGAAGGTCATTCGTTTTATTCTTGATTTAAGTGAATTTGAGTTAGGATAATTTATAATGCACCACCAATCATTCTTTTTATTAGAAATATTTATTATTTTTAATTATGTAGTGTACATATCAATTTTTCAAAATTAAAATGTTGTATAACACTATTTGAATACTTTTAATACTTAATCTATTTGTTTATCTAAATATATAAGTTATTAATTTATTATGTTGTTATAAAGAGGTGAATTTGTTGAATAAAAATATAAAACAAGTTGGAAGAATTAAATGAGTCAACCTACAACTCTATGGTAGGCCGAGTTATAATCTTTCGACTAAAAAATGGAATCAAGTTAAATTTACTTACTTTTAGTTTAACATGTAATAATAAGTCAACTAAACTAGATTTACTCACTTAATACTTGCAACAGCTAGATTCAAAATTAAAATGTTGTATATATTTGAAAACTTTGAATACATAATTTATTTATTTATCTAAATATGTAAGTTATTAATTTATTACTTTGACATAAAAAGCTGAATTACATGAATTTATTGAAAACTAAAATATGAAATATTTTGAGGGAATTAAATGAATTAATCGACAAATCTATAATAGGTCGAGTTATAAATTTTTTATTCAGAAAAAAAAAAGAGTTACATTAAGTTCACTTTTAACTCAATATGTAATAAGCCGTGTAAGCTAGATTTATTTACTTTAACACTCTTGTTCATATATGTAAAGAAAAAAACCTAAATTATCCATGAATTAGAAACATTTTAAATTGCATAATTTGGAAATCTATTCTACCTTATACAATCTTGAACTTAAAAGTGTATTTAAAATTGTACAATGCAGAAATGAAGTAGAGATTGTAAAATTTGAAATACATTTATTGATTTCAAAATGTATTCCATGCTACATAATGCAAAATACATTCAAAATTATATAATCCAATATATGTTTTTAGGTTATGTAATATGAAGATCCATTCGTAAAATTTGGGATAGATTTTCATACCATAAAATTCATAAATTCATTTCAAACTACATAACTTAAAAATGCATTGAATATTTTCTAATTCATAAATAATTTGAATTATATAATCAATAAATACATTCTACATTATATAATTTAAAAATTAAAAATACAATCTAACTTATATAATTTAAGGATGTATTCCAAATTACATAGTCTAAAATATATTTTTAAATTACGCAATCTAAAAATTATGTAATCTATGATATATTTTTGAATTATACAATTTGAAAATCCGCGTAATTTAGAATTTTCAATCTATAACATGTTTTCAAATTCTACAATTTGAAAATCTAAAGCTTGAACATTTTATACCTTTCCAGCACTTTCATGGAGTGCAATCAGAAAACATTGGGTACAAAAAGGAATTGTCTTTCGGCTTGTGTTAAAGTAGCCCAATAGGCCCAATACAAAAATGATATATATTTTATCCATTTTATTAAGCAGTTATATCATTTCTATGCCCTTAACAACAGTGCCCTTCCCACCGTTGCAGGTCGTGACTCCATAGGAGAGCTTTTACGCTTTATCACTGTATGCGCCTTTCCTATCTTTTTCTTCCCTATTATGTTCTTGGTTTCGTTATGTTTCTCGGGGGTTTCAAACACTTACGTTGTGATGTAGAATTTTTCCTTTTTGCTGTGCAGAAGAATGATGTAAAACTGTTGTAAATGTTCTTCCAGAAAAAGAAGAAAATAAATCATTTTGATAGGATTGTTTTGTTTAACATTGATTGGTATTGGTGAATGCTTCCCTTTTGCTCAAATCTAGTGTAGTTTGCCGTGCCATGCAGTTGTGAAAGCAGTTGAAATAAAGGGTAGGCACGTTATCGAGTTCTGGTTTCTGGTGTTTTTAGTGAACTC
Source organism: Vigna reflexopilosa (assembly GCA_027742785.1). Taxonomy (NCBI): domain Eukaryota; kingdom Viridiplantae; phylum Streptophyta; class Magnoliopsida; order Fabales; family Fabaceae; genus Vigna; species Vigna reflexopilosa. The sequence continues at coordinate 32,310,114 of CM050925.1, read as the reverse complement.
CTGTTATAATAATGGAAACCCCGTCTTCGAATGGATCGGTTTCGAAGCGTTCACTGAGGAGGAAAGTGAATTTGAGAAACTATGATGAGGATCTGATGGATGAGTTGTTTGAGAAGCAGTTGGGGGGCGGTTTGAAGAAGAGGAGTAGGACCAAAGAGGATTTGGAGAAGGAGACTGAGACTGAGGCTATGATTGCGATGTCGCTTGGTTTCCCAATTGATGCTTTGCTCGATGAGGAGGTTAGGGCTGGGGTTGTGAGGCAGTTGGGTGGGAAGGAGCAGAATGATTACATAGTCATAAGGAATCATATATTGGCTTTGTGGAGGAGGGGGAATGTGAGGTTGTGGTTGAGTAAAGGGATGATCAGAGAAACTGTGAGTAATGAGTATGAGCATTTGATTAATTCTGCTTATGACTTCCTTTTGTACAATGGCTACATAAATTTTGGTGTTTCACCAGCATTTACTTCTCAATTGCCTGAGTCAAATGAGGGAACTGCTATTGTTATTGGTGCTGGCCTGGCAGGGTTGGCAGCTGCGAGGCAGCTGTTGTTGTTTGGTTACAAGGTTGTGGTTTTGGAAGGCAGAAGTCGGCCTGGTGGGCGAGTTTATACTCAGAAGGTAGGGCGTGATGGGAAATTTTCTGCCATTGATCTTGGTGGGAGTATTATCACTGGCATTCATGCTAACCCTTTGGGGGTTCTGGCTAGACAACTTTCTATACCACTTCATAAAGTCAGAGATAATTGCCCTTTATATAAGCCAAATGGGGCACCGGTTGATACAGAAATGGATGCAAGGGTTGAATTTGTATTTAATAGGTTGCTTGACAAGGTTATGGAGCTGAGGCAAATTATGGGTGGGTTCGCTAGTGATACTTCACTTGGTTCAGTCTTGGAGACGCTCAGGCAGTTGTATAGTGTGACCAAAAGTACTGATGAGAGGCAGTTGCTTGATTGGCATCTTGCAAATTTGGAATATGCAAATGCTGGGTGCCTTTCAAATCTTTCGGCTGCCTATTGGGATCAGGATGATCCTTATGAAATGAGTGGTGATCACTGCTTTCTTGCTGGAGGGAATACGAGGTTGATAAAAGCTCTATGTGAAGGGGTTCCTATTTTCTATGGAAAGACGGTCAATACTATAAGATATGGAGACGAGGGTGTTGAGGTCATTGCTGGGGACCAAGTCTTTCAAGCAGATATCGCCTTATGTACTGTGCCCCTTGGAGTTCTGAAAAAGAAGGCCATCAATTTTGAACCTGAATTACCTGCAAGGAAACTGGCAGCAATTGAGAGGATGGGGTTTGGGCTGCTGAACAAAGTTGCTATGGTTTTTCCTTATGTATTTTGGGGGGAAGATCAAGACACATTTGGATGTCTCAATGAATATAGTCATCAACGTGGGGAGTTTTTCCTATTTTACTGTTACCACACAGTTTCTGGAGGCCCAGCACTTGTTGCGCTGGTGGCTGGGGAAGCAGCACAAGTCTTTGAATCCACAAATCCTTCCATTTTGCTCCATCGTGTGTTGACTGTTTTAAAAGGTATCATATCTATTTTATGAATGTGAATGAAAAATTGAATGCCTGTGTTATTATTGTATTTATTTATCCAATTCGGGTGGTGTTTTGTAGGCATATATTGAACTGGATGAAACTTAACATATATGTTCTGTCTTAAAAATATAGTAAAACTGAAAATAAGCTTAAAAGGGTGATATTACATGGTTCTATTTAAAAGGTGGAACCATGTAATATAGGACAGAATAGGTTCATTAAATATTGTTTTAATTATAAAATAGTGTTGTTAAATAGCCTTAATAACAATCGCGTTACTGAATTGCTTGGATATGCAATAGCGGCCACTATGGTGTTGTGGTTGCGGTCTGCATTCTTCATTTGCCAGTCATCTCTATGTCAATTTGTTATGCAATTTATTTTTATTTTGCATGCCATTTTTTATGCATATATAATTGATATATATCATATACTTAAGTTACTTTGCAACTTGCTGTTTGCCTTTGGCAAGACTTGTGCCATTTGGAATTGAAAAAACTCATTCGCTGCAATTTTTTTGCTACAAATTCATCTTCTCTTCATGTAACACCATCAAACTTTGAAGCTTTCATATCTAGGTGTTCTTTTCACTTAGCACCATGAAACTTTCTTTGTTTTGGTCGTTTGGCTGCCTCAACCTCTATAAGACACCCTTGATGATTTCACCTATTTGTCCCTATCAACGCTTGAGTCTTTGTTTATTGCAACTTACTTGCAGATCCCCTTGCATCATAACACTATTGACGATGTTATTTAGTTATTTTGGAAATTCATGAAATATTGTTCTTTAGGGTTGCATTCATTTTAAATTGAACCTTTCCTTTGGGCTTTAATTTGGATATGTTTTTTTATCTTTATATAATACTACCAAATAAATAGATTGAGATTTAGTAATCCTACAAAATAAACTTGCTTAAATTGTAATGGTATTACATGCATTATTTAATTATATTCTCGTACTTTATGGTAAGTTGTACTTTTATATTCATGGGATCTTACTTTGATTGGAAATAGCATGCTTTAGCAGCTGGATGCTGCTTTTTGCAGATTATAGTGTAGGGTTTTGCTGGATGCCGCTGTAGTAGACAAGATTTCTGCTTGTTGTGAATAGATTGGTCTTGATAGAGCAATCAACAGGAAAATGCTCTTAAATTATAAGTAACATTGCATAACCAAATTTCAGGGGTTTGAATGTAACATAGGGGTTTTCTTTAGAGGAATAGCTTAGACAGTCATTTTGTTGTTTCTGAATACTGAGTAGATGGCCTTTTGCACACCCTCTATCTCCTTTACTTGTCCTCACCTACATTTTCCAGTAGTCGCCTTTGTTTTATGGCCAGCACATAGTAGTTTGTGAGAATCCTCTTTGTTAATATATTTTCACCTTCTTATTGCTCTGCATTTGTTGCTCTATTTTCCCACTCACTATCTAGCATGTCTGGAATCCACTTGCCCGACCCTTTCTCTCTCTTTTCTTCTTGTGATAAACTTTTATTGAATAAGTTAGCTTGTTAGAATTGGTTACTTATTAGTTTTGTATTACCTATTTGTTAGAATTCCTTAACAAATTTTAGTGTATTAGCTTTGTTAGATATATTATCTTTATTTTATATTTATTTTTTATCTTTAGTTAGTTTGTTATTATTTCTTATTTGTATTTTGGGCTTAGTCCATATTTGTTCTATTATAAATAGAGAACCCTATGTGTTATTTAACACAAGGAAAATTAATCCCAAATATAGTTTTTCATCATATTCAACATGGTATCTAGAACCTAAGGTTCCTCTAAGGTAAAAGTTTCTAGTGACTGTACCACTACATCCACCGCTACCGGCGGCGGGGTCATCTACCGCTACCGGCGGCACCGTCGTCTACCGTTGTTGTCTATTGCTGCCATTACCGGAGTTTAAGTTTTGACCGACGATCACACATTTTTTATCGTTTCGGCCAGGTGACTACCATGCCATTAACGACGCCTTCATCCATCGGAGTTCCTTTCAAAGTTATGGATTTGCTCCCTTTTTCGTCGTGCATTGTGGCATGTTTGGTAGTTATTTAGAGCATCGAGGTTGCTCTTTTTCCTTTTTTGCTCTTTTTCCTTTTTCAGGTGCCTTGATTGGAGAATTTTTATTTTTATAGTTTCTCTCTCCTGTTTATCCATGACTTCTTCCGCTGCTGTCTCTTCTGACCTCTCTTTTCACCATTGTGTTTGACCCGTCCATATATGCTTTTTTCATGGAAAAGATGGTTTGTTGTTAGTTTATTTATAGCCGTGGTGGCTCTCCAACAATTATCTCTTTATCCATTGGTGACATTCTTCCAGGGCAATTTGCAAGAAGAGATTTACATGGAGCAACCTCCCAGATTTGTTGCTCAGGGGGAGTCTTCTGGGTTGGTATTTTGTCTTCTATGTCGTCTTGCAAATCATTAGCAATTTGGTGTCTCTCGAGTGTAGAAGCAGATATTCTCATTAAGTTTTTATGGATTATATTAGTAACAAGCTTGGTACATACAATTTGTATGCACCAGCTTCAGGGGGAGTGTTAGATATATTATCTTTATTTTATATTTATCTTTTATCTTTAGTTAGTTTGTTATTATTTCTTATTTGTATTTTGGGTTTAGCCCATATTTCTTCTATTATAAATAGAGAACCCTATGTGTTATTTAACACAAGGGAAATTAATCCCAATATAATTTTTCATCATATTCAACATGGTTTTTTAGAATGGGTTAACATATCTATTTTGTATTTCCTATCTATCACCTATGTGTAGGCTGCTTATATAATTTTTGAGTATCTTTGATTAAAGGATCCTTATAATTAGTGAATTAGTTAAGAGATGATCTATCTCTTAGGTAGTTTTTCCTTTTGCACTCTCAATTTGGTATTAGAGTGAGTAAATCCCTCTCTATGTCATTGTTTGTTGAGCTCCTCTTTGCTTATCATTGGCCATTGTTATCTTTATTTCACGCCTCTTTTCGTGTCTTTGGGCATGTGTTTTGTTCATGATGTGTTCCCTAGGTTGACCAAGCTCTTTCTAAGTGCTATGAAATGTGTTCCCCATGGTAGTCAGAATTTTGTTTCAAAACATAAGGTTGTATGACACAACGATCTTCTTGTCCTTCTCCAATCTAAGTGTCGCATGAAAGTCATGTTTTTGTTGGATCAGTGTTGAGAATTGCAACTCACGTGGAAGTGGCAAGTCTCGTAATGCAGTTTCTCCTAGTGTGAATAGAGAAGCTGATAGTCCTACTTGAAGAACTCTAAATATATTTATTTGTGTCTTACAATGGTTTGGTTTTGGTACTCTATATATAGAGTATCATGGTGGGCAAAATTGAGTTTGTTAACTGAAGTGATCAATTAGTATATATCTTCATTAAGTTTTTACGGGGATCTAAACTTGATTATGTGTAACAAACTTTTTACATAGGATTTATATACATATGATTTATATGCACTAACTTGAGGGAGAGTGTTACATATTGTTAAGATATCATTAGATATTGTGAGTTATAATATCTTGTGTTATTTACAATATTATGTGTTTCTGGGTTTAGTGCATATTTTCTTGTATGATTCTTCATTATAAATATATTATCCTATGTGTATGTTCTACACAAGGGAATTGTTGAAAGTCCCACATCGATTAAAGATAAGGCCAATTTAGAATAACTGGTTTTCTCTTCGAGTGTGCACTAGATTCTTTGCTAATATTGTATCATTATGTGATCTAATAACTGGTTTTGCAGATTCAGAATTTTGACATGTAAATTTAGGATTTTGATTCACCTATACTCTTTTCCTCTCTGCTTCAAATTTAATGATATTACTCTTTTGAATTTCATTATTAGGTGCAAAAGATAGATTTGGGACTATAGTTATAAGGCTCATCATCTTCCTCTCTTAAACTCTCCTCATGAAGATGAGAGGTTAAGAAGTGATAATGACAAAGAGTATTTCTCATCCTCCTTTTCTGACATCTTGAGTTCCCATGGTATATTACATTAGTCTACTTGTCATCATACACTGCAGCAAAATGGTATAGCAGAACGAAGAAATAGATACTTGGTTGAAACTGCCCATACCCTTTTGCTTGGTGCCCATATTCCTACCCATCACTGGGGATGCCATCTTAACTGCATGTTATCTTATTAATAGGATGTCCTCCTCCTCTCTTGATCATAAAGTCCCTTTCTCCATTCTGTTTCCTAATGATCCTCTCTTTCACACATCTCCCCAAGTGCTTGGTTGTGTATGTTTTGTTCATGACATGTCTCCAGGACTAGACAAACTCTCTGCTCGCGCTCTAAATGTGTCTTCTTAGACTATTCTTGACTCCAAAAAGGATATCGGTACGGGCAGATTCCTTACTTTCTTGAAACTAAGAAGTATTACATGTTTGTCAATGTCATATTCTTTGAACAAATTCCTTACTTCTCTCCATCTGTTCATGATGTTCATATCCTCCAACAGGTCCTTCCTATTCCAGTGGCTAAGTCAAATAGCTCCATTGTCTCTGTCAATCCAAGTCTTGATCAAAATCCTCTTGTACTCGTCTCTCCACATACTGATCTCATCCCACACAGGGTCCCAATGGATAGTCCACCTCCCCAAGAAAATGGTGAATCTCCTACTTTAGATTCTTCTCCCTCGTTACCTCCTACCACGCCTCTTGATGACAATGATTCAGCATGGCCTATTACTCTCAGAAAAGGTACTTGTTCCACTCGGAACCCTCATCCTATTTTTAATTTTCTTAGCCATCATCGATTGTTGCTTTCCTATTTTTCTTTTTTATCCTTAGTGTCTTCTGTTGTTATACCCAAGAATGTGAAAGAAGCACTTAATCATGCTCGAGGGCAACAAGCTATGATGGCAGAAATGCATGCTCTTGACCACAGTAATACATGGGAGCTGGTGCCCCTTCCCCAAGCAAAAAGGAGGTGGTTGCCAATGGGTGTATGCAGTTAAAGTCGGCCCTAATGGTGAAATTGATCAGCTCAAAGCCCGACTTGTTGCAAAAGGTTACACTCAGGTTTATGGTCTTGATTATTGTGACACTTTCTCTCCTATAGCCAAGATGACTACTATTCGCCTCTTCTCTGCCATGACAGCCATTCGCCACTGGCCATTTCATCAATTGGATATCAAGAATGTCTTTCTACATGGTGATCTTGAGGAAGAAGTTTATATGGAGCAACCTCCTGGGTTTGTTGCTCAGGGGGAGTTTGGTATGATATGCAAATTGCATCGATCGCTATATGGCCTCAAGCAATCACCACGTGCTTGGTTTTGAAAGTTTAGCTCCATTGTTCAAAAATTTGGGCTAAAATGCAATGAAGCAGACCATTCGGTTTTTTACTGTCATTCTTCTCTTGGGAAATGTGTTTACTTAATAGTATATGTTGATGATATAGTCATTACATGAAATGATGCTGTTGGAATATATCACCTGAAAGAGTACTTGTGTAGACATTTTCAAACAAAGGATCTTGGAAGTCTCAAATACTTCTTAGGCATTGAAGTAGCGTAATCAAAAGATGAAGTTGTAATCTCCCAAAGGAAGTATGCTCTTAATATATTACAAGAAACAAGCATGATTGATTGCAGACCGGTAGACAGTCCCATGGACCCAAACCAGAAATTAAGGACAGAAGTAGGTGAATTATTCTCAGATCTAGAGAGGTATAGGAGGCTGGTTGGAAAACTGATTTATCTCACTATTACAAGGCCAAATCTATCCTTTGTAGTTGGAGTGGTTAATTAGTTCATGCAGGCTCCATGTGTGGACCATTGAAATGTTATCATTCGCATTCTAAGGTATGTCAAAAAGGCTCCCGGGCAAGGATTGTTATATGAAGATAAAGGAAGCATTCGGTACTGTAATGCAGATTGGGCAAGTTCGCCTATTGATAGACGGTCTACTACCAGATATTGTGTTTTTTTGGGAGGAAACATTATTTCATGGAAAAATAAGAAATAGAATGTAGTAGTTCGATCAACAGCTGAAGGCAAGTATAGAGCAATGACGTCATTGACATGTGAACTTATATGGGTGAAGCAATTCTTTCTAGAACTTAACTTATGTGACATCTATATTATGAAAATGTATTGCGATAATCAAGTTGCTCTTCACATTGCATCAAATTTAGTGTTTCACGAGAGGACTAAACATATAGAAATTGATTGTCATTTTATTTGTGAAAAGTTGTTGACTAAAGAAATATGTACTGAGTTTGTTGGGTCAAACGATCAACTCGCATATGTGTTGACCAAGTCATTAAGGGATCCTCAAATTGAGTTTATTTGTTCCAAGCTTGGTACATACAATCTGTATGGGGAGTGTTAGAATAATTACCCTATGTATCTTCATTAAGCCTACTTAAAGGTAGTGTGTCTAGTATCTATAGTAGTAGTACCTAGGTCTGCACCTAGGGTTCTAGGGGCAGACCCATAATCTTTCATGTACTTTTGTATCATAAGTTTCTTATATATAGAATGAGAGTGAGAAGGATCTTTTAAGCCCTCTAAAATTATTTTAAGTTTCAGTCTCAAGAATATTCATGGATTATCCCTTTTGTTTAAAAAAAAAAATCAAGGTGTGATTGAAATAATCTTAAGCATTATCAAACCTAAGTTTCTTGATAGTAGCTCCAAATTGATTTTTAATCAATGACACAAACTGCATAATAATAGAACCAACTTTAGATTTGTGTTTGAGGATAAAGAGCAATGTTATCCTTGTACAATCATCAATCATCAATGTTATCCTTGTACAATCAATGACACAAGCTGCTTGGCCCCTCTCTTTGGAGGACCACCTTTGTACCCTAATCTTTGCTCTAGGGTTTTCCATTAACTTCCAACATTTGTCCCTAGGGTGTTGTAACTTGTTGCAGTAATTACACCATAATCATTTATTTTCATTTCAGCCATTACAATTATGTGCAATTAAGGCAGAGAAATAAATTGATAAGTGAACTAGATATAGACGCTTCACCTTAGTTGTTATTTGAGCAAGTAAAGTTGTCTTGGTCAGAGTGGGAATAGCATTTCTCTTTGGCATGTCCATGGAGACATACAATAATGGAGGTATGAAATTATGCGGCAATTAAGGCTTGATTAGATGCGTAACATGTGTCAATTAAGGCTTGATTAGATGCATAACATGTGTCAATGAAGGTTGCGATTAGGTTTACACAACAATGAAGGTTGCGATTAGGTTCACACAACAATAAAGGTTGCGATTAGGTTCACACGACAATAAAGGCTGCAATTAGGTTTACATGACAATAAAGGCTACAATTAAATCATACGATCATAGGCTCACAAGGAGTTCTTTTACATCTCAAGTTTAGAAGAAAATAATTTCTCTTATTATTTCACATTACATATAATATATACATAACTTGATTGGATAATTTTGAAAACAACTACAATCTATTCTAGGAAATAAATCCCTAAGATTGTGGGATTGTTAGGCTAATAATAAAATCAAGATACAACAAATATACTAAATTAAAACCAATAGGAATAAAATCTAAAACTTTCTAAAATATCTTGACACTGAACACATTAAATGGAACAATAATGTCTCATTCCATTCCATTTTGTTTCTTTATGTTCTATTCTTGTGTCAAATGCTACCTACATATGTAATATTAAAGTCCTTGTTCTTGAAATTAGATAGTTTTTATATCTATTCTCTTTCTTACTAGTAAAAACACATGTTCTACGCACATATGTATTCACTTTTTTTATATAATAAAATTATAATTATAAAAGTAAATATAAAATTATAATTTTATTTTAGATAGTTTTTATTTATTTTGTAAATAATATTTTATTAAAAATGGTTAAATTTTTTAAAAAAATATTGAATTTAAAAAAGATCATTTTAAGGGTAAAATTGGTAAATGGTTACCTTTTAAAGATAAAATTGGAAAAAGAGTATGTACACCAAATAAACCGAATTCTCTTTGTATACATTATGTATTTATTATTCTCATCCGAGTGACACTTGCTAGTGGAATACTACGGATATTTCCAATTTCTACCTCATCTGCCTTCTTTGAAATGTTACTTGTTCTGCAGGGATATTTGATCCTAAAGGTATTGTTGTGCCTCATCCAATTCAATCAATTTGTACAAGATGGGGAAGCGATCCCCTTTCTTACGGTTCCTACTCTCATGTTAGTGTGCATTCATCTGGTGATGATTATGATATTCTAGCCGAAAACGTGGGAAACAGACTGTTCTTTGCTGGTGAGGCCACAAGCAGGCAGTATCCAGCAACTATGCATGGTGCTTTCTTGAGTGGCTTGAGGGAAGCTTCACGCATATACAGATCATCACGTCTGCAAAACAGTACTAAGAAATATGGGCCTAAGAATATTGGACCAAACCATGATATTCTGGTTGAATTATTTAAGAGGCCTGATTTTGAATGTGGGAAATTTGCTTTCATTTTTTATTCTTCATCAGAAAGCCTGCCCTCAATGGGTCTTCTGCAGGTCACTTTTGGTGACACCGAAGAAAGTCATGAGGAGTTGTTATACAACTATCATAATTCGATTAAGTGGCCATTACAGCTGTACACTGTATTATCCCGTGAGCAAGCCCAGCAGCTACAACTAGTTGAGGGAGGCGATGAAAGCAGGCTATCATTTTTGGTCAAAAGCCTTGGCTTGAAGCTCATGGGACCAAGTGCCTTGTTTTCAGCAGGTAACACATTAGTAGCTAACATTGCATATTCTCGAAAAGGCCGTGGGAGGAACCGCTTAATTACTTGTTAAACACCATATAGACAGTTTCTGCTTCTTGTCTTCAAATGAAACCTTGTGCTATAATAGAACACCCTTACAAAAGAATTGCTTGGAATTATCATGACTTTTCTTTTCTTCTTCTGGGGTGAAAAGTCTGTATATAATAGACTTTCGTAGATCATTGATTTGCTGCTACAAATAGAGAGGATTTTTGAAGACTTGACTAGTGAGATTATTCAATTTTAGAATATAAGTCTTCAGTTATGTAATCACAGGAAAATTAGATGAAATTTGATGACAGAGAAGTATGACAGTCCAAGAGAGGGGTGAAGAATTTGTAAACAGAGGGGTACTGTTCCCCCGATTGTATCATCTATTCAAATTTGTGTTCATGTAGAAGTAGTACTTACATTACATATACCCCACCCCACAAAGGACATCACAGTTGTTATTTTATTTTTATTATTTTTCTGGAGGGCCTGTGTGCCTAATTTGTACTTGTATAATATGATAATTGTTTCTCAAATTCCTTGATTGGTCCACACTTCCATGAAAGGTTTGCTTTTAGTAGAATTGCTTCATACCTCCGATCTATAATACTATCCGGAAGAATATGCTGTGGGGTGTGAGTTTTAGAACTTCTGTTTTCACGTTTGTATTGTTGAAACGGAGTTTTAAGATGAGAAATGTGGCTTTCAAAATAAGTGGTTATATTTAACTAAAACTCAAGTTATTTTTAGAAGATATTTGTCCAGGTCTAACAAATATGGTTAAAAGATATTTTGTTTCTTATAAATTTAGCCTTCTATTTAGTTTTTTTATTTTTTATTTTTATATATTGGTCTTTAAAATCTATAAAAGTGATGAATTTTTTGATTAGTTGAGGATTAAAAAAGTCCACTCTTTTTAAATGTATGGATTAAAAAAAAAGTAACTGTGCCGTTGTTTAAATAAAATTATTTATAAATTAATTAAAGAGAAGGAAAAAAATAATAAAATGTATTAATCAATTTTTATAAATAAAAATAATTAGAAGTCGGGTGGTTGCTTCTAATTTACAGAAAAATGAATTTATTGTTTTATATTTTGTCATCAAATATTTCACCATGCATTGTATATGAATTTGAAATGCATAAGAAGAGACATTCATGTTCTGATCTTTGATTCCTTTAGAAGGACAGAGAAAACAAGTTTTGCAGTGAAGCCATATACCATTGATTATTGTATATAACTCTGGAGCTAGGTTAGATAAACATCCTATATTTAACATCAAACATCAAGATAACGTGCTATAATGTAAAAGTAATTATTTTTACTTGATTAAGAAACAAAAGACATAAATAAAAATAAGAATTAAAAAAATAAACAAATTTATTCATCTAACCTTAGAATTTAGTTAAAAATTATTGTAGAATCAATCCACCAGAATCAATTCCAGAGGCTTAATAACATGAAAATATAAGAAGAGAGAGTAGAGAACAAGAGAAGAGAGATGACAAAATTTGAAACCCCCTTCCTAAGCTCTTATAATGTGTTTCTCTCTATCTCTTTTTATATGAATTATACTGGGTTTTGTTTTAGACTTTTATGTTATTATAATCTCCTTTCTGATAGTATAATCTTCTCTAAATATGTTCTAAATAATTCAATATCTTCAAGATATATTTGATTATTGTGGAGATTTACAAATATTTGAGAATATCTTTTCTAGATTCAAAAGGATTTGACAAATATTATCTTTTGATATTTACTGATATAGATAAATAAGGTAATTATTTAACAATATCAAATAAAATATCTTAAGATATATTTTCCCAAATTATCTTTTATCATAAATATTTATCAATTATTAAAATCTTTTTTGTTGAAAAAAAAAATGCAAGAATACCCCAATATTCAATTTTTGTTGACGGTTTCCTCTTGGCTTAATCAAATTTCTTTACTTTTTCACACAATGTTTGAGTTGAATTTTTGTGTTTTGATTATTCACTATTCTTGGATTTATCTTTAAAGTGTCATAAAACTTTAAACAATTTATTTCCAAGCATCAATAAACTCAACTTAATTACACTAACACACATCAAAATATCAAAAAATCATTTATAGTACTAAAAAATTATTTTTAATATATTTTTGTATCTTATGCTGAATAAACTCAATTATAATAAATCTTAATTAAAATTTTTATTAAAGTAAAAAAACAATTAAAAATTCAATATTAAAAACTAAACAAGAACATAAATATGCACTCATAATTTATCATTTCTACATTTAAGTGATCTTTTATTTAAATTTAACTTTTTTTCATATTAAAATAATTATTTTACTATTTTATCTTTTTAAATAACTGTTTATTCAAATTTAACTAATCAATTTTTTCAAACTCTGTAATAAAAAATTATGTAATAAATAATTGACATTTTCTTATACTGAATCTGGAAAATAATGAAACATTTGGAAGAATGATTATTCACTCTCATTTGTTAGGCCAATAGAAAAGAAGGTAATTATATTAATTTATTTTTACAATAATGTATCTCATGTTATGCATATCAGGACAATAATAATGTATGTCATGATATGCACATTCTAAATCATTTGGAAATTTAAGATAAATAGGAAATATGCACATTCTAAATCATTTATTTTCTTCCATTATATCAAGCAAAATATTTATACTTTTATTTATTTATTTTCATTATTAAGACATAATAAAATTCATTACCAATTCATTTTTATTATAACATCAGTATTTGTGTGCATAAAAATATGTATTAATGAGGTTATTATTATTTATTCAATGTTTTATACTATTGTATACTTTTAATGTCTAATAAGTAAATCACAATATTTAATTTTAGTTTTTTAAAAATCAACAAGTTATGGACCATGTCTTTTACAAAGAATTAAAAGATTCGTGAAAGGTAAATAATGATCTTTATTTATTACTTCTACATAAACTCAATTGTTAGATAATTTTTCGTTATATATATATATATATATATATATATATATATAATATTAACAAAAATATTTACTTTTATAAATGACAGGGAAGCTGTACTAAAACATTAATTTTTGTTTGGTCTCCCAATTAAAGAAAACATTTAATAATGTAAATCTATTATACTTTCAATTAATATTTTTTTTTACATCATAAATGTAACATCCCAATAAATCTATAACAAGAGTTATAATTTATTTAAGGAGTTAACATGAATAATAATAAAGAATAGTGGAGAAAGGACAAATAAAGAGTAGGAAACGAGATATAACATATAAAATTTGAAACTGCACAACGTATAGAAATCTGATACAATTTACAGAACTAGACCGAACGGTCTTGGTACATTTCATGACCGAACGGTAATACAAAAAAAAGAGGGTATCTAGACCGAACGGTTTTATCAAAATTACTTAACCGAACGATTATCTATACTAAGAGAAAGTAAAATCTAATCTAAGGACCGGACGGTCCTACACAACTCTCCGGTATTGCGTCTATAGGTAGCTCGGCCTGCAGGGCATCCTCCAAGGTATCTTCGTGATCGTCCTCTGCTCACACCCCAAAGGATGATCATTGCATTGGAGAGAATAACCGAACGGATAAGACCGAACGACACATAGACAAGACAGGAAATAAGGGTAAGCTTATGTAAATTTAATTAATCATTTTCGGTATACTTTTAAAACGTACACATGAATCACATACATCAATATCTCAACCGTAAATCATAAGTGATACAAGAAGGCCTAGCACCATAGGACCTATCACAAGAGGGATGATCAAGAAACTTCAAGATGAGCACTCTCCCAAAGGTCAAGTACTCTTTGCTATTTTTGGATGGAAGATTGGAGACCAAGAAGATGTTGTCAAAGTACCAAAACATGGAGAAGGGTAAAAGAGTCATCTCTACAAAGGAAGGGGGGTGAGCTTATCAAGCAAGGGGCTACAACATCAAAACTAATTCAGCATGTGTCCACGTGATTAAATGCATTGTCTCACATGTTTAATATGCTAGACCGGTAGAAATGAGATCCACTTTTCACGGATCATGCCTCTCACACACGGCCAAGGGGGTTGCATCTATAAAACCCACCATGGTAGCACCTTGTATGCACTTTTGAATGATATAAGATTACCCTGCTGAAATATCCAGCCTCTTCTTAAATTCAGAAGTCCTTCCCATGCTTAGTTTCTCCATTGCAACTTCCTTCCTTGAGTGGAAGGCCGTCTGAGTTGCATTTCTTCATCCAAGCACTGCCTTCACTCCAACAACCACTCCTCACATCTTCCTCCGCTGCCAAGCTTCACTCATCAACCATTGAAAATGTTCAACCGAACTGCACTGGAATCTGCCTTCACTGCTGCTGTTTCAGTCACCATCCATTGAGTTTTCAGCTTCCATTTGCACTTTCCAGCCTCCAAATCTCACGGATATGTTGCATAGCTCAAGGATGGAGCTATCAAGTGGTATCATGAGCCTAGGTTCAAGCTAGAACCGTGAGATAAGTCCAGTTTTTCTTCCATTTTCTTTGCTGTCAAATTTTTTTCCTGGTTGTTCTTGGTTTTCTGAAAATTCTGCACTGATTTTCATCAATCATTGCTGTGTTTAGGATCTACTCTCAATTTCATTGGCTACTAGCTGTCTTTGCTTGAATTTCCTTCATTTTATTCGGCTGTTCTTAATTGTTTGAGTCCAATTTGCAATTTAAACATCATTTCTGGTTTTGTCTAAGTCATGTTAGTTCTTTTACTGATTTGTCATCAAATCTGGTTTTCAACCAAGTTTTTTTCCAAAGTTTTGAGTTGTTTGAATGTAGCTACACCAATTAAGAGCAATGAATACTTCAGAAATGAGCTCAGGTGTTAGATCTACCATTCAAATTCAAATCTGTGCTGTTTTCCTCAAATCTGTTACAGCATTTTAATTCTGAAAATTTTGCTTCATTTTGCCACTGTTCATATGGTCATTTACTGTTCCATTGAGTAGCAGTTGATTGATTCATGGTCTGAACCATTTGGAAGATGAACTGAGTTGATTCCAAATAGATTTTCATGTGGCAAGAGTGTTCAAGCATCATTTGGCCGAGATGCATAGTTGTCATTGCAAATTCTGCATAATTGTGTGTGGTTGGTATTAGATCATTGCTAACCATTCTCAACACTGAATTTCTGCATTAGTGCAACTTTCAAATACCATTCCTAACTCCTATTTGCTGTTTTCAAATCAGAATTGCTTTTGAATCAAAATTTGACCATGCTAGTTGCTAATTTCAGCTGAAATTCTGGTACTGCAGTAATGATTTTCTGTTTTACACAGTTTTGATTCATTCAATTAGTTCCAACAAGTCATAAATCATCATCAAAACATGTCTGAATCACTGGAAAATAACTAGGCACAGTACTGTTCATTTGGTCAATTTTTGTTTTCTGCATTGAAACTGATTTCTGCTGAGAAAACTGTGCTGGTTTTTGGTTTCTGTCAAATTCTGCACTGCATTATCTTGATTGATTCATCATGTTTAGATGCAGTAAAAGCCATGGTCCATTTAAAATAGCAAAATAACAATTCAAAAGAGAAATTACATACGTTAAAAGGCACTTAGGACCATTGCATCATCAGTTTCAAAAGTTTGAAGTCTATAGCATTGTTGCTGTTTAAAATCTGGTGCAGAAATTTGGTGAAACTCATTCAGGCATTTCATCAAACAGTTTTGTCAATTTTCAATGCTTAGCAAATTCGTGTATGATTCTGATTTAAAGTTGTTTCTTGCTTTTTAAATCCACTCTAGAACTATTCTTAGGTTCTTTTTGAAGTGCTACCTTGTTTGTTACCATTTAATTTCTCAATTTCAATATTTTTGAAGTTCTTGCACACAACCTGTTTGATAAAAGGTTGTTTTGTACTGGTTTTTGGGTGTGAAGTGCAGCAGCAGTGGTGACAATTGTAGCACTAGTATACGTGAATTGCAGTGGTGGATTATAGCTCAGACTAATCTCCACGAAAGGAAGCATCAAAGGAAGTTCATTGCTTGAGAAAATCAAAGCCAAGGAGGCCTCTCGGAATTCAATTCTGCATCAGAATTTGGCTGGTTTATAACAGCAAATGCAGATTGCTTTGGTTTCAGCAGAATTGTCCAGTTTTGAGTGATCACTTGCAGCTGAGAGATTTGGTGTGAATTAAGCATAATTCATTCTTGTTTTGAGAAGCCAAAGCTGCACACATCTCTTTCCTTGCTTTTTTTACCAAGCTTTTCTTGTAATTTTCTTTGGTTTTTATCTTTCAAATCCAAGCAAGTGAGGTGCTAGAGTTCACAAGTGCTCTTTCCTCATTTGTAACTAGACTCAAAGAAGTCTCACACCTAAAATTTGGGTAGTCGGTGAGTGTGTCTTAGATCCAAAGTCTAAGCCTCACCATAGGAGATCTCACCTTTACTTTCAAAGTTTCATTGTTTTAATTCAAGGACTAGGAGGGCGCCTAGAGTCCGAATTTTAGAGTCTCAATCTTTGTGTTTTCTTTGTGGTCTTAAGACTTAAGTGGATTTAAGAGTGATTTTGATCTAAGGACTTTAGTAAGTAGCTAGAAGCATATTTGGCAAGGACAAGGCATGGTATTTAAGTGACCCTAGTGGTTCACCACCCTTACCTGGAATATTGCTTTCAAGTGAAAATCTTTAGTCTTTATTTCAAGAATAACATTTAAGTCCACTATAATGTCTAGAAGACACTCTCCTAGGCTTAGTGATAGTGAAAAAGAAAATGTTTCTCTTCAAGTTTTAGTTAATGAATTCAAGGAAATGAGAAGAGAAATAAAAGAAGAGAAAATCAATAGAGAGCTTCAAAATGCTGTTATTCAAGATGAATTGAGATTGATAAGGGCAAGTAAATCTAGGGGAAGTCAGAGTGAAAATTCTCAAGAGGGAGGGAATTCTTTGAGTATGGGTGATTATTACCCTCATCAACCTTCTACTTCTAGGAGGCATAGGAGAAATTCTCATGCACCCCCACCCCCTAGAGAAGTCAATATTGTGTTGCCTCACTTCCATGGGAAGGATAATGTTGAGGCTTATCTTGATTGGGAAATGAAGGTGGAGCAATTATTTGCTTGCCACCAAGTAAGTGAAGAGAGAAAGGTTTCTCTAGCTACCCTAAGTTTTCAAGGGTATGCAATGTATTGGTGGACTGCCTTAGTCCAAGAGAGGCTTAGACATCAAGCCCCTCCCATCCATTATTGGAATGATCTTAAGTCTGCCCTTAGAAGGAGGCACATTCCCTCCTATTACAATAGGGAACTCATGGATAAACTCCAAAGGTTACAACAAAGGTCTATGACAGTTGAGGAATATAGACAAAAGATGGAGTTATACATGATGAGAGCAGGCATAGTGGAGGGTCCAGAAATTACTTTGGCCAGATTTTTAAGTGGGCTCAATTTTGACATAAGAGATAGAGTTGAACTTCTACCTTATAGGGATTTGAATGATCTTGTTCAAATGTGTATAAAGGTAGAACAACAAAATTTGAGGAAATCTTCTTCAAAAAGAATTCAAGTTCAACCTACTTTTGAAAAGAAAGTTTTTAAAGAAAAAGAGCCATTTAAACCTCTAGCCAAAATTGAAGAGAGACCCAAGAAAGAAACACCCTCACACACAAGAACAAGTGAGATCAAGTGCTTCAAATGTCTAGGAAGGGGTCATGTAGCTACTCAATGTCCTACAAAGAGAAACATCATTTTAAAAGGTAAGGACATATATAGTAGTGAAAGTGATACCCCAACTAGTGAAAGTGAGAGTGAGGAAGAAGAAAAAGAAGAGGAAATATATGCTGATGATGGGCAACTTCTCATGGTAAGAAGAATCCTTAGCAACCAATCAAGTCTAGAACACCTATCACAAAGAGAAAACATCTTTCATACAAGGTGTAAAATTCAAGAAAATCATTGTTCTCTCATTGTTGATAGTGGTTCTTGTTGCAATTGTTGTAGTACAAGGTTGGTTGAGAAATTGAAACTTGATATTATACCCCATCCAAAACCTTATAAACTTCATTGGCTAAATGAAGATGGGGATATAATAGTCAAGAATCAAGTGAAGTTGGCATTTTCCATTGGGAACTTCAAAGATGAAGTTTTATGTGATATAGTTCCCATGGAAGCATGTCATGTGTTATTAGGGAGACCATGGCAATTTGATCATCAAACTATCCATCATGGTCTAACTAATACCATCACTATCCATCAAAAGGACAAAAAGTTTGTGCTTCATCCTCTAACTCCTAACCAAGTGGCTAAGGATCAAGCACAAATGAAGTCTTTAAGAAGGCAAGAACATGGCCAAAAGAAAAAGTCAAAAAGAAAGGAGAGTAAAGAGACAAGTGTACCACCTAAGGTCACTCAACATGAAGTTCTTTTAACCAAAAAGACTTTACTTAATACCCTTCAAGTTGAGCAACCTTCATATCTTCTTCTTTGTCAAGGAACACTTACATGCACATCTAGTGATCCAAAGACTTCAATTCTTTCTCCATCCATTCACAAACTTTTGAAAGAATTTGATGATCTATTTCCAAAAGAAATTCCAAAAGGGCTTCCACCCATAAGAGGAATAGAACATCAAATTGATTTCAATCCAGGGGCAATTCTTCCTAATAGGCCAGCCTATAGGACAAACCCCCAAGAAACTAAGGAGATTGAGACACAAGTCCAAGAGTTGCTAGATAAAGGCTTAATTCAAAAGAGTCTAAGTCCATGTGCTGTACCAGTGTTGCTTGTACCAAAAAAAGATGGAAAGTGGCGCATGTGTTGTGATTGTAGAGCTATCAACAACATCACAATCAAGTATAGACATCCCATTCCTAGGCTTGATGATATGTTGGATGAATTGCATGGGGCACAAATATTTTCAAAGGTAGATTTAAAGAGTGGCTATCACCAAATAAGAATTAAAGAGGGTGATGAATGGAAAACTGCCTTTAAGACCAAGTTTGGATTATATGAGTGGCTAGTTATGCCTTTTGGTCTTACAAATGCTCCAAGCACATTCATGCGACTTATGAATCATGTCCTTAGGGATTGCATTGGGAAGTTTGTAGTTGTTTACTTTGATGACATCTTGGTATATAGTCAAAATTTGCAAACTCATGAAAATCATTTAAGAGTTGTTTTAACAATTCTTAGAACACACAAATTGTTTGCAAACTTTGATAAGTGTACCTTTTGTGTTGATAGTGTCATATTCCTTGGATTTGTGGTTAGCAAAAATGGGGTTCATATGGACCCAGAAAAAATAAAGGCCATCCAAGATTGGCCTCCTCCAAAGAATGTAGGAGAAGTAAGGAGCTTCCATGGGTTGGCAAGTTTTTATAGAAGATTTGTTCCTAACTTCTCTAGTCTTGCTTCACCCCTCAATGAGTTGGTGAAAAAGGATGTTACATTTCATTGGGGAGAAAAACAACAAAAAGCTTTTGAGCTACTCAAAGAGAAGCTCACACAAGCACTCATTCTAGCTTTACCAAATTTTTCCAAAACTTTTGAGCTAGAATGTGATGCTTCAGGATTTGGCATAGGTGCAATGTTATTACAAGAAGGACACCCAATTGCATACTTTAGTGAAAAACTTCATGGTGCTTCTTGTAATTACCCCACCTATGACAAGGAACTTTATGCACTTGTGAGGGCTCTTCAAACTTGGGAACATTACCTTGTTGCCAAGGAGTTTGTCATTCATAGTGATCATGAATCACTTAAATATTTGAAGAGTCAACACAAGTTACAAAAGAGACATGCTAAATGGTTGGAATTCATTGAGCAATTCACTTATGTTATTAAATACAAGAAAGGAAAATCCAATGTCGTGGCTGATGCTTTGTCAAGGAAAATTAATCTATTAGCCACATTGGGAGCTCAAATTCTTGGGTTTAATAACATTCTTGAATTGTATTCACAAGATCCTGATTTTGCTCATATCTATGAGGAATGTCTCAATAAGCCTCAAGGAGGATTCTATGTGAAAGAAGGGTATCTTTTTAAAGAAGGAAAAATTTGCATTCCTCAAGGTTCACATAGAAAACTCCTTGTTAAAGAGACACATGAGGGTGGATTAATGGGGCATTTTGGGGTAGAAAAGACCCTTGCCATGTTGAAAGAAAAATTCTTTTGGCCTCATATGAGAAGGGATGTTCAAAGGCATTGCTTTAAATGTATAACTTGTTTAGAAGCTAAATCTAAGTCAATGCCTCATGGACTTTATACTCCTTTGAATGTTGCTTCCACCCCTTGGGAAGAGATAAGTATGGATTTTGTGCTAGGACTTCCTAAAACTTCTAGGGGTTGTGATTCTATCTTTGTGGTGGTGGATAGATTTAGTAAAATGGCTCATTTTATACCTTGCCACAAAGTAGATGATGCAAGCAACATTGCAAAGTTATTCTTTAGAGATGTGGTCAAACTTCATGGGTTACCTAAAGTAATAGTTTCGGATAGAGATACAAAATTTCTTAGTCACTTTTGGAGGACTTTATGGTCTAGATTAGGGACTAAGTTATCTTTTTCTACTACTTGCCATCCTCAAACAGATGGTCAAACTGAAGTAGTCAATAGATCTCTTTCCACTTTACTAAGGGTAATTCTTAAAGGAAATCACAAATCTTGGGATGAGTACCTACCTCATGTTGAGTTTGCATACAATAGAGTAGTTCATGGAACTACTAAATTGTCTCCTTTTGAGGTTGTCTATGGTTTTAACCCTTTAACTCCTATGGATTTAATACCCCTTCCAAGTTCTATTGATTTTGTTCATCAAGATGGGGTATCTAAATCTAAGTTTATCAAAGAATTACATCAAAGGGTTAGAAATCAAATTCAACAACAAAATCAGAAATATGCCAAGCAACATAATAAGGGCAAGAAAGAGTTAATCTTCAATGAAGGAGATTTAGTTTGGGTTCATCTTAGAAAGGAAAGATTTCCTCAACTAAGAAAATCCAAACTCAATCCTAGAGGAGATGGACCTTTTAGAGTCATAAGGAGGATTAATAACAATGCATATCAACTTGATCTTCCTCCTGAATATAGTGTTCATGCTACCTTCAATGTATCTGACCTTAAACCTTTTGCAGGTTATGAAAGTGAAGATGAAGATCCTATGGATTTGAGGACAAATCCCTCTCAAGAGGGAAGGGATGATACAAGAAGGCCTAGCACCATAGGACCTATCACAAGAGGGATGATCAAGAAACTTCAAGATGAGCACTCTCCCAAAGGTCAAGTACTCTTTGCTATTTTTGGATGGAAGATTGGAGACCAAGAAGATGTTGTCAAAGTACCAAAACATGGAGAAGGGTAAAAGAGTCATCTCTACAAAGGAAGGGGGGTGAGCTTATCAAGCAAGGGGCTACAACATCAAAACTAATTCAGCATGTGTCCACGTGATTAAATGCATTGTCTCACATGTTTAATATGCTAGACCGGTAGAAATGAGATCCACTTTTCACGGATCATGCCTCTCACACACGGCCAAGGGGGTTGCATCTATAAAACCCACCATGGTAGCACCTTGTATGCACTTTTGAATGATATAAGATTACCCTGCTGAAATATCCAGCCTCTTCTTAAATTCAGAAGTCCTCCCCATGCTTAGTTTCTCCATTGCAACTTCCTTCCTTGAGTGGAAGGCCGTCTGAGTTGCATTTCTTCATCCAAGCACTGCCTTCACTCCAACAGCCACTCCTCACATCTTCCTCCGCTGCCAAGCTTCACTCATCAACCATTGAAAATGTTCAACCGAACTGCACTGGAATCTGCCTTCACTGCTGCTGTTTCAGTCACCATCCATTGAGTTTTCAGCTTCCATTTGCACTTTCCAGCCTCCAAATCTCACGGATATGTTGCATAGCTCAAGGATGGAGCTATCAATAAGTCAAGTATATCCATATAAAAATCGAACGGTAACATCATCATAATCAATCTCTCTAGACACTATCCGGACGGTATGAACCATGTAGCTCACCGCTCTCTGCACCCGGGTGGACCTGGCTGGGATACACTCAACAGACCGCCACCCGAGGTTAGTCCAGTGGAACAAACTCGGTATAGAAATACCCTGAGGCTAAAGGACCTCCTGCCATTCCCACGCATGAATTACCCTTCTCTACCTGAGAAGGTGTACTCACGGAATATCAGGATAGAGCAGAACCTGAGTCTGACCATAGTCATACTTTACCAAATAAATTTCCAATTCATGAGATATTCCTCCCTGGAATACTCTTAAAATCATAAGGAATTCAATAATTGATCAAACAAAGATAAGAAGACCAAGTATCAAAGGAATTCAACAAGTGACCGAACGGTCGAAAACATATCAGAGACAAAATATAACAAGGGGCTTCCATCAGATGACCGAATGATCGGATAAAGAAGAACACCGAACGCTATATGAAAGCCAAAGAGTATAAGTAATAACTAAGAAATAACGAACGATCACTATCTAGTTGACCTTTTAAGAAATATCGAACACTTTATAATTTGAGCCGAATGCTTTAGAATAACAAAAGTTCTCTTCAAGAAAGTGGGTGCCAGTACAAGACCGAACACTCCGTGAGGAAGTTAAGTGTCAATATAAGACCGAGCACTCTTTAAAATAAGTAATATTAATTTTAAACCGAGTACTTTCAACAAACATTATCAATATGTAAGACCGAACGCTCAGTGTATGACTGAACGTGCTTCCAATAAGTAATAAGAACCTGAAACCAAATGCTTCATAAGTTAAGTGTTAGTCTAAGACAAACACTTTATTAGTCAAAGGCTAGTATATGACCGAGCACTTCTCAAGGACGAACACTCTTCAAGACCGAGCACTTCTCAAGGCCGAGCACTCTTCAAGACCGAGCACTTAACTATGAATATCATATGTGTAAAACCGAACGCTATTCAAAGAAAAGAATTAATATAAAACCGAATACTTAGTCTATGACCGAGTACCTTGAGTTATTGAACATTGAGTATGAGACCGAACGTTCTAAAATAGGGTATTCGTTCTGAATGACTAACTAAACAAGGTATTTAGGTTTCAATGCAATAGCACAAGACCCATCAGTCTTAAACTGATTCCTACAAATGGAATACAATCTAGACCGATCATTTTTAGAGGAAACCGAACGGTCCTAATGACCTTTCGATTACATATTCTCACTAAGTTACATAACCTTATAGACCGATTTCATACCAAAGATCAAACATGCAATTCTCAACAGCAAGATCATATATTCAACAAACATATACTCATAAAATCATGCATACAAAAATAACCATAATTAAATTTATAAGCTTCCCTTACCTCTAATTCCAGCTGGCTTCTAAGTCTCTAAAATCCAAGGTTGTCCAAATGGAATTCTAATCGGTGCAAAGTGAAGAGCTTGACACCGGGAGCACTTAATCTGGAAGAAGGTTGATGATCAGAGGAGAAGAAGTGGTTAGAAATCTAGAGAGAAGTTTGGAGGTTCTAGAGAGAAGGAGGAGAAAATGGTGTTTCTAGAGGTTGAAGACAAAGAGTTTGCATGCAAAAGTGGCACCATTTTCAAATTTCAACTTTAAATACAGTCTCCATTAAAATCGCTCGGTCCACTCTCTACCTGTCACTTGTCTTCCACTTTCTAGAAATTCACCCTCTCCCTGCAGTCACACGGTTCACGATAGCGGGAAATTAAGTGCGGCTGCTACTTTGTCTCCCACTAACATGGGAGAACTCCAGAAACGTGCCACCTGTTTCCCACTAAAGAGGAGAATTAATGGGGTGTGACAATAAATGTGTATAAAAATATATTTCATTAATATATAAGAAAATTTTCTCATTTTCTATAAATATTTTTTTTAATCATATATCAACTTACTGTTTTATTTATGCAACATAATAATATAAACAAAAAGTAAAAAAATACTACATATCCATTAAAATTAACGACACGCATGATAAATATTTTCTTTTCTTCTTTACACGAATTATTTTCATTGAAATTGTAAATTGCGTACATTAATAATAAGAAATAATAATCCAGTATTTAAATACATTTATTAAATTTATAAGTTAATATAAATATTAAATTTAACAGATATCATACAAAGTAAAGGGAATATCGCAATGATAATAATGATTTTCAATAATTTTTCTTATTTTTTGAAACCTTGACTTATCAACTAGAAGAAAAATGTTAGATATTATGACTTTTAGCAGGCTATATTTCTCCTCCTTATACCATTCGAGCTTCCACTCTAATGGCTACCTCTCCTCTCTCCATTCCTCTCAATGTTATCAACTCTCATCATGCCATTGCCAACCCCTTTGTTCCAGAGGTATGTGCTGTCAACCCACATCCTTATTTTCTCACTCTACCACTTTTTTACCTTCTAAGCCTTCAGAATTGTTAAAAAAGTGCGACCTTTTGAAACACAGAACTATTTGGCATCATTGGGTGGCTTGGGAAGCATTAGGAATTATAAAAACCGGAAAAAATACTTTTTTTTTTCTTTTGGGTGATTAAAAAGATTATGAAGTTTTTTCCTTTTAGTTTGAGATATATGAATTGTGTTGCTAGGCTTTGTAGAGCTTAACAAAATGTTTGGAATTTGTAGGAAGGAGAGAATCAATTAGGTCTGTTTTGGTTGAATAACCTTTTTTTTTTCAGTTAAGAATTTGGTTTTCAGTCAAGGAAATGAATAAAAACTAGTTCTAGAGGATTGAGATTTTCGCTTCTCTCTGAGAATGTTACTGTTAAATGCGCAAAACTGCTTGGATCAGTTGAAATGCACATATGAATTTGCATTCTTGCTTCTTCTAAATGGAAAGGGCACGTGGCATATGATTTGAATTCCTTTTTATTCCTCAAAATATGTATATTATGCTCTTTCCCTTAATTTTAGAGATTATCTTCTGGTTTTCTGAGCCCAGAGTGTTACGAACCTTCAATTTATTGTTTGGAGGAAAAATTCTGATTTTGAAGCGGTGTTTGATTCACATGCTGAAAATGCTTGTGGATTGGTAAAGAATAGTAATGGTAAATGGTTTCCTTTTCTTGTAGTGCAGGTTGTAACAGCAGTAGATGCCTTACATTTAGAGTTTAGGGCTGTGGATAATTTGGTTGCCTGCAATACCACTCGTGTCCTTAGAGCTTTTCAGAATGCTCGAGTTGGATCTCATGTAAGCTTGCATAACCTGTTTGCAAAGATGCTAAAATATTATTGGATTAATAATTATTTTATTTGATGCCCATCATGGGTTTGAAGCTAATAAAACTTACTTTACCTGTTTTTAGTGTTGTTGCTAGATATTTGACATTCAGTTCACTCAATTATTGAACACTTATCGCCGAAGGTGCACATAAATTGCAGTTCTGTACACTGTAACTGATATGTAGCAAAGAGGAAATGAAAGACTCTCCTTCCCCTAAAATGGATAAAATAAATTTCTGTGAAAGTGAAAGCTTTATCTGCAAAGTCATCATCGCATTAGTTTACTTCTGTTTTTCAGTACTCTGTCCTAAATTTGTTTGTTAGCAGCTTGCGTGTGTGGTACCATGGTTGGTCACTGTCATCTTTGTTGGATATAAATTTCTATCTGCCTGTGAGCCTTGGTAGTTAACACAATCATGATATCAAACTTTTTCATTATAATTTCTGCAGAATTAGTTATTATCTGTGTTGTGGATTCAAATCAGTTCCTAATAATATGAATATTGTTTATGTTCTATCAGCACTTTGGTGGTAGCACTGGTTATGGTCATGATGAAGCTGGGGGTCGAGGGGCTCTTGACCAGGCTTTTGCAGAAATTGTTGGGGCTGAGTCAGCTATTGTTCGTTCACAGGTTCTTAGTTTTCCAATATGTTCCTTTTTACTCTACCTATTAGTTCTTACTGAAGACTTGGCATAACGGTAAGGCTATTTCCTTATATGTTTTGGATATCATGAGTTCAAATTCAAGAAACACACTAAGTTCTTGTGGGGATAAAATTGCATGCATCTATCCGTTTTAGACGGCACTAGGTATATGATTTATAATATTCTCATCTGTCAACAGTTCTTCTCAGGTACTCATGCTATCACATGTGCTTTATTTGCTCTCCTGAGGCCTGGAGATGAGGTAACATTGGTTATCACATTCTCTGTTTTTCATTATTTGCTAAAAGTTACCCTTATACAGTTGTAGAATATTTTTCTGTTGAATACTTGTATTTGTAACTAGAACAAGGTTTAGACTGATATAGCTGGCAGCTTTTGGCAGTTGCTGGAGCTCCCTATGACACACTAGAGGAAGTAATTGGGAAAAGGGACTCTGGTGGACTGGGTTCTCTCCAAGATTTCGGGGTGAAGTACCGAGAAGTTCCGGTATGACACTACTTACTAATACTTTTTCTGGCTGTAATTCACTAGTCTGCTTTCTAAGACTCTTCTTGGGTCTTGTCCTCCAGCTTGCTGAGGATGGTGGACTTGATTGGAATTCGCTGATGAGTGCTGTCAAACCCAAAACAAAATGTGCCCTCATACAACGGTCATGTGGTTATTCATGGCGCCGGAGTTTGAGTGTCAATGACATAGCAAGAGCAATAAAAATAATCAAGGTTTGGTTTCACAATAAAGGGTACCTTTGCAGTTTATTTCGTCTGTGCTATTCTCCTTTAAGGCTGTAACTTTTTATACTTGTACAGGTGCAAAATCCCAGCTGCTCAGTCATGGTGGACAATTGCTATGGTGAATTTGTTGAAAGCATTGAACCTCCCATGGTGGTATGTGATAACATGATAGTTTTGGCTTTTGTTGATTTCCTGTATGTTTAGTATTACATATTTATATTGTACACTGGTAGCAGGGTGCAGATTTGATCGCAGGCAGTTTGATCAAGAATCCAGGTGGAACAATTGCACCATGTGGTGGATATGTTGCTGGGAAGCAAAAATGGGTTGAAGCAGCTGCAGCTCGTCTTTCTGCACCTGGACTTGGCTTGGATTGTGGCTCAATTCCGGGTGATGTCATGCGAGCCTTTTTCCAGGGATTATTTCTTTCACCTCAAATGGTTGGGGAAGCAATCAAGGTACTTAATTCTTCATTTTAATCAGTAGATTGTGCTTTTCTTCTTCATGATTTGTAGTGAGACAATTCTTTAATCTATGTAAGGGTTCCTTCCTGATTGCTGAAGTGTTGGCATCTAAAGGATATAAAGTGCAGCCACTCCCCCGTGTCCCCCGTTCTGATACAGTTCAGGTTTGCTTACTGAAACTTCTGTTTTCTTAAATAAAATGTTGTCTGCATTTCTAGCAAAAAGTTGTTGCTGGTTGAAAAATTATCGATGAATTAGACAACTAGTTAAGTCCTATTTGGATACACTTTTCAGTAAGTACTTATAGGATAGAAAAATGACACTGTAAATGAGTCCAGCCTCTGGTAAGTTAAATCAACTTATACTCCTTAAATTCTAGTAAAGTTAAATGAAGGAACTTCTAAAAGCATCGTGGTAAGTTGATAACTTTTAGCAGAAGTTAGATTCATTTCACATTTTCATTTTCTTCTGTAAGTACTTATTGATCAATTTATCTATGATAAATATGATAACTACTCAGATGAAAAATAAAGTTCATCTTCAATGCAATAGGCTGTCCAGCTAGGAAGCCGTGAGCGTCTCCTTGCATTCTGTGAGGCTGTTCAGAGAAGCTCTCCAGTCGGTTCATATACCAAACCAGTTGCAGGCACCACTGCCGGATATGCATCAGAGGTATACTCAGATTTGTCTCCACAATCTACACCCAAATCTATAATCTTTTGTCAGTTTTGAACCTTTTAGGATGTTTTACTCTGCTCTCCTAGTCATCAGTATCAACCCTTTTATCAATCTCAGGTGATCTTTGCTGATGGAACTTTCATTGATGGAAGTACAAGTGAGCTTTCCTGTGATGGACCTCTTAGAGAGCCTTTTGCTGTATTTTGTCAAGTAAGGTCATTAGTATCATTCAATAATATTATTGGAAATCTCACATCGACCAGAAATAAGAGAAATCTACAATATATTAATAAGAACAAACCTCATTTTATAAGTCGGTTTTATAATCTAAATTATACTTACGATCCACTTCTTAAGAACTATCTATAATTTGCTCTTACATTCTTATTTAAGGTTTTAATTTGATTTTCTAAACGCAGGGTGGCACCCATTGGACTCAATGGGGACTAGTCCTTGGAGAAGTTTTAAAATCTCTTTGACAGAATCATTTTTGAGAGGATAAGTTCATACAAAATTTCAGTATTCAACATTCAGATGATGGAGTGATTCAGATTAGTACGGATACAATCACACGTCACGAATACCAGTTAAAATTTATATATACCCTCACTGGTAGAATTTGTAGCTAGTGTTTAGCTAGTTTATCGCACTCTCCATTCTGTTTGAAAAAAGTTTGCCGGGATCAGATTTTGATGCTTTGTAGTTTGTACTTAGTTGATAATTAAAATCTTGTCAAGACTTGTAGAAATTCAACACAAGTAATTTCTCATATTTGTATGTGTAATCTTTAGTAATTCAACTTTCATTTTTTGTTTTCATAGTGCAATGTAAATTTTGTCCCCGAATAGGTATTGAATTTTCATTCCTTTCAAATTAACTCTTTTTTTTTTCTTTTTAGAAATTAATGTGTTACAATTTAATTTGTTTTTCTTCCTTTTAATGTATTTACTCGAAAGTTATACAAATTAAGAGTTTCTATGAATTGAATTGAATTTGATTGATTTTGGAGAGAAATAATCCAATTACTTTGGTCTTCTTAATTCTTTAGTTAGTTTATTTGGTTTAAGATATGATCCATTGTAATTTATGACAAGACGGTATGTAACATTCCAATAAATATAGATTGTAATTATACATATATTCAGGAGTTATCAGTAATAATATGATAAAGCAGTGGAATAATTCTAAGAACAGAAGCTAAAATAACCACAAAAGTTAAAACTGTACAAGAACTAGAGGTCTAATACAGTTTTACTACTAAGATCGAACGGTATTTAAAAAAGGAAATTTTATACCGAACGATCTCACAAAACACTAGATAAACCGAACAGTTTCTAAATGACTAATTACAAAATCTATTCACACATCTATAAATCAGACGATCCTTCGCTAGCTTCAGGGTCAACACACTCCAAAGCTTCTTCCAACGAATCAACATCACCTTCTGCTCACACCCAAAGGATGATCATTGCAGTGAAGAGAACGACCGAACGGAATAATAGACATGACAGGAAAATAAGGGTAAGCTCATGTAATTTAATTAGTTCTATTAAACAAATCATTTAAGAGTAAACTGAACGCATACAATCATACAATCATCATACAAAGCATCTCATACAGTAAATCGAACGCATAAAACATTATAACTGACCACCATGACTCTGTCCGGACTGTATGAGCCATGTAGCTTGTCGTTTCTAGCACCCGGCGTGGTGTAGTAACTGGGATACACTCAACAGCTGCCACCCGAGGTTAGTCCTAAAACGACCATCTGGTCTTATGGTCGTGGACCTCCTGCCATTCCCACGCATGAATTACCCTCTTCTATATGATGAGGAGTAATCACGGAATATTAGGATCAAAAACGAAACTAGAGTCTGACCATGTTCATACTTTACCAATCATGAGACATTCCTCCTTGGAATTCTCTTACACCACCATATTATTTAGTTCATAACAGAGTATCATCATACTTATACATCAAAATAGTCAATCCGAACAATATAGAAAATAACACTCATAAACCAAACTTAAAAGAATTAATTCAATAACTCATAAACCCTAACCGAATGGTAAGAATAATCTCACCCAAGAATCATGATCGGACGGTCATGTAACATGATGGCTCTCGTTTAAGCCAAATACTGTTTAAAATCCAACCCATGTGACATTCTCATGGAAAGATAAAGACTTAATCATATTACTACAACTTTGGCCGAGCACTTAGAGCTTTGGCCGAACGCTTTACCATGGGATGAAGTTCTCTTCAAGAAATCGAGTGTCAGTATAAGACCGAACACTCTTTAAGGGACCGAGTGTCTCAGGACCGAACGCCACTAGAGTCAAGAATTTGCCTAAGCTAACTAGTACGAAAACTAATAGAATCTTAATTAACCAATGGCAAACCGATCGGTCAATAACTGAGATCCCCTAGAAGAGAATTCAGTCAAGACCGAACGTACCAGAGTAAAACTGAACATTTACAACTGACCCTCGACCTAGATTATAGAAGTTTGTAGAATTACCACTAGTCCTATTACTACCTAGTTCTTATCATTTTAGAAATCACAAACACATTCAAACATATATGCAAGCTCACAATATCAACCAATTCATCATCATTCAAACATACAATATTCCAACCAACGAATCATAATTAAATTACAAGCTCCCCTTACCTCACAGTCTAGAAATCCTAAGCTTTCACAGTGGTACAAAGATGGAAATCAATTTTAAACGTCCTACTCGTTCAGATTGGTGAAACAAACTTCACCTATGGTTAAGAGTTGAAAACATAATCAGAAAAGGACCTGGGTATCCACATGCAAACCAAAACAGTGTTTGCATGCATCAAAACGAAAGAATTTCCAAGGAAGAAAAGGTTTCGATCTTACCAGCTCAACACAGAAAACCGACCAGTTAAAATGAAAAGTTGATCGCCAAGAATCTTTCAGGTGTTGTCTGAACAATGATTGAAACAGTGGAAAGGTTAGAATTTGAAGAGAGAAGGAAAGAAATTCTAGAGAGAAGGAGGAGAGTTTGAGCTTCAGAAATTTTGGAGGAGAAAGTCGCATGCAGAGAAGTGGCACCGGAATTTGAAATTCCAACTTAAATACTGTCGTCAACAACCGAACGGTCCACTCCCTGATTGCCACTTGTCTTCCACTTTTCTGAAATCCATATTCCTTGCTTGGCCACCTGGATTCCACTATGCTGGGGAGTTAAATGGACGTGACTGCATGCGACACCCGGGCACTGACGAGGGCGGGGAGTGATCGCCGGTGCAAGAGGCACGGACAAAGGAGCGACTCCTGGCAGGCTTCGAGTGGAAGGGGCACATGGACGAATCGAACATACACCAGAATGAGAGGGATCTGGAGACTGTATAGGTATGAGACTATACAGTTGAAGGATATCTTAAAAGACTTTATTTGACTACTCATATCAACAAATGCATTTGCTTTTCGGTAGCCCAACCCATAAGAACTCCATGGTTAAGCGTGCTTATCTTGGAGTAATTTAGGAATGGGTGACCTTTTGAGAAGTTTTTCCAGAAAGTGTGTGACTTAAAGGATGCTTAACCTGGAGTAATTTAGAATGGTTATACGGTTTACATTTGATCAGTTTTATTTATACTTTTATTCCTTTCTTGAAAAAAAATACATTAAAAGATATAGTAAGATGTATCTTGATATAACAAAAAAATAGTTAGAAATATCAAATATATCATCTATAATTCCTTTTTTGGAGTTTTAGTATGTCAATTTAATTAGGATGTTAAAGCTTGATACTAAATTTATTAAAAAATAATAACTAATAGTGGTATAACTTTTTAAATATAAAATATTAAAGATGATAATTACATTTACTGGTTACTCAAATGGGTAAAAGAATTTATTTAGTCATAAATAAGTATAATTCTACACGTATATTATAAGAAATAAAAATATAAACTTTAGTGGCGTGATAAATTAAAAAACAAAACTAAAATCAATATAAATATTTTAGTTGTTTTTATTATTTAAGTTTTCAAATTTTTTATTGATTTTCTAGATTTATTTTTTCTAGATTGTAAATGCATAATATCTAGAACTATATTAAATAGGCTAGTAAATGAATTTTAACTAATTTATATTTTACTAATAATTCTTAAACTTTGTTGTTGATGGCATTCGTGATGATGTAAAATATAATTAATTATGCACATTAAATAAAAGTATTACTATCGCAAAATGACTGTAATTTTATTCTTAAAAAAAGTGGACCATGTTGTCATTACCTAATGAAACAGTCGATCTTTTACTCTTGATTTTTTTTCATATTAATTATTTCTCCCGACTAAGAAAAAAGAGAGTAATGGATTTATTAAGAGGTAGGATACTGTAACTTAAGATCACCGCCGCAGTTTTAACTTTCTAATTAAATTCACTAACGTTCTCAACTTAAGCATTATTTATATTCTTAATTTGTTTCTAAATCAAATATTTTCATTATCTTATTAAAAGTAGAGCATCGGAAGTGTTATTTTAGAAAAACTATTAA
Organism: Vigna reflexopilosa; assembly: GCA_027742785.1. Lineage (NCBI taxonomy): Eukaryota > Viridiplantae > Streptophyta > Magnoliopsida > Fabales > Fabaceae > Vigna > Vigna reflexopilosa. Next base: position 32,277,476 of record CM050925.1, on the reverse strand, counting down.
AAAGTAGTACATTTACTATTACTTTAAATTGGGTAAAAATGTTAAATCAAATCATCGAAGAGAAAAGTATCACTGAGAATAATTCTTTAAACCTTCACTTATACATTAATTAGATCCCAAAAGCTCTTACTTAAACACCATGAAACCTTTTACGGATGAATCTTTCTTTGTTTGGACTGATCCATTTGACAAAGACATTTTCAAGATTTCGTCACATGTCTTGTCAGACTCAAAATTCAAATTCGGCAAGAACATTTGACTCTCACAATGAAGTCCTAATAAAGTTGTCTCGTGTCTCACTTATCTATCCCAACAACCAACTTGGTGCATTTCAAATAACGTGTGAGATGCATCTAAATTATATGAATATTGTCTAGAATCAAATTGAACAACTGCTAGACCAGAACGAACAACCCAGGAGGCAGCACCAGACTGACCTAAGGAACATGCAGGAACAATCAGAGGCGTTGTTAAGAACTTAGACGAAGACCTTGACTCAACAATTGAAACAACAACATAAAGTCAATCTGCAAGCATTGAATGTCAAACTAGACGACCTAGAACTGGAAAGGTCACTACGACTCACCTGTTAATGTATTTGATGATGTCTTTATTAGATTATTATCTTCTACCTTTAATAGATTGTTAGGATTTATTCGCATTTACTCCTTGTAAATAGGAAATCTTCTATAATCTCTCCCTTTATTGCATATCTCTTGTAATCTCCAATATTAATGTAGAAATATTTTAAGTTACCTATTTAACAAAAAAGATTACAAAATTCAAGCAAGTAATTATAAGCAAAAAAAAATTTGTCTACTAAATCTCGGTATACATTACTAAAATGTACTAACTAAAAAAAATATACACAAATTAACAAATCTATATATATATATTAGATATTAAATTTAATGAGATTCATAATTGCATTTATTATGGTGTAGTGTTTTGTTATATACTATAATTATACTTATTATATGTAATTATATTGATTTAATAATGTTTTTCGGTTTGGATGGTGGGAAAGTACAAAAGTCGATCAATCTCGAAGCTTTATCAGGTGAATTGAATGAGCTTGTAAGTTTGATTTAATATAACCTAGTTGGAATGTGTATTTATATTTGTAAATTTAGATTTCTACATCGATAGGCACTTAATATTTTATACCTTCGAGAGCATCTAATCATTGATTAGATATTATTCCAAAAAGCTATTTATTTTATTGAAAATGTGAATATGAATTAATTGAGCATACATCAATCAATTCATTAACTTTCTCAACCGTTCTATGCCTATATATACGAAGTTATATTGTTTTATCTTTTAAGATAGGTTTAATAGTTTCTAACAATCACCGAAAAAAATCTCAAATTAATTTGTTAACATCATCTAAAAGTCCATTACATAAACACACAAGTTAAAACATTTAGAAAAATCTATAAATTATATGATATAATTAAAACTCAATTCATGAATGGTCCATCATATCAGATCATCTAATACAATTCAGCATACTATATTATCTATAATTAGACTCATATGTTTGGATAGTCTAAGGAGGATGTATCTCTAAAACGTCTAAAGTCTATCAATGTTTTAAAAATGAATTTTAATCAATGAATTTAGTTAAAGCTTAATTAGTGTTAGTTGGACAAAATTTAAAATAAAACAATAAATTTAAACTCAATTATAACTTTTAAAAAATAAGAATCCATGAAAAGCCCAAGTGCCAACCTTGAAAATGGAAGTTCAACTGCCATTTGTTATAATAGTGGTGACGTTCTACAATTTCACGAGGGCACTGATACTATTGTGGACGACTTAGGACAGCTATAAAAAATGTCGGGATTAGGGAGAGTAGGAATAGTAAAAAAATTCGTAGATGTGAGTATCCGCGTGTAAAATCTGTTGAGAGTATTTAGTATTCGTTGGCAAAAGATACCCACGAGTAGTGGGTAATTTAGTATCTATTTGTTAATGGGTCGAGTTTGGATATCACATTATCCGTATCCGTGAATATCTGTTACCTGTTTGAAAAATAAAATTATAACTTTATCCATTAGGTTATAACTGTTCAATCTTTAGCTTCTTTATTTTCTGTCGTCAAAGAAATAGGAAACCCTAAATCTCACTTTAAGAAATAGGAAACCATAAAAATCTCACTTTTTTCTTTCATACATTCTCGTTTCATTATTAGCATTGCAGTCATAGAAGGAGAGAAGAAAATAAAGTTCCTAGATGAACGACTCCACCGTCAGCATTCACCCTTCGAAGGTCGTGGCCGTCGTTGATAGGGTTGGACAAAATTTACTGAACTGTACTAAACTGCAATTATCTATACTCTATTGTACTGAAAAAACTAAACTAATGTATACTAAAAATTAATTAACTTATTTTTTAGTTCAGTTTAAAAAAACTGAACTTTACATATTTTGGGTGTAGTTAACTAGTTAACTGTTTGAACTGGCAGCACAGAAAACACCATCGTCATCTTCGTTCGAACTCGAAAGCTGCGATGGAGTTTTATCTCATACACCCTTGTGTCGCGGGAGAAGGAGTACTCGCACGTGAAGAATACATCGAAGCAGGCGTGGGCATTCAAGGCAGAAGCCACACTGAGGAACGCGGGAGATGAGGAGGTGTAGGGGTGAAAGATGTTTGTGGGGTTCCAGCACCGCGAGATTCTGGTCTCCGCAGACGGCGCAATTCTCATCGACGCCGAGGACTTTCTTGCGGAGGTGGGAAATGGGAAGACGATGGTGGGGTCCACTGTGGCGGACTTGAAGACTGCCATTGGCATAGCCGGGGATCCAAACCAAATGAGTGCGAAGATCGATATTGTTGGGACGCAGTTTGGTTTAGGATGCAGTTTGGTTTCGGTGTTGGAGTTACCCCATGCCCAAAACCATTACTCTCCAGAATGATGGATTTAAATGCCCTGCACCTACTCGAAAAGGCAAAATATACGTATTTGAAAGGAGCTTATGCTCGTAGAAAAGACCCTTTTGTCTGCTTGTATGGTTCACCTAGAAAATAAATAGTAAAAAGTAGTTTATGCATTGGAATTGAACTAATAAACAATTCAGTACAGTTTTTTTGAACTATTTATTAGTTCAGTACAGTTTTTTTGAATTGAATAATAGTTAACTATGAATTTCCATAATGCAGTAAATTGTGGTGTAGTTTGCCCACACCTAGCCGTTGATAAGGAGGAGGAAGCGACGTTGCTAGGTGGACGAAGGGCAGTTGGCTACTGAGCTTCAAGTTGGAGCCTTCGAGCGCGGCCTGAAGCTCAAGGGAGGCGCACGCGGCGGTGACGACTGAGTCTGCGACGAGGCAGCAGAGGTGGCGGACGAAGTGGTCGACGACGTGAGGAGACAATGACGAGAGGCAGAGGAAAATGACAAGTCTTTTGGGTTCGGATTCCAGGTCGAGATGCTTTGGTGCAGATCTAAGCTTGGAGAAAATGGACTCAACAATTTTTGGAGTCCTGGTTTCTCTTTGAAGTGATGACTTAGGGTTTGTGACTTTTGAAGAAGAAAGGAGAATATAGTTTGGTTCAGAATTTGGGCTTGGATAATAATGTACAAACTATTGGAAAACAGGTATCCACGAGTTGAAAAAAATTCGTGGGTTTCTTTTATGCCGGTATCCGGTGGGTAGCGGGGCAGGTAACGGGTACAGTTTTTTACATGCGGGTTCGAGTTGTGGGTAGACATTATTCGTGCCCGACCCGACCCGTTGCCATCCCCAAAGGAGAGAATACTCGACTCTTTCATCTTACACTTTCTTCTTCATTTCTCTGGTTTCCTTCTTTCATCTCACTGTTTTTCCTATATTGGTTTATATATAAAATAGAAGAAATACAATAAGAGAGACTTGAATTATTTTCCAAAATCTTTTTAAAAATATTTTGCAAAAGGATACTTTAATATTAGGTAATCAAACGATAATTTATTTGACAAATAATTTGTTAATGAGTTTTGAAAACACTTTTTCATAGATGCTCTCCTTATTTAATTAAGGCTTAATATCTATTTTGGTCTTTGTATTAATTACTTTTGTTCCTCCTAGTTTTGAGTTGTTAAGAGTGATCCCTTCATTTGTAAAAATGGTTCAATTTGGTCTTTTTTACTGACGGTATTTAAATCCCTAACGACGTAATGTCCACCTCAGCCAATATTCTATGAGCTGTCCAATTTTGAAATATGTGGCAAGTTCAACCCAATTGACGTGACAATGTTAAAATTTAAATGGTTTTCTGTAAAAGGAAATTACAATTGGTTTCCTAGGGATTTGCAATGAGGGTGAAATTGAGGTTGAAGAATCTAGTGATTTGGGGGGGGTTTCAGGTTTTCGTCTTCCCCTTTCTTTGCAGAAGACCATTTCTTCTGCCCCTTTGATGGCGCGAAGCTTGGAGTTTCTGTTTCTTGCGTTTTAGTCTTGCGACTTTGGGGCTTTTCGTTTGCGAATTAGGTTCTTATTTGTTCTCTGCAGATTGGTGTTAATGATATTGCATTTTGAGATTTTTCTGTTCTCCCTTATGGCTCGAGGTTTGGGGGTTAGGTTTCTGATTTGGAATTTTTTTGGATTTCTATTCTTAACGTTTTTGGACTCTTGTTGGTTCTTAGTGATTGTTGTGAGAGTCAGGGCTATGTAGGTGCTAATGGGTTGCGGCTATTGGAGCCTCACGGTGGCTAACAATGTTGGACTTTGATTAGTTTGGAATGTGCTGGAAAGAACCCAAAGATGGGAAAGACGAAAATGATTATGGTTCTTGAAAGGAAATCAAACATTTGGGAAAAATTAATTAGGGTTTAATTGTAATACACTCAATTAAGTTTAGAAATAATTAAGAATTAACATTTAACACTGGTTAACAAGAATCCTAATATCTAATTATTTGTCAATACTATAGCTCATTAAATATTAGCTGAGATGGACATTACGTCTTAAAACGCAATTAGTAAAAATGACTAAATTGAACCATTTTTATAAAAAAAATAACCACAAATATCTAAAAAATAGAAAAATCACTTTAAACAAAACTAATTAATAAGATGATTAAAATAGATATTAAATCTTTAGTGAACGTAAAAACAATATATCATCTTAAAAACAATTAATTACATCTTAAAATAAATCAAATACTCTAAAGTTATTTAAAAAAAACACTATTATAATTAAAAATATAAATATTATTATTATTATATTTTTTTAATGACACAGCACAAATATTTTTGTGCATGTAAAATCTAATTTTAAAATAATAATAAATTCTCTTTTTCTATTTAATATTTATCATTTTGATTTTTCTTTCTATTTTTTAAATATTAAAAAACGCCCGTGTCTCTCGTCTTACATAGAATAAAGCATGTGTTGTAGGGGGAAAAAACGTGTAATGTTTGCGTACTTACAGAGTTAATGTAAAGTATTCTTTTTGTACATTCAAACATAGATTTGAATCACTAATGTCGACAAATCTTAACTATAATACAACTTATATATTTAAAAACATGAATATTTACTGTATGCATTAAATATTATTAGACTTTTCATAAAGGAGAATGAATAATGATATTTTAATAATATTAACGATCTAAAATTATTTTATAATTAATAATAATAATTATAAATACTAAAATAGAGCGATGAATTATCATTGTCCTTTCATGAATTCAAGAAAGTCGTTGATCCGGACTTTGACTGTGCATTATAGTGTTCTCCATCACCAGTCTAATCTATCACTCCCTACTACGGTACGGCAAGAATTTAATTGTGGTGTTTATTACTTTCAAAATACTATTACAATTACACAAATCACCAAAGAAGGTAGATCAAAGTTTGGAACATCGGTACCATCGCCTTGCTGCTTGTATTTCCAAACTTGCTCATGATTTGTGTGATTATATTTCTGTCGTGGTACTATCATATGGTTGATTCACTTCTTTGGAATGTTTTTGCTTCTCTGAGATACAAATTTAGTGTACATGTTTGTTTGTTTTTTTTTTTTGTTGAGTGCATTTATTCATTCGGAATCTCTATAAATCTAGATTCATGGCTTCACTTTTGGTTTAGGGTGCAGAACAGAAGGGCATATAAGATTTAGAGGTTGTGGTGTTATAGTCAGTCACACCATTCACTCGAAGTGAGTTTTTTATTTTTTTTTCTTACCCTTTTGTTGAGATGTCAGGGAAATACACTTGTTTTTGGCAGAAGTGTTATTATGCTCGATCAAGGGCAGTTCTGTGCTTTAGAAGGTGTGACTATTTAAAAGGGGTTTAGGGTTCTTGGCAATGAATGAAGGGGTTTAGGACATTGATTATTGGAGGGGTTTAGGAGAGTGAGTATTGATGGAGCGATTTAGGTAGTTGATTCCATAACAGAACGGAATAATGGGGATTAATGAGGCTGTTTTTGTAGAAAATATGGTACTAAATGAGTGATTAAACTTGGACGTTCTAAACATATGATAGGGGTTCAGTTCCTAGTTATGCAAATAGAGCAACACCAATAGGGAGAGAAGTTGTGGCTTGATCGGTACTCTATCCTGGAGAATAGTCTCTGTGATTTTTGGGTGTCTCATCTATGGTGTGGTTCAGTTGGGACAGTCCAACATCTCAGTGCCTGATTGTTCTGTATCACAACGTATATCTTTACCTCTATCTTGTGATTTTGAGTTGGATGCAAGAATTCTTCTTTTGTTGTCATGTGAGTCATTTGATAGAGACAAAGTAAAGCCTGTTCATGAAAAGAATCAGGATGGTATAAAAGACTAATTGGTGGGGTTTAGTCAATCTTGAACTGTTGGGAGAAATGGGTAGGGGTGTGTAATAAGAGTAAGGCATAACTTCAGTGGAAAAGAATGGAAGTATTGAAGTTTCATGTTCACCGGTTCACCAGATAAGTGGAAAATGAATAGTCAATTTTCATAGAAGTAACAAATGATCAACTGACCCACCATCGTGAAAATCGTACTCCAAACTTGTAAAATTAATATCCTTATTGTTAACTATCATTATGGTAAGTGATTATAATGTTCATATTAAGTGTTAACCATCAATAAGTCTTTACTAAAACTGGTTATGCGTTGCATTACAGTCCTATGAGCTACCTTTCACGATATTATTATCTTCAGCTGAGTTCCCTTGACCACCTTAGTCATCCTTTTGCAGGTTCAATAAGGTACTATCAAGCTCAGCATCAGAGACAATCAAATGCATCCTGCACAGATCGTGTTTTATGGATCCACTTTGTGCGTCATGATAACTGTGCACTTTGCTATGAAGCTACTCGCAGAACATGTTTCAAACTGGAGGAAACCAAAGGAGCAAAAGGCCATAGTAATTATAATCCTTATGGCCCCATTGTATGCTGTAGACTCCTATGTTGGTTTGATCAATTTCTTTGGAAGTGAAACATTTTTCACACTGTTGGACTCCATTAAAGAGTGTTATGAAGCTCTGGTAAGATTTGTACAGATAATTTTTATTATGGTCTTATGGGTAACCCTTACTAGTATTTTCATGCTACATATATTTAAATTTAGTTCATTTTAGAAATTTAATGCATTATAACTCAGTAGTTCACAACTTACTCAATGTGTTGCCAACAGGTGATTGCTAAGTTTTTGAGCTTGATGTACAGTTATTTGAACATTTCCTTGAGTAAGAACATAGTGCCGGATGAGATCAAGGGAAGAGAGATTCACCATTCATTTCCGATGACACTTTTTCAGGTGGTTGATACTCAAACTTTTTTGTAATGTTTTATGAATGTGCTCCGCTGCATAATTATGTTGGCAGAAATGGTATATCACACAAGTGAAGTTTTTGGAGTAGTACATGTATGGCCTCTTGGACCATGTACGAAAAAGGGGTGCTTTATTCATTAGTATTTGTTGGTGTTTATATGAGATAGCAAAGGTTTTAACAGTGAACAAAAATGAACAGAGATGAATGGGAAAATATATTGAAGGTGAATATATGAAAGGAGAACAATGAATCCTTTTAATTATTAAATCAGAGAGCATTACAATTTATAAAATTTTAAAAATAACTGCCCACTGCCCACTAACTTAGTGTTCCTAAAAATAAGCCATTAAATCAAATGCATGAATAAGAAATAACAAATCTAAAACTGATTCCTTAAAACTAGGGAAAAAATAAAAACAGAATTAAAAGTAAACATGTTTCAGTCCTGAAGCAATTTTCTAACAGTATTATCCATTACTAGTATTATTTGTCTTTCCATTGTGATAAACAATGAGTCTGTATTGATTAGAAAAAGATATCATTAGAAAGTTGATTTAGGCCTAGCTCAACTTTATAAAATAGTTTGTAAGGTGAGTTTTACATCTAGTATAGATTATTATTTGGTTATATTTATAGTCAATGTGGAATCTGCAAGATACAATAGAACTTCAGTGAGAGTTATACAATTTCAGGCATGGTACTTTGACAGTCACAGAGTATTTTACTGAGTTGAAATCAATGTGGGAAGAGTTGGAGCATTATAGATAAATTCCTCGGTGTGTAAGCCCAACAACCTGTTAGCTATGAGAAATGCTAGATCATATAGGCAGCACAATTATGTTATGCGCTTTTTTTATGGGTTTGAATGTCTTTCAGTGGAGTTAGATCACAGATCCTGCTCATGGATCCACTCCCAACTCTTAATCACACCTTTTTAATGATATTACAACAAGAGCAGCAGAGCGAGCAAGAAGTATTAGATGAATAAAGATCAATATCATATTTCTATCATATCAGCTTTTTTGTTTTTATTAATTCTCCTCTGTTACTTTGAGATATTGCATTTTTAAAGCCACAACTAACACTGAGACCACTTACACCGTATTTGATGTTTCCTTTTCAGTGGCAACAACCTGGTTTTCTATACACACACATAAGATGACTGTGAAGTGACATTAGGAGTTAAAATAACAACAATAAATATGTTTTATTAAAACCATCATTTGTAGTATATTAAAAGTTAAATAGCCTGCCTGTTTTCTTTTATCTTTATTTTTCATAAAAAACAAAATCTAACTAATAGGGTATTTTAAACCTACAGGTTATACATGTTTTCCATACTAAGCCCTCACTTTGGAAAAAAAACTCTAGTCATTTCTTCTTGCCAAGTGAAGGAGAGATCTAGTTACGTAGTGCAGGAGGGATTTTGTGCATAACGTTGCATGCTTCATAAGATACTTAGAATCATCAGAAATACTTGTTCGTCAATTAATTACACTAAACATTGTAATGCTTACATCCCTGAACATTTCTACTTGTCATGGCCACAATCTGCAGCCTCACACTACACGTTTGGACCATAAGACACTGAAGCTTCTCAAAAACTGGACTTGGCAATTTGTTGTGATACGTCCGGTGTGCTCAATCCTGATGATAACACTGCAGTATTTTGATGTTTATCCCAGTTGGGTCAGCTGGGCAAACACAATCATCCTAAACATTTCAGTGTCACTTGCACTCTATTCTCTTGTTGTTTTCTACCACGTGTTTTCTAAAGAGTTGGAACCGCATAAGCCTCTTGCCAAGTTTTTGTGCATAAAAGGAATTGTCTTTTTCTGCTTTTGGCAGGTATGCTCCTATGCCTTAGCTTGATATTTTGAACCATGATGGATAAACAATTATATAAGATTTTTCTTCTGTAGAATTTAGATTGTTCTATTAAAATTCATATCCTTTTTTAAGATGGAATGCTTTATCTGGTTTGGAATTTCTAATTTATCATCACTGCTAGTCTTCCGTCTTTGCACATTACTCTTAGTTAACTAATTGATTCTAGATTATAGGCCTGTTTGGGTAAATCACTTGCATATTGGTAGAAGAACTTATAAAATAATTTCTAACCAAAGAGGAAATAAAATTCAATTGTTTTCATACAAGTTGTAAGTCATTTTCATGAACTATCCAAAAAAGTTTATTTGAAATAAGCTGAAAACAGCTTATACACTTAGCATAAGCTGTTATATTGAGGACTAGCAATAAATAAATCCAAATAAACAATAAATAAGTTCTTCCAGACACACCCTATGTATATTGAGGACTAGCAAATTACGCTTATAGAACTTATTCAGGATTCTGAACTATACGCACGAATAATCCTGGAAATAAAGCATCTTTGTGTTAGATATACAAGATTGTGTTGGTTTAATGCAGATGATATATTAGATTAACTGCTAATTTCATTCAATTATGCAGGGAATTGTGCTTGATCTCCTGGCATCATTGGGAATAATCCGATCCCGTTACTCCTGGTTAACTGTGGAACGCATTGAAGAAGGCTACCAAAACATTTTGGTTTGTATTGAGATGGTTTTCTTCTCTGTATATCAGCAATATGCGTATACAGCTGCACCATACAAGGCTTATAACGAAAGTAATGTAGCTTTAGATAAAAAGTCAAAGTGATTCCAGGACAAGGATTGTTGAGTACTTTTAAATTCAATGTATTTACTTTCTATATCAGTGCAGATCCTCACTTGTGCGTGAGGCAATAACTAAACAAATGTGCAAGAAATGCCAAAGTCTTTTGAATAAGATGCAGATACATTGACACTGCTTCTAAAGATCTAGAAAGTTTTGTTCCACACATTTCTGCTTTCATTGTGTTTGTGTTAATTCGTTGCATACCTTGTTATTTTTGTTGGTCTAAACACCAATAGAAACCCTTGAGTTACAAGCTATTTACTATTACATATACTACTATAGCCATTTTTTCATGTGCTTCATAACCTCTTTCATCTTGCAATTGCAAAGAAAGTATGTGTAAGAAATGGATTGAATATAAAGGAAAGTATAGGGCCATAAAATCACGGACTCAATTTATCATTCCTTTTCTTTGCCAAGGATTTCAGTCTGTAGGGTTGTAGTTGTAGATATTACTAGTCTCCAAGTGTGAGATATGTTTATCAACAAACTTTTTCATCTTATTTTGTGCTTTCAAAAGGTAAGTCTTGAAGTCGTGGAGAATATCGTCTCTTTCATGTGTTAGTATGTTTGTTTACTTCTTCTACTGCTAAAGGTACTGTGGTACCCTTTTGGAGATGAGGTGAGTCACATCCATATAAGGCCTTGAATGGTGTCAATTTAGTGGTGCTGTTATAATTGGTGTTGAAGCAAAATTCAGCACAGCTTAGCCATTTAGGCCACACTTTTGGTTTGCTTCCTCTCAAAAACCATAGATAAGTTTCCAATCATTTATTTACAATTTTAGTTTATCCTTTCCCTGAGCGTAGTTAGTGAGTCACTCAACCACTATTATTATTTTATGGTATCCTTCCCACGTTTCTTTGTAAGACCTTCAACAAAATCCTTTGATATGTCAGTCCAAACATCTGTGACTTCTGGCTGGGGCTGCAACACAGCGGCTGGGTATAAATTTTGATATTTATTCTGTTGGAAAACCTCACACGCTGCAACATACTGCTGAATATCTTCTTCATACCTTCCCAATATACAAAGTTCGAAATTCTCTTTACATCTTGAAAAATCTTCAGTGGTCTATGTGACATCCCAATTATGTAGAAAGGACATATATAACAAAGACGTCATCATGCATAATATAGGAAAGCAATCAAGAGTAGAATGACAGTTAAATAGAGAATTACAGTCATCCGAATTAACTCCAGAATTTGAACTTTTAAAGACAAGGAAGTACTTCAAAATAACATGAGCTGAGTACTAGAGTATTTCAAAATAAAGTAAAGTAAATAGAACTCCTAAGGGACTAAGCTGCAGTATTAGCATCCTCAAGCTCTCGCTCCAGTGGAACCTCCTCAACATCTGCTCACGTCCAAGTGGATGATCATCGCAAAAGGAAACATACACAAACAACACAAACAAGCAAGGGTGAGCTAGGTGTAAAAAGCATGTTATACAATCACACGCAGCATGCAAAGTTCACTCAAAATATGGTAAATAACATTACAAGACTTGTTGCATTATACACTGACTCGTCCGGACTAGAATGATTGCCGAGCTATGGCGGGTTATGCACTCGTGGTGGCCTCTACTGTTTTGCAAAGTCATTGTCAATGGGTTCCACCCTACCACACTCACGAGGTTAGTCTGTTGCGTGTCTTGGAGCATATTGGAAACCTCCAAAACTAGGATCTCTTGCTACTACTCACTACATGATTCAATCCTCTTTACTTGAGAATGATTGATCATTGTAGTTTCAGGAAAACCCCCAAAACTGAGCTACCATGCAATCATTCTAACACTAATAGGACACCACCATGAATCCTCTCCTTGAGGATCATGAAATTACGTCCATGAACCACACTTTTCAAAACAGTACCGGCCATAAATGACCACAAGCTACGGTTTCCATCTTCTTTGATTCATAAAATCATTGTATAACAAAACAAACTAAATAGGGCCATTTCAAAACAATTACCGTCAAAACATGGAAAAAGATAATGAAATACATAATAATAATCTTCCAATCATACATCACTAAACCGCGGGCCTACTAGAAAGTGCATGATACCTTTTTCTTATATTTCTCAAGACAAACCCAAAAGAGAAATTCCTTTCTCTGTGCTACAATAACTAATTCATAAACTCTTCTCTTTTCTCTCAAAATGGGTCCCATAACTATTAAAGTAGTTTTCCTCTCACATCCATGTGGACCCCACGCGGGTCCACACACTTTTCCACTTTACTCTCATTTTCTCTCTCCGTTTGTCTCCCTTTTACGTAACCACTCATCACACCACAGTCTTTTTCATTCAATTATCCATTCCAACCTAAACTCCACGTCATTTCTACTTCTGTCACCAATTTCTTTTTATTTTTTTTATTTTTTTTCTTACGAAACCAATCTCTTTCTCTCCTACATTCTTGTAAGAAAATGTTTCTTTTGACACTGTTTTTTTACACAAATTTGATACAAGCTACGTGGCGTGTTTTTATTGTATGTTTTCACTTAAAGAAAAAACATTTTTAAAAAAGTTGAGAGGATAATTTTGGAATTCTCATTTTATGAAATTTGATTTTGACGGTTTCATTTTTCTTCTCTTGTTCACTTTATTTCTGAACTTTCGTCTCTCTTATTTGGCTCCTCTCTCCATTCGCTTCATCTCTCCAATCCCTTGGTCTCTCCATTCGACTGGTCGTCTCACCCAAAGGCCTCATCTCAACCAAAAGAGCTCTTTCTCAATCACTATATATCGGTAAGCTCTCTTTCGCGTTTCTCGTTTTGGATATCTTTGGCGTTGTGGCTCTGTTTCGGATTTTCGCTCTCTTTCGCATTGTCTGGCTTCTCGAACCGTACTTTATTTTTGTTTTATTTATTCTTTTTGTGTTTTGTGAACCCTAATCCACCATTGATTTATTTGTATGAAATATGTGCAGTTGCAATGACGTCCAGAAACTCAAAGGTAAGTTAAAGTTTTGGTATTATATATAGTTGTTTTTTTTTTGTAAGTAATAATTTTTTTTTAATGTTTTGTAGTGGCGGGTTCGAATCTCTCTGGATTCATCAACCATTATTAAAATGAATGGCTTACTGAGACATGTGCATGTAGAACGAATTGGGATGACACCATTTCGTTGGTGTTTGGAGCTACGTAAGGCTTTGGAGATTAACTGTGAATTATTGAAGGTTATGGTATGTCGGTGGGCTGGGCATGATGTTAGCTTCAGAGTCAGTCATCAATTGGTTCCATTTACTGTTTTGGATGTTTTCATGAGCACTGGTTTAGACATAGGTGGTTTATCTCATAAGTGGGTTATGTAATGGTTTTATTGTTTCAGACATGACTGTGGAGTTATCATGTTAAAAACTATGGAAATTTGGGATGGAGAGGATAAATACAATGGGAAAAACATGTCACAATATATGAATGTAAGTAAGAATATGATTTTCAGTACTTTTTGATGATTGGGTTTATTTTACAATTGCAATATTTTCATTTCATGAGGAATTGCTTGCAATTAGAAAGCAATATGTACGTGATTGGATCCTGGACAACGAGAACATAAGAATATTGGATGTGCTAGCGATGTATGGATTGTTCCCCTTTGTAGAAATGTAGTGTAGTTTATTTTGATAGGAATATTGATTTCTTCCAATTGCTTTATGTACACATTGTAAGATATAATAATGTATATGAAGACACTATATTTTTTATATATATGAAGAGATTGTACAAATGATTATTGGAATAAGATGATTGATTTGAAGCTTTGTTTATGTACAATGTACAAATGATTATTGGAATAAGATGATTGATTTGAAGCTTTGTTTATGTGAAATGTACAAATGATTATTCGAATAAGATGATTGATGTCAAGGTTTGTTTATGTGCAATGTATAAAAGTGCCTTACCAATTTAGGCCAAGAACTGCAATCTGTGCAGCAAAAAAACAGCATCGTAATCGTGGGGGACCGAAAACATTAACTTCAAGCCACTCCTCACTCAAGAACATCAAATTACAATTAAAAGCACTGGACTTGGGTCAAAAAACACTGTTATACAACTGTGGTCCCCTACGTTGTCACTCGTGGCTCCTTCTGTTCAACAGGTTGTCCAAAATCCAACTTAGACTCGCGTAATCATTTACAGCCCCCTGGTAAACGATTACAATGCACATTTTTACTGTAGAGGTCGCAGGACTACAATTGTGGTCCCCTACGTTTTCACTGGTGGCTCCTTTAGTTGAATAGGTTGTCCAAAATCGAAGTTAGACTCGCGTAATCGTTTACAGCCCCCTTGTAAACGATTACAATGCACATTTTAGCAATATCATCTTCACCAATTCAGCTAAATTCATCAAATCACAAACATTACTTTATTATTGTCTCATAAACATTATCACTTACAAAAAATGGAGTCTTCATAATTTAAATTGTACACCAAATCAAAATATAAAGCACTTCAATAACGTAGGCAATGAAATTGCAATTATCAATTACATAAATAGATGGAACCAAACATGCATCTTCTATATATTGAACGAAATAAGTTTAATTACAACGTCATGTTCTTGTCCTATACAAAACCTTATACAATAATCAGTCATTTTTCTTTCTAGCTACTACATTTTTGATATATGGTGTCCTCAGTGCTTGGCTCTTGTAACGCCTTCTTGATCCAATCCTCACATACGTCTTGAAATGTGATTGGTTGTTCGACATTCCATCACTGACTGCTGCTCCTCTGTCAAACGTTCGTTCAAAGTACAAACGTACTTTGTTGAAAATGAGTGACGAATGCTCAACTGCTCAACGAAAACAACACAAATCTAAACACCAAAACGAAAACCAGAAAACTCAAACCGAGAACAAGATAGTGGAAAAACTCATTTAACTTGCTCAAACGAAGATGCTCACCGAAACTTGCCATTTCGAACACCCACAACGAGAACCAACTGCGAACACCCACACCCACAACGACAACAAACTGCGAACACCCACACCCACAAGGAGAACCAACTGCGAACACCCACAACCACAGCGAGAATGAACTGTGTGAACACCCACAACCACAGCGCAAACACGAGAACATAGACAGAGCTTTTTGGTGAAAATGAAGAGAGAGAAGCTTCGTTTCTAATGAAACAGGGCAAGGGTATAGTTGGAAATCCAATTTTCTGAATCCCTTTTCACTTTCGAGGACAACTTTTTTTAAAAAACCAAAAATTAAAAAGGACCAATCGGAACTTGACAATTGACGTTGTGAAATGTGTGTTAAAAAAGGGGTGTCAAAATAACGGGACCCATTCCCGTAAACACTCACCATGCGCCCACTTATATATCCTTCCTTCTCCTCTTATTTAATTAATATTTTATTCAATCTAAAACAAAACAAAAACATTTAATTCTTCTTCTCTCTCCCACTTTTACGTCACCTACCATACACTTTCTTCCTCACATTTATTTTTCACTCATACCCATTTAAAATCTATTTCATTTTCCTATTTAATTATTTAAAACTAAACTCATCAACTTCATATACCATTTTCGTATCCCTTTTTCTTTTCCCCAGGAGCCTTGCAAAAATGCCTTCCTCCCTTCTCTCCCTTTCTTTTTCCATTTTCAAAGAACCCCTTCGCTCCCTACTACATCTCGTTATCCCCATAAAACATTACCCCTTCCACTCCAAAATTAAACTCTCACTCATGTGCACTACGTTGTCTACTTCTATCATAAATGTATCGTCACTCCATTCGTTTCTACCTTAACTGAAATGTAACAAAATCCCTCAACCTTCTTCACTGTAATTACAGAACCCAACCCCAGGGTACTCTCAGCCAACTTCTTTCCTTCTTTAAATTCCTAGCACCTACTACCATTCCCAAAACTCTCTTAGCAGCCTACTTTTCTCTTCTCTATAAACCACACCCATCTCTTACCTAACCTTTTTAGAACCAACAATTTCCTATCAATTTAATACAGATGAAAAGAACCTTGCAAACCCCTCCCCTTGCTCACCTTGCAGATTTCCACTACAAACAAACCACAATGGAATTCAAAATCCAGAATTTATTATACACAAAGCAAGTTTGGTTTCTCCCCTTACAACACACATATTTATATCACACCCATCCTACTTTCCTTATTACACAACCCTTCTGTCACCGTCTTTATTCGATCATTATACAACCCCAAAACCATTCCTTGGTTTCTCTCCCATGCATCACGGAAACATAACTAAAAAGTCACACACACTCAAAGCAAAGATAAACCAATACATGAAGCGTAACAACACACCTCAAACATATAAGGAAAATGCAAGCAATACGAATTCATACATATAGCTAGGTTACTCCCCTTACCTTGACTCAAAGTGAATGTTAGCTCACCCAAACGCTTCTACAGTGCTCCACACAATTAGGGCACAACATGACCTACAAATCACTGCATTGGCGGTAGAGGACAACTCTTAGAGCTACGTTCTAAATGGAAATATGAAGAAGGATGTTCCTAGTTCCACGAAAATAGTAGAATGGAAAATGCCCTAAGCTACAAAACAGCGAAGAAGGGGAGAAAACTACTTACCGGTCTTATTGGAAAAATGTTCGGTTCAAAAGGCTTATAACGAAAGTAATGTAGCTTTAGATAAAAAGTCAAAGTGATTCCAGGACAAGGATTGTTGAGTACTTTTAAATTCAATGTATTTGCTTTCTATATCAGTGTTGATCCTCACTTGTGCGTGAGACAATAAGTAAACAAATGTGCAAGAAATGCCAAAGTCTTTTGAATAAGATGCAAATACATTGACACTACTTCTAAAGATCTAGAAAGTTTTGTTCCACACATTTCTGCTTTCATTGTGTTTGTGTTAATTCGTTGCATACCTTGTTATTTTTGTTGGTCTAAACACCAATAGAAACCCCTGAGTTACAAGCTATTTACTATTACATATACTACTATAGCCATTTTTTCATGTGCTTCATAACCTTTTTCATCTTAGAAACCCTTGAGTTACAAGCTTAGCCATTTAGGCCACACTTTTGATTTGCTTCCTGTCAAAAGCCATAGATAAGTTTCCAATCATTTATTTACAATTTTAGTTTATCCTTGTCCTAGCGTACTTAGTGAGTCACTCAACCACCATTATTATTTTATGGTATCCTTCCCACGTGTCTTTGTAATTCTTTAAACAAAATCCTTTGATTTGTCAGACCAAACATCTGTGATTTCTGGCTGGGGCTATAACACAACGGTTGGGTATAAATTTTGATATTTATTCTGTTGGAAAACCTCACACGCTGCAACATACCGTTGAATATCTTCCTCATACCTTCACAATATACAAAGGTCGAAATTCTCTTTACATATTGAAATATCCTCAATGGCCTCCAACTGCTGAATTTTGAAATTCAGACAAAATTAATAAATCCATGAAGATCCCCTAGCAAAACTAACTTCCCTTTATCGATCAATTTACCAATAGAAATTGTGACGAAGCCAAAAAAAAAAAAGTCTTGTTTGAAAAAGAGATTTTAGAGTCACTATAATTTATTTGAGAAAACTACAAAAACTAAATTGTCGATCTGAGGGTCGGTTACATGTAAGGAAAGTAGTAGTATCCTACTAAAGTCTGCCCACAGACAGTACTTTTAATTAAATATGCGAAGTTGATATAGTTTTTAAAAGGTTTGATTATATCCAAAAATGATACTCTAAAGAAACAAAAGATGTTTTTTTTAGCTTTTTGGGCTGGAGAAGGCTTGATCTTGCTCCTATGTATTCTCGTTCAAAATAATAAATCAACAATATGTAGTTCTTTAGAAACTGTTTGAAGATGATTTTTGAAAATGATTTGGATTTTTAGGAAGTGAACCAAGATTGTTTGTGAGAAAATGTGTATATTTTTAGTTTTTAAAGATTTTATATTTTTTTGGTATTTTTGACATAGTTGAGAAAAAAAGAAGGTAATGAGTATTAGGTCGATACAGACGGTCACACGAGTATTCATACCTTTAAAAATATATTTTAATTCCTTTAGAAACAAAAAAGGTATCTAGCACTATGACGACATAAACGGTCATTCGAGTACTCGTACCTTTAAAACATATGTTAATTATTTAAGAAAAGAAAGATATTAAGTACTAGGACGGCGCGAATAATCACACGAGTACTTATATCTTTAAGAATTTATTTAGTTATTTAAAAAATGGGAAATGTATTAAGCACTAGGACGATGCAGACGATCATATGAGTACTCAACCATTAAAACATATGTTAATTATTTAAGTAAAAAATATATTAAGTACTAGGACGACATGTGCGCTCAGACGAATCATTATATCTTTAAAACTTTATTTAGTTATTTCTAAAAACCCAGAAAGATATTAAAAACTAGGATGATTTGGACAATCACACAAATACTCGACCTTTTAAAACGCAAGAAATCATCTTTTTGTTCTTTTTCTTTATTTCGTAATTTTTAGTATTTTTATATATATTTTAAAAAAAGTGAGTGTTTAAAATAAAATATAATAAATGTTCAAAAATAGAAAACAAATTAAAATAAGAGAAAGAAATAAAAAAGAAAGAAATAAGAAATAAAGTAAAAATGTAGGGTGTGAAGTTTAGAAAATATGGGGGTGCATGAACTGAAAATAAAACAGGCCCAAGAAGAAAGAAAGAGAAAATGAGAATGGAAGTGTATGAGATAAAAACTAGTGGTGCACAAAGAAATTGTGGATTTAGGCCCATACAAACCTAAAACTTAGAAAATGTGGTGTATGAACAAAACCAATGGTGTGCAAAGAAATAAGAAAAGAAGTAGAACTGAAATGGAATGGGGTGCATGCGTAAAAATCAGTGGTGCACGAAAAAAATGTTGCTCTAGGCCCAAACAAATCCAGATACATAAAATAAGGGGGTATATGAGTGAAACCTAGGCTGCACAAAGAAAAATAAAAATGGGAAATAGAACACAATAAAAATAAGGTGTATAGAGGAAAACTGGGGGTGTCACAAGAAGGTTTATTGGTCTATACCCAAAGTCCTTTTTTCTTTCAAATCAGACTAGGGTTTCTTCTTCTTCCATTTAGAAATAAAGAGCCTAGGTCTCTTCATCACCTTCATTTGTGGCAACCCTTGCCTCAGACTCAACCAACATCATCGCAACTCTCCCTGCTAGCCAAGAGTGTCGTCAGAAACGTCACCCACACTGGAAGTGTCGCCCTTTGCGACGTTCCTCCTTTTGTGCACTGTAAACCACCATCTTTGTCTTCTCTCGCACAGACCGAACCCTAACGTAGAGAGCTCATTGCTCCTACTCACCAAGGCCTTTGCCGATGGCATCGGGCTCAATCAAAGAAGTCACTCAAACCTAGGGACACACCTTTCGCTTCCTCCCCTCTCAGATTTGACACATTGGTCACCACTCCTTGTCGTCGACGATTATTTCTCTTATCTCTTTGTTTCTCTACTTTGATTGGGTTCGTAGAGTACTCTATTGTGCATATCAGAGATTTTTTGTGAAGTACCTGAAAAACACTAGAGACGGAGGGGGGCGGGGGTTTGAATAGTTTTAATGGAAAACTTTTTGCAACCCTTCTGATATAGCACGTTATCGAGCTCTAAAGTTTTCTTTTAAAAGCTTAGACGCTTGACTTGATAAATATGAATAAACGATAATGGTTTTTGACATGCTATTCAGAATATATCCTGTAGTGTTTTGTAAGAACTTCCATTACCTTCTTGGACACCACTTTATTACCAAGACTGATAAAAAAAAAGCTTGAAACAATTGTTGGAATAGACCCTTCAAACCACTGAACAACAATAGTGGTTTCCAAAACTCTTAGGCTATGATTTTGTGATACAATACAAAGCTAAAAAGGAAAATATTCCTACTCATGCTCTATCTAGGAGTTTTTTCATTGCTTAGTCTGAACCTAATTTTTCTTGGCTTCAACAATTGGTGGAATTCACTCAAACAGATCTTAAATTGTCTCAAGTGTACAAGAATTATGTTCACGGTCATTATCCAAATTCTGAATATTCTATCAAAGATGGTATTCTTTTTTGGAAGGGTCGTATTCTGGTTCTTAATAACCCAATTCTCATCAAGCAAATACTCCAAGAATTTCATAATTCCAAAATTGGAGGTAATGCAGGTGTCACTAAGACGGCTAATAGAATTAGAACTCAATTCCATTGGACAAATATGCAGTAAGATATCCGAAAATACATCAATTAATGTACAGTTTGTCAACAAGCAAAAGTTGACCAGGCTTTACCTATGGGGCTCTTGCAACCATTGCCTATTCCTCAACATGTTTGGGAGGACATTGTTATGGATTTTATCACTCATATCTCGCCTTCTAATGGTTACACAACAATCATGGTTATTGTCGATAAATTGTCCAAATTTGCTTATTTCATTCCAATGCGATCTGATTTTGCCAACAAATCGGTGGCAGAAGCTTTTATTACACAGGTGGTGAAGATACATGAAATTCCAAAATCCATTGTATCAGACAAAGATATAGTTTTTATTAGTTCCTTCTGGCAACATTTCTTTAAGTCTCAAGGAACTACCTTGGCCATGGGATCGGCTTATCATCTACAATCTGATGGACAAATGGAGAACCTAAACAAGACATTGGAGATGTATTTGAGGTGTTATGTGTATGAGAATCCTAAGTCCTGGATTAATATCTTTCCTTGGGTCCAATATTGGTATAATACTTCTTTTCATCACAGTTTGGGTATGACTCCCTTTCAAGAAGTGTTTGGCAGACTTCCTCCTAAACTTGTTAGATATGAGCATAATCATAAGGATCCTATTTTGGTGCAAGAAGCTTTGGTAGCCAGAGATAAAATCATATTACAATTAAAGGCAAATTTACCGAAATCTCAAAATTGTATGAAACAACAAGCAGATAAAAGGAGGAGAGATATTCAATTGGAGATGGGAGATATTGCCTTGGTTAAACTACAACCATATCGACAACAATTTGTACCATCATGAGAAAACCAAAAACTTGGACTCAAGTTTTTTGGACCGTTTGAGGTGATTCAAAAAATTGGTTTTATGGCTTATAAATTAAAGTTACCCGAGACAACTAAAATACACCTTGTTTTTCACATTTCTTTGCTCAAGAAGTTCCAAGGTAATCTATCACAATAGTACGTTCCTCTGCCTCTAACTACATCAAAATTTGGTCCTACAGTTCAACCATGAAAAATATTAAGATGTAGAGTGATAACAAGAAATAATCAGAAGGTGTCACAGGTCTTAGTGCAGTGGGACATTTTAGAGCCTAAAGAGGCTACTTGGGAAGATGTTGAGGACGTGAAAGATTCATATCCTCTGTTCAATCTTGAGGACAAGGTTATTTTTTATGAAGAGGGTAATGTAACATGCATAAAAGGGAATAAGGGAGAATTCACACCAAATGCACGTAATGGTCAGGTGAGTAATGTGGCAGAGAATCTGAAAAGTAGAAAAACGGTTAAAAGAAGTACTCGTCAACCCAAGAAGAATGTGTATTTAGAGGATTAAGTTTGAGGGTGGAGGCATGGTGTGGTATGAATCTTCTTCCTGACTTCTTTTTCTCTTTGTCCATTCTTACTAATTCCTATATTCATTTTGGGTTCCTTTCATGATTGAGGTTGAATCGATATTCCTTCCGGAGAATTGCAGAACTCACAAATACCATAATATTACTTTATTCTATACATTACTTGTTTCTTGTTGATTTTGATAAAGAACAAATTACAATACTGGAACTTAATACTGTGTTTTGTTATCCGTTCTTTTCATAAATAAAATTAGTTGTTTCAGCATCTTCTTGAATGGGTTGAAGGAAGAAATAAAGGCAAAGGTTAAAACTACACGACCCAAAGAATCTCGTTGAATGAATGATGAAGGTTCAAATGGTGGAAGAAAAGGTGAGAGTCACCACCAAGGGGGAATCTCTCATTGTGTAGCTTCAAATGGAGGGTTGCTATCAAGTAGAGGGAGCAGTGGTTGTGTGAGCACCATCAATAGTTTTTCTGCTAGGAATCAACAAGGAAAGGCACCGTTTAGAAAATTGTCCCAAGAAGAATTACAAGATAAGTTAACAAAAAAGGGCTTATGCTTCAGGTTTGGTGAGAAGTTTGGGCCTAATCATACTTGCAAAAATAAACAGTTCCATATGCTGCTTATTTCGGAAAAGGAAATTCAGGAGTTAGGAAAATCTACTGCATACATTCATAAAGAATTCTTATACTTTCACCTTGAGGATAATGTGCATGTTCATGGAGTATGTGTTGATAGGTCTGATATAGTTTACAAAATAAGAATAAAAAAAAGGTAGTTAATACAGTTGAAAACACCTCCCACCCATTGAAAACAATTGGGAAGTTGTTGTTTCCATCAATATAGTGCACATACGATGGGTTTGATGTGGAAAGAAGGTGGCTCCTCCTCCAAGCTATATAACTCAGGCAAGAGGAGAGACTATGTTGGTGTTGATGCGCTCTCAAGAGAGGTTGGGCCAACTCAAAAGGAAGGGTGACTATAGTAAACCTAGAAGGGGTGTTCTAGCCTTAGTGACCTAAGTTGAGTAATATGTCACAAAATTGACAGCATAACAATACTCAATTCAAATGTGAATTTACATGAGGGGAACACCTCTATTTATAGGTTTAAGGTGTCTCCAAATTGTAGAAACAAAACCCTAAAAACCTCAACTTGACTATCTTGGAGACCAAGGTAAAACTCCTCTCATTAGGAGGAGGACATGTGGCCATTAATCTTCTACATTCCTAGAATGACACATGGTCACTACCTATGGGAATCCTTTACATTGAGAGCATGACAGATAGCCACTCTCTCCCAAAGGTGGAACACCCTTCTCCTTGCTCACCAAGGCAAAGACAAAACATTGATCCTTGTGGTCAACTCTAGAATATAGGTCTCTTTTGAGTCAACATTGGATGTTGACCTTTGTTAACCAAAGTTGACCAAAACCCTACACTACTTGGCCTATAATACAAGGCCCACAAAGGAAACTCTACATTACTTAGCCCCTTATACAAAGCTTAAAATAAACGTAATATACTAAGAACTCACTGATTGTCCATGATGAATAGAGTTTAGATCCACGTTTCACAAATGACTCCAATTCTTCTTGAATATGCTTGATCATGGTTAGGGAGTATGCTACACTAAGTTACTTATCATTTGGGATGAATTGAAAAGTTATAGACTTATAATATGTATGTATGTAATCCAAAGTACTGACATGCAATGAAAGAAGTTTTTCATTCATCACTGTTTTAGAAAGGAAGAAACAAGATGGAGTCATACAATGAAAGAAATTTTTCATTCATTAGTGATTGAAAGGTAGCTCGAGCAATTGTTAGCCCACGTACTCATAATACCCTTCGTGAGTTCTAAAACTCAGTTTTGGAAATGTCTTCACTCTTCATTCTTGTTTGAAAGACACCCTGATTTTTGGTCCACTTTGGAAAAAATATTGATTCCCCTATTATATCCAACAAATCATCAATTATGAGAATAAAAAATCTTGAGTTGTCTTGTATTCTCACCAGAGTAGCATATGCCTACCGGTGGTGTAGTGCCACTGCAGGAGATGAGAGAATACTTGAGGTCTGAGGTTATTGGAGGTTCGAAGTTACCAAAGGGTAAAAGTTGCAGGGTGTTTGATGTTAAACTGTATTCTTTTTCCTTTCTAAAATTATAAAATAAAATGACCGTCACTATCCTTTTTTAAATCATAACCCTCACATCTAACCTGACAGAAGAGCCAGTAATGTGCTCTTTTATGTCACCTTCGTTTATCCTGATCTCTAAGTTTTTGATAACATTGTTTCTTACAGAAGTCAAATAATATGACAGAAAACCAATGTTTTTACAAATTCATTTAGTTCAGTTGGTTAAATATTTAATTAAATAAAAGATTCCCCAGTTGGTATCTTAACATGGCAATAGTTAGCCAAACCAATAGAATAATGTTTCATAACAAATACATAGTTCAGATTTCATAATCTCACCAATTCGTCCAGTTTTAAACACATAACTATGTCCCTCAACTTTTATGTTAATACAATGAAATAAACAAAAGCAAGTGGGGTTTGTAAATTGTAGTAAATTCTTTGAAAAACCGATGTTATAGGACACGTTACATAAAGGACATTGAGAAATAGATCTTAAACTACATGTTATATATTGATATCAATACTATGGGGAAGGAAATGTTATAAGACCTAGGAGATTTGGTATACCTCAAGTGGTGACTGATAGGATACACAACGAGTCACAGTACTCAGACTCGAACGGTGAAACCCCAAGCAAGATAGTTATTTTCCCTTCCCATCTAACATTGTGAGAGGGGAGAGAAGAAAAACAAAGCACATATCATGTTACACTATCTTAATTATATGTAGAATCTCTGGTGTAAGTTATGTAAATTCCAGTCTATAAACGAGATCGGATGAATACTCTCCTTCCCTTGCCCTGCACGAGATTGATTTCCTTCAAGCCATCATCCGATGTGTTTGGAATCTGTGACTGATCAGCACGTTTGGTTGATGTTCTGTACTGCTGCTTTATGCTATTCATGTCTTCCTTCACTTCCTCCGTTTTTGTCTCATAATGTAGGTCATTTGCAACCTTTAAGTCAAGATGTTTCTTGGTATTTACAGGGGTTGGCAAGGGTATGTTAATCAATCCTTCTGGCACCATCTTATCAACCTGCTTCCTACCTGTAACAAATACAGTAATGATATTTGCATATGTACGTCAGTAGGGACATTTTTTTCACACAAATACTAAACCGAAAACGATGTAACTGAAGGAACTAAATTTTTCCTTTAACATTGATAGTGTATAGTCAATGTAGCAGGAATATCTCAAGTATAAGACAAACTTGCAAGAATTTTCTCAACCTTTAAGTATTAAATGAAGAACAAGAAATTAGAAACCGATGCAATTTTGAGAACTAAAAAAAATTAAAAAGGATCATTGTGATTCAAGAGGTCACTGAGTGCAGTAAATTCCCCCTAACTCTTAGTAAAGTCATAAGGAGTGAAGTTTTCTTGGTTTTAAATAAGTATATCCCCAAGCTGATGGTTAAAAATTGATTCTCAGTGTAGAAATAATCGATGTGAGTTTTGCCTCTTCCAAAAAAGTATTTTCATACATGTGACAGACAGAAAACCAAACTCCACCAAATGTTTAAAGCACTCAGTTATCTCTAAAACCAAAGGAGGGGTGTGAGAAATCGCAAATGATTTGAATTTAACTCCCCAGAAATAACAGCTGGGTATCAAGGATATGATTCTTACAAAATGAGAAGTACCCTTTAGAGGATATAATACTCTTATATCTATTAATGTCAATGGTTAAATTGTGATAAAATTAAGAACGCAAAAAAAATAAAATAAAAAAATTCCAGAGTTAGATTTAATATCAACCATTACTTTATCCTTTTTCACTCTCTCGCTTAAGAAAAACTAAATCCAGTTAATAAAGTCACAAGTCAATGGATATCTTATGACATAGAATCAAGAATATGGATGACAAGTAATACCAGACTAACTGACAAATTCATAATCAAACAGAGGACAAGATACTCCCAATTCTGAAGTTGCTCCACAGAAATGTTCAATTACTCACTTTTCATATATACATTCACTTCAATTCTTAAAACATATTAAATGAGTGTTATTCAACATTCTTTTAGGTAAAAATAATATCAATACCAATACCTCATTTTCCACTCTCCTCCACAATTTTTAGATGCACTTTTTGAAAACACAAATACAACATGAAATAAGCATAGTCGTAAAAGCAAGAGCATACAAACCTAAAATAAAAGTATAAACCAAAATAAATCACCCAACATTAGTAATTCATGGTTGAGCACTCAGTCGATCAAAAACTCAAACTAGTTACAGAAATAATTTAATTCCTTTACACAAATTAATTCAACTGTGATTAAGTATTTCCTTCCTTTTACAGTTGAGTGTGAAGATGCTTTGATAAAAAACAAGATTATTAATTTATTTCCCTAAATTTTATCCCAAATCAAACTCTAAAGGTTGGATTCCGATTGAAAAGAAGTGCAACAACCCGTTTCAGTGATTCTATATGAAGAGTTAGACAAACAGTTAGTGATGAGAATGAAATGAAAACAAAAGTTTGAAATAGGCAGAAGAAATGACCAGGGATGATTTTGCGAGAGCCGTCTATGGCAGAACCCACTGCAAACTTGACGAGATCCACCAGTATTTGGCTAAGCGTATGGCGTCGGACCATATCAGTGACGGCGGCGACCATGTTCTCCGGTGGTAGTGTTCGATTCCGGTGATAATCTTCTTTGGGGATTAAGGAAGTGTATGTGGTTGTGTTGTAATGGAGGAGCTTTCAATGTTATTTAATTTAGATATTATTTATAACATCAGATATTTGTAACCAAAGAGCCAAATCAAATTTATATTTTCTTGCTCTCAACTAAATGAAATGAAATTAATTTATGCTAATTAAGAAATTTAATTATAAATATCTAGTTATATATTAATGTTAGGTTTAATTATATTTTAACTTTCTGATAAAATTAGAAACTTTTAATTAAGTTCTTAATAATCCTTTATGAAATATTCAATACTAAATAAATTTATATTATTCAATTAATATTT
Organism: Vigna reflexopilosa; assembly: GCA_027742785.1. Classification (NCBI taxonomy): domain Eukaryota; kingdom Viridiplantae; phylum Streptophyta; class Magnoliopsida; order Fabales; family Fabaceae; genus Vigna; species Vigna reflexopilosa. Next base: position 32,250,326 of record CM050925.1, on the reverse strand, counting down.
TGTTGTTTAATTTTTCTATTAACTGTTGATACGATAATGTTACGTCACTTTGTTAATTTAGTGTCATATGTTATATTTTATATTTTATTATAAAATAATGAAATTATAAAATTATAAAAGTGAAATATTATAAAATTATATAATTATAAAATCATAGAATTCTAAAATTATAAAATTACAAAATTATAAAATTATATAATCATATAATTATTAAAATTATAACGTCTATAACCTCACTTGATCACAACCCGATCAGATCAGTATCTGACATGTCAACAAGTTTAGTCATTACATCATTTACAATGACAACATGACATGTTTATACCTCGACAACAAAAATAGTGCAACATTTGCACAATTACGTTGACATATTAGATTGTAAACTAAACAAAACTTTATAATTAGATAAAATCTGTTTAAAACTGATGACTTCGACCTAAGTCCATCAACTATTCAAAACCCAATTACTATAAGAATGACAAGAAAGCTCTAAGAGGAGTTAGAAGAGTCACCTAAAGAACCCAAGGAATATTTTTTTTCTAAATTTCAATTGGAAGCTAAGGGATCCAAAAGAGTCAGCCCAAGCCCATGAAGATTGAAGACATCCTTAGGCATTCAACCTGTCGGCGCCTATATTATTCATAAGCCTTATATTTTTCTTGGGTCTTACATAGAACACCCAAATTGCAACCTTTTTTGCAGCTTACACAAGTTTCGCTCAACTTCCGAGTTAATTTGTTAAAATTCTCCTAGGTTGGCTCGAGTCATGCAGTACGCAGTTTGCATGAATTTGGTAAACAGTTTATAGGTGTTGTCTAGGGTTGACACTAGAAGTAGTTAAAATACTTGTAAATCAGGAGTGGTTAAACTCAAACTAGTTGTGTTGATTAGGTGAACTAGGAGCAGTGAGAATACTTGTGAAATTGGAGAGGTAGAACTCATGTAATATTCTTAAACATTAGTGGAACCCCTTAGTTCTTAAAGGAGAACCGAACGTAGCTTAGGTTAAGTGAACCAATATAAAATCTGGTGTTTTCTGCTTAGCTCTTTGAAACGTTTTCCATTTACGCTCTTCATAAAACCAAGTGCCTAAACATCTTATATAAATTATATATCTTTTACAATCCATTAGACGTTGCTTTGCAAAAGAACTTTAAATCCCAATCCAGAAAGATGCAAATGATCAAATTGGTTAGAATTGACAACAAAATAATGGAGAAAAAAAAGCACTATAGTAGAATGAAACTGTCTGTGAGTTAAAACAACAATATGCTGACCTGTTTTGAGAGTAAAACCTCAATAGTTCAGACTAGTTTTGAGAGATACCTTGTTGTCTTATTCCAAAATATCTCTACAACACGAGAGATTGCTTAATTTCTTATGTTCTAAATGTGTAATTTTTTCTTGCTACTGTTACTTTATAAAAGGCCTTTGAAACCAAGTGTCTTGGAAGAACCTTTGGTGTTCTTCCATCTCTTGGCCAACCTTTTTGAACTCAAAATTAAAATTGAACTTAGACGGTGAGTGTGTCTTGAAACCAAAGCTACAAGCATCACTTTAGGATTTCCACTTTGTTTTTAATTTGTGTTTTTAGGAGAGACTTAGCTACAAAACATTAAATTCTAAGCCTTATCACACTAAAGTTCGAATAGGTGTCTAGTTATTTTAAAATTCAACTTTGCTTGTATGAGTTCATCTTTTGAATTTCAAAATTCATTCTTTGAAATTGGTCAAGTAAGTAGCCTAAGACATTCTGGCTAGGTAAAATTTGGTACTTAAATAGTCTTTGACTCACCTCTCTTACTTAGAAATTGTCTTTTGGTGAAATCTTAAGCCTTTTCAACTTAGGATAAACTTTTGAAATTAAAAGATGTTTACACATCAATCTCTCCATAAAATGAGTGATTCTGAGAAATTTAGTACTTTGAAACAAATTTCTAAAGAACTCAAAGAATTCAATCTATGGCAAGAAGAAGAAGTGCATCTAAGGAAAAGAGAAAATAGGAATAATGATGGATTGCAATATAAGGCTGAGAGAGATATTCCTTTCTTTGGTGAAGACATAAGTGCATTAACATATTTAGTTTGGGAAAGGACAATTGATGAGTTACATCCATTCTTTGCTAGAAATAGTACATCCTATATTCTTAGTTTTTGCATTTCTAGGTTTGAAGGACATGCAAGTGAAAGGTGGAGTTATAGGTAGACTAGAGTAGAAAAAGGAAGAAAATCCCTCATTCCAGATTGGAGTGAATTGAAAGCTTGTTTGAGAAGAAAATTTGTTCCTCCTTCATTTGAGAGAAACCAAGAGCTAATGAGAGAACTCATCAAAAAGATAAAGGAATTCATTAAATGTGCAGATAAGTTCTTTTGTAGGGAAGTTGAGTTTAAAGAAAAACTTGAAAGACTCTTGAATGAGAAAAGGAAAAGAGAGGCTAGAAAGAGTGAAGATAAATTAAGAGAGTTAGAAGAGAAAGAAAAAGAAGCTCTAAGAGTTAGAGAATAAGAAATCCAAAAAGCTAAAAGAGTTAGAGAGGAGGAAGATAGAAGAGAAAGGGAGGTGAAAGAAAAGAAAGAGAATGCAGAAAATGAGAAAAGAGAAATGTTCAAAGAAGAAGTGCTACTGAAGGCACCTTCCACTCCCATAATTATGATGGATTCAAGAGTTTTAAAGGGAGTCTTCCAATCCTTAATCTTTTCTCAAATTATCATTAAGTTTTATGTTTTTCTCCAAACTTCTCTTGTGAAAATATTTCAATTCCATCCTCCATTATTTTAAACTCCTCGACAAAAATTTCCAAATGACATCTTGAGTTAGTGTTACCTTTTACGTTTGATGACATACCCTCTAGTCATGGCCAATCACTTTCAAGAAGAGTTGAAGTCATCTGTGAAAGATGGGTGTCGACTCTCTTTCTAAGGCCATCTTGGGCTTTCATGTTGCTTCTAGAGTAGGAATAATTTTTGAGCCTTGTATTTTGGGCCAAGTAGTCTAGGATTTATTTAGGCTTTGTATTATGGGCCAAGTAGTGTAGGATTTAATTTGGACCTTGTATTTTGGGCTAAGTGGTGTAGGATTTTTATACCACTTAAGTCAACAAAGACCAAGGTTCAATGTTAACCTAAAGTGCATGTCCATGAGCTTAGATTGACCATGTGGTCAAAGTTTTAACCTAGCTTGGTGAACAAGGATGTGTGGGATGTCCCATGTGAGAGTGGTGTGTCATGCTCACATTGGAGATGTTTTCTCAAAATTAGTGGTCACATGTCACTCTAAGAATGGAAAGGATTCTCCATAGGTAGTGGCCACATGTCTTTCTCTTATTAGAGAGGATTTTTTCCTTTGTCTCTAAGTTAGGTCAAGGTAGTGTTTTAGGGTTTTGCTTTTACATTTTGGAAATACCCTTAGCCTATAAATAGAGGTGTCTCCACCCTTGTATTTACTCTGAGATTAGTAATGAAATACTGTCAAATTGTTGAGCCATTCTATTAGTCTATAAAGGTAAGGTTAGAGCATCTCATGTGGTCTCCTCTAGCCACCTTCCTCTAGAGTTGACCTAACATCTCTAAGAGCATCATCAACATCCCATCCCATCACCATTAAAACACCAAAGGCTGTGAGCCTTACCCCTTATCCTCCATATGTTCTTCACCATAACATGTCTTCATGCTTTGGCCTTAGCTTAAGGAGGTTGCTATCAAGGTTCCAACTAACTCAAGACAAAAATAAAAGTTTTTATGAAGTAGGACTCACAGTTTTCATCAATAAAATAAATCAAAATATGAGGAGGTCTTCTTTTAATGTTATGTTTCTATATACCTTGTCTATAAGACAAAAACTAATTAAGATTATGTCTGATTCTTATTGTAGAAGGATATTTGATCCAGGAAGGGTTCATGTGGACACAAAAAAAAAATAATAAAGCCATCCAAGAATGACCAGCTTCCAGGAATTTTGGGAGCAATTTTACTAATAAATCTAGATGTCTTTAGAATAAAGATGACCCACCAGATTTGAGGACATATCCTTCTCAAGAGAGAGTGGATTGTGACTTGGGTCCAAACAATGGACATATCAAAAGGAAAATAACTAAACAAGGATCAAATTAGGTTGTCAAGACCTATCAACAAGGAGCATGAAAGCTCAAGAGCAACCCATCAAGGCTTTCCATGGTCACTCAACGACATGGCCAAGTCGTTCAACGAGTGGGTGCTCAGCAAAAATCCAGGACACCCTCATGTCATTAGTTTCTTGTTATTAAATTGATGTTGCTTGACCAATCCCATCAATTTGAGGAGAAATATCAATCAAGAATTATTTTGTCTCCTTAAATATTTTAATATATTTTTTTAAGAATAAGCTAGATAATTCCTAAATTGATTTTTGTCAATAAAAATTAATTTATCTTATGAAATATTTTGATATAATTTCCTAATAACAAACGAAATAAATTATAGATTAATTTGCTCTTTATAATTCTAGATTATAAGATATTTATTTTGTAATTATGAGTAATAATTATTATAAATATTAGTAATATTATTTATAATAAAAATCAAATTAGCACAAGCCATCAAGCCATTTTTCATGATAGAATTTGTTTAGTAACATATAAACATAGTTATAAGAATCTTATGTAACAACTACACTATTTTTTTAAGGCTGTTACTGAAATTGTGTAGCAATATACATATATACGACCACTATTTAACTATGAGGTTGTGTTGTTATTAATTTCATTTTTACATACTTATATATTTATATATCTTACAATTTTAAATATATGTTATATTTTTTAATGTTTATGAATCTTCCTATTCACAATACGAGTCACAATTCAAAATTTAAACTCTCTTATGGGCGAAGCGATTCAACTACCATGGTTTATGCTATGTTTCAAATATCAGTTCACCAACAAATGAAAATTCAATCAAAATGATAATTTTATTTGCAGTTGACATTATAAAGGAGTTTATTATTTTCAAAGGTAAAGAAAATATTTTATAAAACAAATGAGCTTGTCATTATTTAATTACCAATAGCCATATAAAAAAACTAAAACAAATGCTTTGACTGTACCCAAAATCACTAATGTGTGTCTTCATTAAACAACACAAAAGAATAATAACATCACCCTAAAATTTTGTTCTAACAACTCAAGAAACTCAACATTGACAATATATTTTGACTTGGGTTCAACATTTCCTTTTTCAGGTCATTTCCAGAGCCATTACAGAATTTATCAACAACGGACTTAGATGAAATATGACCAGATTGTGAAAGAAAGATCATCCATAGCATGAATTACGTAATTTGTCAATAACGGACTTAGATGATCCATGAACAGATTATGAAAGAAAGATCATCATCCATAGCATGAATGAATCACTAATGGCATGAAGGAAAACAGGGGATGGAGGCTGTTTTTACATGCAACATGATGTATATTATTATTATATTAAACACAGTAGCTAAAGAGGAGCAAGATTGTTGCTTAAAGGCAGCCACAAGCCTTGTTCTTTCCCCTTTGACCTTCAAGGTGCAGATCCACAATTATGAAGGGCTGAATGATAAATAAAAGACACCTGGATCAGTTGGTTTTAAAAACATAAAAAGCACCCAAATTACATTAATGTAATTTAAAAACAAAAACACAAACTGCAATTATGAATTTCAGGAACAAAATATTTAAAGCCAAAGAGCTACGTTATGTTGACAAACATATTTTAATATCACTATTCTACAACTGTTTTTATTCAATAACATAATTTATATTTTAATTAAATATCATAATTTAATATTTTATTATTAAAAATAGTGGTCAGATAGTTCAGTCATAGATGATTGTCGAAATATCCTTTCTCCAAAGCGAAAAGAACAAGCATTTAGATTTCATATGCACAGAACAAAGAACATTGCAAAATAGTTATAAATCTACTATTGATTCCCCCGGAACTTACCATCATCAATGATAACTCTTACAGAGAAAGGCCCGCAAAAAGCAACTCCAACTCCTGCTCCTGTGATACAGTTCTCTGAAATAACAGCATAAAAGAGTAATAGGATTAGTCACTTGTTATGACCAAAATTCAAATACATGCTTATGAAACTAAAAAGTAAGACAAAGTATATGACTAAACAACCTAGGGCTGATAAACAAAGAATGGTTTACCTTAACTGACATTAGTTGCAGAATTTTATTAAGAACCTTAAGACGATGCATGCCATATGCACTATTAGCAGGAAGTTGGTTCATTCTCTTGATTTCCTCATGGACAGCAGTCTGTTTTTTCTCACACCACATTTGTTGTTGTGGTTTAGGCTGATCAATAGGTCCACTCTCCATTTGATCAAGGGTATTGCTACCCTTCAAATGATCAAAGGAATCCACTTTTTAACTCAGCTGAGCAAACATCAAAAGAGAAATGCTCAGACAGCACAACTACACCAAAAAATCAAAGAGTAGAAAGACTTCAAAAGGGACATATATAACCTCATCAATAACAACATAATAGCATAAAAACATGATAAACTCCACACTGGTTATAAATCTAATACTCCGACCAGTCACTGAGGTTACACACACTAACCATATATGTTTTCCTGAAATGCTTCAGTTTCATTGCAGCCTCATGATGCCAATTATCCTAAAAACCTAAAAGCTTGAGATAAGCCTCTAGTCTTTAGCAAATTACTATCAACAAGGTAAGAAGCAACTTGAGTATTTATAGATTCATATATATAACCAATGAAAATTTCTAGACCCTTGACCTACAAAGCTTGAAAACAACGCCACACATTATAAGACACATGGAGGTACTATAAATTTGAAAATATAAAAATATATGCCACAACCATTATATAACATACACGAGTAAGCAGAATTAAATGAAAAATGTAAAGTACAACAGACAGTATTCATTTGATGTGAAGTCTTCAACTTAAATATGCATCGATTTTATTTTGAAGTGTCTTCCTTTGTAATCATCGCAAGTATTAAAAATTTATTTGATTTAAAACAGCACCCTTCTTTCAGTCATTTTAAACAAATCACCACCATAAGGAATCATAAAACCCACAACATATCCAAAGACAGAGCAAGTTTCCAACATCGTCAACTGGACAACAGAGAGATAAGCAAATTTTCAAATAGAATTCAACAGTTACACCAAAGATTATTACAGTACAATCTTCTCCAATGTAGTACAGAGTATAAACCACTAAATAAAATCAAATTCTATACAATATCTTATATTACTTTAATCCACAATAAAAACAATATAAGTAAACCTTAGTTAGGCATATTTCAATCAGTGCAGAAGGTGATTAACTTTTTTCAAAATGGACAACACACAATGGGTCGCCTAAATACACACAAAGTGAATCAAAATTAAATTCTCAACTTATTTATTTCCTTTCTCAAAGTTGGAAGAATGATCTCTGAATTTTCTTTTTCTCTTCTACTTTCAAAGTATTAACAATTAGAAGGGAAATAACGAACACAAAATTACGTGTAGAAGTAAAGATGAATTGGAACCCTAACATGAAAGAAAAGAGGAACTTACAAAGAGAAAGAGAGAAGAACAAGGATTCCCTTCAAACCGCACCCTTTTGGAACAAAAATGCCTTCTTTTTCAAAGAGCCTACCACAGCAAATTAAATCATTGGCTTAATTTCTAATTTTTTTTCTTTAATTTTATTAGAATTTTTAAAAATCTCTGGTCTTAATTTTTCTAATTTAGGTTTTACTCCTTTATAAAAATATCTAATTTGAATTTTTTTATTAATGCCGTTTGTTAAGAATAAGAATTCTTCTAATATATGTAAGAAAATAACCAAATTAATGAAAATAATATAGAATCTGTATAGAGAATTTGACGAGAAACATATTAGAGAAAATGATCAAATTAAATATTTTTAAAAATTAAAAAATTAAATTAGATATTTTAAAAATTAAAAGATTAAATTGAAAAAATCAATAATTATATTTTTTTTAAAATTCGAATAATATTAAATAACTAAATTAGAAATTAAACCTAAAATTAACTCGCATGATAAGTATAATTAAAAACTTGATGGTTGATATTATAATAAAAATAAGATATTTTTCGTTTTTATGTTTACGTTTATTTTCTAATTTTACTTTTTAAATAAAATTGTTTTTAAACTAAAATAATTACTCTATAAATTTTATGTTTTAAGTAATTTTTTATTTATGTTGAATTAATTTTTTCAATTTGATTGCCATTTAAACTTAATCAATTTTTAATTATAAAACTATCTACAAAATAAATAAAGTTTTAAATGTATTTATATTTAATTTTATAATTATATATAATAATAATAATAATTTTATTACTTTTTATTAAAGTAAATAGAGAACATGTGTTTTCACTAATGACTTTCAAAATTAGTTATAATTATAATTGTTGAGTTTTTAATCAATAATTATAAAAGAAAAAGATGTAATAATTGTGTATTTTATAATTTAAAAATCATATTAAACATACTTTATGATTTGTTGATGGCTTGTAATTACTTTATATTTAAACTCTAATTGTAAATATAGTTCATTTTTAATATATTTTTTCTTGCTTTAAAATAGTTAAAGTTCATAAAAATAATAATAGCGTGAGGATAAGTTTAATTTAACTTCATTTAAAAAAACACATTTGAAACAGAGTTTATAAATTTAATTTATATTAACTCAATTTTTTAAAATTTAATTTGTACTGAAAGAAAATTTTAATAAATAAATTAATGAGTAAAATATTTCATTTTCAAAATTATTTTATTAAAATAAGTTAGTTTGAGTGCAAGAAATCTATTTTAGTATCAATTTTATAAAATGATGGTTACTTTCAATATCACTTTACAAGTAAAAAATTGCCTTTTAAATTTTTATTGTGATTAATATTTTATACAAAATTTTAATAAATACGCTGATAACTTTTTTTTTAATGTATATGGTTTATCAAGTTTTCTTGGATTAATTTATCTCAGTAGGAAGATAAATAAAATCTAATTAATAAATAATTTACAAAAAAAAACAAATGTAAATAATGTCAAAAATAATTAGACTTTTAATTGGGATATTAACTACTTCTATGTTACTTTGATTCTATATGATTATTTAACTAAATTTTTCATAAAAAAAAGGAAACAGAAAGCTTTCAACATCTTTAGTTTGGTATGATTAAATAATTTAGTCAAAATGATTAAAGTGGTGGATGATTAAGCAATTGATTTTCCTATCAAAGGTAAACATAAACAATGAACAATTAGTCAAATGATTAAGATGAATATGAATTAACTAAAAGTGAATATAAATAATATTGTTATCGTTTTTAAGGAAATTATTCATATGAAAGTCAAGGATAAAAAAGGAAAATACTTTTTAACAATTTTTTATAATTATACACACCAATAAAATAATGATATAAAATTTATTCTAACATATTATAATGTGATAAAAAAAATGGGCATAGTAGGTCCAACCATTTGTGGAAGTCACATGGCTCCTATGACTTTGGTACACCCACTGTCATCTTATAATTTGTTGACTAATATTTATTTCTCATCATTTCTTTTGGCATTTTGCATTTCATCATTCCGCAGAATGCATTTTACTCCTAAAATAATGTTTTGCCACCTTTTTTTTGCTTTGCCTTCACACCAAAGCTTTTTCAATATATCTCCACCATACTTTATATAGTATATTGAACTAACCTTCCAAAATATCATATTACATAGGAGTTATAATTATGAAAGTTACATGAATAGAGCATCTATTAAAAAGTTTGCATGTAGCGCAATTCTCGTAATCAAAATATATTAAAAAATATTAAAGTGATTCTAAATTGAATAATTTAAATAGTGATGTGAATTTATTTTTATTAACATATTAAAAAAATAATAAAATTTAGTGACAATACCGTGTGCTATTTTATTTGCACAATTTATGTTTTAAACAATTATTATTTAAATAAATTATTTGGCTGTACATAGCCAAATAAAGTGTTTATATCCAAGGAATTCTTTTATGGAAGACAGGTCGGTGGAGGTGGTTGGATGAATGGTGGGGGAAAAGCCCTGCACGTAAAGTCTCCTATTCCAAATAAGGTGGATCTTCGTTTTGTTCGTTTGCAGTTTCGTGGTGCCGTAGATTTGGATGGTGGCGCCGTTGGGCATGGTTTGCAGCATAATCAAGCATAGATTTAAGGTTACCGGAGGAAGTGGTATCTTGACAACGGCAACGAGTGGGAAGGCTCACAACAAAGTGTGTGTGGATGAGAGTGAAGAGAAGAGAGCAATGCTGGTTTGCCGGGTTATAACAGGAAGGGTGAAGAAGAATGCAGAAGGAAGCATGGAGGAGTATGATTCGGTTGCAGGGGCTATTGGGGCTTATTCCAATTTGGATGAGTTGGTTGTGTTCAACCCAAGAGCCATTTTGCATTGCTTTTGTTGTAATCTATATTGGCTTTTGATGATATGTGTTGTTGGATTGAGGGTTGAGTGAGGTCACAAATAAGGCACGAAAAGTGTAGGGAGAAAAATGGAGAGAGAGAAAAAGCTGCGTGTGGAGGAAGGAAAGAGAGAAAAAGAGGAAAAAGAACTGTTATTTTTTCAGGAGAAATGAGGAGAGAGAAGAAATAATGTAGCCACGTAATTAACAGAGTTAATTCGTTTGTTATTTAATGGAAAAGACTTAATTCATATCATTTTTTAAAATAAAAGATCAAATATTTATATTTTTAAAATCATGCTGAACATTATCATTTAGGGATAAAAAACATTTAAACTCTAAATTATATTATCACTCTAGTATGTATATATTTCATTTTCAAAATTTATTTTATAAGATTAAATTTAAGGAGTTGTTAAAGTTTATTTTATCAATTTCTTTTTAAATTTGTTTTGTCATCCATATTATTCATAGAAATTTATTTTCAAACTCGAGATTTCGAATATTTGAGGTTAGATGTGTTCATCAACCGTATAAATGAATAAATTATATTATATAATAAATGTAAATATTATTTATAATATTTTTGTAAGATTGAACATAAATTATATTTTATAAGAAAATTTTGTTAAAAAATTAGTAATTTAATTGTATCATTATACATTCAAATATATTTATGTAATTTTTAATTCTTCTTGTAACAACTTCATATATTGAATTAATATATTTTATTGAGTAATTAAAATTTGATAAAAAGACCATTCTCGCCAAGAAAGATGCAACATTAATCTAACATTTCAATAACAACATCACAGTTTTTAACCACCGAGTACTTAAAATTTCTTTTCATAGTTATCTAATTTTTCAAAAATATATAAGATTATAACATTATTATTTCATATTCAGTACATTCGTACCAAAACAAAACAAAAACACAACCTATATCTTTAAGATTTTGCTACATATACGGATTTCATCTATCTAAACCTACATTATCTTGTGCTCACGTTAAAAATAGCAATTGTTTCAAGAGAAAAAACAAATACATAACACATAAAAAAAAAGAGTAAGTTAATATTATTAGGTCCAAACAAATCATAATTTATATTTCTATAATTGAAAAAAAATCAATTTAAATTTCATCATATGATCATATCGTCACACATTTGTAAACATAAGACTAAAGATATTACTATACTCAATATTTGGATTGATGCAATTGTTTGGACACTAGAAGTTGTGTACCTATGAAAATTTTCCTTAAAATTTTGTGATATGATAACTTAATACTAATCCAGAATTTACAAGTCTATAATTCTCTGCATGGGATTCATTCACTATAACTTAAGAGAGAAGGAATCCACGATTCCTAAACTAACAATAGAAACCTCTTACACTCTTCATCACCAAAACCCCATTCTTTATGAGTCTTAGAATCTGGTAGAATTTAAAGATAACTTCAAGAAGTGTCCCTAACAATTGCATCACGCTTATCTTATTAAATATTAGGTTTAATAGGTTCGGAGGTCCCTATATTTAGGGGTTTGTTTCAATTGGGTCCTCCAATTTTGGAAGTGATCAATTAGGTCCCTAATTTGGTCAATTTGATTCAATAAAACCTTTCCGTTAAATGCAGTTAACGACGTGAAGTTTTTGAATATGTGGCAAGCTGAGGCTTCTAGGTGGCACCGTTTGAGGTGTATAGGTGGATTATAACATTTTAAAATTATTAGCAAAATATATTAATAAATGAAAATATAATTAGAAATTATTAAAGATATGAAATTATTAAACATATTAAAACAATGTTTCCTATTTTGGGGTCATAGGTCGTGTCTGCGAAATTGGGGAAATCTGCGAAGTTAGGGTTCGTTGCTGGGTTCGTCATTGTGCTGACATTTGGTGAGCATCGGTTTTGCGTGAGAAGTTAGGGTTCGTTCCATAATATTGTAGTGATCTATCGGTGGTTTTGACTTGAAGCAGGTAATTTTTGGCGGTGTAGCACGTGGAAGAGAGTTTCGCGAAGGTCGTTGCATAATCACGTGGAAGAGAGTTTCACGAAGGTCGTTGGAGGTGTAGCACGTGTCCAGGTTAGTAAATGTTTACTTCTTTGTATATTTTTGACAATGATGCATTGTCAATCGTGGTCCCCAATGTTCGAAGTGGTGTGGTAGTGTGTTATTTATGTTGTTCTTGAAATTGCTTTTGGAAGTGGTCCCCCATGTTTGAAGTGTCGTACTAGACACTAATTGTTGTTGTGCTTTATATTGGTGTTGCAATGTGGTCCCCATGTTTGTTTCTTGTGCTTTTTCTTTTGTTTAAGTTATGTTGTAGTTGGTCCCTGTGTTTCCTTGTCCTGGTTCTAATTTTATATATTTTTTGTTGTCGTTGCCGTCTTATTATTTTATAGGATATATACTGTTATAGTGTATTACATGGAGGATCATTTTGAAGTAGTTTTCCACCATGGAGGTCAGTTCATAAAGGATGGTCCATTTAAGTATGAGGGGGAAAGTACAAGTCTGGCTTTTGACCCCAACGTGTGGAGTTACTTCATTATAGTTAGTGTAGTAAAAGGACTTGGATATGATGGCTTTAAAGAGTTGTGGTATTCTGTGGGGGGAGGTTCTGTGTTAGATGATAAGTTAGAGCCTTTGACGGATGATAGAGGAGCCATGCACATGATGAACTTAGCTAGACTAAATGGACAAGTGCACTTATTTGTTGTTCACACAATGTCTGAACCTGAGATCATACATTTGTTAGAAAATGTTCCACATAATATAGGTGAAGAAGAAGTTAAACCTGTGATGCATGGTAGTGATGATGGTGACTGTGAACAAAGTCATGATGAGTGTCAGAAGGTAGGTGATGGTGAGTGTGAAGTTCTTGTTTCAGAAGAAAGAGCTGAGGGAGATGATGTTGTAGAAGGTAAAATGGAAGCTGAATGTGATGTGGGTGAGTCCGAAAGAGACGATGTTGTACAAGGTCAAATTGAAACTGAATGTCATGTCAGTGAGTCTGAAAAAGATGATGTTGTATGTGATGTGGGTGAGTTTGAAGGAGATGATGTTGATGTTCGTAGTTGGAGTTCTAGTGGTGAGGATGACAATGTTGATTGCAATGTGGATGTTCCTAGTATGGATGACCTAGTTGACTATGATATCCAAGAAGAGGTAGGGCATGGAGTTGGGAATTGGTTTGGTGAAATTGAAGTTGATGTGCAAGATGATGCACCATTATGGACTCGCATTTCCGATAGTGATGAAGATGTTGGTATAAATACTGACAATGATAGAGGTCTGTCTGATGATAATTGGGAATCAGAAGAATTTCTTAGTGGAGGAGAAAGTGATGGAGAAGATGATGAGCAAGAAAGTTATGGAAAGTTTGTAACATTTAGTATGCCTAAAACAATGGTGGATTACAAGTGGGATTTGGGCACTTATTTTGCTAACAAGCAAGATATTATGGATGCCATAAAAACATATGCAGTACAAAATGGGAGAAATCTAACGTATGTTATAAATGATAAGAAGAGAATTAGAGTGAAGTGTATGGGTGCTAAAGGAAAGTGCCCCTGAATGGCATATTGTGGTTATATGAATGCAGTACGAACGTGGCAATTAAGGACTATTGTTGACAACCACACTTGTAGTAGAGAGCACAAAGTCAAATTACTTAATTCAAAATGGCTAAGTAAGAGGTTGGAGAAAACCGTGAGAGAAAATCCCAAAGTCAAGGTAGGGGAAATTCGTGACAAGATAAGTAGAAAGTGGAATGTTGGTGTATCTAGATCCATGACTTTTAGAGCAAAGTCCATTGCTTCAGACCATGTAGATGGGTGTTTCAAAGAACAATATAAAAGGATCTATGATTATGCAAATGAGCTCTTAGCTTGTAATCCTGGATCCACAGTGAAGGTGGAAGTGGAAGAGAATGTCGGTGGCCATATTTTCAAGAGGTTCTATGTTTGTCTTAAGGCCTGCAAGGACAGTTTTGTGTCCTGCAGGCCAATTATAGGGCTGGATGGTGCTTTTTTAAAAGGTAAATATGGTGGTGAATTTCTAACTGCTATTGCAAGAGACACAAATGACCAGATGGTACCTCTAGCATATGCCATTGTCGAAGTAGAGAATAAGGAAACATGGAAATGGTTTCTGGAACTTCTGGTTAAAGACATTGGTGGGGAAGCAGTACAAGCATCATTGACATTCATATCAGATTAACAAAAGGTTATTCACATGCCTTTTTTCCTAAAAACGTAATTTCATTTTCATTATAATTTATATGAGACCTTTAACAACACTGCTAATTTCAAATTACAGGGCTTAATGCAAGCTTTTGAAGAAGTGCTCCCTAGAGTTGATCAACGCTTTTGTGTTAGGCACCTTTACGCAAATTTCAGGAAAAAATTCCCTGGAAAACAGCTAAAGCGGTTGATGTGGAAGGTAGCTACAACAACTCATCCACAAGCCTGGGAAACCGAAATGACAAAATTAAAGGAAGTGAACCTCGAGGCCTTCAAATACCTTATAAAAATTCCTCCCAGGTATGGTCATCTTTCCTAATCTCTTGAAATGTGATTCAATTCATAGTTCTGGAAGTATTACAATGTGATACTCATATTTCCTAATCTCTTCAAATGTAGTCACTGGTCACGATCAAGGTTTACCACCACTGCTAAGTGTGATACTTTGGTAAACAACATGTTAGAGGCATTCAACAGTGTATTGGTCCATACAAGGTCAAAGCCAATCATAACCATGTTGGAGGAGATCCGCCTTTACTTGATGAACAAATGGGCAACAAACCGAACAAAAAGTCAATCAATGTCTGGGTCGATTTGTCCTAAAATCAAGAGTAGACTGAATAAGGAGTCCTAGCTAACCAAATTTTGGATTCCTAGGTAACCTTAATATATTAACCTTTATCATGTCTTCAACACTTTATTAAATGTCAGGTATCTGAATTTTAATTTTGTTTTTCCAGCTGGTCAACACTGAAGTTGTTTGAAGTTCGTCATGTGTCCTAAGCTGGGGACAAATTTATAGTTGATATAGACAAATTAGAATGCACATGCAGGAAATGGGCTATCTCGGGTATTCCATGTTGTCATGCGTTGGCTGCTATGAAGTTTCTGAATTTAGATGCAGAGGAATTCATCCCTGTTTGTTTTAGGAATTCAACATATGAAGAAATGTACTCTTCCATTGTGTATCCAATTAATGGTGAGAATATGTGGCAGATTACCCCATATAATGAAGTGCTCCCTCCAAAAAAGAGAACATTGCCAGGGAGGCCCAAGAAGAAAAGAAGGTTGCAGGAATGGGAGTTAGTTAGGGACGAAACAAGAATGAGGAAGGGTGGTATACATAAAAGATGTGGCATTTGTAAGGAGCTGGGTCACAACAGAACTTCTTGTCAGAAATCAACCCAAGATGGTGATGTCAACCCTGACCAAACACAACAAAGGAACCCAGGAACTGAAGAAAACATACCATCATCAAATGAGCCTTAAGCTAGGAAGTTGTAACCAATTTGATGTACCTTGTAATGAGCCTTAAGCAAACAAGCAGCAGTCGTTTTTTGTACCTTGTAATGATGTAAAAAATTCTGATGTTGAACCTTTTGTCATGTTGAACAAATTCTGATGTTGAACCTTTTGGTTTTATAGAATGTTATCTTTGCTTTTATGGAATGAATCATACCAGTTATAGAATGTTTTCTTTGCTTTTATGGAATGTTTAAGAAGCTTTTGTGCAATGATGAGTTTGATGTATCAGGTAGTCATACCAGTTATTGGTGGTATGCCCTAATAATATGTGGTAGTGATTTTGTGTATCAGGTAGTGATTTTGTTACTTCTGCTCTGAGTTCAATTTTATGGCTTATGTTTGATACTCCATCTTTTACTTTCACAACCTTAATTCAAATAATGAAGTTGGAATCAATATTTGGAATTTGTCATATACTGCGTAATGGAAATAAAAGGAGGGAAATACCTAAATTCTTTCTTCTTAGTTTATTAGTTTTGTTCAACCACTGCAATAATTTTGACGTTTTTATGCAAATCTCTTAGGGGAAATAGTAATGATATGCATAATTCACTAAAATTTGACCCTCCACGTGGCAGTGTTACTGCATGCATGACATACTGAGCAAGAGTATCTGGCTTCTATTCTATATTGCAATGCTATAACTCTAAGTTAGTGTTATACATTGCCACTTTATATTGAATGGTACTGATTCGCTAGAATTAATTTATATATTCACAATTCATTTGCTGCAAGCAGTCCAGTGGTGCTTTTATTGCTGTGTATCGATATGCAAGTAAAAAGTTTGCTGCAAGCAGTCCAGTGGTGCTTTTATTGCTTTTATTCACAATTCATTTGCTGCAAGCCTCTACTAAGAATATGTTTCTTAAGTAAAAGGTTATCACCTCACTATTTAATTTAAGAATTTGATGACTAAGATATGGATTTGATCTAATCCTTATAATAAATTGTAGTTTAAGGTGTTTTGTTTATGCTGATTATAATGCATCATATTTCTTATCTTCAGGGAGTTGCCATTTTGTTATCGGGATTGTTTGGAACGGGAAGTGGATCCTCTGTATCAGTGTAAGACTAAAATCATTCTGCTTCTATAAGCTACCAGAATCAAAGTTGCTGTCAAGACTGGTTAAGTAGGAGGTCTACCAGAATCAAGGTTGCTGTTGGTGCAGCTCGAGGAATAACTTACCTGCATGAAGACTGTAAGTTTCTTCTTTTTTGCAGTATTCTCAAGCATACACTTATCAGGTCATCCACGCATTATTCATCGAGATATTAAGTCATCAATGTTGTAAGTTTGTACACAGTATATGGAATGGATTTATAACAACTCTTCCATTTCATTCATTTCATTCATTTCATTACAACAGACCAAACCTACAACAAAGTTAGAAGAAATCATCCCTTCCTCATCAACATTGAAACTAAAACTACATGTATTACACATAAAACAGACACCAACAACATCAGCACCTTTATCCACTTTTGAACAATGACAACTGATTTTTGTAAATTCACTATCATTTTCCTAGTACTATCTATGTCTTCACTATTCACCATAGTTTCTTTGTTCCCTTCACTGTTGAAGAAGCTACCCCTTTCGTCACCACCAATATAATTGCACCATTTGAAGAAGTTGCAACCACTTTCTTCACCACCATTTTGTAAAGACAACATTTAACTTAATTAGGGAGTACCACCTTCTTCTCACAAACAGTACCACAACTTAATTAGGTTGAGTTGAATCTAACATACCTTATACTTGGAGCATCCCCAAAATTGCTTGTCCCGATTCTTCATAGTTTTCGCAGTTCTCACCACACAACTCTGACCACAGTAACAGATCGGTGAAGATGTACCATTTTCCTTCCGCTTGGTACTGCAACTCGATGAATAACAAGAGTGCTCCTTCGACATTGTGGAAGAACACCCACCCCGTCGCAGAACTACAAGCTCCACGAACCCAACCAAGAACCCTAATTTCTCTAATTTCCCCAATTTCGCAGATTTCCCCTCTTTTGCAGCACGACCTACCTGACCCCAAAATAGGAAACATTGTTCTGGTTTAATGATTTATAATTATATTTCAAAAATTTATTTATTCGTTATTCTACTTTTATTTTATTTGCCAATAATTTTAAAATGTTATAATCCACCTATACACCTCAAGCGATGCCACCTGGAAGCCTCAGCTTGTCACTTGTTCAAAAACTTCACGTCGTTAATTGCATTTAATGGAAAGGCTTTTATTGAATCAAATTGACCAAATTAGGGACCTAATTGATTACTTCCAAAATTGGAGGACCCAATTAAAACAAACCCCCAAATATAGAGACCTCCGAACCTATTAAACCTAAATATTACTCTTCCTCTTTAGAAAGAATATAGTCTAACACAAACCAAACAATTTATACATATAATTTACACATCTATTTGAAATCCTTTCCAACATTTACCCTTTAATTCAATTCTCCATAACATAACCATCCTATATTTCCATAACATTTTTAATATAACTCAATTCATCACCCATAGAATATAATTACATTATTCTTTAATCATTAACCATTCATAGACAATTTGTAACACCCCAATTTTATAAGTTATAAAACCTTCTAAGTTATAGAAGGTAAAAATTTGAAACCTCTTTAAATTGATGTAAAAAGAAAATATAATTTATTTAATCTGAATTAAATTAAATCTTAATTAGAATCTAAACCTTTGAAATAAAATCACAAAAAATATTACATTATTAAATAAACAAAATTGTTTAATAAACCCAAAAGTTCCTTAAACACTTGTTAATCTTTGCTGCTTTACTTATCAACTGGAACATCTGTAGAATCAACTGGTCTCGTATAACAATATGAGTTATACGATCATCGCACAAACACAATCAATACTACACCCTTACTACACAAACACTTCAAAAAAAAAAATTATACAAAACATCTCAATCCAAACCATAATCCAACTCAACCTAACCATACCAACACCATCAATCATCATAAACCTATTATGTACTTTAGCATACTCGACATGTTTACCAAAACGGACAATAACCAATAAGGGAGGGGTGAATTGATTATTTTAATTTTATATTTCTTTTAGGACTTTCATCGAATAGCTTAATAAAAAATGTAGAGACGGAGAGAAGCATACACATAGTTTTTATACAGGTTCAAATCAAAAGATTCTACGTCTAGTCCTTTATAAACTTTGTTTTCAACACCTAACAACTCATACTACCATAGACAGCCTTTTTAAGATTGTTCTACATATACTTCTTCTGCTATCTCTCCATGTAAAAATGCGCAAATAGACAAAACCAGCCCCTAGCTATTTCTTCATATAGAAAAGCCTTTTTAAGATTTTGATGAACTTGCCATTCCCCACCTGCTGCAATGGACAAAACCAGCCAACAAATGCCTCAGTATAATTAATGCCAGCTTGTTGAGCATATCCTTTAACCACAAGTCATGTCTTACACTTGTCAATTTCACCTTTCTTATTTATCTTAGTCTTGAAAATCCATTTGACACCAATCTTCTTTGTTCTTGGCGATAGATAAGTGAGTTACCAAGTGTCATTTCTTTCGATTGCTTTAATTTCATTTTTCATAGCATCCCTCCATACTTGACTTTTGGCTGCTTCCTCAAAAGTGAGAGGATCATTGATCATAATCATAGTGAGTTGTTGCATTTCCTGGGTGAGATGCTTCACATCATCAGCTTTTTCTTCTGATAATCCAACTCCAAATTCATAGTCCTACATGCATATTGGTGGCTTTCTGTTGCGTTCAAGGACTGTTGCTTCGTATAATTTATGAACTCTCGGCTATTTCAGGATCTGCTTTCCTGGTGGTTCCCGAGTCAACATCAACTACTTCTGGTTCACAACATATAAAATCATCAGTCCTCGTGCTTTCTCTGGATATGCTCCAATCCCTTTTTTCTATTTCAACAAACACAACATAACGACTTATTATTATTTTCTTTGTTTCTAGATCACAAATGCGATAGGCTTTGGATTCTTCACTAACTCCCATGTGCACGCATTTGATACTTTTCTCATCCAGCTTTTTTCTTGTTGCATCAGGAATATGCACATATCATATGCAACCAAACACCTCGAGGCAACTCACTGTTGGCTTTCTTTCTTCCCATTCTTCTTCTGGTGTCATATCTGTGAAAGTTGAGGTAGGACATCTATTGAGAACATAGGTGGCTTGATTTGCTTCTTCTGGCCAGTACTTATGTGGAACCTCACGAGCTATAAGCATGAACCTGATCATATTTATCAAGTGTGCGATTTCTCCTCTCAGGCACTCCATTTTGTTGTAGGGAGTATGCAACATTGAGCTGTCTTGTGATGCCCTGAGCACTGCAGTAGTCATTAAATTCTGATGAACAAAATTCTAGTCCGCTGTCAGTTCGTAGGCATGTTATTTGGTATCATGTTTCCTTCTCCACACATGACTTGAACCCTTTTAATGTATCAAAGGCTTCTAACTTGGCATGTAAAAAGTAAGACCACATTTTTCTACTATAATCATCTAGAAATGTTAGAATGTACCTCTTATGGCTGTGAGACTCTCGGGAAATTACACCATAGATATCTGAATGAATAGAGGTTTGGATGCTCTTCATGCACTTTTCTTTGGGAAGGGATTACGTTGTTGTTTTCTTTGGCTCTTTATACCCTTGTTCCGATATTGTCCAATATTCCTTTGATCTCTTCCATTAGCATGGACCTGTGGTCATAATCACCATCAAACCTAGGAATACTAAGGAAACTGTTACTGTCAGCCACTGTATTCTGGTTTCTGAATATCAGGCTCGTGAGTGGCCATGATACCAATGTTAATTTCTAATGGCTATGTATAAGAATGCAACTTTTAAGCTTAATTTATTTCAGTAATATGAATGACATTAAATAGCCAGTACAAAGAGAAAACGAAAAATTAATCCATGCTTAAATTATGGCTAAATATAAGAGACACGCTTAAAAAGTATATGATGTCCCCGTCTTAAAATCAATTAATTGTTGTTTTACGAGAAAATTGATAAAATTTTAAAAAATGAATTAAAATAAATGTTTTATAAATAAATACTAAAATAAATCTTTAAACTAATATAAAGTTTTATGATTTTTTCTTTTAAAAAATAGTATAACAAGCATTTTCCTCGAATTTGAATTGGCTTACTTTTTAAAAGTTAATATAAAACTTTAACTTAATTGACGCGCAAAAAAGAGGTATGCGCGAAAAGCCAAAATAAGAGAGCGAAGGGAGAAAATATGGCATAATCGCATATATTAAAAGTCAAAGTGCGATATCTATTTCTCCTTCGTTCCTCCTCTTCTTCATTCTTCTCTTCGTAACAGAGATCACAAACTAGAGAGAGAGAGAGGAGAGAGAAAGCGCATTGAAAGACCTATTTGCCCTTCGATCTTCTTCGCCTTTCTCTCTCGCCGACGCCCAACCTTTTCATTAGCATCATGAACGAGAAGGCCAACGTTTCCAAAGAGCTCAACGCCAAACACAAGAAGGTTTTTCCCCATTTTCTATCCAATTCTCCACGGTTTTCCTCTGAATATTATCAATAGGCTAATGCGCCATTTCCGAATTTCGTAAACTTTGATTCAACGATGGAATGGTGAAAGGAGAATTCTGAATTGCTGGATTCGATTCCATCGCTTTCCGATTCACTTATCGAGAAATCGAACTTCGGAATCGCGAGGTTGTGTGATTGCATACTGTATGATGTAATTGTTTGTTGCGTATTTTTGAAGTAAAAGGAAAAGAAATTTAGATGTGATGTGTGGAAATGGATCGATGATCGGTGGTAATGGATTAATGGTTATAGCTTAATTGATATGCGTGTTATATGTTTAGCAAATTTCGGGATTGAATTTAAAATAAAAAGAAAAGTTATGTAGAAATGGATCGCATGTTGGTGATGATGGACTGAAGGTTATAGTAAAATATTATGGAGCCGTTGGAAGCATTGTCGGTTGGAAAGCTGTGGTAGCTCAAAATCTCTGTCGTTGATCTGGAGAAATGTTCAAACTTTTTTTTCTTTTGGCGTTTCTTGTTTTATTGATTTTCCTCGATGATTCGTTGTGAGCTTATAATTGCGGAGAAGTTGATTCGTTGAGTTGGTTGCGGTCATAAGGAAAAAACTTTGTGGGGATTTTATTTGATTTGAAATAAATAAATAGATTATTATTATTATATATATATATATATATATATATATATATATATATATTATATGAGCTGCAAAGGCCAATACTTCGTTTTCTATTTTGGATGGTTGGTTAATTTTCTTCATTAGAATGTCCATCAGTTTACATATATTCTTTTGTTATATATATTTGAAATCCGTATTTTTTAAATATGAACTTATGGATTGTTTCATGCATTGAAACTTATATACACTTTCTTTGACCCTTTCCCTTTTATCCTTTGATTGTATATTTCATATGTACTTTAAATTGACTGTGCAGATATTAGAAGGACTTCTTAAACTACCAGAGAATAAGGAGTGTGCTGACTGCAAAGCTAAGTATGTTTCTGGCTTATAAATGATCGAATCTTTATCTCACATCCTGATGTCAATAGGCATAGAAGAATATACTGATGCTAATCTGTCTGTGAAAATTGGATTTTCTTTGTGTATGAATTTTCTGAGATTTTTCTTTCTTTTTTCTTGTTCACAAATTTCTGTTAAAATTTTATTTGCAGGGGCCCAAGATGGGCTAGTGTCAATCTTGGCATTTTTATATGCATGCAGTGTTCTGGTATACATAGAAGTCTTGGGGTACACATATCAAAGGTAATGTTATGTTCCTCGGTATTGTAAAAGTGATTGAATCTGTCGGTCTCTTGTAATGTTGTTTCTTAAAATGGTTTCTATTTGATCTATCAGAATCTAAATCATGAGGGGAAATTATGTATTATAGTCATCTTGTGTGGAAATAAAATCTTTGCGAATTCAATTATGAAATATTAATTAATAGTCTAGACTATATTATTTATTGAGGCAAGGTGTATTATTTTCAAGCTCATTTCACTTGCTTGTTTGCTAAATACTGTCAACAAGGATTCTTAATGAGTAGCAGTAGTAGAAGGATATATGCCTTCTTTAGCTGGTAATTTGCATCTCGGTTGTCACCGTAAGTCTCTAAATATTAGTGTTAAATAGAGGCTGGTTCTAAATTTCAACTTCGTAGCAAAATTCTTATTTATTTATATGTTTAATTGGTAGCTTGACTGCAGGTTCGCTCAGCAACTTTGGACACTTGGCTTCCAGAGCAGGTTGCATTCATTCAACGTAAGGGAATCTAAACTGTCATGACCTTGTGGTTATTTCGAGTTCTGTTAGTATGTATGCATTAGTTATATAGTCTTCTCATTATATTTGATTTTCTTTCTATGGCCCTATATAGATATGGGAAATGAGAAGGCAAACAATTACTGGGAAGCAGAATTACCCCCAAATTATGATAGAGTTGGAATTGAAAATTTCATTCGTGCAAAGTATGTCAGTTGATGAACACTTTAACCAGACTGAAATTTTTTCCATTTCAATCTTTAAATAGTTAGAAGTGTATGCTTATTATGTGCACGTGGTGAAGATGATTCTTTGCTTTCAATCATTGCATATAATTAAAGGTATGAAGAGAAGAGATGGGTTGCAAGGAATGAGAAACCAAAATCACCTTCTAGTTTTCGAGAAGAGAAAAGGCCCGTGGAAAGGGTTGGCCATAATCATGCAGTTGTGTCTGAGAATACTTTTGAGGATAGGAAGAAAATCAAACCTTCAAATGCTATTCCTGCTACAAGAATTTGTGTTCCTGCTCCTCCCAGAGGGCCTGAACTGGTAAGTGTTCTCTCCCCTTGTTCTCTCTCTCCCCCTGCAAGGTTACCAGTGGTAATATGCCAAAATTCTGCTATATACACCATCATAATGAGTCTATGACGTGACAAATTGCCTATGGTAGAGGGGTTGAAAAATTCATGTTATAGCCTTGTAGTGGCACTATATCAGATATTTAACAATATTTCTCATATTGATATGGTGAA
The DNA here is from genome assembly GCA_027742785.1 of Vigna reflexopilosa. Taxonomy (NCBI): domain Eukaryota; kingdom Viridiplantae; phylum Streptophyta; class Magnoliopsida; order Fabales; family Fabaceae; genus Vigna; species Vigna reflexopilosa. The sequence continues at coordinate 32,226,217 of CM050925.1, read as the reverse complement.
TTATATGTGGCATTGTGGTTGTAGTGTTTGCTCTGCCATCAGAGTTTTGACTCATGAGCTACAAGTATTTTTAGCAATTAAACTAATAAAAAAGGGAATGCTTGGAGCTATAAGAAATAAGCTGTCAAGTTTAAATTTAGGATTTCTCCTTATTTTTAAGAATAAAAAAGGCTCAAATAGCTATTGAAAGAACAATGATCGGATTGGTGGTTTGGTAATGCTCCTCTAATCATGACAAAAGTGAATAAAAGAACCGATCATGGCATTTTTCAAATTTTATTGGACATAGAAATATACAAAAGAACATAGAATGAATTTGAGAGAGTGAATTTCCCTCTCTTAGGATCTCATATTTATAGTGACTTTGGAGATATCAGATGCAATGTATGATAGAGAATATAAGAGAATAGGAAAAAACATATCTCAAAACTAGGTACAACACAACAACTTTTCAATTAATTCTATTTCGATAACTTATTCTAACACTCCTCCTTAATCTGGAGTATACAAATTGTATGTGTCAAACATGAAACACATAAATTCAATCTGAGGTCTTCTCAAGGATTTTGTTAATACATTTGAAAGTTGATCATTTGATATGACAAACTTAATACATATTTCTTTGGACAACAACTTTTCTTGAATAAAATGATTGTCAATTTCTATGTTTAGTTCTTTCATTAAATACTGGATTAGAGGCAACGTAGAGGAGCTTGGTTATCACAATACATCTTCATTGGCTGAATCTCACAAAAACCCATTTTCACCCATATAAGCTCACAAGTGAGGGATGCCATTGTTCTATACTCAACTTCAATAGTCGATTGAACAACAACATTTTATTTCTTGTTTTTCTAAGAGATAGTATCTTGTAGTAGAGCATCTCTCCATAAGAGAACTAATCCAATTAGTATTACAGTATCTATAGATTTGGGTATTCCCATTATCTTCATAAAGTAGTCCTTGTCCTATAGCTTTTTTGAGATACCTTAGAAAATGGATGACAACATTCCAATGATCAATGCAAGGATTATGCATGAATTGATTCACAACACTAATTGCAAATGATATATCTAGTCTAGTAATGGTAAGATAAATAAGTTCTTCAACCCATCTTTTGTATCTTTCTAGATTACTGAAAACTTCCTCATGTTCTGCCATTAATTTTTGATTTGGATCCTTAGGACAATTCAGTGGTTAACAATCAATCATACATGTCTCTTTAGGGATGTTAAGAGAATATTTCCTTTGAGTGATTATAACTCCTTTATTTGATATGCCCAAAAAATATTTGGGACTTCCAAAATCTTTTCTCTAAAAAATGATTGCATAGGTGTTCCTTTAACTTAGATATTCTAGCAACATCATTCGCTATAATGACTATATCATCAAAATATTTTGTGGAGTACACATTTTCTAGGGGAGGTGTGCGTGTGACAATACAAAATAAAATGGTTTGTCTCAATGTGTTTCAGCCCAAAGGATTAAATAATGAGGCTGAACATTCCAAAACAAGCACATGGAGATTGCTTGAGACCATAGAAAGAGCGACACAACTTACAATACAAACCATACAGTTAACATAAGGTCTAACCCTATTGGCATAGCCCAACGACAAAAGTTTGACAATAGCCATTTTAGCCACTGGAGAAAAAGTAGGATTGTAGTCAAGCCCATAGATATGAGTATATCCTTTATCCACCAATCGAGCTTTGATGTGATCAACTTTCCATTAGGTTTAACCCTAATGGCATAGTCGAACGAGAACCATTTGTCTTCTTCTCAAAAGGAAGAGGAACTAGCCCTTCTGTTTTGTTATCTTCAAGAGCTTGGATTTCAGTAATCATGGTTTGTCACCATTTAGGATGATCTTCTATCACATTTTTAGTAATAGTAATAGAAGAGACAAAAGAAATAAAGTGGAAATAGGAAGGAGACAACTTATGGTAGCTATGAAAATTGTAGATAGGATGGGGATTTCAGGTAGAGCAAGTACCTTTGTGAATTTCAATGGGCCAACTTGAGTCATCTTGATAAGGAGTCATGGTATTAATTTATGATTGAGAAGGACCTACTGAAGAGGACTCACCTTAGGGCACTGGACTAGTTGTTTGGTTTTTATGTTGATAGTCAATAAAAGGTGGTGACGATGGATCAGGAGAACTCTTTATGGTATTTTGGTGTTCATTCAAAAAAGGTGAAATTGGTAGACATATAAGACTTCTTGGCTTTGGGAGAGTAACATTGATTTCTTTTGTGAAGTCTAGAATAGCATAACGAGACACATTTGGTAGCTCTAGCGGAGAGTTTATCTATAGTTGAAGAGATCGGATGCCCACAATTCCTATTGATCTATGCCATTCTTCATAGTTTGTTTGAAAAGTTGGGAGGTGTGGTCACAATAGCATCAAATTTTATGTCTGTTGACTTTACCTTTTTTTAAAAAATATATACATGTGTAATTCAAGTTTTTGTGCTATTCACCAAGGAATATTTTTGTTGCTTTTGGTGGATCTTATTACTAGGTCGGATTGGATGTCAACTTGTGGAGGCACCATTTGTTACTATTGGACATTCAGGGACAAAACATACACAACCAGAAACATATGGGGAAATATGAAAGAGGAGTTCCTTTGGAAATTAAATGTATTAGATAATGTTATTGTCAAGTGAGAAGGAAGGCATTCTGTTAATGAGAAATAGGATGGCATCACCCCAATTATGAATAAACATATTTGGTCCAAGCAATAAGTTACAAGCAATTCTAACCAGATGTATATTTTTCCTTTCTTCTATACCATTTTGCTGAGGTGTGGGGGCAAATAGATTGATGCAAAATGTTGTGAGCTTAAGAGCATAGATAAATAAACAAAAACAAAATTCTTTGGTATTATCATTTTGTAAGATTTTGATTACTTTTCCAAGTTGGTTTATTGTTTCATTATGGAAAGACAAAAAATAGACAAAAGTTCAGAATAATCTTTCATTAGATAAGATCCAAGTATGTCTAGAAAACTCGTCAATGAGAATAACAAAATATTTAAAAGATAAAGATGGTGCACGGCCCTCAAATATTAGAATGATAGGAAAATAAGTTACATCAGGATTCATAATGTTTAAGAAAAGATGAACTGACATGTTTTCCTAACTAACATGATTCATATTCTAAGGTTTGGAGACTATTATTAAGTTCAAGAACCATCTTTGTTTTTTGACAAATGAGGATTACCTAACAGTTTATGTAGAGTAGTATAGGAGATGAGGATGCAAGACAAGATGCAAATGAGCTAGTACCAAGCTAGTATAGGCCTTTAGGTTCATGCCCTTTGTCAATCATCTGATCCATTCCATGTTCCCATATAACGAAAGAGTTGACCTCAAAGGCTACTAAACAATTCAATGATTTAGTTAATTGACTTCTAGAAATGAGACTAAAGGGACTGGTAGGAACAAAAAAAAAAAGATTAAGTCTAATGAAGAAGAAATGAAAAGTTGACAAATTCCTTGGGAAACTACTTTAAACCTATTGGTTAGGGTTATGAAATGAGGTATTTTAGGGAAGTAGAGAGAAGTAAACAAAGAGATATTACCAAGGATCATGAAAACCTTGACCAAGGAATCAAAGTTCAATTGAGGCAGATCAAGATAGGTAGTTTTTCTCATTTAATTTCTCGGAAGTTATAGAAAGAATCTCAAAAAAAGAGTAGATATTCCTTGAGGACATGTTGAAACAAGGTTAGATGCAAGGACATAGTCCAATAATCTAACAACAAAAGATAGAGGGCAACCTTGGAATTCCAAGAGAGAGAAATCATGAGCAACTCTAGACATCTCTCCAAATGGTACTGAAACGAAGAACAAAGGGTGGAAATGAGCTTAGAAGACTTCGGTGAGTCAAATCCCGGTGGTTCAAAAGGATTCTAACCACTGGAAGGCTGTGCATGAGACACATTCGCCTAGGTCGACCTGGACAGTGACAGCACATGACAACACGTGGGAATTTGGAAGCATATCCATTGGGGTTGGGTCATTCTCTTTGAGGTGCACCCGACCCAAGCATCGGTGGACAAAACTTTGGCAAGAGATGGTGGTGGGAGACAGTAGACAGTGACAAGATGGCATTTTCTTTTCTGGGCAGTGATAGGTAGATTGGGATCTTTCCATTCTGATACTAACTTGAAAAAAATACAAAAGAATAGAGAATGAATTTGAGAGTGAATTTTCCTCTCTTAGGATCTCATAGCTATAATAACTTTGGAGATATCTGATACAATGTATGAAAAGGAAGATAAGAAAATAGGAAAATACATGTCTCGGAACTAGGCATAGCACAAAGTAGACAACAACTTTTAAATAAATTATATGTGAGACAACTTATTCTAACAAACTTAATAGCCAAAATTCAATGCAGTTTTCTTAATGATAATCAAGTTTTCAAGTATTGTTGAGGTTGTGGCAGGTGTTGGTTGTCAAAATTTTCTCATATCGAGTAAAGAATCCATGATACAGAAAACTTAAACTACAATGTTTTCATGATTTTCCACTCTGAAATACAAATATGGTGATAGGATCCTAAGGGTCTATGTTAGGAAAAAAGGGACAAAAAACAGGACATAAACGGTTAGAGGGTAGAGAAAGGTTGTCAGTCAGGTGGGAGGGGTTTGGTTTGTTAGTTGTTTTTGTACCTAGTATATAAGGGAAAATAAGTGTCTTTGGGGGACACGTTTTGTCTGTAAAAAGAGTAGACAGGATCATTACATCCTGGGAAGGAAGGATTGCTTCCTTGGTTGATTTTGTGCGAGTGTTTTCCAGCAATAAAGAAACCTTTGCAGTTTACATGTGTTGTGTGTGTGATCTTTCTGTGTGGTCCAAACCAGTGGATAATCTGTGGACTTCTTGGCACCAAGAACCCTATCATATGGGGAATGAGTTTTCAAAACACGAGATTGAAAATAGACACCAGAACAGGTCACAAACAGACTTAATTGCCCAAATATATTTTTCTTGAAAAAAGGAGTATGGTATGACAAGACAAATCTGACACGCTTAATGTTGAAACTTTGTGTTCATGATGTGTGTAAAATAGGCTTAATGTTGCCATGTATGTTATTGGTAATTGTGTCTCATACAAGCCTGAAACGCCAACTTATCGCTACCGATATGACATAATGTCTATAAATTATATTATTTACTAGGAAATACAGATAGTATTTTTTCACGTGCCTCGTATCTTTATTTGAAAAGATAATAAACTAAGATGCTAATCCCTTCTAGGGAAATTTTATGATTGAGATAAATATTGTTCGTGTTGGATGTTTGGGAAACATTAGAAGTGAGAGACATGAATTGACAACTATAGTATATAAAATCATTTATATCAGTGTATTCATTCAATAACTTATATGATAACTGCTAGAATAGTTACCCTATTTATCATGATTATATTGTGTCTAGGGTTACCTTATTTATCATGATTATATTGTGTCTAGGGTTATCTTATTTATCATGATTATATTGTGTCTAAGGTTACTCTAATTATCATGATTATATTGTGTCTAGGGTTACCCTAATTATCATGTACTCTTGTATCAATTTATTTTTATAAATAGAAGATTATGAGAGGGATCAATCAAGTCCTCCAGAATTATTTTACAGTTTAATTCTCAAGTATAACATAGATAAAGGACCTTGTCTTTTCTTTCTCTTTTTGGTAGAATAGAATTTTTTGACTTTCTTTTTGAAGTTGAAAGTTTCATGGTTTATTTATACTAATTTAGATGTGTGACAATGATCAATTTCCGAACAGGTAACTCCCGTGGGAAAACCTCAACATGTTAATAAAGCAGAACCTGTTTCACCACCACCACCACAAGTTGAAACTTCAAAACAGACTACTGACACAACACAAAACTCCCCTCCAAAAGTTGACTTTTCTACGGATCTTTTTGACATGTTATCTATGGATGATCCAAGTGAAAAGGGCTCAGGTGCAGCTGAAGCTATTGCTGAAGATAATAACTGGGCAGGTTTTCAGTGTATGTCACAGGCATCCTTTTGAAAAAGTACACCATGGAAGCACTAATGAAAGTGCTTTTAGGCATTGTTTTTGAAACTTTTTGTTTTTAAATCTGTTGTGTTTGTCTTAGTTTTTAATTTTGTTGTTTATTGTTCAGCTGCTACAGAGGCATTGCCAGCTGCGAAGAATGATACCACAAAATCAGTTGACAGTAGACCTCAGTCCACTTCTGGAATTGAGGATTTATTTAAAGACTCACCTTCAGTTACAACAAGTTCAACTCCAGAAAACCCACAAAAAGATGTAAAAAATGATATCATGAGCCTCTTTGAGAAGGTATGTGCAGGTGCTTCAATATGTTTGTTGAAGCCTGAGTTTCTTTGTTAACATGATATATGGTTAGCACTCTTTCTTAAAATATAAACGTTCTGTTGCTATTTGTGCATTTCTCCTTGCCCAATGTGACTTATTATTATCCAAGACATCAGAAGAAGTCAATTTAGATGTTGATTCTCTCTATCCATAGATGTGCTGCTTTGTTATGGTATGTAAATAAGATTTTTTATGACCCAGTAAACTGGACATCTGCAGGGAAATGTTGTGTCTCCATTTGCAATGCATCAACAGCAGTTAGCCATGCTGGCACAGCAACAGACTCTTCTAATGGCTGCTGCTGCTAAATCTGGTGGTGTGGATCCCAAGTACTTGGCCAGCTTACAACAGCAGTCTCTTCTAATGGCTGCTGCTGCTAAATCTGCCAGTGGGGATTCCAAAAACCCAGCTGGCATACAAAAACCTGGATCCAATATTCCTGTCCAAAGTTGGCCAGCTGCTGGCTACCCAGTCCCTGGTATAATGCCCATGGGAAATCAGGAAGAGTTGCAAAAACTAATGCAGGTAAATTATTCATGGAAGCATCAAGTTAATTGATTAATAATTTGTTCTTAACTGTTCAGCTATTTATTTATTTCTCTTCTAACTTCCATGGTAGACCATGAACTTGACTGCAGCGCATTCAGCAGGGAGTTCAGTTCAGTATCCACAATCTAGGTACAGCACTTTTTTGTTTCTAAACACTGTATTTGATTTCAGTATGGGTAACTTATTAGGAGTTTGGCCTGAACTATGACCCAACCTTTAGATTCTGAGTATCTTAGGTGGATATTGATGTCGGACTAGTCATTCCCTAAATCATGTGTAGAGTGTATAGGCTGTGTGCTGCCAAAAGGCTTTTTGGATTTGTTTTTAATTTTAGTTATTAAAGTTGATTTCTCTTAATAAAAATTTCACCTTTGGCCAAATTAATCTTATGGTCTTTATTTCATTTAATTTGATCCCAAATTAATCTTTATTTATTAACCTAAATTAATAAAATGTTTAATTTGGTTACTTCATTTTCAAAATTGTGTCAATATCTTCCTTTCGTTAAATTTACCGTTATGGTGTTAGCAAAATTATTCACAAGTCACTTTTATACTTTGTGAGCACGGTCATCGTCAAGTCAATTAAATGGAAAGAACACATGCGATTTAAAAAAGAGTGATAAAAGAAATTGTTCTTTTCCTTTCAAAGTCAAGTGCCGGTGCCAACTAGTTACGGAATTCTCTCATCGATCAATTTCTGGTTTCACTGTCCCATATGCTACTTCGAATTTATGTCAGTTATCTCACAGTGAACGCATGACAATGAGGCATTCTTGTTTCAACATTTTTTACAAATTTACGCGTATTGTGAAGGCTTTACTGGCTGAAGATTATGTTTCAAATATGCTGTTAACGCTTGAAAATAAATTTCATTCACTTAAGTAATTGATTCTGCTCATAGTACAGAATCCATGCAATGCTCTACTTCATAGAAGTCATCATAGGAAAATATATGTCCATATTGTTTCTGTTGATTTTTCGATTTTTTTTTATTTACGTTTCTCTTTTATAATTAACTAAGTAGCCTATTGTTGCAGTTACTATCCTATGGGGCAAGTTGCTCCAGTTAATGGTTCGTCTACAACGGCTGGAGCAAGTAAACCTGAGTCATATCCAATATCGTCGACCACTTCAAAGACAGGGAGCGATTATGATTTCTCCTCTTTAACACAAGGAATGTTTGCAAAGCACTAATTTACCAGGGCTGGCCGACAATGTCATACCATAGAAGATTAGTTAAAATTACAGACAAAGTGCCCTTTCTTTTTCTCTTCCCCTTGCCCCGTGTCGTTGGGTTGTAAACCATTTCTACACCTGCTGAGCTACTTCACTTTTCTTCTTGTATCGGGTGATTGCTTCATTTGTGTCCATAGATGTACTCACAATAAAAGTTTAGTGATATTAATTATTTTATTCTGTTTCTCTTTCACATCTTGTGTATAAGAATCAGTCTTTCATGTGAACTATGTCCAAAACATAGTCATAGTTCCTTGGGCGAGTATTTTGTTTCATTTCAGTGAAGTATTGAAGTTGTGTAATATTTATTCAAAATTTTAAACAATAAAAGAAGTGTAAGGCTTTATATGATGCGTTCAATGTGTTTAAATGACTAACTTCAATGGAGGACACACTGGAAGTATGAGAATTCTTCAAGATTTTCTATATTTTTTTAATCCCATGATGGCTTATTCCCTTATCAATTAAGCTCCACTCGCTAACATGCTAATTCGTTCTAATTAATAATTTTCAGCTTACACTGTAGGTGATATTTCATTTTAAACTTTTGTTCTGGTAATGAATGTGGCACCGGGGCTTATGCTCGAAACCATGAAAACTGTAATTGGTCACTGTGATTATCATTATCAAAATCTTGCTTCTTTGAAGGTAATTAGACCAACAAATATATTTTGTACATAGGGGAAGAATTCGGCTGTGATGTGCAACAGTCTCATATTTGATTCTATTAAATTAAGTACTTTGTATGACATATATACATGTAACTCTTAAAGTAAGAGATCATGGCGTATCAAGAGCCAAGAGATTTTCTACATCACCATTGTAACTGGGAACAGCCTATCCAAGAAAGTATATACACCACCACCTAACAACATTGCTCCGCTGTGTGACAAGAAAATTGTAGCATTCATAAGAAACGTACAAAGTCTGAAATTTAAAAGGGAAGTGGATACTATCCAGTCTTTAGAAACTAGAAAATTATCAGCACATACATTGTATGAGGGGCATGAGTGTACCCTTTATATCCATAGTGATCCCCCCATTGAAAAGTTAAAAAATTACCTTATAGGATTTATCCATGCTGAAAACTTGCGAAATGAAAGCAAGCTCTGCGAATTGAGATTTAAATCAGAAATGACGTTTTCCACGAGATATCATTTTAAAAGGGTGATACTTTAAGTTAATCTATAGCCTGAAAAGACATGTACTGACTTGTAATGCTCCAGCAAAAGACGCAGCCAAGAGTAAGGGAGAAACATAACCAGTTGTGTATGTCAAAAGCAAGCTGCCTCCAATCACAGGATCCTGTCAAGAATTCATTATTTTCTTCATCCACATAAGATGGACAAAATATGAAAAGTGACAAGCAAATGAACATTATTACGAAACGAAATCAACTTAAAGAAAAGTAAGATGAGAAACCTTTTAAAGTTACAGTTCATAACTTGGTGGTAACTTGTAAATTTCCAAAGTTTAAATTGATTAAATTCAATTTCCAGTGATTCAAAATGATTTTTCTGCATTGTGTAAACTTTGTCAACCATTGGAGCTGGGAATTGGCTTAAAATGAGCTCGGTGATAGATTTCAATTATGCAGTTTTAATATGTACCACTTTCACCGAAGTGGTTTATCGTTGAGCGTCATTCTTTATGTTTTATTATGAAGTCATGCTTGATACTAGATCAATATCAAGTTCATAGCTTGTCTGATTTCAATTATGCAGAGTCTCAGTTTTACATTCAGTTTACTACACTATCTTGAGAGCTGTTATTTTTTTGATCTAGCAGAATATTCTGAAAGAAAAATTCAGTTTTTTTTCAAAAAAAAGTAAAAGAGTAAAAAGAAACAGAAGAAAACCAAAAGAAAATATGCATGAATGGTAGCTCTCCGGTTTAGTGTGCACATGACTATAACTGCTGAGCTCTGTTATCAGTGTCTGGTCTGTTCAATGGTAAGCCCGACCTTAACAAATTGTGAATGATTTCACTTGTTGTGAACTCGGCAAAGTGAGCAGAACCAGTCGTGTCATTCCAGTTTGGTCTTTTGCTGTTTTTAAATCTGTTCTAGAGCTTTTCTATAGGTTCAAACTTTGGGTGCTTACTTTGTTTCTGCAGCTTTTGTTTCTTTGCCTTTCATTATTGGCTATCTTGTAATGTCTCAATTTATCTTCATTTGAGTTTAGCTATTTTTTCTTGTTTGAAGCTTTTCTTTATTTTATTTCTTGGATTCTCGGTTTTGGTGTGAATTAGTGGTGCAGAATCATTCTTGGAAGGTGGACTACTTCTAGTGGTAGCATCTTAGGGGGTGGAAGCTTAAGAGAAACTCCAAGGAGACCTCTCAAGAAGTGTTAAACACAGAATTGGAGAGGAGCTTGAGTGCAAACACGAGAAGCTGTGGAGAGCATTTTCTGTTTTCTTAATTCTGATATTTGTAACAGTTACCATTTTCTTTGTTTGTAAAGGCCTTTAAGCTAAGTGTCTTTGAAGAGCCTTTGGTGTTCTTCCATATCTTGGAATTCGCTTTTCTTGTAATAAATTTGGTGTAGTCTGTGAATGTGTCTTGGAAGCCAAAGCTAACAAGCCTCACCATAGGATTTGCCTAGTTGTCTTTACTGTACGTTTAAGTGGTTGGCTAAAAGATATTAAATTCGAAGCCTTGCTACTCAGGAGTCCGTTCTTTTAGTGTTTGCTTGTTTGTGGTCTAAAATCTTCTAACCTCAAGCACATCCTTTTGTGAAAAGTGGTAGAATAAGTAGCGGGATAAACTCTGGTTAGGTAAGACTTAGTATTTAAGAAGTCTTTGACTCACTCCTCTTACCTGGGAGTGAACTTGTGAAAACTTAACCTTTTTCATTTTAGGAAAAATTTTGAAATTAAAAGATATCTAGACATCCGTCTCACCATGAGGGGAGTGACTCGAGAAATCTGTTCACACTTTGAAACATTTTTTTAAAGAACTCGAGAACTCAACCTATGGCAATAAGAGGAAGTGCAACTTAGGAGAAGAGATAAAATTGACAAAGAACTTCAAATTCCACTTATGGCGGATGACATTAGGCTTTTAAAAGAAGAACAAATTCAAAAAAAAAAGAAAAATCAAGGGGAAGTAGAAGTGAGGAGTCAACTTATGACCAAGATGGGACAAGAATAGGGGAATATTATCAATAGTCTTCTACAGATAGAAGACAAAGAAAAGAACATACCCCTAGGGAAATTAAAGTTGACTTGCCTTACTTCCATGGCAAGGATAATGTTGAGGCATACTTGGATTGGGAAATGAAGGCGGAGCAAATATTTGCATGTCACTAAGTCAATGAAGAAAGAAAAGTGCCTCTAGAAACACTTAGCTTTCAAGGGTATGTTATGCATTGGTGGACCTCTTTAGTCTAAGAGAAGTGCCACCATAATGATCCTTCCACTGAATATTGGAATGATCTTAAGTTTGTCCTTAGGAGGAGACACATTCCCTCCTACTACAATATTGAACTCATGGATGAACTCCAGAGACTTCAGCACAAGTCTATGACTATAGAAGAATATAGACAGAAAATGGAGTTATACATGAGGGCGGGCATTGTTGAGAATGAGGACATCACTTTGGCTAGGTTCTTCAATGGTCTAAACCTAGAAATTAGGGATAGAGTCGAGCTTCTACCTTATAGAGATTTGAATGATTTAGTTCAAATGTGTATAAAGGTAGAACAACAAAATTTGAGAAAATTTTCTTCAAAGAAAGATCAAGATCATTCTAGTTCTTATGGCAAGAAAGTTTTTAAATAGGAAAAACCACCTAAGAATTTAATCAAGGAGAGAGAAAAGGGCAAGGATGAATCATCCACACACACTCGCACTAGTGACATCAAGTGCTTTAAGTGTCTAGGAAGAGGATAAATAGCTGCTCAGTGCCCCACCAAAAGGACTATGATCTTGAGAGGCATTGATCTCTATAGTAGTGAAGAAGAGTCAGTGGCTAGTGAGAGTGAGAGTGATAAAACGCAAGGGTCTAATGGAGAGAATGCATACCCTTGTGAAGGAAATCTTCTTATGGTTAGAAGGCTTCTTAGCAATCAACCTAGTGTTTCACACATCACCCAAAGAAAGAACATCTTTCATACAAGATGTAATGTTTCAAACAATACATGTTCTCTAATTGTGGATAGTTGTTTGAGCATCACTAGATTGGTTGAGAAGCTAAATTTAGCTGACACCTCATCCCAAACCTTACAAACTTCATTGGCTAAATGAAGATGGGGATATCACAGATAAACATCACTGTATAGATACTCTTTGATTATTAGAGAAACTCTATTGAGATTACTCCAAAAACTTGCTTCTCTTGAGAGTCACCGGCTAGAGGTTCTCCATAGCTTCCTCTGGCCTCCTTCCCTAGGCCCAACCTTTCTAGAAACCTGCATAATTTTCAATTCCGTTCACACCATACGAACCATTTTTCATCATTTTCCTTCTGCTGATTCCAGACCGAAGTGCATCATGACAATCGGGTTGTCATCAAGAACCCTCTCCAGAGTTTTTAATTCATTAACTGAAACTAGTGAGCAAAATTCCTTTGGCAACCATGCGTCACTACTAAAAAATGAAGACCTAATGGTTATTAATAAGTTGTACCTTGGATGCAGCAACATAGCCCAGAAGGGTTGCCAGAACAGGTGTACTACAAGGTGAGGCAGCTAATGCAAATGTAAGCCCAGCCAGGTATGCTTGCACACCTAAGAATAGAATTCCTCACCATAAAATGTTCTGCGTACAAGCTTAAATAATAAAAGATCTAAGGTCGGCACAAGAGCATAAACTTACTGGATGGAAAATTGGCAGCTGCTGCACGTGGATCAAAACTGTCAAAGAATGACGGCAGCCGCAATTCAATTATCTGCAAAATTTCCCAAAGTGAATTCAAATATAAATGAAGTGTTTTATTCAAGAAAAAATTTGTAATAGATAAGCATTTAAAGTTTATTTATGCGTGTCTGTTTTCTATTGTAAAAAGCTTAAAAGTGTGAAGAATGCCTCCTAAGCATTAGTGCATATCAGACTATCTATCTTTGATGAAAATGCTCTAAATGTAACTGCACAGAGATTAAGGTAACTGTTGAAATGTAATATTCTTTATTATTATTTATGTAAGGGAACCCAACTATTAGGTTAGGGTTTTAGGATTTCTTGACCTTTTGTATTCTTCATTACTGTACTCTATAAATATAGTGGTAAATTCTAACAATGACTGAAGAGAAAATAAACTGTTTTTAGCTACTTCTAAGCTCTTCAAGTGTAACTAATGTAAAGCTTGCATGAACATTTAAATTCATAATTTAGTCATAAAACTTAAAGAGAGGAAGAAATGATCTCAACATATATCAAATAATTACAAGACTGAGCTTTGAGTCCTTTGACAAGCCTAATCCACTGTAATTCGTTGAGATTTAAAGATCTAGTACAGAAATGATTCCAAAAAATAACCCTGCTGACTGAGATTGAGTTATGGGTGTTGTTGGGCAAAATGAAATAAAAATAGCAGAAAAAAATATAAACACTGATTTTCATAAATAGAAAGTTTGTAACCTTTAGAACACAGTGAAGGGGAGAAGAAACTGTTTCAGTACCTCGAGAAGATTCAGACCCATAATTATTGCCAAACCAGAAGCAGCCAAGGGCAATCCTTGTCCAATTTGTCCATAAGCTTTTCCTGCAAATGAAGCTCCTACACCCAACAGTGCTAATGTGGTTGCAAGACCCAAGGAAAACGCAATGGAATCTCCAACTACCTGCAGGAAGAAGAGATTGTTATTAGTGATAATGCTGTCTTAATTTGTCGGTGTCAGTATGAGAGAGTCTCAAACAGAACTGATGGAAATAAGATAAGTAGAGAAGCACTTTAGAAAAAAATTATCAATGCTCATTTATGAATCTATTGAACTAATAAGGTCAATGTATATACAGTTTCAATAAAAATTAAAGACCAAAGCTCCATGCATTTTATAGACAAAGCCTTCTTCAAATTAATTGCAAGACACTGGTTATAAAACTCTGCTACATGTCAGATCTATGCATCTTAGTAGGAACCTTAAAAGATTAAAAACATAGATTTAATTCCTAAAATCATCTCCCTTGCTAGTATTTAGCATTAGTAATCAGAAAAACTTCAATCCTCTAACATGATCGTAAAAGGAGAGGACAATAATGTCATATAAACTAGTTTTTACCTCTGTTCTGCTTTTGCCAGAGCCAAATGCACCTGAAATAATTCCAAACATCAAATTTAGGCAACTAAAAGAGACACTAATACTAAAAATGGTAACAGCAGCATGCTCACCGATGTAACCAAGGGTCAGTGGTAAGACACTAAGTGTACAGGGAGACAGGCTGGTTACAAGCCCTGCCCCATAAATTACAGCCAAACTATAAACAAAAATAAACAGCAAACAAAAACTATTAATACATGTTTCCAATTTTGAGGAGGGGAAATAGAAAGAAAATAATGTATAGGAATTTATAGGGGACCTAGTGAAACTGAGAGATGATAGTTGGCCCTGAACAGCTTCGTTTGCCTGTTGTCCAGCTGAAAATAGAAAGCCTCCAAACCAGTCACTGAGGCTTCCATCAGCCAAAGCATAAATAGAAGAAGCCACTTCCTGAGTCGATAAAATAATTATAGTCAGAGTGCTATACAAAGCATGACACAAAAGAGGCAGCCACTGTCACTTGGATCCTTAGTGTTTATCAGGATTTAGAACAATTTGTGTCATTTCAACTATCAAAGAGACATTCACAGAATAACCTCGTTGAACAACCTTTCCCAGTTATCATTGGCTCATAAAAAGCTAACACCTTAAGTTTAATATCCCATACAGATAAAAGGAAGAAAAAAGAACCATTCTGTATCATTCTCTACTCGCAATAATCAATTTTAACAAGACCCTACGTACATTGAATGAGTTTACTTTACATAAATAAGAAAATAACTTCAGAAATTATTTATGCAAATAGACATTGAAATGAATCAATAACATAGTTATCTATACTTACAGCTTTTGCAGCAACTGGAGCAACCAAGTGTGCTGCTGAAAAAGATGGAAACACAAGTCATTCACCAAGACAATTAACTAATCCCAATCATCAATATTGTAACATCAGAAAAGTTTGAGAATAGACAAAATATCAGGAATTTGACAAAAAATTTGAGTCAGTAATTCAGGCAAGCAGCTACAGGTCTAAAAATTGCATTTAATACCAGCAGAAGCAACGAATTCTTCACCATTTTATTTCACGTCTATAAATTTGAATTATCCTTGAGGAGGATTGTTTATAAGTCAACTAAACCAAGTTCCAAATATGACCAGCGTAAAAAATGTTGACACTAACAAGTTCCCTGTTCCCAACAGAAGGAAAAAACAATTAAAGAAAATGCATGAATAGAAAAAAATTAACAAGTGTGTAGAAGAGGCCTGTGCAGCATAATTATGTCTGTTTTACTAAATAACAACACGTCTTATTCAAATAGAAGAAGCATGATTAAATTAGATGGAAAAAAATTATCAGATAACACATCATCTTGTGATAAATTTGACAAAAGAAACAAGGGATAACTGAGAGGCTAATCCATAATCCACAATAACCCTATTTTCAACTACTACCTGTCATGACTCCAATCCATGTGGTCAAGTTATTGCCATTAATCTTCCATTTTGGCTGAAGACAATTTTTAGGCTCCGAAGGCTTTTGGTGCGTATTGATGGGAACAACATGGCTGCCTACAACAACAAAAGTGTCAAAAACAAAGAAAGGATATCATGTTTGACATTTCACTCAAAAACATGATAAGGGTAGCAACACCCGATGAAATAAATAGGCACTACATTGTTCTAAATCCCAATGATAAGAACATGAAATACCCTTCCAGATCCCCCACACCTTCATTTCAACAAAAAAATGAAACCATACATATCCAATAATTTATATTTTAAATAGAGCAAGATGTTCTCCACAAACATAATCCACTCATGCCACACAGGACCAGTATAAACAGTAAAACAATTCTTCAGTGTATTTAACAATTATATACACAGAGCTACATCCAACAACAATGGCAAAATCAGCAAATTATTTCTTCAAGAATTTCATATGACCTTCCTGGTACTTCTTAAGGAACAAAAACATAAACATTAACAAAATCAGAAAATTGCGATTTTTAAGAAATAAAAAAATACCCATTAATGATAAACATGGAAGCAAAGAAATTGGAAGAATTACCATCGTTGTGAAGATTGCAGCTTGCAATTCTGCGACATGGAAACTGAAGACTATAACTACCACACAAACTCATACTCAAACTCATCTGAATATACGATTAGACAAAAATAAATGTAAGATTGAGAACAAGATAACAACTATTTGGGAAATGGGAACCCAATACTTTGTTCTAAGTTTGTTTAGCACTGAACGAGTAAGCGTTTATATTTTATTGGGACCCAAACAGAGTGTTAGAGAGCGGAAAAAAGAAGAGACTCTTACTGTCTGAAACACGGAACCTATGAATAGGAGATTGAAAATATCCAGACCCCAACAAGTTTAGTTGTGGCGGTTATTGTGTTCACTTAAATGCTTAATTTGACAAATTTACCATAATTCTTTAGAACCTAAATTATGTATCAATATGTTAAATAAAATATATGTTTTACATTATTATTTAACTATATTTTTCGGAGTTTTATAATAAATATTTTAAAATTTTATTTGTAGTATTTCTTTTTTACTTAGTTAATTGTTATATCTCAAAATAATGACTTAACACTTGAGAAAAATGAGAGTCATTTATGGAAGGTTGGTCTCTTATCATTATAGACCATTAATGAGTTTTTGTTTCTTCAGGACTTTATATTATGGCTTAGTAGTATAGGATTTTCTTTTGAGCCTTGTATAATGAGTCACGTGGTTTAGGATTTCTTTTGAACATTGTATTTGGGCCAAATAGTGTAAGGTTTTCAGTTTGAAAATGACCTAGCTTGTATTTGGACTAAGTAGTGTAGGGTTGGCTTGGAAATGACCTAGTTTGGGGTGCATTTCGTAGTTGACTTCATAGTCAACATGCGCATCAAGTGGCTTACTCTCGAATGTTGAGAGCTTCTTGATCTTTAACCCTTAGTAGAGTAGTGGTCATGTGACATGTTCCTAATGGAGAAGATTCCTCCTTAGTAGTTTCCATGTGTCATGCTCCTAACGGAGATGATTTTTCCTTAATATTGACCATGTGTCATGCTCCTAATAGAGAAGATTTCTCCTTAATAGTGGTCATGTGTCATGTTCCTAATGGAAAGGTTTTTGCCTTGTACTCTCTAAAGTGTAGAAATAGAGTTTCCATGAATCATGTGAATGGGAAAACTCTATTTTAAACACATGAGTTAATCCTTTGAATTTATCAGGAAATCAAGTATGAAAGAGATCACTCAAGTTAAAATGTATATTCACTCACCAATGCTCTCTTAAGTGTTTAGGCTTGTGTTTGCACTCAAAATACACATGTATGTAAACACTACCATAACTTAGCAAGATTCTAATATTCACATACTTTTCAAAGGTTATAATGTGACCAAGGTAAAGGTAGGAAAAATTTACGATATAAAGACTTAAAAAGTTTAGATAGAAAGAATTAAGGAATGAAGATTTTGGAAAACAAATATATTATTTTCTTTGTTCACTTTATGAGAAAACAATTATCCTTCTTTTTCTACATTTTGTTTCCCACTTTTACTTTTTCTTATCTTTTTTTTTTCTTTCACCCTCTTTTCCCCGTGAAACTCTTTTCTTCTTAATACCATTTTTATTATTTTGTGGGTGAGGTACTCACCCACACACTTTCTTCATCATTCATCCTAACATAATCCATTATCTCTTTCTTTCATCCTAAGTTAAAGGATAATATGATCTTTTTCTTTTCAAGGTTTTGTAGTGGCTTAAAACAAGAAAAAGAGGTTTAAGGCTCAAAGGGACTACCAATGGATTAATATCAGGGTGGTCTTATTTGGCCAAATAACTAAAAATAAGAAATGTCTCAATCATATCAAATAGTTATATCTACCTAAGTTGCAAAACAAAAGAATCAAGCTAAATATTAGAGTATAAACAAAACATGAGCAAGTCACTGATCAAGCAAAATAGGAATGACAAACGATCGTCCATCCATCATAATTAGGCTCAAAACTCACAAGGCTAAAACTTTTTCGTAAAAGATTCAACCAAGTGATTCTGAAATTAACTCAATTAATAATGTATAGTTATGAATCAATTAGGATAACTTCTAATCAATTCAACAATCAACATAAAACATGACTACTATTTAAAGATTATAATAGTTCCAGTTACTAAATTAAATCCTAAAATCTAATGTCAATATGTTTTATTGAAAAAATAAAATATTTTTTGGTGAATTTCTTATAAGTCATACTGTGTAAGAGTTTGACCAAGTAGAAAGTTAATACTTTCACAATTTTCTCAAAAAGAAATCACAATTTTTTTACGAAAATAAAACAAAAATTGAAAAACAGAAAAGAAAAAAAAATCCTAATTAATATTCGTTTTCTCCACACTTATTTCAAAAATTATCTTTTATAGACCTATTTTGGGAGGAGACAGAAAACTTTTGAAACTTTTGGCTCAATCTTGTCATATATCAAAATTTATTTTCTTTAATTTTATGAATTACAAGTCATTGTGTACAATTTTATTAATTTTTAAATTTATATTTTTAATAAAAATAAATATTTTTAAAATTTTAATAATTTTTTTCTACTTATGCTAAAAACAGAAAATAAACTTGTAGATATCTTTAAATTTTTATCAACAATGATATCAAATGAATTTAAATCTAATTTTTTTTCATGTTGTAGCAACATTTCTTTTTGTTCCGCAACTAAGTCAACAAATATCATTAAGAGCATTAGGATGGTTAATGGGATTATAAGTAATCCTCATAATCTCATCTTGTGAGAAGAAATATACACTTGAAGTAGTTAACTATGCTACTTCAACAACACCTTTGATAAATTTTGTATGTCCATCAGTAAATATATCAACATGCTTGCTGAGTAGACTGTAGGGAGGTTCAACACTTCATTTTTTCTGATGTGGGACTTTGTTTGTACCCAACATCCTCCCCTCAAACAAAGGACCACCTCCACCTCCCTTACAGCAGAAGTCTTTTCTTATCCTCGAGTACACTATGGTCAACACTATGGTCACAATCCATGGTCAAACATTGAGCATCTCTTGCTTTCCACCTCTCATGATTCACTTCCGGGCTATCTGTCACTGGCCACTTGCCAAAGCTTCACCCGATCATGGAGGAACGTACTCGACTGAGCCCGGTCACCAGACCCGAACCATGGGCTCTGATACCATTTGTAGGGAGGTTCAACACTCACACATACACATAAGTCTCCACATTTGATAAGATATTGTCCGCCTTGGGCCAAGCCCTCACGAATTTGCTTTTGGTACCACTCCAAAAGACCTCTTATCAATGAAGGTATCTTATGTGTATATAAACTCATATTCATCTCTCATTTTTTCTGATGTGGGACTTTGCTTGTACCCAACATAGACTTCCAAGAAAGAGAGGTGTGTCTCAATAGACAACTTAAGTACCTTATATGTCCTTAGTCAAAGTGTTCTCCAACTAGTTTGACAAATTTCCCAACAAAATTTCTCAAAAAAAAAATTATGAAAAAAAAAACAAATTTACTAAATTAAAATAACTAAAGAAAATAAAATAAATAATAGAAAAAAAATAGAGAAAAAGAAAATGTTAGTGATAAAAAAAATAAAATAAACAAAAAATAAAAACCAAAATGATAAAAAATTCTAATCGTGTTCCTCTACAACGGTGCCAAATTTGATAATGTTGTCATTGACGCGATCAACTTAATACTACCAAACTATAGCAACTTAAGTAAAAATAGAAAGGGTAAATTCAATCCTAAGTCATCTCCTAACGAAGACGAAATTGATTCTTAACATATTAGTTCTTATAAAAAAAATTATTTGAAAGGGTTAATAAAATAATAAAGAAGATAAAGATAAAGAAAAGATTAAAGAACGAAGTAACAAAAGATAGAAAGAAAGAAATTTATAAAGAAATTTAAAAAGATAAAAAAACAATGATAAAGAAAATAAGTTGATTTTACTGCCTTTTCAAAATAGGATTCATCATTGGTTATCTAAATTTTTTTGTTAAATTAATTATTATCTTAGATTTTCAAATTAATCAATGTAAATTCTCAATTCATTTGTTGTCATTCTCACTATCAACCAAAGTACATTCTCAATTAAAAGCAAGAACTTTGTAGATTAGTCATAGTAAATTTAACCAAAGTACATTCTCAAATAAATATTATTATGTCTAATCATGTTTATTATTTTACCTCTTATATCAAGTAAAAAGCGAATTAACCAAAGTACATTTTTGATTAATTCTTGTTAAAGTTTTTACCACTAATCAAAGTACATTCTCAATTATTGACAAAAACTCATTCAATCATATGAAAGTTTCTAACATTAATCAAAGTAAATTCTCAATTAAAATTAAAAACCCTTGGAGTCATATGATTGATATGTTATGTAAATTTGACATCATTCTAAATTGCTATAATGTAAAAATTATTACTTTTACTTGATTAAGAAGCAAAAGACATTGATAAAAATAAATCATAACAACAATCAAAAAAACAAACAAATTTATTCATCTAACCTCAGAATCCAGTTAAGAAATTACAGCACCATCAACCCTAGAGGCTTAACACTCCATGAAATGTTGAAATAACATGAAAATAGAAGAAGAGAGGGTGGATAACATGAGAGAAGAGAGGGTGGACGGAATTTGAATCCCCCAAGGGTTCCTAAGCTCCCCTAATGTGTTTTCCTAAGTCTCTTTATATAGAAATTGGATTGGGCTTTGTTTCATGCTTTTCTGTTGTTGTAATCTTCTTTATGATAATGTAATCTCCTCTAATAATCTTTTAAACAATCCAATATCTTTAAAATATATTTGATTGTTTTGAAGATCTAAAAATATTTGAGAAGATATATGCTTGATTAAAAAAGATTTGGTAAATATTATTTTTTGATATTTATTGATATATAAGATAATTATTTAACAATATCAAATAAAATATCTTAAGACATATTTTCCCCAAATTATCTTTAATTATAAACATTTATTAATTATCAAAGCCCTCTTAGTAGAAAAAATAAAGAAAACCACAAGATCCAATTTTTGTTGCTTGTTCCCTCTTCTTGGCTTAACCAAATTTCTTCACTTTTTCATGCTATGTTTGGATTGACTTCTTATGATCTTGATTATTTGCCATTCTTGGATTTATCTTTAAGGTGTCATGAAACTTCAATCAAATTATTTTCACACCTCAATGAGCTCAACTTAACTACAGTTGCACTAACACATCAAAATATCCAAAGAACATTTATGCAACTAAAAAGATATTTTTAGCATGTTTTTGTATCTCATGCTAAATAAAACCAATTATAACAAATCCTAATTAAAATATTCTATTAAAGTACAAAAGCCAATAAAGAATCCAATATTAAAGGCTAAATGAGAACAGAAATATGCACTCATCATAGGACGACCACCCTACCTAAACCAATCATCATATCGGTTCCTAGGCCCTATTGTTGGAAAGGCTCGGGTTCAAAATTGTATGTGGAGCTTCCGCCTTATACGGCTCCTCTAGGGATGGAGGTAGGCCCAACCCAAGTTTATGCGGTTAAGGTTGTTGTACATGACCTTCGTTTATTTTATAAATATAGTAAAAGTTCAAAGTGATCGCTCTTAAATTTAAAACACTTCTATAGACGTTAAATCCACCTACCACCAGCCTTCTCCAAAAGATGAGAGCTTGATGTGAATCCAACCAATGATTGGACGTGACCATGAGCAACGACAATGATCCACTTGAAAGACTTGGAGGACCTATGATAAGGGCTAGGAAAGCAAAAGAAGTTCTTCAACAAGTGTTGTCTAAATTAATTGAATACAAGCCCAAATTTCAAGAAGAAAAGGTCAAGATGGTGAATTGCATTATGGCCCAAATGGAGAACTAAAGCACCATTTTGCTGCTGTTTTATTTTACAAGTTACTAGTTTGTTTTTAAAATAGCCCAATCTTTGTAAAATTGGCTGACCAAATTATGTCATTGGGTCAATCAATTAGTGGACTTTAGTTTGACTTTATTTTCAAGTTGTAATAAGGACCCAATTTGCAAACTTAGACATTAGCCCTTATAAGCTTAACTATCTTCATCAAAATGCACAAATAAGGTTTTTATGCAGATAAATTAGGGTTTTATCCCTTCTATCTTAGTGAGAGTGCGTGAAGAGTGATTCTTTCATCTTGTTTATTTGTCTCTTTATTTTTCTTTCTTTTTCTCGATTTATAGAATCTCAATTTCGGTTCAATTTTATATCTTATTCATAATTTTCGTTCTACACATCTAAATTGAGTGTTTCTTGAGTCTAATTTGTAGTTCATAATGTGATCTTTCACACCGATTTGGAAACACCCAAATTGGAGTTCTGTAGCTCGAGATGTTGACATTTTGAAAATTTTGTTCCTCATTTTTTACTAACATTCGAAATTTATTTCAAAGTTCTAACCCTAAAGATCCTTAATCAGTTCTTTTATAAATGTGGTTCACATCAGAGCTGGTAATGACATCTATGACCCGCCTATATGGAATGCTCTGTATGGTGCCCAACTCTCTTATTTGAGAAATATAGGCATGATAAGTGCATTCCGGGAACAGTTCCCCTCGTAGAGAATGGAGAAGGCTACGAAGGTCCTTATACCTATCAAGTATAGAAAGTGGGTCAAACCCATCCTCTACCAATGTTGCCTCGATGTAGCATTCAATTATGACCTAGTTAGTTATAGTCAAGGTCATACGCTGGAGATTAGCATCCCCTCGAAATTAAGGAGACCATACCTTGAATAAAGTATGTCACCTCGAACCTCATATGATAATAGAGGTTCTTGCAAAGTAGGAATATCTGGGGGCACAAGCGTGGGAGGAATCATAGGAGCCTCGAAGAGAGGGGGTTGATTAAGATCTACTGTAGGCGGGGACGATGGTCCATACACTCCCACCCCATCGCACACGACATAGTTTCGTCCGCTTAATATGAGGGAGATTAATAACCATAGTACACACATCCATATTTCATAATCTATTAAAAGTCGCAACTTGATAAAGCTTGGGAGGCTGTTAAAATCCCTTGCTATTGCTATTGAATTTGATGTTGATTCTCGAAATTGAAAGAAGTTAGGTTTGTGGCACTTATTTTTTCATGCTTAAACTATGGGGCAGGCTAGCGGAATGAAGGTTACATCCATACGAGTTATGCCTATACATAAACCCTATTGTCTTAGGCTGTTATTGAATCCCTTTTCATATGAGTAACTATCTAAAGTAAAGGTTGTTGTCCTTTACTTTAAAGCGTACCGTTATTGAAAAAAAGGTTGATGGATGAAGTAACGGGAATGACAAATGATTACAGTTATGGAAATCGGATAAAGTCTGGAACCTTTTAAATTAAAGTAGCGCCAAGTACTTTGACTATAGGGGGAAGCTTCATAGACAACTATGTGTCCTCATCGTTTCTTTCGGGTGACTAACTTCTCAAGTGGGTGGCTTGGTAAGCAAGCCACCTTCAACATAGGTCAAATCCCCTTAAATAATGGGCCATAATGTTAGGGAAGGAGGCCTCCCTACTTCAATAGAAAGGGGGGAGTCTTCTTTTCATAGTTGGTCCTCTACAATTACCTTTCGCTTAACATGATCACGAATGAAGACATAGAATTGTGTAGATAAAAGGACAAAACCAACCTACTTGTCCTGATCGAAACGAAAGAAAGAGAATGGTGACCCCTTCGCCCAAAGGACATCGTCGGAGAACAATGTCGGAGACAGGGTGAGAACCTTCCATTGGTTACACCCTTTAAGTGTTCTTTCTTAGATATGGAGATAGATCCAAATAGAGATCTATATCTTTCAATCTATCGATAGATATAAAGATATATAGAGAAATTGATCTTGATCTGGTTTCAAGAGCTATGAACAAAAAGAGATTCCTTAATATCCATTTGAGAAAATAAAGAGATGAATAGCATTATCTTTATTTATATATATATATATATATATATATATATATATATATATTGTATGGATTTTTTTTAGTTAATGTAAGAAAATTTTGAAATAAATATTATGGTAGAACTCAAATTCTTTCTCAAACTTCTAATTAGACAAAGATAGAAAGATGTCATTAAAATTTAAAAGAGATAATAAAAAATTCAATATGTCAGACGTAAAACCTATGAACTCTTATAATACTTTTAAAACCCTTGTGAAAGAAAAAAAAATGAGAACAAAGTATATCAGACGATTTATCGAATTAAACTCTCTTACTTCGAACAAAGTATGATATCATTAAGTTTATAATAATATTATCACTTACTTTAGTATGATTTTGTGACTGTCTTTCATTAGGGATAAAACTTACAAACATTACTTAATTGGTGTTGTTCTCCAATTGTATTTTAAGTTTTAGATTGATAATATTCTTATTAAAAAAAATTACTTAATTGTTATTTTGATTTCTATATTTTACAAAATTCCTAATTTGGTATCTAATTTACAAAATTCCTAATTTGGTATTTAATTTTTTTTCTGTGATTTTATTCTCTTAACTTTTGATTATTCATAATTTTGGTTCTTGAATTTTATTTAGTGTAATTTTGATAGTTTAATTCTTAACTATTTGTAACTTTATTAATTTTTTTTTGTTCAATTACATAGTAATATTATGGAAAATACTAAAAAATTTACTTTACAGACTAAGACTGAAGACATCGACATTTTAAAACTGAAAATTAAATAAAGTTACAAATAATAAAAAATTAAAGATTTAGAGTATGTTAAAAGAACTAGAAACCAAAAATTAAAGAAAACAAAAAAGTTAAGAAACTAAACTACAAAAAGTAAAATAAAATTACAAATTTTAATTGCAATGTACTATGTCTATTACAATTGGTCGAATTTAAATACCGACATTACTAATAAGATGTAATT
This sequence comes from Vigna reflexopilosa, assembly GCA_027742785.1. Classification (NCBI taxonomy): domain Eukaryota; kingdom Viridiplantae; phylum Streptophyta; class Magnoliopsida; order Fabales; family Fabaceae; genus Vigna; species Vigna reflexopilosa. The sequence goes on along the minus strand of CM050925.1, from coordinate 32,200,889 downwards.
AGCATCAAACCAAAGTTTCAAACAAGTCAACTTTTAAAGAGAAAAATGTTTTACTTTTATATCATTTTACTTCATTCGGTTTAAAATTTAAGGGCACTGCCAGAAAAATGATAACAAATATTTTTTTATTTACCTTTTTCAACTGTTTAATAAAAATTAAACTAAATTGCCTTTATGAAGGGAGGGATGGAAGGTCACCGTTGTCTCCCAATGATGACTACAGTGAAAAAAAAGAAACGAAAAAAGAGAGAGATGGCCAGATACTGGACTTAAAAGTTGGGTTAAATATGTTTTTCGTCTCTTAACTATCACACGATTTTGGTTTTAGTCCCTATTCGAAATTTTAATGGTTTCTAGTCCTTATAGTTTTGAAACTCTTACTAATAATCCTTAAAATTGGACGGCGTTAACTTTTTGTTTGATGTGGCAAACGGCGAACCACATGTGACGCTACCTTCCCTCGTCAGTGTGTCCATGTTGTTTTTCTTCTTCTTCTTATCAGCTACTCCATCGTCACCTCCACCTCCACCTTCACCTCCTTCATCTCCACCTCCAGCGACTCCCTTCGTTCCTCCGCCGGTGACACTTTCTCTGCAACTCAGATTCCACGCCAGTGACCACACTCTGCAATTTGTTTTGCTACACTTTTTTCTCATCCTCTTCTCTTTTGTTCTTGCAACTTCTTCGACGCTGCAACTCCCCATAAGAGGTTTCGCTCACTGTGGTTGCAGCACCACTTCTTTTCTGGTGGTGGAAATTTCCATTTTCATCTCATCCAATACACTTTTCATCTCCCTATTTTTCCTCTCCACATTCTCCAAATCTCTCCTCATCCAAAAACACCTCTCCTTCAACAACTGCAAATCAATTTCAGAACTGGCCCTTTTTTTCTTACTATCATTATTATTACTCTTTTTCCCATCCTCAACCCTCTCTAACCCAATCTTATTCACAGTTAGACTCGGCATTTTCGAACTGAAATTCCGGGAAAATTCCCCCCTCAGCGAAAGTTCAAAAAAAAACCTTTCGTAACAGGCACCACTGTCCAAGCCATAATTCTAATGACAGGAGAGAGATTGGGCTTTGCATCGTTCTTAGAGTTTTCTAAAATGTTAGGGTGTGATTGCTCAAAGATGGTCACCATGAACCAAGGTCGAGGTCCTTCTCGGATTTGTGGACGTCTCTATCGCCGAGCTCGTCCCATTTGGCGGAGGAATCAGGTTCAGTGCCCTTGAAGTCTTCCTGGGAGAGCACGAGCACGAACTTAAGTTCATTTGAAAAAAGAAAAAAAAAAGAAAAACAACATGGACACAGAATAGAGGGAAGGTGGCGTCACACGTGACTCACCGTTTGCCACATCAAACAAAAAGTTAACGCCGTCCAATTTTAAGAATTATTAGTAAGAGTTTCAAAACTATAAGAACTAAAAACCATCAAAGTTTTGAATAGAAACTAAAACCAAAATCGTATGATAGTTAAGAAACGAAAAACATATTTAACCATTAAAAGTTTGCACATATACATAATTCATTGTGTACAAAAGTAGTAGGTTTCTTTTACCTAGAATAGCGGGATTTGTCTTTTGTTTATTATAATAAATTTATAATAAAAAAATATTAAAAATATAATTACTTTTTATTTATAACAATCAAAATATCAAAATTTTAACTCATCTTCAACCTCTTTTACCCAATTGGAAGACTCTCGCTTCCTACCCTAATTCAGACACAAATGAGAGAACATGTATCGTTCAGATATCTTTTTTGGCGAACATTCGCTTTTGGATCTTCAACTTCCTCATTATTGTATTTGCTCTCATAAAGTTTCGAGCTCACCAGAATAGAGCTTCTTCACATGCGAAATTAATTTCTCATTATATAACTTTATGGGTAATGATACTTTGACACTTAAAATGTGACAAATTTTTTACACCGCCACGTGTCACATTCTGGGTGGTCCGTGTGTTTTAAAAAATAAAATGACAGAATGAAGTAGATTCAATGTGTAGTAACAAACTTGGGATCAATGTACAAATAAGTGGATAATTTAGGCTAACTTTTAGCACGAGGAGGACATCTTTGAATCTGCCACTTGTTTTGAACTCCACCGTTTATTTTTAATAATTTTATTGAATAAAATTCATTAATTATCATTTAAGAACACATTTGTATTGAAGTCCATCCCGAAGGAAACATTGTGCAAAAAAGGAAAATGGTAGCAATGTACAAATAACTTGGTAGTTTAGGCTAACTTTTAACACCAAAAAGGCATTTTTGAATCTGACACTTGTTTTGAACTCCACAGTGAATACATGTCATTCTGTCACTTTATTTTTTAAAACACGTGGACCACCCAAAATGTGACACGTAACGGTGTCAAAAATTTGTCACATTTTAGATGTCAAAGTATCATTACCCTAACTTTGTTTGGATGATTTCATAGGAAAATCACATAAAAATTGTCATTTTAAAATTATAAAGAAAGATCACGTCCTGAACTGAAGTTGAAGTTCAAATCTCCACGCAAGGCCAAAATTTTTAACACCATGCATGACTTCATTACGTAATCACCAACTTCTTTAAAGTGTATGGAGAGATTGGTTGAACATAAAATGTTCTCCCAAATAAACTTGTAATAGGAAGCAAATACCATCTTCAACAACATTCTTCGGTTACATACTAATCAAATTATCACAAGGAAATCAATTCGTTGAATGTGATCCGAGAAAGCAAATGCATAATTTAATCTAGCATTAGAAAGATTGGACAATTACATGCGCTATCAAGAACTCAGTCACGCTCACTTATTGCAGTCAAGTGCTCATCAATTTCCTCAGTGGTTAGAACTCTGAATTCTGGATTATCCTTTCGCACCACTCCAACCTGGAAAACGCAAGGCACAACCATTTCCAATAAGTCAGTGAAGAAAACGTTTGTTCAATGGTTATAACCGCAAGAATTTTAATCCTTCAAGTCTTGCACTTTACAGAAAAATTGTAAACACTGATTAACGCCACTGAATGTAATTTCAAAATAAAGTATCCACTTCTGGAACGAGTTAGAATACAGTCCTACAGTTTACCCACCATTTTACAACACAATCCTCCATAACACACCAATATCAGTTTCACTTATTAGCAGTCCAAATTAAGCATTAGAATCACAAAGAATTGCAACTCGAGAAGATGAGAAGTTAGATTTTTATTCACCTACAAGTAAAACTAATCAAATAATGAAAGCAGAAGAAAAATGTTCTGACACGAATTGCCTGTTCAAACAAACGCAATAGGCTGTGTGCCGATAAAATATATATGGCTTACATTTAACAAGAAGGAACAAGAAAGTTGTTAAAAATCTTTAATATTAAAGACCAGTCTTGGTCCTTTAATAGATTAAACACGAATGAAATCCGGCAATAACTTTATAAAGATATGGCTTAGTTTGCAAATTTCAATTAGGAAGGAGAATAAAATTCTACCTCAATCTCAGTGGCCTTAAAATCCTCCTGAAGAACTGATTGGAGAGCAGAAATGGCAGTCTGATAAAAAAAAAAAAAAAACAGGCAGGGAAATCTTCAAGTCAGAATATAGAAACGAAATTTAATAACTATTAACAAAATTGATATTAAAAAATTCAATTTCAAATGCCTTTAGTTGCAATATTGGTAAAAGTCTTGCAAACAAAAACTCAACCATTTATGAGATAAATACAGATAAGAAACTAATTAAATTAGGATACAGGCGGGGACAACAAATATTATAATGTCACAACTAACGTAATAAGATATAGTTTTAATAAGGATCCAAAAGTTTAGTTCTGGTAACATTATCTGATTCCCATGGATAAGTCCGCTGTCTAGCATTAACACTTACAGAAGATACCAACCATCATTCCTATTCTAAGCAAATCCAAAACTGAGATTATTTAAATCTACTCATGTTTCAGACTTTTCACCTTCTGTTAAAACAGATAATCTTCAGCAAACACAAGTGAATTCAACATTTTGTCCAGTAAGTTTCATGCGGACTAATAGTTATAGAACATAATAGCACAACTATAGAATATGATTATGTTTCCAGAAGAAAAAACCAACAAAATTCACTGTTTATACGAAAAAGAATGGAGGAAATCTGACATGATGAAATATATATCCTTGAAAACAGACATTCTTGGAGACAAAACATGGCATCTTCATTTTCCACATCAACCAAAAAACCAGTGTAAAGATTGTTTATTTCTCAAACTAAACAGATAGAAATGGAGGAGGAAAAAAATTGAAAGAGCACTACCTGCACCGTCTCCTCATAAGTAAATGAAGGGTCATTCTTCATCTTCTTTTCCAAGAAATTAATTGCCTCTTGGTCCTTCAATCCAGCACTTGTGGCCTGAGTACATCATAAGAGATTCTTAGACACTTGAATTTCTGTATACAAATACGAACAGATTACAAAAGTATGAACTAATGAAGAAACAGAAACACCATCACTTGCTTTGAAAAGTTTACAAAGTTCGAAACCAATGTGCATCATAATCTTACATATATATGGATAAGCAATGAAAAATTCAGAAGGAAATGTAGTCAGCAGATCTAACAAAAAAAAATTGCATAAGTTTCTCAATGTTACTAGTTCTACTAGGAAGTAAAATTTAGACCAAATAAGGACGGGGAACTTAAGGGCAGTTGAAGGTTCAAAATCGTTTACATATGGTTACACATTTTATAACACTAGTACATTATAAAGATAATTGCTGCATAAAGTTCAAAATATGAACAACTTATGATGAATTCAAGGTTGCTAAATCATTTTTAAAAAATCACTAATTTACATACTCCCTTACCGGCACTATTGACTAGTTATAATCCTCCTTTTCTTGGTCAATCATAACTGTAGTTATACTGCCATGATAACTTTTCATTTGGTTCAGTAGTTCAATCAAAAAATCCTCTCAGTAAGCTCATACAATGCAATCTTACACTTGTAATAGAAGAAATGGAATAAACAACTTTCATGAAATGAAGGCACCAGTCAATCTTGGTGTAGTCATCCCCAACCCCCTCTATCATTTCAATATTTAATGATGAGAGATAATTATTTTCAATGCATGAGACATTTAAATCGATGAAAGTTATGACTTAGAAACTTCTATAAAATTGAGTTTATTATCAAGATGTTTTTCATCTTCTCATTAAATAGCAACAAACCACTAAATATCTACTGTCAATCAAAGTGAGAAAGATCTTCCACGTACCTTGTGACCAAAGTAATGACCAGCAGGATCACATTTGTAAAGCTGTGGTCCATATTCATCATCTATACCCAAAACCATGGCAACTTCATGGCACAATAGATTTGAAATCACAGAAAGAAGAAATGGCGTCAATAAAAATCATAGGTAATTGAATTATTAAATATCTTTTATGATACAAAAACAAGTTATGCGATTTTTCAAAAAAGTTAAACATTTGTTCAACAGGGAAAAAGCAAAGAAGAAAACCTACCTACTCCAAGTGGTCTCATATATGCATGTTGGGTATAGACTTGTGATTTGTCTGCAATCCTGTAAGTATAAAAGATAACAAAGGCAAAAACAAAAGATGTTATAAATATTGCAAGTTGTAGAATCCTAATATACAGTAGGTAAAATAATATAGCCTTTGATAAAACTCAAAACTACAATCAGATTCAATTTAAGAGATTAATGACTATAAAAAGACTCTTTCAATCTAAGAGTATATGTTGAGGCATATTCAAGTTGAGAGAGAGAGAGAGAGAGAGAGAGAGAAGACAGGCAGAAAAGGTTATTTTTGTATTGGTATTGATAAAATGTACAAAAGAAAACAAGGATTCTCTTTACATAGATAATGAAAAGAAACAAAGCTGTAAACGATAAAAACACCTTAACAAAACCATATCAAACGGAATACTACACTAACAAGGCAGTAGCCGAAAACCTTCCACAATGCGCATAGACACAACTACCACTGCAATTAAATTTATTATGCATGCATCAAACATGTCAGAAAGATTTCATCATCAAACCCATATTCAATTACTACTACTAGATACTTCAATACAGAAAATCATAAAAATGACAAAAATACCATCACAATCTTCAATGTTTAAGTTAGCAGACATATTTAACTATAAAAATCTGTTTGATAATCCTTTCAAGATCACAGAAATGAATCCTGACAGAACAGATTACCCAGAGATAATACCCTACAACCACATCGAACCATAAAATTGAAAGGAAAAGCACAATTTATTTAGAAGTAATGCTAAAGCAAACAACACTACCACTGTGGCACTGCTGCAAAAGCTGATAGCATTTTGTTTAAGGAATTTTGATAAGTACATTAATGCAGCCATAGAAAGCTCAAACTCTACAAGTGTCTAAAAAATGGTTTACTATCCTTTGCCAAATACCTTTATATCCCAAATGTTGAACCATAATCACTGCTATTTCCAGAGACTGGATGAAAATTTGGACACAACTAGTTTATTACTTAGTAAATTAGAAAAACTAGGTGAAGATGACAAAAAACCACAGATAGAAAACAAGGTAGATGGAAAAGCACGAGAAAGTTAATCACCGATAACTTTACTATAAAATTTGCAGTAAGTTCTTTATCAAACCAACTAGGAAAAGGAAAGACATCAATGAGCAATCTCACCAATCACCAAATAAATTCAACCCTTATAAAACTAATTAAATATCAGGTCTAACACTTCCATTCTTCATTAGCATTCAGCATCCTTTTCAGAAACAGATGATAATATTAATAAAGAAATTAATGTCCGAAAATGGCATATAAATCCATGGCCCTAACGCTTCCTACTGTGGGATCTGTTAACAGCAGCACCTGTTTAAAAGGAGCAATTTCTTCACTGTTTTAGTACATTAGGTTGTTTACTGGTTCGTCAGCTTGCAATCTACCTAGTCAACAAAGTAGGACGACCAATGGACTTCCCACTCGCAACCCAATTATTAGAAGAACGTTACAATAATATGGACCAATGCCTGTTCTTGTACTTATCCAGTTACATTAAATGAAGTGCAGATGAAATTCTTCATTAAAAAAATGACAATTTGCAAGCAGATACGGAAAACAATAATAAGCAGCTTGTAATATTATGGTGGAAAAATATGTTTCAAAAGCTTAACTGCTTACCATCTAGCCAATACATCTACAGGCATCTCATATCCATATGTAAAGCGAAACTCAGCTGCTTCATTTCTTGCTTGTTGGACCAGTGTCCTAGCATCAGCTGGAAAGATGTATTCCAAAATAAATCAAAAAATGAATTTATAATGTAAGGAAATTTCAGTTCTAAACAGATCTGAAAAACTAAAAAGCTCTATTTACTCTGACTGAAATTTGAACATGTGCTCATACATCAAAGTTTAATTTACAGGAAAAACAATAATATTATTGTCTCTATTGCGAATCCAGTAATATGTTATGTTATCAGTAGGCAAAACCTGGACAGTATAACTAAAGTCTTTTCTCTTCATAAATTATTAATTATAGTTATGTCACCATCACAATGTGAATCTGATCATAGTTTATGTTATCCATAGACACAACTTCGACAGTAACATTAAGGTTATTTCTCATCATAAACTATTATTTATATTTTATGAAAGATTTCATAGATTTATTGATCAATATTACACATGAAACAAAATGTGTACATCTGAAACACAAAGGTTTGGCACCAAAACGAATATCTAATTTCCTATATGCCATAATCTAGGAAAATTATAAGCATTATCTAATAATCACCATGTCTTTCTTATTTATCCTCTCACTAACCAGTAGCTTGGGTTGATATCATATTTTTGAACTTGTAATTTATGTTTTAATCGAGATACAATATCTGTGAAATTCTATCCAATTTAACTTGTACAGATAAAAATACATATACTTTAACTAAAGGATATGCAAAAAAAAATTCACAAATGCCTACAACAAAAGAAACGGAGATGGAATGAAAAATATACCTGTCATGCCAGTCGCCAACAAACCAAGGTACTTTGTGATGGGAAAGAGGTGTGTAACACTTGTCTGGTCCAAAAGCTTATCCTGCATGTTATCCTAACTTAAGCATCCAGCACACATAAACAAAACAAAGATCAAAGAACCAACTACCAGTACTCACCGGAACCTTCTTCTGAGTTACAACACAAATGGAATCCTTTCCTCGGACACCGATTGAGGTGATTCCAGCAGCCTTAACAGCCTTGAAAGCATACTCTGTTTCATGATGCATAAAAAATTCCACTACTCAACACTATAGCCTAACTTACTAGTCAACTCATTCTAAACAAGTCAAACAAGTGTAATCATAAACCTACGCCAATCCAGGCCATTTTAATTAGAGAGAGTTACAGATTTAAGGCAGATAGGGCTAAAACAAGGCTGAACATAATAACATTATTCCCAAAATTGAAAAAGAAAATAACACAAAAAAAACGACAAAGAGATACTCGTTATGAAAAGAGAACAAAATATTCCATTCGTAAGTGAGCACACAATCAATCAATTCAGAGTCACGCGCATTTCTTAACTTCTGATTTCCACCTTACTATCCTGGCACTCTACTCCACTACCACTAATCTAAACTGAAATCACAAAAATTACAGCAATGATTTCTTCTAAAGCACATAAAAAAAAATTGTTTTCCGCACAGAATTGCAGAAATTGGAGTGAAAGATCTAAACCGTATTTCACTTATCAAAACGTCGGTGTTGTTGCTAGAGGTCACAGGAAAAGAAGAGATTCGAGTAACGTACCAACTTGAAAGAGACGTCCCTCGGGAGAGAAAATAGTGATGTGACGATCGTATCCGCCTCCACTTCCTCGACTCATCTTAACCCTAACGGATGACGGCGGAGTGCGACAGCGCTTGCGATGGTCGACGACGACGGCGGCGACGAGAGTGGTGTATTGGTTTTCGAGAAAGTGCAACGAAGAAGTCGAGAATGGAGACGGTGCTCTTCCGGTATTAAAGTGTCGATCTCAACTTCCTACTCAAGAAAACAAGGGGGTTTCATTTTGCGATCCAGAAGAATCAAAATGGGCCAGCAATTCTTGCCATTAATTATAGGGCTAGACACTGGAAAATAAAAAAGATTCTACTTTCTGTACCTCTAAATTTTCTTCACACTACCTATCAAATTTTCAAAATGACTAATTTATCTCATGTAGAAGTGACTTACGGATTATATATTTCGAAACTTTCAGAACAAGCTTTCCAAAATTTCGGAAATAAGATTTTCAAAACAAGATTTTTGAAACAGAACTTTTGAGAATGAGGTTTTTTAAATAGAATTTCCAAAATACATTTTAGAACAAATTTTTTTAACCAAGATTTTGAGAATAAACTTTTTGGAACGCATATAATGTGTTCGAAATACATTTTGAAAAAAAAAATAGAACAACTTTTTTTTTTGCTTTTTTCTTCTCTACAACATTTTTTTCTCTCTTTTTAGCATGGACGCAACAACGGTGATGACATTATATAATAGAATAATAGTATCATAACATACTTTTACATTTATTTTATACATAATATAAGAGTAAAATAGTTTTAAAAGTATAAAATTTTATATTTTTTTTAAAAAAAATTAGAGTAAAAAGTAAATAAAAATAGTGTCAAATAAATATAAAAGATTGAAGTATGACAAAAAAAAATTTTACATGCAATAAGGAAAGGTGTTTAAATCTTTTCATCATGTTGTGGAGTTGCATTTAATAATTATGGAAGTGCGAAAAGTAATAGTCTAAAAGAGAATTCTATTTGCACTCCTTTCACTATTTTTTTTATATTTTTTTAGAAATTACCTTTCAGAAGCTTTAGGTACTTTCTATACCTAACCAGTTTCGATAACATATTAAAAATAAAATAATGATATTTTGACAACAATTTTAATACTATATATGTATCATTTTATAGTTGTTAAAAAAATGTTGTCAAAAAATTATTATTCTTAAAAATAATATCTTTATATACACATTATGTAAGAGTTTATATTTGGTAAAATCTTGGAAGGGGCTGTGATGGGGATTCATATGATAATGTTGTATTTTATGTAAGATTTATACATAAATGTATATAAAGATAAGATGGCTAACCATTTTTCTTTTGTATTCCATTGTCTTTATATTGTTGACTAAAAAAATATCATTAAAACTATTCTTTTCTAAAGACTTGTAGAATAATGTCGAAAAAAATATGAGTTCGTGAAGACAAACGTCGACAAGAAAATTAGAGAAGAAAGAGTGGTGGGAGGAACTAGGAAGATGTAAAAAATAAAGGATTTTTCTTTTGTTTAAAAGCATGAGAGAATAATATTGGTATTTTAAAAAATAAGATAGTGGTTTGAAGACAAAATAGATGGTATGAAAAGAAGGGACACAAAAACAGACAAGTTTTAACTATTGAACTTGATTGGTTTATTTTATTGTTATTTTTTCATCCCTTCCTCTCTTTTCACAATTTCAACCTGCACTCTCATAAATTTTTTCATTTCCAAATGTATAATATGAAATATATTTTTTTTCATTTTGAATGGTATATTTTAAAATATAAAATAAAAATATATTACATATTATATAATCAAATGCATTATATTTTATAAGCTTAATTAAATTATATTTTATAAGTTTAATTATTTTGGTAAAAAAATGTCAAATCACTAGTGAAAAAATGCTGTTTAACGTCACCTATATGACGTCGGTTAGTGTGTAGTCCGACGTATATGAGTGCACGGTGGCATTAGCGTAAATAAGTGGTAATCTAGATGTCAGTTTGAAGGGGACTCGACATCTATTATATAATACACGTCAGCTCTGACGTAATCCGACGTCCAATGTATGGAGGTTGGCGAGAAGACAGACTTCTCCTGGCCATTAACGTCGATTATGTTGGGGGTCCAACGTTTACTAGGGATGCAATTAATGCTCACCACTTGATTCTCAAACGCTTAGATGTCACGTTGTCAATCACCGACGTCTATAGCCTGTCTGGAAGGCGGGAAGACAGAAATTTCTGCAAAATAGACGTCACATTTCTGGGTGCGCGACGTCTATGTGCCTATAATTAATTATGTTCACCAAAATCCGAGGCACGTCAACGTCCGGTAGCAATGACAGACGTCTATAGTATTATAGACGTCGGTGCCCTTTGTCAACCGTCGTCTACTTCCCTGACAGGAAATGAAACGTCAATTGGTTCAGTACACTAGACGTCGGCCCTCCTGGACACCGACGTCTAATGGCATTCAAAAAGTCACTTTAAATGTTATCTTGGATGTCTAGTTAGTTAGATAACCGACGTCTCGGTGACTATAAACGTCGGTGTCCACGGAGAACCGATGCCCCATTTCATTTTAAATAAACCGCAGACCCTTCGCGGCATTGCAGTTTCTAATATCGTCTTCCTCTTCTCCTTTTTCTCTTGAGGCACCTCTTCTTTTTCTCACTTGCAGCACCTCTTCTTTTTCTCTCTTGCGGCATTCTATTGTTGTTTCTGATATTTTTATCGTCTTCCTCCTCTCCTTTTTCTCTCTTGCGCATTACATCTCAGGTGCGTGGTTTTTTTTTATGCCTACCGTTTAAACTTTGTTTAGTCTTTCATCGATTATCTTCTGGTTCAACTGATTAAAATTTGCTTTCTTTGTGTTGTGTTTTAGTGCAGTTTTGTTACTTTCTTGGGGTAACGTAGTAACACATTCTCCATTTGCTAGCTGCCTCCCAGAAAAAGCGGCGTCTTGTGAATTTCTTTTGGTCGTTTCAACCCAAAAACGACCCTAGGTTGCCTAGTTATCGTTTCACCGTGATTTTTCCCTCTTGCAGATGAAAATGGAACTAAGCAACAACCCAGGTTCGATTTTGGGTTGAAAGGACTCATAAGAAATTCAAAAGACGCAAGCTTTTTTTTTTTTGGGAAACTAGCAAAAGGAGATTGTGCTACTAGGCTATCCAAAACGGGAACAAAACTACACTAAAACACAACCACTAGATTAGACGTCGGTTAATGTGTACACCGACGTCTATAGTACCTTTTAGACGTCAGTCAGTGTCAATTTCGAAGTCTTTAGTGCCTCTTCGACGTCGATTATTGCGCAGACCGACGTCTATATAATGTCTTTAGACGTCTAGTTAGTCTTACTCCGACGGTTTAGTGACGTCGGACATGTCAGTGACTGACGTCACTATAGACGTCGGTTATATGCTTGTCCGACGTCCCATTGACGTCACCGGAATAGACGTCGATTGTTTTGTAGACGTTAAAAGCCCAAAATAACCAACGTTAAACAACGTTTTTACACTAGTGAATTGGTCTTCTAGTTTTTGTTTAATCTCAAAGTTAATCTTGATTTGTGAAAAACTCATCTCATTAGGTCATTTTTGTTAATATTGTATAAATGTTATCAAAGAAAGTGTCACATATCAATTTGTAGTTTTGATTTTTGTTTTTGTTTATTTTTAAATTGTTTTATTTTATTTTTTAATTTATTTTGAATTTTTTTTTCACGCGGTATATTAAAGTTATGTTGCATCGCACTATCAGTGTGACATGTCAATGGTAGTGTCATGTGTATGTGACAGAGAATATTTGTTTTTTTATTCAATTTAGTCCCAATTGGATTAAAATAGAACAATGTTGTCCATCTTCAAATTGAGAAAAAAATTATCTTTTTATAATATTATGCTGATATATTTATTAAAATTTATATTTCTATTAAATGTTTCTGGAATTATATTTAAACCAACTCTAACAATTTACAAATATTTTTATTAACTAAAACATTTTTTTATTTATCTAAACTTTTTTAATTAATAATTATACATAAATTTTATATGTTTAAATTTTTTTACCAATATTAATAAATTCAATAATTTTTATATAGTTGAACTATTTTAACCAAAATTTGCACAAAACGACTAATAATTTAATCTTAATAAAAATTTGTTTAGAAATAATTTATTTAAATGAAATTCACTCATATAGTTAAAGTTAGTTTAAAAATATTTTAAAAAATATTTAATAAAAATGTCAATTTTAATAAAAATAACATCATAAAATTTATAAAAAAATAAATAAATTTGGTCTCAAATTGAAAAGTGATAGAATTGTTTCCTTCTAACAAAAATTGGGACTAAATTGAATAAAAATCAAATATAAGGAATAAAGACCCGTGATATTACTACTGTCATGTCACATTGACAGTATCACGTGACAACTTTGATTTGACACATGAAATATAGGAGAACACCAGAGAAATGGGGGTTTGAATAATGTTTTAAAGCTTTTTCACAAATAATTATTAAGTTACTTGACAATGGTTAAATGGTCTGCAGAGTAATTTAACACTTAGTTAAAGAAAGTGTTTGAATGGAAAATGTTGTTTGAAAACAAATGCGATAAGGCACACTTTAGTTTTATACTGGTTCACCAATTTGAGTTACATCTAGTTCTTTCTCAACAACCTATTAAGAGGTTTCACTAATACAAGTTTAACTACTCTTGGTTTACAACACTAACCAACTCGTTAGACAAGTTTAACCACTTTTGGTAACAACATTGGACAACTTGTCTAGAATGTTTAACTCCATTGAGTTAAACAATAAAAGTGTTTGAATTCTCTTTTGAATCTAAACATAACAAGTGCTTTTGAGTTCTTATAAGACAAAAGATTACTCTCATAGAGAGAATATATAAATAATACAGTGAACTTCTAAAATCTTGTAAAAGATCTTCTCACATATGAGTTGCAAAGAAAATAACTTAATGAACGTATAATATTTTTGATAGAAAAGTTCTTTTCTTCTCTTTAGCACTTCTCTTTATATAGACATTTTTTATAAAGCTTTGTTACTTAGAGTTTTAACTTTATTTTAGGTACGTAGCCTTTATGATGGAGTCGGAAGCTATGTTGCTTCCTTGCAAAGCAACTGTGTTATGTATGGATAGATAAACAAAATGTATGTATGTATGTAGCATTCTTTGAATATCCTCATGTCTCTAAATGCTCTTCTGACTTTGAACAGATTTTTGAATAAAGTTGATAATTTGCACAGAAAAAGAGAGCACAACACAACAAACAAACAACGCTTGAACATACATGCATTCAAACCATTAGACGACCTAGGCATTTAATGCGTTAGACAACTTAAGTGTTTAAGCGTAATGCTTGGTATGATTGTTTGATGCTAATTTGTTTTGAGTAACTTGTAAAATCGTTTAGCATTTAGCGAAACTTTTGTTAGACGCTTTATCTTTTTGTTAGACGTTGTGCAATTAGACACTCTATTAGGAGCTCTATAGCGTTTATCACTTTTTATGTATAAGTTAGACCCTCTTATGTCATATTGTTTAGTCATCTTTAAAGGTAGCGTTTAATGCATTTAACATATATCATAGACAATTAAACATTATTTCGTTTAGACGTAATTTTAAATTTCAAAACAAGGTTTGTTTAGACAATCTTGTCTTAACAAATGATTGTTAATAAGAATATTTGTTATTGATTAACATTAGATTGTAATTAAAACTATTGTTGCATCCTAATTTAACAAAAAAAAACATGTTTATTTTTTGTTCTTTACCAAGCAACCTATGTATTTAAAAATTACTGCATAACCAACCAAAATCAACTCTATCATATGAAGCATAAACCATTAATATATATAGTTCAATGGAAAACAATATAATGAAATGAAGTATATAAAAAGTATAGGAAATGTCAAGTGTTAAGAGTTTTAAAACCTAAAATCCATTATTAAAAATAAAAAATAAAAAACAAAGTCTAGAAACTATTGTAATATCATCTAGCCTAATATGGTGTAGAAATTGATAAAATAAGTTTTTCATGTTAATCTAACATAATTTTTATATTGAATCTCAAATAAAAAAATAGCGTCACTAGATGTAATATAAAACTAATTTACTCATTCAATGTTAAAATAAAACAAACTAAATTTTTGCATTCAATAAATCAATATACAAACAATTATATAACATCCAATCATATTTCACCTAAGAAAAATCTTATGAATTTTGAAAATTAAAACAAAATATTTTGGGATTCATACTTTCAACATATTTTTTTCCAAAATCTTGCCAATAAAAATCCTAAAATATGAACTTTTAAAAATATAAAATAATTTAATATATTGGGATTGGACACTCTTAGACCTAATACTAGTGCATTCAATATGAGATAATGACAAGGTTCAATATGAGAACAAACGAAGGACATGGTCATAATGTTCCAACAATGGTGATGGTTTCTACCTTCACAATGGATAATCAGCAACAACAAAAATGATGAGAAGAGAAAAATCTCTTATAGAAACAAGACAAATAATGACAACATGAAAAAGAAATATGCATGAAACCTACACATAATTGGGAGACAATTATAATTGATTCGAAATTATCATCACTATATAAAAACAATTTTATGTAAAATTGTCATCATATAGGATATATTATAATAGTTCGAGAACAAATATTGTCATACATTTGAAAAAATAAATTATAAAGTGTCATCAGTCAATATTTCACAACAATTCCCCTAAAACTAATGTTGTATGTGGTCGTCTTTTATAACTTTACATTAGTGTTTCTTTAAAGAAGAAACATTAACAATGATGATTAGAAAAAAAATTCATAAAGCTTTTAAATATTTATGTAATTTAGCCTTGTGAAGAAAAACATCATTTATGTTTATATTTATTTAGAAGAATGTACTCGAACTTATATTCATTTTAAAGCATTAACTTTTGTTTTGTTTAGTAAGTAAAATTCGTGATCATTTGAATTAGAAATTTCGCTTACAACCTTTGCATATATAAAATGTTGTTTATCTATAAATGGGTAAATTCAAATAATACAAATACTTAACTAAAAGTATAAACATATTTGTGTTTTAGCCAAAAACAATTAGGTGCAATGAATACATTTAACTGAGTTAAAAGTAGTAAACAATGAAGTAATTTTGAAACATGAGTGAGTGAGCACGTGGAGAAGCACGTGAGTGCACCTGAATACCAGTGCTCATTCTTCCCAAACATCCCACAAAGAAAGTGGCTATTAGTGAAAAGAAAAAGAAGGGTTAAGAATGATCCCATTCCAAGACAATTCATAAACTTGTCAGAAAATTCATGTCTCAGTTTCATGTTCAATCATTGAAGGCATCTCAGCACATGTGTCTCTCTCCATTTCAGTGGGTGAGATATTATTTTATTTTTTTTCCAATTATTTTAATACAACAAAAAAAAAGACAAGGCAACGTTGTTTTAGGAAAAATTCTTTTTAACAATTTTTTTTTACAACTTTTTTATAATATATATGTAGTGACTTGTGATTGGTCTGTTTCAAATAATTTTTTAAAAATAAATTCAAACAGATTAATAAAGTGATAATACTCATCATCTTGTCCAAAAAATTAATAACATAATATACATTTCCTAATTTCTATAAAAATATATTAATTACAATTGTCGAAAAAACCTACAAATTACATTACATTAATAGTTCCTTTAAAAATAAGAGAGGTGGAAGAAAAAGAGCTTTTTATTAGAAAAAAAATTACTTTTTTATTAGAAAAAATATAAATAAATAATAAAAAGATTTATTTTTCATTGTTCTTCAATTAATCTCTGAATTCCCCTCATTTTTAGTTTATCTCTCTTTTTCATATTTCTTTCTTCCTCTACTTAAACAAACATATAAGGAAAGCAATCCAGAAGTGATCCAATAATTATCCACGTACGATATGTATAATTAATTAAGAACGTAACCGAATGATTTGGTGCTTTATCACTTTAACTAAGATGGGTGCATGATTAAGACTATGATGCTAATTTTTCCTAGATTTGGTGATTAAAGCTAATTACCAGATTAATAATGCTACATTATCGTCCTTTTCTAGACAAACTTTGCATAGTGTATGGTGAAGGTTTGCATCCAAGGGTGCATCTTTATGAACAATGGTTGCTTCTCTTTTTTGTTAATCGTGCATGCCACCAATCACCATATGGGCATCGTGTACCTATCATCCACAATCAATATCATAACTTCTCTAAAGAGTCAAACTTCATATACTTTTCATATGTTTCTTTAATTTGATGTTAAAACTAAAGGTATTGACTTATAAATTCTTCAAGAAAGTTTAAACAAAAAGTTGAAAACACAAACCACGCGTATTCAAACATTAAAAATAGATTGATTGAATTTTGCATGCCGATCTTTACTGATAATTTTTACCTGTGAAAATAATATATTCAACCTAATGTATTTTTAATGTTCAATCTTTATCTACACTAGTGTAGAAAGAGCTTTAGACGTATGTTATTTTGGACTTTTAACATCAGATTCAGATCCGACGTCTTTGTGGGTGACGTTAATCAGACGTCAGACTGGATATACTTGACGTCTATATAGACGTTGGATGTGTATACAATATACGTCTATATAGACGTCGGATGTGTATACAACAGACGTCTATATAGACGTCGAAAAATTCAAAATTTAATACAAACGATTAAAAGATTAATCGTTTGTGTTAAATTTCAAACGGGAACTAAGTTTCACTCAATATTTGATACTTATAATCTAACATGCCAATTATAATAACACAACTAAACTTTATCACATGCATATTCAAAAGCTAATAACACATGCATACCTAAAAGCCAAAAAATGCAAACGCAAAAGCCAATAACATGCATACACAAAAGACAATAACACGCATACAATAAAAGTTTTCAACAAAGAAGCTAACATTTTTAGCAGATTAAAAAAGAAATGGAGGGAAATGGAGGACAACACGACCAAAAATGTAGGCCAAAAAGGGTAAAAAAACATCGCCCAAGAACACGCCACAAACTGCACCAAAACGCAACGAAAACGAATTTTAATCGGTTCAAATGGAAGATATTTCATCAAAGACTAATTTAATCGGAGTAAAAGTAAATTTAAATGGTCCAAAAAAGAGAAAATGCACCTGGAAATGCAATTCCGAAGAGAGAAAACGCGAGGAGGAAGACGATGACCAGTGAGCGTAACTGCTCGCGGGTTCGCATTTTCCAGTATAAGAGCCTATAGACGTCGGGTACTAGGGGGACCGACGTCTATAATAGTATAGACTCGGGGCCCTCACTAATATGACGTCTTTATGATTTAAAAATTAATATTCGCGGGGCATATAAATGTCGGTTACTAGGGGCCCGACATCTATAATCGTATATAGACGTCGGGGGTGGCGGGATCTGACGTCTATATGGCAGAAAAGAATGACTATTCACCTACCTGTCAGGCCTATAGACATCAGTTAGGAGGGGCACGACGTCTATAAGACGTTGGGGGTGGCGAGATCTGACGTCTATATGGCGGAAAAGAATGACTATTCACCTACCTGTCAGGCCTATAGACGTCAGTTAGGAGGGCACCCGACCATCTCTAGGTATGACTTATTTACGAAAATGTCACCGGTCAATAATTTACGTTGGGCCCCACCCTAACTGACGTCTAAGGGGTGACGTTAAAAGTCAATTTTGCACTAGTGTTAAATTATCAGAGTTCATTTTTTGTAGATAGTGTGAGAATTTTTCTTCTTCCTAGACACATGTTGCATTATCTTACATGTGAATAAACATATGAAATAAGTGTACCTTCTTTAATCACCGATAACATTTTTGTTATGATTTATTCTCGTTGAGAAAATGATTGATTTAATGACAAGGTAGAGGAGTCAAGGCTACTCACCCCAATGAAGCTTCACCATTGTGTATGAATTATTCAAATGGTGTATAAAAGTGCAATAACCGAATTTTACTAATAATTTTAGGAAAATCAAAATAATATATTTAAACTAAACATAATTTTAATGTTTAATCACTATGCAAATTTATTAGAGTTCATTCTCCATGTATTATAAGGTAGAGTGGTTAACATTCATTCCTTTCACATGCACATTGCATCATTCTCACCATATACCTGAACAACGGACATAGAACAAGTATATCCTACTAATAAGAAGATTTAAAAGCGAGGGATTGAGATTGAGGCTAATCCGAATCCTTATTAAGTTCCACTAATGCACAAGTGGATATTTATGGATTTTATAAATAATATTTAAGAGTATATGTAAATGTTTAAGATATAAAATTTTAAAAATAAAGAGTTTTAAATTTAGAGATTGAGAGTATATTACATTTGAATGATTTACAATGGCCTATTATTCTTGCTTATCCACATATTATACTGTTCAGTTGATCATTGTTTAAGTTTCAAATTAATTCAAGTACATTCTTAATTAATTTGGGGACGATCTTACAATTAATCAAAGTAGATTCTCAATCAAAAGCACAAGAATCTCATCAAAATTTTGAATTTTAAAGCATAAATGTGAACATAAATATATACTCATTAGGGACATATGGCCACTACTTATAGAGAATCCTCTTTCTAGAAAAAGTTAGGTCAATTATCTCAACCAAGAGGGGGTGAATTGGTTTTTCCTTTAAAAAATTTGTTCTTTAAAAAGCTATTCAAAATCTTTGAAGTTTTCTTGGAATGCAATCAAACAAGAATATGAACAATGTAAAAGAGAAGGAATAGAAAGATCAACACAGAAATTTATACTAGTTCGGTCAAGCCTACATTCAGTCTTCCTTCAACAACCTGAGTTGAAGGAAACCACAATATTGATAGAGGTTTACAAGCAAGAAATACAAAGAACTACCCTCTCAAATGTACTCTCATTTCCCAATTCAATATCACATATAACATAAGACTTGAACACTTCAAAGTCTCAACCCAGAAAGTTATCCCCACTCTTTGTCACTTTATAGAAATCCCAACTCTAAGAACTAGAACTCACAAAGTCTTCTTCCTGGCTCACAACAACAGGGAAACACAATCAACCAGATTGTAGATGAACACTGATCACAACAAAATACACGAGATGTGCAGATTTGATCAGCAATGTGAAAATACTTCAATCTTGCAATAATCTTTATGGATTTCCATCCAATTAAGCAATCTTGATTCTCCAAGAATATCAGAACGCTCCTACAATTAAATCTTAATAACCTAGTTAGTTATGAAAGTGTAAGATCATCAAATCGTTGAGATGCAGAGAGCAATCCATCTATTTATAGATTTTTTAACTCTAACGCAATTTAATCGATTAAGCATTTAATGTAATATGTTAAGCTTTTCTTTCTGCTTTAACAGTTTTACATCTGCATAAGATTTAACATATTAAAATATGTATGCAATCGATTATATAAAACATACAAGCCACAATATTCAAAATATGACCGTTATTGACAGTTATAGCTTTTCAAGAAAATGGTTTTCACTTAAAACGCATTTTAACCGATTAGGAAAGTAATGTAATCGGTTAAGTTCCATACTTAAGCAAATTTGAAAATATTTTCCATTCAAAACACTTCAATGCACTCAGTAATCATGAACTAGCATAACAACATGTTTTAATCGATTATACAATTAATGTAATCGGTTAAAACATAGTTGTTTTGCCTTTAATAAGCATATACTGATATCTGATGAAATTTAACAGATTATCCAAACAGTGTAATCGATTATCTCATGTAGATATGCAATGTGCAATGTGTTTCAACCAATGATTCATTATCAATTAATGAATACATATTCCAAACAGTTCAAGCACAAACACAGATATAATCAAGCAATTGTTTTGCCATTTTATTGCGCAAGAAACTATAAAACATTTCTTTTGTTCATCATCAAAAACTCATATGTGAGATATGGGTTCAACTGTACATAGCTTCCCTTATCAACACTCTCAATACCTAGAGTGACATGTGACCATTAACTAGAAGGAAAAACTCTCCAAAGGGGTGATGACACATGCCATGGACAACTCACTCCTCCTTGTCCACCAAGTTAGATGAAACTTTGACCCATTGGTCAACAAGGCCATAATTCACGTCCCACTTTTGTCAACATTGGGCCTTGGCCCTTTGTTGACTTGAGTGGTTTAAACCTTATTCTACTTGGCCCAAAATACAAGACTCAAGATGGCCCGAAAGAGAGAGTATAGGCCTATCTTCCACATATGACTTCAACTCTTCTTTGAAGTGCTTGGTTATAGCTAAGGGGTATGCCATCAAGACGGGGAACTATGTTGGGTTATTTTATAAATTTGTAATTTTATTTTGAAAGAAGTTTTAAAGAATCATGTAATTGATACAAGTACACTTGAATATTTGTGTTGTACATTAAAAATTGCATTCATTTTATTTAAAGAAAATTATGCTTGATTGAGAAAATTTTATTTTTGACATGTTTAAGTGACTCTTAGAATTGGGATGTTACAACCCGCATCTCTTTCCCATCCTGCCCGACACCTAACTTTTTCCATATGCTCTCCGACAAAGCCTATAATCTACTCGTTGTAAAGGCGATCAGGTCTTCAGATAAATCCATCTTCTGGAAAGTCTTCCAGTAGCGGATATTGATCGAGCTTCCTTGGTCTATCAAAACTTTGTTTACTCTATACTGAGCGATCTTGGTCGTGATGACCATGGGATCATCTTGATCGGGGCCTGGTGCTTTGAAGTCCTCATTCGTGAAGGTTATTGGCAATATGGACTTAGGCTTTCATTCCACTAAGTGGACTATCTTCAAGCTTCTGAGGTGCCTCTTTCGAGCAGATGATGAGGACTCGTCGCCAGTAAATCCTTCTAAAGTGGTGATTTTGTGACCGCATAAAAGACAGTCACGACTCCCACTTCTGCTCCTACTTCGGTGCCTAGTCACTCTTTGGCACTTGGCGTGAGGAAGGTACCTCTTAAGACTCCGTCTGGGAGGTGAGCTCCTCTCAGGCCAATCGATCTTGATGTATTTCTAGATGTGACCCACCCAGATCAACTCTTTTATCTTATCTTGGAGGGTAGTACATTCCTTTGTTGTATGCCCCAAGTTTTGGTGATATCGATAGTGGTACTTCTTACTGTCGGCATTTCTTGAGGTCAGCTTCCTCTTGATGGGCAGGAGAATGTTTACACTCAACGCCTCTTCCAAGATTCTCGCCCACAGCGCATTTAAGGGGGTGTACTAGTGGAACCGTAGCCCTAGAGGAAGATCCTTCGGTCGAGATTCGTTCCCCTTTTTCTGCTACTGCTTCTTTCGGTACTCCTGCATGTTCTCCACCCTCATAAACTCAATAGCTCTCTCCCTAGGCTCATCCATATTCTTTGTTGGCTTCATACAAAGACTATCTGTGAAGGGCCCAACTCTCAAGGTCATGACAACGTGATGCAAGGCAAACTCCTAACTCAAGTCTTTGATTTGCCGAGCAGTCTTGTTGTACCAATCCATGAAGGATCACAAAGACTCGTCCTTCTCCTGCTTGATGTTAATCAAAGCTAGAGTGGTTAGATTTTATGTTCAACTCGTAGCAATCTGCCTACCAAACAGGGAATGCATGGTTGAGACGTTGTCTATGAAATTAAAGGGTTGAGAGTTGAACCACGCCAACATTTTTCCCTTCAAAGACAAGGATAAGGCCTTGTATCACACAGGGTCACTCGCCGTGTAGAATGCCATCAGGTTGTTGAACATTCTCGAGTGCTCGTCGGGGCCTGATAACCCGTCATAATTGTCGAAGGTAGGAGGTGTCCACCGCTCATGCATGGGCATCTCCATAATTGCTAGGGTGAATGCAACAAACCGGCTTTGTGAACTGTTTATATCGAGGGAGCTCCCTTACTGGCTCTTGTACTTCCTTCCTGGCTCTTGTACTTCCTTCTTGGACCATCTTAGTTGGTCCTTCTGCTTGTGTTCAACCTTGGCTGACTAAGACTGCCCAACACAGAATGTTAGGTCATCTACTCCTAGCAAGTGGTCGTGTTCTCGACCCTTAAAGCCGTCAGTTCTTCCTCATGCCTTCTTTGCATCTCTTGCATCTAACGATGCATCTTCCTTATTAACTCCATAGGATCCTACTAAACGCCTAACTCTCTTAGTGTTATTGTGCTCATGTTCCTTGTGGACATCATTGGGTTGTCTTTTGAATCCTCAGGCCCCATAGTGGATGCCAAAATGTTTCAGTTATGGGTCGAGGTCAATTATCTACTATGTCATGTGTGTCTTGAATATCCTAGATGTCTACTCGTTAAACACTGAGAAGTTACCTGCAGAAGGTACTCTGATTCTTAAGTCAATAAAAAATTTGGTCGTTCAAGCAATTAATGCATATTAAATGCAATCGTCTACCTCTTTATCCCAAACATGTATTTATAGTTTTCGGAATGAACTTCGAATAATTATGATTTAATTATGGTCTAATTGTTAATAATCACACTTTATTTTAAACTAATTGACATTAGTGGTAATTTTGTGGTATTCAAACCGTTCAGTCCGTTAATAATAATTGATCGTCTAATCATTCGTTTATAGCTGACTATTGAATCATGCAGTACAATAATTATTAAATAATTACTATAAATATATAGATTAAGAACATTATTAAACAATTGATTTTGCAATTATAAAGGAGATGAGAACCTTCCTTTAATTAATAGTTTCCGAAAGGACATTAGAACCAAACGATGGATTCCTCCAAATAAGTCAAACAACAGCATGAACTAACGACATTGCAATGGACAAGAATACAAAAAATTAATGGGGAAAAGGTAGGCATTTTTTGATTGGATAAAGTGATATTTGATTAAAAAGTGGATCTTTTAGATAGACATGTGAAATAATTAAAATGTGTCCGGAATATTAGTCTCATTGTCTTAGTTATGGAATAATAGCCTCTAAAACTTGGTGTATGCCAACTGGGGTCACACACTCAGATAGATAGATAAAAGCAATAACTCACACAATCAAGGCAATGTTAGCGCTGCAAAGAACAAGCGTTAAATACAGGCCTAATCACATCATGGTTGGTGGTTGATGGGTTACCCACTTTCATATATATATATATATATATATATATATATATATATATATATATATATATATATAACAACTCTAACCAAATAATAGACTTATTGCTTATTTTATATCACAGGTCGCATCAATTTATTTTATGAGATAAATCATAATATATTATTAAGTACAAAGAAATTTATCATGATTATCATTTATAACTTTTATCCTGCTCAATTTAATAATTTATATAAAGATTTATTGTATAAAAATAATTTCACATGAGATTTATATTTATTTATATATTTTAAATTAGTTTTATTTTTAGTTAATGTAGAATTTTTAATATATAAATAAAAATATGAGGAAAAGTAATTAGTAAAATATTTTTATTTGAGGAAAGATATACCAATGTGAAAGAATTATATACTGGGAAAACAAAAGATGATTAAAATTTCAAGAATGAAAAGCTTCTTATATTAAATACAAATGAAGAAGTTAAGCAATATATATTAAATAAAAAAATTACAAATCTATTATCTTAAACTTTTAAATTTAAAATAATAACATAGTCTTAAATTTACTCATAACTCTTTAATATTAAATCTCTCGTGTCCTTGATTAAACTTCTTTATTTTGTGAAAGGAGTAGCTAAGCTTTGAATTGCAAATATACTAGAAGTAGTAAATGATTTTCTTTCTGGTATTAATATTTTTTCAAAGCTTGCAACAATAAATATTTGCTCATTGAATGAATCACAAAAGGTGTGTTTGGGAAAGAGCTGTGTTTAACGTACCCCAACTCAAAGATAAAACTACATTGAAATGTATGGTTCTTCTCCATATTTAATATGAAAAATATTTTTTTAATTATTTTTTGATAATTTTTTTATAATTATTTATATGATAGTTTATGATTGATTTGCTTTAAATATACTTTCTCATAAAAAAAAATGACAATTATAAAAAAAATGTTAAAATTGAGGCTTTGGCATAAAAGCAAAAATGATTGACATGTTTGTCTGAAGAGAATAATAATTACTGTTGTTCCTAAAAAGCCATGCATGGAGCATTTTAATATGTACCTTTTAGATTTAGTTTCTCCTCTCACTCATCACTTTTGCCTTCGAAGGAAAGTGAACCCAACAAACAACACATAACACTTCCATTAGCCCACACTCTTCCACCTTCTTCATTATTTTTCTCAATTCTGGATTTTAACTTCTAATAAAATATTTCACTCTTCACAAAATTTTAAAAAAGGATGATTAGGTTAAGCGTGTTTTCTTATATGAAATAGTTAAAATACAACTTCTTAGTCATGTAAAAAGAGAAAAGTAGCAATTCGAATGCAAATTTGACTCCATTTTATGTTTACTATGGAACAAATTATTTATATATATGTTAATTTTAAAAAATCGTTATGAACGGGTGAATATTAAGAGGTATAGAATAGTTTTGGTTCAAATTTTACAACCGGAAATAGATGTTATTGATGATTAAAAAATATATAAAGATACAATTTATTCATATATTTTATTCACTTGTAAGATAAAAATGGTGTAATATTCGAATGAGGAAAAAAGAAATTCACTTACATTACTTTACTTTGCATAAAAATTAGACATTAAAACTATATATACATAGATGATTTAAATTGAATGCTATGTAAGTTTAGTGAAACGTTTGTGATGCTATATAAACGGTAATATGACTATGTATCAAGTATATTGTAAAAGGAAATTTCAAGGAGGAGTTTCTTATATGGTTTTAAATTGTATATTATTGATGTAAGGATTTAATATTAAGGTGTTTCTAATCTCATGAAATCACAGGAAAATAATAGAGGGATGAGTAGTGTTTTTAAAATTCTTTTGCAAAACAGCGTTTAATAGATTATAAAAGATATATAATTTAAATAGGATGATTAGACACTGGTTTTACAAAGTGCGTATATGAAAAACGTTTCAAAGAGCAAATCAACAAAGCATAAATTTTATACTAGTTCACTCAACCTTAGCTACATCTAGTTTTCCCTTAAGAATTCTTAATAGGTTCCACTAATCTTCAAGAAGATTACATAAGTTTTACCTTTCCAAGTTTATAACAAGTATTCTCACAACTTCTAGTTCACCTACTCAACACGACTAGTCCGAGTTTAACCACTCCTGATATACAAGTATTCTAACCACTTATGGTTCAACCTTAGACAACTCGTCTACACTATTTAACTCAACTAAGCTAAACACCAAGTTTTTAAATTCTCTTTAGAATATACAACACATTCAGTGTTATGAGCAAATACAAACTGATAACTCTCAAAGAAAGGATAGAAATAAAACAAAGAAATATGAGATTTCGCTAAGGTTTTTTTTTCTCTTAGAAAATATAGCTTTAAATAGTGTATAAGCACATTAAGCTTGTTTTAGCATTCAAATGATCTCTATATTATCCTTCTTGTCTTCTCTTCAAGCTTCCTTTTATTTATAGATTTTCTTAAGAAATGACTGTTAGACAGGGAGGTTGACGTCATGTAGAGCAGATAGCCTTTTGGTGAGAAGTCAAACTCAAACCTACTTTGTAGAGATAAAGTGATTTGTCATAGCTTTTAGCAAAACATAGCTTATCGATGTGTCAAAATAGAAGTCTTGAAGGAAAACATTCCCAAAATGTTCTTCATATCTCTCAATATATTTTTCTTGGATGTAGTGATTCTGATCAAGTCTTTCTGCTTTTGTGATCTTCACAAATATCAAGAACAAGGTATACAAGCATCGAAGCCTTTTATCATACATGCATTAAATATTTTGAACGTTGATAAGCATTATGTTGTATTACATGTTTAAAACATTCTATCATTTGTCATTTCATTAGTAAATGCATTGTTTAATAAAGCATTTAACATATATATAATCATCAGATGGTGTAAAACATTATATGCTTTATCAAAAGTTGTTTGAGATAAGCAACATTTAGCGGTCTTTTGTTAGACGGTACATTTCATAAGACGCTTGCTTGAATTAACATTGGCTTTTAATAAAACATATTTTATGCTTTAGTGTTATCATTGAGATAAACGCTTATGTTCATAAAATGCTAGCTTGTAAGACGTTGTTCATTTGGGTATTTAGATGTTGTTCGTAACACATATCGTCTATTAGATGATTCATTAAGAAAGACACTTCCTTTTATTATACACTATTTATGAAACTTTGTTCATAAGACAATATATTCTAGAAAACGTTATTATAAGCTTGTTTTCGTCTACAAAAGATGTTCCAAAATAATTTTCTCTTAGACGCTATTTCTTTAAAATAACCTTTCATACACAACAATATTTTGTTTAATGTTTTTGTTCAACTTCAAAATTTGAGATGCTAGACGGTCTAGTCTCTAGGTGATCTTGTCTTAACATCTCAAGTAGAGAAGGGTAGGGTATGTGGTGAGAGGAGCAGAAGGTCATAGTCTAGGGGCTTTACCTTGGCCTAAGACATTAAAGGACTAACTTTGTGTGTGATAGAGTGAAACTCATTGACAATGACTCATAGAGTAGTAGAGATCACCACAAATGCATAACCCGCCATAGTTCTACATCAATACATGTATCCGGATAGTCAAGTTTAGAGTTACTGTTTGTATGCTTAGGAATAGTTTGATTCACTTGTGTTTAATTGTTATGTTCTTAACTCAATTGTAAGTATGTTCTTTGGTAAAATTAGTTTACCCTTCTATCTTTGTTTGTTTGTGTTGTGTGTGTGTGCTTTTTTTTCTTGTTTGATATGATCACCTTAATAGTGCGAACATATGAGAATATTTCGGTTGAGCAGGTGCTTAGTGGTGTTGGAGCAAAAACCTAATTTAGGATGTTACTTTTTATGTTTATATGATATTTTGTAAGACTATGATATTACACTTTTATTTTAGCGTGATAAAACTCTTAATAAATTAGAATTATATATATATATATATATATATATATTTATTTATTTATTGTGTTATAGTTACGTTAGATAACTGTAATAACATTTATATATATATATATATATATATATATTTTCACATAGTTAACTGTTTTCTATATATTGAATGTGTGATGATTCTTATAATAGTTTTAATACTATTAAAACAAGATGTTATATAACCCACAAACTAAATAAATTAACTCAAAATAACCCAAATCAATTTAAGATAAATGATTTTACAAACTAGTGTAATTTTTTTTTCTATGAACTATATAACCAACCAAACCTATTTTTACTACTTATAACAATACATAGTTTTTTATTTCATATCTATATTAGACAGAAAAACTCAATAAGAAAAAGACAAAAGAATAAAAAGAGCATGAATTATTTAAAACTCCCTCCACTGTTCTACAGTCACTATCACTACTGAACTTTGACTTTATTAATGGAAAATTTGAAAAAGAAAAAAAAAATGAGAAAAAAAGGTGAGACGAAGGGATTCAATGAATATTTGGTACACTATGTAATTTACTTTATATGAAGTATGAAATGAGATTCAAAGTTTTATTTGATGATGTGTGTGGCCCTCGTTCAAAACTCTTCGTTAGTGGATAAAATTAAACAAATTGGTGATGTCATTTTCAAGATCAACAAAAGCATATGGTTATCCTTTGTTATGGTCTCAAAATTTAAATTATTAACAAATTTACCCTCTTTGGATAATGCAAGCATCACTACTATTCTATGGTTTGCAATTATTGTAGGGTCTTAGACCACACCAAAATATTGCTCCTTTTTTTTCCAATTGGACCACTTATTCATCCCTCTCTTTATGTTAGATAAATATATTATTAATAAAATTAAAAATTTTAATGGAATAAACTTAAATCCAACATTTGAATTTAAGATATTACTAAAAAAATTAACAAATTAAAAATGCAAAATTGAGAAATGTATAATTTGTAAGTTTTCTATGAATAAAGAATGAATAATGAAAATTTTAGATAAGAAACCAAGGGTAGCCTAGAGTCATATAGTTTAGCTTATAAATAAGTTATTGGAATAAATAAGTCAACATATAGCTTAGATTTAGAAGAAATGAAAACAAAAAAAATTGATTTGAAAGTATAGTCACTAGTGCATTTAACGTTACCCTTTAGACGTTTAATCCTCAAATATCTAACGTGACCGGTGGCATTATCCGTAAATAAAAAAACTATTTAAACGTCGGCTATGAGGGAGTCCAACTTCTAAAGCCATTTAGACGTCTATTGTGGGGGAACCGACGTCTATAGACATCTATTATGGTGGGAACCGACTTCTAAATCCTTAGCCCAGAAATCTAAAAAGTCACTTTTTGATTGCATTTAGACGTTTGATCCCGCCACTCCGACTTTTAAAGCTATTTAGACGTCTGTTGTAGGGGAAACCGACGTCTATAGACGTTTGTTATGGAGTGAACCGACTTATAAATACTCAGTCCAAAAATTTAAAAAGTCACTTTTTGACTTCATTTAGACGTCTGATCCTGTCACTCCGACTTCTAAAGTCATTTTAGACCTCTGTTGTGGGGGGAATCAACGTCTGTTATGGGAGGAACTGACTTCTAAATGTCTGCATTAAAACACTGCGAACGCGAGGCAGCAATTACGCGCACTCACTGTTCATCATCTTCTTCGCGTTTTCTCTTCACAGGTTATGTTTTTCAGGTTCATTTTCTCAGTTTTGCACCGTTTAAAATTAATATTACTCCGATTACATTACTCTTTGATGAATTATCTTTCATTTGAACCGATTAAAATGCGTTTTCGTTGAGTTTTTGTGCAGTTTTGCTCATGTTCTTGGGCAGCGTTCTTGGGTGGCTATTTCTTGCGTTTTGCACTCCTCTAATTTCCTCCACTACATTTTTAAAACCATCCATTACAAAAAATAAACGTACAATTCATTCTCTTCAACTAAAATATAAAGTTGCAAACTTGAATCACCATGAGGCAGGAGTAACTCGAAAGGCCTCAAGCGGAGAAAGATCCAATCAAATACGATGACGTTTTAAACGTCTGACCTATATAGTTCGACGTCTATATAAATGTCTGACTTATAGAGTCCGACGTCCCATTAACGTCACCCATAAAGACATCGGATTGAAATCTGACGTTAAAAACTCAAAATAACAGACGTCTAAAGCCCTTTCTCCACTAGTGAGTGTTATTATTAAGTAGATATTTATTAAAGTTTCATAAAGAAAAAAATTTAGGAAATTGTTTATAAAGATGAGTAGTTGATTGGAGTATTTTCATCAATACTTCATACTTTTTTTTAAACATCTGTGCATCTTGAAATAATTTCTGTTTTTTTCTTTACAAAAGTTATATATTGAATAATAAAATATTTTTTTGAATATTTGTGAATCTGAAACTTGAAATACTTAATCATACTAGATGTAATTGTGTTTTCGTTTATATATATATATATATATATATATATAATATGCTTTTTCTAGAAGAAAGTGATATCTAATAATATATAGGCTGTTGAAAATTAAAGACAATACATAAATATAAAAATGAATACATAATTCAAACTTAGATTTTAAGAAATAAAGTATAAAATGCAAAAATATAAATGATTAGTCATTACTATCGTTTAAATACAATAAATATTACATAACGATAAAATCATAAATTTTTGAAGAAAAATAAAATATAATAAAGTTTTCACATTGAGAAAAAAAAAACGCAACTTCATAAGGTTGATAAAGCATAATAAGTATTTAAATTTCTTATTACAAAATACATTTTTTTTTTAATTTAAGTTTTCGAATAATTTTTGGACAAAAAAATATAAAAATTTCAGTAACACATTATGATAATATATTAAGAAAATGTATTATTTGAGCCACTAATTTCTATTAAATATGTGAATTCCATTTTCTTTTTTTTTCTTGAACTGGAAACGAATAATTCTTTTTATTATTTATGTTCTTATGTTCTAGAACCTTGGCTACTGGTATGTATTGCTTCACTTGCCTTCCAAGTGAATCTTGAAATCATTAGGTAGGAGAGGAACAAGGAAATCACACACTATATATATATATATATATATATATATATATATATATATATAATTATCAAAATATATCTAGTTGGATTAAGAGAATAATTAATTTCTTCAGTTAAACTAATGGCTGCATTAAACAAGTTCATAATTTTTGTTTACAATAACTGAGTTATAATTTAATCAGTGTGTGAAATCATGTGTTATATATATATTTTTTTCAAGACCAATGAAAAGGTAATAAAAACATAAAACTATAAATATGTTTATTAATTATTTAAACTTTTAAAGTCAATCACACAAAATTAGCTAAAAATAACTTCTTCTAAGTTCATATAGTATACTAAATTTCAAACCATGTGTTATTACAAACTATTTTTACAACTTCATATATTTAATTACAGAATAAATTACAACATATGAAAAACTTGATTAACACCGTTTTGAAAACTAAAATTATTTAATTTTAATATTTTTTAAAAGTTACATTTTAACATTATTTACGTATATATGTTAATATTTATAATTATTATAATTGATTGTAAAATAATTTTATAATAATATAAATGATATTAAAATATTGTAAAAAAAATATTTTGAAAATATCATTATTTTTTAAATTTTGAACTAGCACCTTTAGATTAAAAAAAGTTAAAAATTAAAAATTATAAAATTAGAACCCTAACAGCTGTTTAGACCTAGTTTTGTAATTTGAACTCCTGCTCAGTTCAGTTACCCAATACAACTGTCAGCTTTATTTACTTCCACTCACTCAAACACACATCACTACATTTTCCTTTTATCTCATAATTTCATTTTCATTTATTTTTAATTAATCAATAAAATAACCATATTTTTTATTGGTGGCTGAAATAACACCCCTTCTTCCACTATCAGATCCCAACAGTTTTCTGAACGTTTCAGTACTGACTTGACATCTCTCAGCCCTCACCTGAAAGATTTGAATTTCTGGACATACAACACAACTATCATCACCTACTATCACGACAAAAAAACCATAATTTCGATTTTATTTTATTTATCCCACGAACAACACAACATCACACAATCATTTTGTGTTTTTTTTTCTTTCAAATTTCGTTTTACAATCAGAAATGGGAAAGGAAAATAGTACAACAACAACGACAACAGCAGCTAGTTCCTGCTCTTCGTTATACCGTGTCTCTCCCATCTTTCTCTCTCTGTCTTAAAAGGCTTTGATTCACAGCCCAACAGACCACAATACCTTCTCAAAGTCTTATTCTTTTTCTCCTTCTTCTCACTGTTCAAACCTCCTGACTCACGTTCCAGTTTTAGAAACCCGTGTTTTATTATTCATGCGACAAGTTTGAAATTGAACCGATTTTTCACCATCCTTTGAAGTTCTCATCATTTGCCTACACAACTTATTTTTGTTCTATATTTTTATTTGTTGCACCAACAGGGATTTGAATCTCAAAAGTCTGTCTTCAATTTTGCGGCTTTCGGCAATGCAGCGGCGAAAGTCGAAGTGGGGGTGGTGAAATTTCTATCGGGTTGCAAATTTGGGTTCAAAGTTGATAAATTTCTGCGGTTTTCGTTGGTGGGGTGGGGGAAACTATGGTGTTGTCGGCTTCGCCATGTTCCTTGGCGAGAAGCTCGCTGGAGGAGATGCTGGATTCACTTCGGCGGAGGGACGAGGAGGAGGAGAAGAAGAAGGACGCGCCACCGGCCTTGCCTCCGAGGCCGACCTCGCGTGCAAGGCTTCCTTCGGCACGGCGGTCGCTGCCAAACGATTTTAAGGTCAGCGGCAGCGAGCGCCGTGTCGTGCTGGAGAACGGAGTTGCTACTAATGAGGAGAGTGAAATGAAGGAGATGGATTTGGGGCAGAAGAGGAGAAAGTGTGGTTTTGGAAGCAAGAGGTTGAAGAAGGACGTGGAGTCTCCTTATTTGGGAATTTCTTCCAGTGATTCATCCGGGAAGGTTTGGGAATTGGATGGTGATGATAGCATATCTTATTTCATCAGAAAGGTAACTTGTAATTAAATTGGGAGAATAGTGATTGATTCCTGGTTTACAATATTTGAAGTGTGATGTTGATTAATGCTAAATGCATGTTTATAAACAGCTATTTTGTAGAAAAAGTAATTCATAATTTTTTGAAAGAATTTGAGAATTTGAACAAAATGAGTGAAAATTTCTCTCAATGATGCTGCATTAATGGCTCAACATTATTCATATATAGAAAGAACAAATTGTTTAATTCAAATGGAAAATTTGATAAAAGGAAGTGGTTGTTTCTACAAAATAAGTTAAACCCCGATGGTTTTGATCTTAGTTCTTGTTTTTTTTTTTCTGTGTTTTTGATTTTGGAAGGATTTTTTATTGTCTTGTATTGAATCCCGTTTTAAAATTTGCCTCGGAAGATATTTTGTCTGTGGTTATTTTGTATTTCAGTTATGAAACTGTACTTCTTGTTCTGTCTTTTAATATGATTGCTGTTGACTGAGACATTGTTAATGGTATGTGATGTGCTTTTCTGTTAAATTTGCTTTCGGTTTTTGGTTGTTTTCCCAGAAGCTTCGTGTTTGGTGTAGGCAACCAAGCGGGCAGTGGGAACTAGGAATGGTCCAGTCAACTTCAGGAGAGGAAGCATTCGTTTCACTCTCAAATGGAAATGTAAGTTTCTATGGTTTTTGTGTCTTTGGAAGTTAATGTGTAATCTTGAATATGGAAGGTTATAGGCTGTTTGTGCCATTAACTTGTTCTCCAGGTTATGAAAGTGGACAGGTCAGAGATTCTACCAGCAAATCCTGATGTTTTGGAGAATGTGGATGATCTAATTAAACTTTGTTATTTGAACGAACCGTCGGTTCTTCACAATCTTAAATTAAGATATTCTCAGGGGATGATTTATGTATGTATGCCTGCTGCTCTTGCTTTTTCTTCTGAGTAATGTGATATCCTTTTACATATCTTCCTATTAATCCTTGTAATATATAAAGGATGTTTTAGTTATTAAATGAAAGGTAAATGTAAAATGTCTTGTAAACAAAAAATACTTTTCCATCACTATCCTTTCTTAGTAAGTATGAGGACTAATGGGAAGGTGTTACATGTGGGTTCAGAATTATTCTTTTCTTTTACTCCTATGATAATGTATATGCTCTCATGTGCTGCTTGTGCTTTCTGAGTGTGTAGAGTAAAGCAGGGCCAATTTTAATTGCACTCAATCCTTTCAAAGATCTTCAGATGTATGGAAATAAATATGTCTCAGCCTGTAGCCAGAGAACTATGAATGGTCCTCATGTTTATGCTACGGTAGATGCAGCTTATAACAAGATGATGAGAGGTTAATGAAATTATCCCTTTCTCTCTCCTTCTTCACAATCTTTGTGTTGTACTGGAATGACATTTATAAAGGTTTTCTATTTCTTTTTGTATCTTACAGATGAAGTAAATCAGTCCATTATCATAAGGTCAGCTCCTTTCTGCATTTAGTGGCTCTGTTTTGTGCATGAGAGTCCTGAACTCGTCAGCATTGGATTGCATAGTAATAATAAGATATGGTCGCTGGTGTACTTGTTAATAATCATTGTTAGAAATTTGTTTGCAGTGGTGAGAGTGGATCTGGGAAGACAGAAACAGCTAAAATTGCAATGCAATACTTAGCTGCTCTTGGCAGTGGTGGTAATTGTGCCATAGAAAATGAATTTCTTCAGATAAATCGTATTCTGGAGGCTTTTGGGAATGCGAAAACATCTAGGAATAACAACTCTAGCAGATTTGTGAGTATATATATACTTTTCCCCACAGTATAATGAAACTTATTTTTGCTATTGTTTTATTATTGAAGGCTATGCAGCACTTTTGGATCATGTTTAAAGTTGAGCTGTTTAATTGATATGCATTTTAATTGGTGCAGGGAAAGTTGATCGAAATTCACTTTGGCTCCACGGGTAAAATATTTGGGGCTAAAATTCAAACCTGTAAGCATGTTCAAGTTATATATGTTACTGCAGAAGTGCTTATTTATGATCTCCATTTCTTATGCAATTACTGAGTCGGTTTATTTTCATGGCTTTGTTTGTCATATCCAAAACCCATATGCTAACTGGAACAGTATTGTTGGAAAAGGTAATTTGTGATGCCTTGTATGAGCTAAGAGTGAAATAATTAGGTTTGTTTTCTCTGACTTCTGAAATAACCATGCTATTTGAGCAGTCCAGAGTTGTTCAACTGGCCCGTGATGAGAGATCATATCACATATTTTATCAACTTTGTGCTGGATCTTCATCTGATCTTAAAGGTATATTTTCTATTCAATGTACCAACATGTTGGTATAATTGTATACTTTTATATCACATAATCATTTCTTGCATGACAATTGTTTTGCAATGTGTGGTTATTTGCAATGTTTTGAAGGACAACAATCAGTCTCAACCTTGATAGTCAAGTAGCCCACACTTTTGTACATTCTGAAAGAATTTAAGATTAAATATGTTTTTGGTCACTAATAAATTATCAGATTTTGGTTTTGGTCCCTTTTGATTTTTTTGAACTGTTTCATCCCTAATAAAGTACTTTAGTTTACTGACTTAAGAGTTATCTAAACCATTTTTGGGACTCAGGGTAATTAGGTTAAATGGAAATTGATATATTTATTACAAAGAGATCAAACAAGATATATACAGGAGACCTAAGCTATTTTAGGAAATATAATAACTATATTCTATTCTAGGATCCCTTGATTTATGGGATTGTCCCTATTTATTCAAATCTGTACAGATAACAATAAAATATATACTTGTAATGAAATACACAAATTTCCTAATTTATTCTCTCCTAAAATACTATTTGATTTCCCACACTCCCCCTCAAGCTGGTGAATAGGTGTTTTCCATTCCCAGCTTGGATACAATCTTCTCAAAATTGTGGCAGCCCAGCCCCTTGGTAAGAATGTCTGCAATTTGATCTTGAGAGGACACATATGGAGTGCATATCAAGCCACTATCAAGCTTTTCTTTGATGAAGTGTCTCTATACTTCAATATGCTTTGTTCTATCATGCTGCACTGGGTTGTGGGCTATGCTGATTGCTGACTTATTATCACAATAGAGCTTCATAGGTTCTTCCCATTTTATCCTCAAGTCTTCTAAGATGATTTTAAGCCATAGCAACTCACATATACCTTGTGCCATGGCTCGGAATTCCGCTTCAGCACTGGACCGAGCCACTACACCCTGCTTTTTGCTTCTCCAAGTCACAAGATTTCCTCCAAGAAAGGTACAATATCCTGTAGTTGACATCCTATCCACAATTGACCCTGCATAATCAGCATCAGTATAGGCTTCAAGCTTCACATTACCATTCCTTTTGAATAGAATCCCTCTTCCTGGAGTTCCTTTAAGGTACTGTAAAATTCTGTGGGCAGCTTGTAAATGGGTCTCCTTTGGGCTATGCATAAATTGGCTAATTAAACTCACTGCATAGGCAATATCTGGCCTGGTATGAGACAAATATATAAGTCTGCCCACTAATCGCTGGTACATCTCTTTTTCAACAGCAACGTCTTCTTCTGCATTTCCAAGCTTTATGTTTGGTTCTAATGGGGTACTAGCAGGTTTGCAAGCTGCCTTGCCAGTTTCCTTGAGCAAATCAGTGATATACTTCTGCTGGGATATAAATATCCCTTTCTTGGAGTGGGCAACTTCAATTCCCAAAAAATATTTTAGTTTTCCCAAGGTCTTGATCTCAAATTCCTTGCCCAAGCATTGGCTCAACAATTGCTGCTCTTCTTTATCATTTCCAGTTAATATTATGTCATCCACATACACCAATAATATTGTTACTCCCCCTGACTTGGAGTGTTTAAAGAACAAAGTATGGTCCCCTTGGCTTTGTTTGTAACCTAGACCTGTCATAACTTTAGTAAACCTGCCAAACCATGCACGGGGGGACTGTTTTAGCCCATATAATGCCTTTTTCAGCTTGCAAACAGTGTTGGTAGCAACGTCTCTACCGTATCCCGGAGGTATCTCCATATAAATTTCTTCTTCAAGGTCTCCATGTAGGAAAGCATTCTTAACATCAAATTGTTCCAAGTTCTAGCCATAATTGGCAGCAAGAGACAATATCACCCTAACTGTGTTCATTTTGGCAACCAGAGCAAAGGTCTCCAAATAATCAACTCCATAGGTTTGGGTGAACCCTCTGGCAACTAGTCTTGCCTTATATCTCTCAATTGATCCATCAGCCTTGTATTTCACTGTATAAACCCACTTACATCCAACTGGCCTCTTTCCTATTGGTAAGGTGACTAACTCCCAGGTGTTGTTCTTCTCTAATGCCTCCATCTCTACATCCATGGCTTGCCTCCATTTTCTGTCAGACAATGCCTCAGATAGGGTATTAGGTAGAAGTGTAGTGTTTAGGTTTACTAGGAAGGCTTTATGGGTAGGAGAGAAATTTTCAAAGGACAGGTAATTTGAGAGAGGGTAGAGTGGCTGTTTAGTGCATTTTCTTGGCCCTTTTCTAATGGCAATTGGGAGGTCAAGATCATTTTGGGTTTCAATTTCAAGATCATTTTGGGTTTCAATTTCAGCTTGCACAGCTGGAGAAAAAATTGTTACCTCTTTTTGTGGATTTGAGTTGGATTCTTGAACATTGCTTGATCCTGGAATGGCCTTAGTCTTCCTTGAGTATACCAGCTTCTTACCAAATTTTCCAGCTTCAACATCTCCTTGATCAGCTTCACAATTAATTTCACTTTCTTGACCTATTTTACTTGGTACAACTTCAATTTGATCTAGTTTAGGTTCAAATATCAAGTCTGGAAGAATGGGAAAACCAGAATTACTACTTTCCTTATCTTCCCTGAAACTCTCCCCCGGAAGATAAGGTTGATGGAAATAGCCCTCTTGTTCATTGAAGGTAACATCCCTAGACACAAAGAATTTTTTGGATGGGGGGTGGTAGCATTTATACCCTTTCTGAGTGAGTGAGTAACCAACAAAGACACATTTTAAGGCTCTAGGATCAAGTTTCCCCCTGTCTGTACTATGAATATGGACATATGAGATGCACCCAAAAACTCTTGGTTTAAGATTATTTGTAGTGGATAGGTTTGGATAGAAAGACGACAAAGCTTCCATAGGGAATATAATAACTAAATGGAAATTGATATATTTATTACAAAGAGATCAAACAAGATATATACAGGAGACCTAAGCTATTTTAGGAAATATAATAACTATATTCTATTCTAGGATTCCTTGATTTATGGGATTGTCCCTATTTATTCAAATCTGTACAGATAACAATAAAATATATACTTGTAATGAAATACACAAATTTCCTAATTTATTCTTTCCTAAAATACTATTTGATTTCCCACAGGGACAAAACAAAATAAAAAATCTATTTGGGATGAAATTTTTTTAAAAACTATTAGAAACCATAATAAAACCCAATAATTTATTTTTGATAAAAAACATATTTAATCTAAGAATTATGTGTTTTTTATGGTAAATGACTTCTCATTTTGTGATATATTTTTTGGGGTTTACCTAACCTTATGGTTACCATTTTGCAGTGTACATACTTACATCATAAGAACAACGCATCATGTGATTTTATTCTGTGTTGATACGACAAAAAAATTTCTATAAAAAAGAAACTGTTCAAAATAACTATATCACTATTTTGGGGCAACTAAATTGCTCAATTACCACACTTCTGCTCTTCCCTCTTTAAATTCTATAAGCTAATGTTTATATATTTAGTACACATTAACTGGCATCAATTTCTGCATTTAAAATTACATTATCATTGCAGTGTATTTTCTTGATCAAACAATTGAATTTACAAATATTTTGACTGATGTAAAATCATTTTCTTTTTCTGTGCAGAGAAGCTGAATCTTAGAGCAGTAAGTGAATATAAGTATCTAGTTCAGAGTGATTGCATGTCAATTGATGGTGTTGATGATGCCAAAAACTTTGATCAGCTGATGGTATATGACTTGACAGTTGGTTTGGTTTACAATAAAACTCTTTAACTTTGTCAATATTCCCCTAAAGATCTCATGTTATTTCCCCGTGGCATATGCAATATCCCTAGGAAGCACTGGATGCAGTTCGAGTGTGTAAAGAGGATCAAGAGCTGATCTTTAAGATACTTGCTGCAATACTATGGTTGGGAAATATATCATTCCAATTAGACAGAGAAAATCACATTGAGGTTGTTGAGGATGAAGGTAAGATTGGTAGAGAATGTAGCCTGCCCTTAATTCCACCGTACAATGTTTTATGTATGTTAATTTGGTGTCATTGAGCTCTCACTCAAAGCAGACTAGGAATCACCTGGATTCTTTGTCATGCTATATCCTATACAGTGCATAAATTATGTTTTGGTTTTTATTGTGTTGGTAAGGAATTTGTAGCAGTTCAGTTTTACTGATTGAATTATTAACTCTAGAAGGCATATATATAATGTATTTTACTTACAACTAATGAGTAAGTTCAATTTATCTAAATAATCTAATTCTTTTGCAGCTGTAAACAGTGCTGCCCAGCTCATGGGTTGCAGCTCCCAGGATTTAATGACAGCATTATGTACCCATAAAATCCAAGCTGATGAAGATACTATTGCAAAAACTTTGACATTGAAGCAGGTGTGTTACGTATTTGAACATTTCATTGTTCCTTTTTCTTTATGTCTGTCTGGGTTGGTGGAGTAGAGCATACGGGAAATGTGTGAAAGGCAAGGAGTTAATCTTGGCCATACATGAATGGTTGAGATTGTTTTACTCAAATCTAATCTTAACCCGTCCATTTTGGTTGAATGGTCAAGAACCATGATTAAATCCTCTTTTAACACTTGATTATCTTTTCTCATTTTTGTTTAGGCAATTGAAAGAAGAGATGCAATTGTAACATTTATCTATGCAAGCTTGTTTGACTGGCTCTTAGATCAAGTTAACAAGTCACTTGAAGTGGGTAAAAAATGTACATGGAAATCCATAAGTATCCTTGATCTTTATGGGTTTCAGACTTTCCAGGTGAGCAGTTTGTATCAATGTGCTTGTTTAGGCTTTAAAGAATGTTGCCTATGTTCTAATATTTCTTGTATCACTTTTTCAGAAAAATGGCTTTGAGCAGTTTTACATAAATTATGCAAATGAAAGGATTCAACAACACTATAATCGCCATCTGTTTAAACTAGAGCAGGAGGTTAGTAACCATTTATAGAGTTAATATTGCTGGGTATTTTGACGTTTATTGCCTTTAATTTGAATAAAATAGTGTGATATAAATCTGTGAATTTTTTTCCGCCACATTAATGTCTTAAAAATGTGATACGGGTGCAAATT
Source organism: Vigna reflexopilosa (assembly GCA_027742785.1). Classification (NCBI taxonomy): domain Eukaryota; kingdom Viridiplantae; phylum Streptophyta; class Magnoliopsida; order Fabales; family Fabaceae; genus Vigna; species Vigna reflexopilosa. Next base: position 32,160,571 of record CM050925.1, on the reverse strand, counting down.
ATGTGAAATTTGTTTCTTTACATTTACATTTTTGACACTTCTGTATTCATTGGAAAGAACAGATTTGGACAAGATTTCCATAAACTATTGCCCAATACTAATGCAAATAAAACATATTTTGAACAGTGTGGTTGGTGTAATAGTTAAACATGTTGGCTCCATCAAAATACAATCATGGCATTTCGGGTATGCTATGTAAACATTTTAGTTCAATCATGAAGGACACATTTCAAATAGTTATTATTGTTTGGTACTATTGTTGTCTAGTCGGAGTGGAAAAAGAATCAATTGAGTTGAGAACAGGTACTATTTTTGTTAATGCATAAGTTTAGTATCATGTGCTAAGGGTGTGTTATTGTTATGATCCTGGTTATTTTAAGAAAGTTATCAAACAATTGGCGTTCAGGTCTCCAAAGAAAAGAGGAGAATGTATTTGCTTTTATTAGATGTACAAAGAGAAACTGAAAAACTAAACACATGTACCCCAAAGGAGCCCTCTCTTTCCACTCTGGGCACTTCCAGTTGAAAACAAATAAATTGACTATAACCGCCAACAAAACCCCACAAACAAACGAAAAATAACTAACTTTTATTCTTCCTCCTTTTAGAGGCTTGAATGGCCCTTTTGAGGATTTCATTCTCATGTGTAACAGTTCTTCATTAAGATTGATATGCATATCAGCAATATTGCATTGTTAATTTCATCAGGACTATGAATTGGATGGCATTGATTGGACTAAAGTAGATTTTGAGGACAATCAAGGGTGCTTGGATCTATTTGAGAAGGTACTTATTCCACTTACCTTGGAAACTGAGCTGTTGTTATAGTTGTAGTTTGATTTGTTTCCTCTTCAAGACACTGTTTTTCTGTAAATCATATTATTAATCTATTTATTTTATAAAGCTGGGTTCAGGTCCCAATGTTGGCTGTGTTCGCATGATTCTGATGATTGGTGTAGTCATTATGTTATCTGTTGCAATATGTGCAGAAACCTCAAGGTCTACTCTCTTTGTTGGATGAGGAGTCAAATTTACCAAACGCTTCTGATTTGACATTTGCCAACAAACTTAAGCATCACTTGCACCCTAATCCTTGCTTCAAAGGGGAAAGAGGCAGAGCTTTCCGCATTCGTCACTATGCAGGAGAGGTTAGTTTTCTCACTATCTAGGGAGCCACATGAGTTAGTTTGGACAAAATCTTCTTTTTAATTTTATACAGGAGCAAGTACTTCAATTTACTTGTTTAGATTTTGCATACTTTTCCACAAGATTACATGTATAAGGCTATAGTATAACATATGGGCAGTAGAAATCACAGTTTTAAGCTCTTGTATATCCAGAGTATAATTTATTCCACCATGCTATTTGCATATGGTCTTAGTCCTCAGTCTCTGAATATGATTCTTTAATTGGTTTCTAAACACGGTATTTTGCTCTTTTCCAAATTCCTACTTTATTTTAGGAGTGTTTGATTCGTTTTCCTCCAATATATAAGACGTTTAAATATTGAGTCCATTATTTCACTTGCTAGAAACAGTTTGGTACACATGTCATTCAGATGCTCAGCATGCAATTATTCATCCAACATTTGTTTTAAATCTGGAGCTCGTATTGTTAAGTATCTATGAGTAAATTCTTTCTATTGCATGTATCATGGAAATCATTTTCCTTAGATGTACAGTACTAACGTCCGGGTCTCTATCAGGTTCTGTATGATACAAATGACTTTTTAGAAAAGAACAGAGACACGATGTCTTCTGACTGCATTCAGTTCCTGTCATCATGTAATTGTGAACTGCTGCAGTTGTTCTCCAAAATGTTTAACCAGTCCCAAAAGCAGAGTGTTGCAACCAAGTTCAAGGTAATTTTGTAGCATTTCTTGAGCTTAATTAAAGATTTCAAAAAAAATGACTAAGGCTTTGTTAAAGAAGATATATAAACATGAGAATGTAAACCTACTCTCCTGAAAATCAAATTATTGAATAACAAAGTAGAGAAAGTATACAGAGAAATAATTGAGGGCAATAAATCTAACTAGTTTCATTCTTTTAGGTTCAATTGTTCAAGTTGATGCATCAGTTGGAGAGCACCATGCCTCACTTTATTCGCTGCATAGCACCAAACACTAAACAGCTTCCTGACATTTATGATGAAGGACTTGTCCTACATCAGCTCAGGTGTTATGGAGTTCCAGAAATCGTTAGACTTTCAAGGGCTGGATATCCTACTCGAATGACCCATCAAGAGTTTTCCAGAAGGTAGTTGAAAAACTTCCCATGGTTCTTCGATAAACTTGAATGATAGGTTGATTTTTGTTCCTTGATGTATCTAGGTATGCGTTTGTGCTTTCGGAAGCCAACATATCCCATGATCCATTGAACATCTCAGTTGCTGTTTTGCAAAAATTTAATATCCCTTCTGAAATGTACCATGTTGGCTACACCAAATTGTATCTTCGAGCAGGGCAGGTATGTCTAAGGTCTTAAGTTTTATTTCACGGCTTGGAAGTCATTGTTTCTACTTTTTGTTTTCTTTCACTGCATATATTGGTTAAGTTTGTAGCTAGCTTTCCATAGTTTCACATTGAAAACATTTTTTGCTTAATTGCACTTTGAAGAGCCGTATGCCACTTAAAGTTTAGCAACAACTGGATCAACCACTCACTTAGTTTTGAACCATGAATCTTAGTTTTGAACCATGAATCTTTTCCTTAACGGAATTTTACATTACATTGATGATTTGGTTGAGTTCATTTGCATTCATACTGTGGTTTCTCTGATTTAGTTATCCTTGTGCTCTGATTGCTTTTATAGATTGATGCACTGGAGAATATGAGAAAGCAGATTTTACAGGGAATAATTGGGATTCAAAAATGTTTCCGTGGTCATCAAGCTCGTGGTTGTTTCTGTGAACTTAAGAATGGAGTGACAACACTACAATCATGTACTGCCAGTATCTTTATTATATTTCATTTGGAGCAAAACTATATAAGATTACATGTCCATTTTTTTTTTCATTTTATGAAGATTTGAGTAGTAAATGATTTTTGTAATGATGAAAAAAAACGTCAGTGCAGATTGGCTTGTATATAGTTCTAAAAACTGTTGATGCCCATTCAATTAATAACTTTAGATGCCTAAACTGATGACTCAAATCATAGAATTGTCAAAGGTGATTATTCATAACCTTGGTTCTAGTTTGTTTCTAAATTGTTAATTTGGTTGCATTGCAGTTATTCGTGGAGAAAATTCAAGAAGGAAATATGGTGCCATGTCGAAGTCTTCAATAACAATTTATTCTAGAAAACTGGAGGAGATCCATGCAATCATACTGTTACAATCTGGTTAGAATGATTCTGTTTACTGCAATGCTTACCATTATTATTGGATATGAACCTGATTTGCATTATCTGTTTTCTTTTCTTGAAGTAATTCGTGGTTGGCGGGTTAGAAAGGATGCTAGTCATGTAAATAGGTTAAAGAAATATCCTGAAAATGCTAAACCTAGGCGGAAGTCCTTTATGAAGATAATACCAGAAGTACAGGTAATTTACATTGCACTTATCGTTAGTCTTGTTTTCCCGTGTCTTAAGTTAGATATCTCCATCTATTTGGTTATTTTCCAGGTTTTGTATTACGTTAAAATGAAAGTTTTCCAATTCTTATTTATTCTATCAGACTAGAACCTGTGACAGTTTGAGTTCCAGGGTGTGAGGGAAATTGAGCCTACCATATATTAACAATGTTTGTTTAGCACATAATTCTTAGATGTTGCGAGAGAGATTGTAATCGGTTGGAGTTTAAGATGAGACTCACTTTTTAAAGAACCAACATGGAGTTGATGTACCCTTTTAGAGGCTTAATGCAAAAATATTAGAGGAAATTAACACTAGGATACTGATTAGTTAGTTTGAGTTGATGAGTTAAAATTGGGCGGCAGAAGATGGGGTGGGACGGGGGGAAGGCTGGGTGGTTAGGGGGCGAGAGGTGAGCGAGGAATGTCCATTTTGTAGATTGAGCATTAGCTTTTTGTGAAAGGAGAAAGCCTCTGTGAAGAGGAAACCCTTGGAAGGGCCCCCTTATTTCTCATTCGTTTCATCCTATTTAGTTTACATATTTATTTTTTCTTTTTCCAATCCCGAGTTCGTTACTTGTGCGACCATGAATGATTTCCCTATGTCTATAGTTTTACACCAAGGGTTTCTTATTCCTTTTGTTTTGGTTTTGAATGCTCGTATGTTATGATAATATCTAGGAGTTTGTAGCTTAATGCATGCTTTTTGCACAAGATGTGTTTCTAAAGGAGTTGGGAGATGGAATTGATGGTAAACTAGATTGGGAAGCTTAGGAATCACTTGGTTTCTATTTAAGTAGAAGCAGAATGGGGCATATATATGGAATGCATGTCCAACCTGTGCACGCTAGCATTGGCTTTGAGGTGAAAATTGGATATAAGACATCCCAAGTCACAGTTTAGTTATTTTGTATAAATGACAGAAAATCAGGGAGATGCTGAAAATATGATTCTGAGTTGCTTGGATCAATTTCGTTTATATACTACGGCACACGAATGGAAATATGTTCTAAAATTCTTAATCCTTTAGGAATGTAGAGAAAGTTATGATTCAATTGCCCCTCACGCAAGATTAAAAACAAAGTGCTGTTGCTTCCAACTTTCATTAGTAAACTGCCGGAAATAAAAAAAAATTGTCTTTATGTTTCGGTAATTGTACTAATCATCATGGTAAACTTGTTTGCGGTGTGTTTTGAAATGTAACAACCCCCACTGTCCTTTTTGATTTTGCAGGATTTGTCCAAAGAGCCTGTTCAGAATCTGGTTTCAGCTTTAGCAGAACTCCAAAGGCAGGTTGATAAGGCTGATGCAGTTGTAGAGCAAAAGGAAGAGGAATATATTGAGTTGAGGGAACAGCTAAAACAATCTGAGATAAAGAGGATTGAATATGAGACAAAAATGAAGTCAATGGAGGAGGCTTGGCAAAAGCAGATGGCATCTTTGCAAGTAAGTTTTCAGTTCAGACAAGCATTCAAGTTTTGACACATGAATGTTATTTTAATGGATGCAACTGATTGATTGATCCAAACTTTTGACTAGTACTATATATGCACCTGTAGTTTACACGAACAAGTTATTCTGATAAAAAAACTCCGCTAGGCGACACCAATATCAGAATCTCAAACTTCTATAGCATGGGACTCATGAGTCATGTCCCATAGCCAGCAATTAGATTCTAACATATTCCCTCATCTAATAACCAGATAAATTATTATCACTCAATTATTTGTACCAGCTTTCTGAAAGAAGAATTAGTTGGTATTATGAAATACTAGTGTGATATACCAAGTTGGATTTAACTTTGAATTTGTCAATACTGATGATATATAAAACGGTTCCTAAGAAGTTAATGTGTCTGTTTGATTTTCAAATCTAAAAACCGTTCATTTTTACAAGACTAGTCCGATGCTGCACGAAGATTTCATATCCAACTTAAATTCTACGATAGATTCTGATTGCAATTTCAATGCAGATGAGTCTTGTTGCTGCTAGAAAGAGCCTTGCTTCTGAGAATGCTACTGTTCAACCTGTAAGACATGATTTTGTGTTACCTCGTGGTTATGATTCTGAAGATACGTCCATGGGATCAAGAACTCCTGGTGGGAGCACACCAATGCTTTCTGGCAATCTGTCTATCACTGATGCAGGGAGACAGGTCAATGGCAATTTGACTACAATCAGCAATCTGATGAAGGAATTCGAGCAACGAACACAGAACTTTGATGATGAAGTAAAAGCTATGCACGATGTCAAACCGGGGCAGTGTGCAAACACAAACTCGGTTGAAGAACTTAGGAAACTTAAACAGAGATTTGAAGGGTGGAAGAAACAATACAAGATCAGATTACGTGAGACCAAGACAAGGCTGTATAAATCAGAATCAGAGAAAAGTTGGCGAGCATGGTGGAAGTTAGGCTCCAGAGCATAAAGGGTATTCGGTTTTCAGTTTTCAAACTCCCTTTGCTGAGAATAGAAACTCTAAAGATTCATCAAAAATGGCAAAATGATTGGTGTTGTGAACTTTTTCCTTTTTGAGGAATGGCTTCTATATCTTGGTGGAACACTTTTGATAAAAATGTTACTAATTCACTCGTTGGTGAAGGAAAAAAAATTGTATATCTACCAATTTTGTTACATAGGGAAAGTAAATAGGTTGTGCATAGTTGTAGACTTGTAAGATGGCATAGTTTGTGTTGTCTAGTCTATAGTTGATTTTGTATATTCCTTTTTCACTTTCTCTTTTGGGGTGAAAAACTGTGATGGATGATTTGATCTAAAACTCAGTCTGAAGATTTTAATTGTAAGTTTTGGTGTCTTCAATATTAAGGGAAAAAAATTAGTGGCTGTTTTCTTGTGTTTATGACAACGATTCTTTCCATGTTTGGTTAAACAGATAAAGGTCAGTTCATAGATATCTATGTTTTCTTCACGTGCATGATGGTCTGTGAATCCTGCATATTTTCCTACATACTATGGTATGCAATTCTGTGTTGTTTCTACCATGACCGCCCAATAGTTGGATAAGCAAATGTGTGGATGTGATTAGGATGACAATGGGTCGGGTCGGACATGGATAGTGTGATACCCGAACCAGATCTGCATGTAAAAACTGTACTTGTTACTCGCCCCACTACCTGTCGGATACCTGCATTAAAAAAACTCGTGGATTTTTTTCACCCGTTGGATACCCGTTTTCCAATAGTGTGTGCATTATTATCCAAGCCTAATGGCCCAAACTCTATTTTCCTTTTCCTTTTTCAAAACTCACAAATCCTAGATCTGCATCAAAGCATCTTAGATCTACACTTCAAAAAGAAACCGGGACTCTAAAAGTTGTTGAGTTCATTTTGTCCAAGTTCAGATCTGTACTAAAGCATCTCATATTTGCACCAAAGCATCTTGTCGTCGTCTCCTCACGTTGTCGACCACTCCGTCCGCCACCTTTGCCGCCTCACTGTAGACTCAATCGTCATCGTCGTGCGTGCCTCGCTCGAGCTTCAGGTCATGCTTGAAGCCTTCAACCCGAAGCTCGTGCCTGTTCGTCTCCTCCTCCACTCGCAGCAGCTGACTGCCCTCCGTCCACCTAAGATGCGTCCATTTCTGTCGCGGCCGTAGAGGTTTAAGGCGTCGCGAAACTCTCCAGCTTCACCGTCTGCGGGGTCGGAGCGGGGACCAACTCGGTGAGGAATGGGGCAACTCCTTTTTCCTTATTCTGATTTGAAGAAACCCTAAAAAGGGATTTGGGTTTTGGTCCAATTTGACAGCAGATTAAACAGAAAAGAAAACTTAATTAAAAAGTTAGAAAAAAAAAATCTAATGGATAAAATTGTAATTTTATTTTTTCTAACAGGTAGCAAGTATCCGCGAATACGGATAATGTGATATCAACGAGTATGAGTTTTTTTTGTCATTCCTAAACGTGACTATCCTGAGATGCAATACTATGTGAGGGCAACTTCTTCATCATCTTGTAATTTCAGTCTGTATTTTTATAAACTTTTTTATTTTGAATTATGTAATCTTATTTTGAATTATGTAATCTAAAATATGATTTTTTTCATTTTAAATTGTCAAATTTAATATAAAATATAATTTATAATTTTTTATATTTTGGATTATATAATTTGAGATGTATTTTTTATTTTATATTTGGAAATGTATAATTTGAAATTCTTGAAATTATGTTGGAGATTATTCATTCTAAGATATAAAAATTTATAAAGGTGAATTTTTTTTTATCGAATATGTAACTTTATAACTCATTATATTTATAATATATTTATTATATAACAAAGTAATAATATATTATAAATATGTCAATAATCATACAAAAAGGTTCCTGCAGTGTCCTTTTGATGATTTTCTATGATAAAATGTTGATTTTTATTTTGTTAAACTTAAAATTGAACTAAACCAGACACATCACATTTCATTTTTATATTTAATTTAGGCAATTTTTATAAAATAAATTAAGTCGTGTAATATCTCATAAAAATTATATTTTTGAAGTGGTAGTGGTTTAAAAATAACGAGATTCAATTATTTTAATATTAAATTATTTTAATATAAATAATTTTGTTATGAACAAGTTTCATTATTTTTAAAACACATAATATTTCTAGAAATTACTTTTCTAGAGTTCTCTGACTTCTCTCTAGGAGTTCTTTCTTTGCGTTCATCTGTTTGAATATCAAAGACTGAGTGATCACAACAACTAGATCTTCAAGTATACTCGATCAGTTTCTCCAAAAGGGTAAGTTAGTTTTTACTCTTCTTTTTTATCTGTCTTGTTTCCTTTGCATGCGAACCATAGTGTTTTTGTATGTGTCATCTGAGTTTTCTATAAGACTCTTTGCTGATAAGTGACTCTAATGATATATCTTGATATGTTTCTGTGTAGATAAAGTTCCTTGTGTTGGTGGAGTCATCTTAGCTTTTGTAGAATATTTGCATCTCTCTAAGTAAATGGAAGCTAACTACCGTATTTTTTAAAGTTATTATAATGTTTATTTTCCTTTTTTTTACATAATGATTTGACTGAATCACCTCTTAATGTTGTCATGGGTTGCGATTTATGCGTAGAACTAAAGGATGGTTACAAAGTAAGTAAGAGAGGGGGAAACAACTTCATTGACTTGAAAGGATAATCTGTTTAATTGATTTCTACATTGAAATTTCAATTAATATGCTTAATATTTTTATTTATAGTATTTTACATGCATCAAATTGGTATTTGGTATTTGTTACAACCTTTTCTTTCTATCATGCTATTTAATTTTTTTTGTTCTGGTTATCTTGGAATATATATATATATATATATATATATATATATATATATATTTATCAATTGGCTTATGAAAGTTTCAAAAAAATAATCAAGAAAATAATGAGAATTTTATAGAATATGATAAACAAGTTGTGTATATAAAATATTAACTCATAAGTTTTAACTCTCATTTTTGTTTGATGTTAACAACAATTTTTGTCTAAATAATTAAAAAGAAATGTTGACACCTATTTTATCCAAATAATTATTATTTTTTTTAAAAAAAAACATCCAGCAGAGTTAATTTGAAAACAAAAATTCAAAATACTAAAAGAATAACATAGGAGATGAAAGTAAAAAAAAAAAAAAATCTATTTTATTACAATACATATTTAGTTTGACAAATTCAAAATCAAAACTAGAGCCATCCATGAGATTTTTCTAATCATCTTTCTTTTAGAATTAACCTAACATTTCTTTGAGCCTTCAAATACCACACATTGCCATATAACCACCTGAGGTCGTGAACCTTCTCTCTTGCCATCATAGTTTCTACATTGTCCTTGTCCCTTTGTCCACCATATTCCGCAAACTCCATTTAAGAGACCAAACCCCCTAGCTTCTCTTCTAGCTTTGGACCACCTTTGCTTGGAGGGTTGCTATCCGTTGGTATATAATTTGGACATGCTAAAGTGCTGCTTATGGTAAAATTTGATGGAGGGAAATTTGTTGCAATTAGGCCAGCAATGTAGGATATAATGGAAGGACCTGAAGTTGTATCATGCACAACGCAGATATCGGCATGGGCTATTAGCATTTACAAGTGTCAAGGAATGACTCTTAAGAGAATCCACATTGATTTGTCTACAACATTTGGTTGTGGCATGGTGTATGTAGCACTTTCCCAGGCTTAGAGGAATAGATCAAAGATTGAAGTGGACCAAAGGGTTTCAAGGTTCTACAAAAGCGAGGAAGGTGAAGTTGGAGACAAAGATTTGTTAGAAATTCTACATCGACTAGAGATAAAGTTAATTTATAATATATAAATAAAGTGCAAACATCACTTTACAAACCGGTTTTGTAGGGATGAATTAGACTTAAACTCCACTTTCTAATATGGTTGAGGCCCATATAGGTCTATTTCAAACCCCAATGTTGAAATTCAAGCCCTGAAACACAAGCTGCATATATACTTCTGGGAGCACATTCTAGATTGGATATTTCAAAAAATATGTTTGTATTATGAAATATTCAATCCAAAATGTTTTACTAGATTCAAAAGCATATTCTAGATTACTTGAGCTGAAATGAATGCTTCAAAGATATTTCGGAAAGCTTAATCTGAAACATGTTTCCAAATCCAATAACATGTTCTAAATTATGCAATCTATAACCTACTTAAAACCCTCAAACCACACATCTCACTCCACTAGAAGAAGTTGAAGTAAAGAAGGTGACATGGTTACCTTCTCATATTTTACATATATTTATAAGGGTAAAATTGGAACATATCATTTTGTGAAGGTGCATGAAGAAAAATTGGAGGTTCTGGAAGAAATGTCCAAACAAGAACCAAGTAGAAACGGAAAATTGGAAGGTGTGAGAATGATAATGAACTTTGGGCTCCTTTTTTATTGCTCTTTCTATTTTCTTTGTTTTCATGATCTCCTTTTGTCGAAAGGAATTTTCTAGTTTTTATTTTATTGTCTAAAATTAAAATACTTTTGAATTTTAATTTTTAATTTTTAAAATTTTCAAAAATCAATTATTTTACCCTTTTTATTTTTATTTTTTTTTAATTTTTAAAATTAAAACCCTAATTTAATGAATTTTTGAGAACAAATTTTATTTATCCAGACAAAATTATATTAGATGTTCACAAATATTGATAAATATGTGTACACTAAATCTAAAAAAGGTGAGTGTGACATTATATAACTACATTTGACGACATTAATTTTTGGTATAAGCAATTATATAGTTTCAAGAAGAAAATTATTTGTAAAATATAAGTTTGAAATGAAAGTCATAAGCGAAGAAGTGTAATTTTACGACTTAGAATTATGAGGTAATATATTTTTATTTCAAGAACAATATACCAAAAAGTTTCTTTAAGAAGTTTGGCTATTGTAACTTTAGGTTAGTAAGCAATATATATATATATATATATATATATATATATGATGTTAATTCTAAATTAAAGAAAAGTATTAAAAATCAATTTTTCAACCTAAATATGCCCAAATCATTGGCAGGTTATTACATTCAAAGAGCTTTTACTAAATTAAATGGACTCTATCTTTGAAATTTAAATATGATAATAAAAATCTAGTCCTAAATAACAATGTGGTGAAGACTTTGATATCGTCATGAACTCTAATCCGAAAAGTGAACTGGTAAAATCATTGCAAGTTATATGAGTATATTGGTAAAATCATAGCAAATAAAAAAAGTTACAAAAAAAAGGTTAATCCTAGAGTACTCACAGGCATTGTAAGTAGGATAATGATACTTTGACAATATTTTTTTGACAACATTTTAACACCATCTACATGTCATTTTGTGATTGATCCATGTTGGTGTTTATGATTATTATTATTGATTGTGAAGTAATTTTGGACTAATAACAGAATAACACATGGATGATGTTAAAATATTTTAAAAAAAATGTTATCAAAGTATCATTATCCTTGTAAGTATGTTGTTCTAACTTCTAGATCACCGTCCTTGTTTTAGATGAGTAACAACCAAACAACCACATTTCAATACCTTGTCTTCTTTTTTATGTTTCTTTCATCTTTTTTTGTTGCAGTACCATTTTACGAGAATTATCATGTTCTAACACTGTTTACTTTTCATTTTAAATACTCTTTCTATTTATTGCGGGGAGGGGATGTCTTGAAACACACAATAGGTTATTCTTTCATTCTGAATTCTTTTTCTTGGTTTGGTTGTTTTTAATATAAACTTCAGCTCAATTTCAATTTACTGTGATGAGCACTGCAAACTAGCATATATATATATATATATATATATATATATATATATATATTCTAATTTCATTTAGTATATTTTTTCGAGACAAACACCACCAGAGTGTGTAGGAGGTGAGAAATAAAAAGTACATAACACATACATAACTAAAATAGATACTCCCTACATTGTACGTATGGGAAACTGTACAGAGTTAATTACGGATAATGTTATTGTATGAAAGTGATGGCACTTTACCTGGTCCACATTCAAGCTTAACAATATTAGGTAATCCAGTATACCCCTTAATTTTGTTGTATGGGAAAGTAACATCATACTATGTCTCCACAACTGGCACGCCTGCGTACGAGTAAGAGTAGATCCCAATGTTGGAGTTGCCCTCTCTAAACTTCATCCAAGAAACCCTCCAAGTTTTAAGCAAATTTTGTCTGCACGAAGATCACAACAATCAAATGACATTCACAGCAATCAAATAATCGAGACAGTAGTCAAACTGAAATTGCAATTGTAAAGTAGTTTCCAAAATACAACAGAAAATGAAGTAATGAACTGCAAGTTTTCAATTAATGCAACAATCATACGGGTGAATATTGTAAAATTCACAATATGGCTGACAATCTCGCAAATCTACTAGTTCCCACATTTTTGGTTAACAAAATCTAACAATCATAAGTTAAATTTACAGTTAAATTAAAGAGATAAATGCAAGAAAACACATATTTACTAGTGAAAGTCACTCTACTGATCGATAGTTTGTAAGACAGATGAAAAAAAAGAATTACAAGATTTTGTAATCAAAATAGTTCATATACTTAGGAGAGAAACAGGTAGGTTCTCTTTCTTAATGTTTCTTTTCTTTTTCCAATGTCCATGTACATCCCATAGCCCAGACTGAGACATTTTAATAGGGCAGATAGGACCTAAGCTTAATGCCAATTCATTGTGTGAACTATATATCTCGTATTCCCACAATTGCAAGCTGTTTTCTTGCAGTACCAATGCTGAAACAATTGAGTCCATTAATTATGCGCAGTTTTAATGTTGCAGACATGCAAATACCTCTCAGGTTCAACATTCCTTTTAGCAAGCATGAATGTTAAGAATACGGGTACCATTGCTGCAGCTAGATGCTTAAGTGTGTGACCACTGACAATATGGTGTGTCCATCCATAGATCACCTCATCAGTAGCTTCTAGCACTTTCGCTAAAAGATAAAACCCTGGAAAGCAATTATTTAAAATACAAGCATGGCTTGTGGTTATAACAAACATTAAGGGGTCATTATAACATAACATAAATCCAAACCTGCAGCCCAGAGCCAATATGTTGAATGTGTGTACATTGGAGGTAACAAAATAGCCATTATAGGAATGGCAATGCAAGGCACAAACTGGACCAGAGCATATGGACGAAGGTCATCAAAGAACCTGGGTGAATGGAAGACAAGAATAATTATTTCAAGAGTTAAAGTTCAGGTAACTAAGTCAGCTGAATGGGCAAGTACTTGGTACGTATTTGATTTCATGTTGAAATCTCCAGAATCATGTTGAAATACCAATAAACATGGTTTTAGGTAGATTTAGACATGATTGGTTACACATGGAGAAATTTATTATGGGTCAAGAATAGATTTTGAGTTGAAACAACAGTTTAGGTAGCTTTTCAAAATCAATTTCATTTGCTTTGTCAACGTTCATCCAAACACATACTTAACAATTAACCTCATATAGAAATCACATATATGAGTTATAACATCGAAAACAACTAAACTAAGTTTTGAGACTCTGAACTGAGTTGATTATCCCATGATGAATCAGGCAACTACATAAAAATGGCAAATGTATTGGCAGAGTCAACACTACTTTATCCATATGAAGACCAACTGTCTTCTACTTAATAGACAAAATTCTGTCATATAAAATGCAAAATTAATAAACAGTGAGCTTGCCTCCAATACACAATGCTTATTATACCAGCCAAAAGTAGAGGTATAATTGAAACCGTTCCCTTCCTCTCATCAATCCGCTCAATGATGAATATTGCAATGATGGATGTGAAAGCAACAGTCATCTGCAATCACAATCAGCTTGTAGATAAAAAATTTGACACCTTAAAATGGGCCAAAAAGAATGGATGGAAACGGCTTGTAGCAGTGGCAAACAATTTGCATAAAACTAAATTCAAGTCTAACTCACTGGGAGCCTATCCCAGACAAGGCGAGCATCATCTGGCTTGAGATGATAGTATGAAGATCCAACTGCAACAGCAGCCACACCAACATAGAAGCAAGTCCAACCCCATATTTCACCTTGCAAGCTTTTGGCACGCATCACAATCACAAACCACACAACAAAGAGAATCAAGATTTTTGCCAGCAATAAGAAAGTTGATTGCTATAGAAAATTAACAGACTATAGTACCTGAGTCTAAAGTAGTTTCCATGATAAAGGAGTACAAGTCCAACGAGACCAATAACCAGAAAAGGGAAATTTGATATCACATTAAGTGCATTAGTAATACCTGAAAATTAACACTGAACATTCAAAAGAATCTCCACTCAATTCACACCAATTCCACCAAAATCATAATCAGTGGAGTCAAGTTCCCTTTTTTAGGCGACCCATTGGAAAAATAAGTAAAACAAGAAAAAAGGGTAAAACAATAGAAAAAGAAAAGGGACAAAAGTGGGTCCGAAACACAGTAGAAAGTGAAGAGGGTTACCGAAGAATTTGCGGTGGTCGGCGAAATTATGATACTCTTGGGACTGAGGAATGGCTGGGGTAACGATCATAAGAACTACGAAGCAAAAAAGTGAAACCAGCGATGCATAAAGGCTGCGATTTCTCATGGTTTGGGTGCAGACTGAGCGATAGATACAATGCAACTTTCGTATGAGGTGGGTTGTTGAAGAAATAAGTTTGTATTACCTTATTTCATTTTAGATAATATATATATATATATATATATATATATATATATATATATATATATATATATATATATATATATAATTCAATTATATAGAGGTGAATTTGTTTTACGTGTAGTTGTCAAAATAGGTGATTCGGTTGGATCCGACATGATTTATCACGAGTTAGTCATTTAGTGAGTTAATCCAATCCAGTTCATTTATTAGCAAGTTAAAAAAAATCTAAATCTGAGTAGGTTAAACGGGTTAGTTTATTGACTCAATTAATTATATATTTTTTTCAAATCTAATAAATTACAACTTTTTTTTGTAATTTTTGTAATTTAAATCTAAATAAATTTTACTCTAAAACAATGTTAAACTCCAAACACAAGTCAAAATAATAAAAAAAAAGTATCACACAATCCAAATATAATCCAAAAACAAGCACAAAAAGCAAGCTTCTAAAATTGATCATGTTTTTGGTCACTTGTCCATTTATAAGATTAGAGTCTTTAATGACTAAATCCATAATATTTTGTTCTCTTGAAACATCTTTTTCTTTATCTCCATTACAATACAATAAAAAAAGTGTTAACAAATAATATTGAAATATAAAGTAATAAATAATTAAATTAAATTAGGTGGGTTGGTGAGCCAACCCGGCTCATCATGGGTTCAACCCGGCTCACCACGGGTTCAACCCGATGAACCGGGTTGTAAGTGGGCCAAATTGATTATTGACCCGTATCAAAAAATGACATTTTTTTCAAACCCAATCCGACCTGAACCCGTGGTGGGTCGGATTGGCTCGCGGGTTCTAATTCATTTTGACAGCACTAGTTTTACAGATTCATATATGTTGGAATGCTAATAAGCAATAAATTTAGAAATTTGTTTAAAACAAGATAACGAAAATAGATAAAAAATATGGAGTGGAAATTGACAAACCTTACACTTTTAAGGATGAAAGAAAAGTCTAAGAGTTTAAACACACAAAGGAATAAAAGACCTTTAATACAACTTAAGGGTTCTTCAATCACTCAAGAAATTAGGAGAATCACTCTTACCAATATAAAAAAAGATAACTCTAATATATCTGAATAAAACTCTACCTCTTTTTATTGATAAAAATAGTTCAATAGTTTTAGCCATTAAAATTACAAAGGATTAGTTAATTGCAATTAAATCCTACTTAAGCTAATAATGATCACACTAAATTAATGGTTGATTGTAATTGTAATTATGGTAATCAATGTTAAGACAAGATCATCTAGAAAGAGAAGACCGTCTAACAACTCTTATTTTGAAGTTTAACAAACCAACTTTAACGTAATAACGTTTATAGCTTAAACCGTCTAGAGGTTATGTTTGATAAAAACAATGTTAAACAATATAAGCAAATCATCTATACGTCTGACATAAGTGCATTTAACATTTCAAATTGTTTAATACAAAGCTTTTATTAAACGACAACATATGCTTAATATGCTTTTATCTTGCAAATCCTATATTACTCAACAAAACAGACTTATGCGCTAAATGCTTAGTACACAATGAACCTGCTTCTTTGTCTTCTTTGGTCAACTTGTGAGAATAAGAGTTGGACATGGCTACAAACAAAAGTGCTACTCTTCCTACATACCTACTTTTTTTAATCATTGGACATGGCTCACACATCTTTACCAGAAGCACTACAATCTTGCTTTACAACCAAAAATAAATTAATATTAGTAGATTTCGATAAAATAAAACACGCTTGTAGCATCTTAATTGTTAATTCCAATTTCCCTAGCATAATGGTTGACAAATGTCGGAGGTTTCGTAGAAAATTAGTGTACCTAACACTGTAATGAGGAAGAAAACTAAAACCCTGAAGCTTCGATCACCCATTGTAGGTTAGGGCACTATAAGGAAGAATAAAACTAAAATCATGGAGCTCCAATCCAACACTCATGGCAGGTTAAGGCACTGGAAGGAAAAAGATAATCGAAAGCATATTGTAGTTGTAGAGTGAGAGTGAGCGAGAGTGAGGAAAGGCAGTTATGAGTGAGGGGGAGGAGAGGCAACTGCGAGCGAGAGTGATGGGAAGTCGTTGCGCTAGTGAGCGAGAGTTAGGGAGCATGAGGGTAGTTGCGAAAGTGAGGGAGAATGAGGAAGGTCAGAGATTTTACCTTGTCTGGAGTTCGAATAGGGTTTTGGTCTTGACATTACGAGCCACTCTCCGATCTGTCTCTTCTTCTTTTTCCCTCTCCCTTCCCTGGTTTGGCCCAGGAACCCTAGAATAAGATCTTCTGTGTGGCTGAGCGAGAGGGAGGGAGTGCGAGTGCAACACGAGACTGAATGAAGAAGATGAAGAAGTGACCTGAGAGAGCGAGACTGAAGAAGGAAGATGACGAAGTGATTCAGTGAGAGAGTGAGATGAGTTTGCGAGAAGGACAGAGCACAAGAGGGAACGAGAGTCTAAGAAAAGGGAAAAATGCCAGTATTTTCGAGAGAGAGAGAGGAGGGAAGGAACGTGATTTCGAGAGAGTGTTAGGTTAGGGGAAAAACTATTTTTAATTTTTAATTATTATTTTTTTTAAAATCCGTATGTAATATCAATAGATAAGGTTTTATCCACTTACATACGAATTTTACATACAGATCTATCTTTGGAAAAGTTCTCGTTCAAAGGCGCCACCATTATATACGAATCTTACATACGAAAAATCTGTAGGTAAAGATTTTTCTCATTACATACGAATTTTTTCGTATGTAACTAAATTTCAAATATTCGTATGTAATATCCGTATGTAACAGGTTCATTACATACAAATTTGAATCCATATCTAATAATTTGCAGGTAATTGGTTATTTTCTTGTAGTGGTTGAGCTTTCATCTAGTGTAAGACTCGGGGAAAATAGGAGTCTTAGAAATAATGTAGTTTTGAGACTTTGAGTTTTTGTTTGAAAATTAATATTATTGAGTGTACACCTTTGTTAGAAGATAATTGTTATGTTATTTTATTTATATTTTTGCCTAGAGAAAAATAAGGTCTTTTACGTTTTATTAATTAGGTGCAAGAAATTAAAATAAGGGGTGTAAAAAGGAAAAACTTGCAAATTAAATAATATGAGAATTTAATAAAAAGATATTATATAAATGTTTTTGAAGATTTAGTTGTTATTTTAAAAGTAGTTGAAAGAAAATAGGTGATATAATCTTGAGATTTAAAAAGATATTATTATTAGAGAAAATCATTATTATGTATTGTTAGATGATTTAAAAGATATCTTAAGATATTGTTGGACGTAATTAAATATTATTATTAGATAATTAATGGTAATAATAATAATAATATATTATTGATAGACTCATTATAATTACAATAAAATATATTATTATAATTGAGAAATATTAGAGATAGAGTTGGGTTATTTATAAATAATAACATATAGAGAGAAGGGTAGTTTTTTGTGTGTTTAGAAACCCTACAAAACTATAAATCAAAGAGAGAAAACAAAGGAAGATAGGAGATTGGCGTTTTGGGAGAAGAAGAGAGAAAACAACATAAACTCTTAGTGCAAAGGAAGATTGGTGGTATTTTTGGGTTGTAGATAAAGCCCTAGTATTGGCCAAGGTATAAGAAGCATACCTTTGTTTGTTAATTGTTGTATGATATATGTGTTCTTGATTATTTGATTAATAATCCTTATTGAAATATGTTTATATGATTATGATTATGGTTGTATGTTGCTCTTGTTGGGTAAGGGTTTATGTATGCATGGGCATAGGGTTTATCTAATATTTGTGTTGGGTTTTCCCAATGAATGTATGTATGGTTGTTGAGTTATCCCAACAGAGGGTTTGATGTTAAGGAAGAATAAGGTTATGATGCATGGGGGTTTGCATGCAAATATATGTTGTAAGTATTGGGTTAAAGGAAGGAAAATAAGTCATTCCTGCATAACATAAAACCTACACTGGTGTTTTCATCGTTTTGAAGTTGTTCACCATTGGAAAGGGATGATTTTTGGACAGTGGGTTCCAGACGTATGGTTCTTCATTTGGACTATTCGGATCGTCAACTGAAGATCTGCGTTGGGAGAAACAACCTAAACGAAAAGAGGAAAATATTTCCGCATATCACAAAATTTGCACTGGTGTTTTCGTCATTGCGAAGTTGTTCACCGTTGGATCAGGCTGATTTTTGGATAGTAGGTTCCAGACGTATAGTTCTTCATTCTGACCGTTCAGATCGTCAATAAGATGTCTAGTTTGGGATAAAACAGTCTCGCATCAACAACTCTATTTTGGAGAAGTTGTAGAACGTGATGAGAATCAGAGAATGAGTTTAGGGGTTCTGTTTAAGGTTAGGTTTGACTTGTGGATGAGATTGGAGCATGTGTGAGTGTTGGGATATACCTTAGTCTGTGATTAATGAGCATGAGGCATGGGAGATTAGTCTACTTGTTGTAATTAGTAAATCCTAGTTCTATTTGCGGATATGTGCTCTATTTGGCATTGGCTGTTGAAAAGAGAGTGGTGATTCCCTTTGGCATTGGTTGTTGAAAAGGGGATGAATCTCTTTGGCATTGGTTGTTGAAAAGAGAGTGACATTCTCTTTGGCAAATAGTTGTAGAAAAGAGAATGGTGTTCGCGTGTTGAATCTTCTTTGGTGAGGGGGATAAATGTTCTTCCTTGTGTGATAGGAGAACAAGTCTGAATCCAGAAGAAGGATAACTCGAGTGTATTTGTATGGGGAAGCTATAGATGGATTTGTAGGATCGACTACAGTCGGTGAGGTAAGATACATGAGTGTGACTGAGTCTTGTCATGATGGAGTTTATGGTTTGGTGATGCTCATGGTGTGATTCATGATTGGGATAATCATGTTGGTGGTGTACATATGATGATGATCAGGGTATTGAGGATGCTTCAGGTTATGCTATGTTGATAATGGTGTTTCTATAATGGTTATAGTAGGTAGTTAGCATAAGTGCTAATGAGTGGATAGACCAAGGGTCTAAGTGTGAGATGTTAGTAATGACATCAAAGGTTGGGATCGAGGATCGATGATCGAGTAATTCGTTTGATTGAATTGTTAAGTTAGAGGATTAGGAATCTTATTGTTATTACTGCTACGTATGAGGTGTTTGATTATTGTTGATTTAATCAGTATGGTTTGTCAACATAATGAATGGCAAAAGATAGGCAATTATATATTTATTTGTAACTGTTATTCTCTTAATTAAGATAATTAGTTGTAGTAAATGTATATATGGCAATTTAGCTTATTTAGTGGGCTGAAAATCAGTTTGCGTTTTTCAGCCTCGTCCTCGGTTCACGATTCTTCTTGGTTTTTTTTCTCTCGTTTCCTATTTCCCTAGTTCCATGGCTTCCAAAAAATATGAGTCTTATTCGTTTGCCTTAATGAAAAAAACTACTCAGCTTGGGCATTCCAATCCCATATTTTTGTCATCGGAAAAGATTTGTGGGGTCATCTTGATGGCAGCACTCCTGCCCCTGACCAAGACCAAGATACGGTTGCTCATGCTCAATGGGCAGTCAAAGATGCTCAAGTCATGGCCTGGATCCTTGGTTCCGTTGATTCGAACATTGTCCTGAATCTTCGCCCTTACAAGACTGCAACCACAATGTGGTCTTACCTGAAGAAAATTTAGAGTCAAAATAATGCCGCTCGTCGATTCCAGCTTAAGCACAACATCACTGTTTTTAAACAGGATAGTCTCTCCATCTCTGATTTTTACTCTCAATTCATGAATCTTTGGGCTGAATACACTGATATAGTTTATGCAAACTTTCCTTCCGAAGGTCTAAGTTCCGTACAGACAATTCATGATATTACTAAACGTGACCAATTTCTTATGAAATTGCGACCTGACTTTGAAGGTATCCAGTCCAATCTCATGCATAGAGATCATGTCCCATCGTTGGATGCATGTCTCAATGAGTTGTTACGTGAAGAACAACGTCTTCTTACACAGTCCATCATTGAAGAACAAAGGTTGTCTATTGTTCTAGTATCATACGTGGCACAAGGGAAGTCACGACGCCATGACATGAGTACTATTCAATGCTTTAGTTGCAAGCGATTTGGCCACTATGCTTCAACCTGTTCAAAAAAATTCTGCAACTACTGCAAAAAGGATGGTAATATTATTAAGGAATGCCCAATAAGGCCACCACGACGACCTGCAACAGCTTTTACAACCACAACTGATTCTTCTATTCCCAACAGTTCTGCTAATCCAGCACCTGTCCATCAAAATGCTACTACTGGTGTTCCAACTTTGACTCCTGAAATGGTTCAACAAATGATAATTTCAGCTTTTTCTGCTTTGGGATTCTCAGGTAACTCCTTTTCACCATGGTACTTTGATTCTGGGGCTTCCAATCACATGACCAACAATACTCGATTCCTTACTAATATTAAGAAATATTCAGGGAATCTCAAGATACATATCGCTGGTGGAAATTAATTGCCTATAACAGAAACTGATGATATTTCTTCATTTCTAACAAATGTTTTTGTTGCTCCTGGTCTCATCAGTAATCTCATTTCTGTTGGTCAATTAGTCGACAATGATTGTCGAGTTCAATTCTCACAGTCTGGTTGTCTTGTGCAGGATCAACACTCGGGGAAGATAATCACGAAGGGGCCTAAAGTTGGACGTCTTTTTCCCATCCATTTTTCGCTGTCTCCAAGTCTTTCGTTGCCTTTAGTGTCTTGTAATTCTGCTATTGTTGATCACCAAGTGTGGCATAAGCGCCTTGGGCATCCCAACTCAAATGTACTCCATGACATGTTCAAATATGGTTTTCTTGGAAATAAACACACCCCATATCTTAATAATATTCATTTTGATTGCATTCCTTGTAAGCTTGACAAGAGTAAAATTCTACCTTTTCCAACACAGCAGTCGAATGAAACACAACCATTTGATATCATCCATAGTGATGTTTGGGGGGTGGCACCAGTTACGTCTCATGCTAATTACAAATATTTTGTCACTTTTATTGATGATTATAGTCGTTTCACTTGGGTCTATTTTTTGCGCTCAAAAGATGAAGTCTTTTCCACTTTTAAATTCTTTTATGCTTATGTCCAGGCCTAATTCTCCTCCAAAATCAAGATTCTTCGCTCTGATAATGGGGAATACTCATCACACTTATTTCAGGAATTCTTGCAATCCAATGGCATTTTATCTCAAAGATCATGCCTATCAACCCCCCAACAAAACGGGCTGGCTGAACGAAAAAATCGCCATTTGCTAGATGTTGTCCACACTCTTTTGTTGAAGTCGCATGTGCCATCACATTTTTGGTGTGAAGCTCTTTCCACTGCTGTTCATCTTATAAACAGATTGTCATCTCCTTCCATAAGTAATGAATCTCCTTTCACTCTATTATTTGGTCACCCACCCGATTACTCCACTCTTAGTATCTTCGGTTGTGCATGTTATGTCCATCTTCCTCCTCACGAACGCACCAAGCTCACTGCACAATATGTTGAATGTGCTTTTCTTGGCTATTCTCCTCATCAAAAGGGCTTTCTATGTTATGACCCTAACCTTCATCGGATTCGGGTCTCTCGAAATATCATTTTTCTAGAAAGTGTGTATTTTTTGCAAACCATCATGACTCGTCCTCTTCTCCAATTTCTCTTTTGCCATTGTTTTCTAATTCTTCTGTAGGTCAATCATCATCTAGACCTCTATTGACCTATCAAAGGCGAAATACTACCACTCAACATCACCTAACACAATCCCATGGGCCCCTTCAAGATAATTCCTTGGATGCTGATCCAGTACAAGCTCCAAAACTAGAACCAGCTCCTTCACACATTGGTAAGCCCCTAGAAAGGTATATCTGTTCCATGACAGCAACATTATCATCTATTCCTATTCCTTCTTCTTATAAACAGGAAATGAAGAATGAACGTTGGCAAAAAGCTATTGAAAATGAATTTCTCGCCTTGGAAGAAAATCAGACATGGGATATAATGCCATGTCCTCCATCTGTTAAACCTTTAGGCAGAAAGTTTGTGTTCTCTATAAAGCTACGTTCGGATGGCTCCATAGATCGTTACAAGGCGCGAATGGTTGTGCTTGGAAATAAGTAAGAGTATGGCCTAGACTATGATGAGACCTTTGCTCCAGTTGCCAAGATGACCACTGTGCGCACTATCCTTGCTCTTGTTGCATCCAAATATTGGCCATTACATCAAATGGATGTCAAAAATGCATTCCTCCACGGTGACCTTAAGGAGGAAGTTTACAAACACTTCCTGGTGGTATGTCGACCCTCTCCCCGAATGCTGTTTGAAAATTGAAATTTCGCTCCACTCTTCTTGGTTTTTCTTTCAATCAAAGTCAGTATGATCCATCACTTTTCCTTCAACAAACTCCTAAAGGCATCGTTGTACTTATTGTTTATGTGGATGACATTGTGGTCACTGGTTCTAATCAAGATGTTATTTCTAGAATCAAACAAATGCTGCATTCAAATTTTCACATGAAAGAGTTAGGCTATCTCAATTATTTCTTGGGTATAGAGGTGCATTACCATCCTGAAGGCATTTTCGTAAATCAGCATAAATATATTCAAGATTTGGTCTAGCTAGTGGGACTCACCCATGCTACCCCTGTTGACACTCCAATGGAAGTTAATGTTAAATATAGACGACATGAAGGAGAGCTTCTTGACGATCCCACTCAATATCGGAAACTAGTTGGTAGTCTCATCTATGTGACTATCACTCGCCCTGATATTTCTTTTGTTGTACACACTGTTAGTAAGTTCATGCAATCTCCAAGACACTTCCATTTTTCAGCAGTGCAACGTATCATTAAATATCTCCTTGGCACCTCAAGTCGTGGTTTATTCTTTCTTGGTAATTCATCTCTTCAACTCCAAGCTTATAGCGACGCTGATTGGGCTGGTTGTCCAGACACTAGGAGATCAACTATTGGCTGGTGTACGTTCCTAGGGAATGCTCCTATTTCATGGAAATGTAAGAAACAAGATTCAGTCTCCAAGTCATCCACTGAAGCATAATATCGCGCAATGTCTGCTGCTTGTTCTAAAATAATATGGCTACGTGGTCTTCTTACAGAGCTTGGATTGTCTCAAGCACAACCCACTCCACTGCATGCTGATAACACTAGTGCCATACAGATTGCAGCATATCCAGTTTACCATGAACGGACGAAACACATCAAGGTCGATTGTCATTCTATCCGAGAAGCGTATGATCGTAGAGTCATCAATCTACCACATGTCTCGACATCTATTCAAATAACTGACATTTTCACTAAATCATTGTCACGCTAGCGTCACAATTTTCTACTTGGCAAATTGATGCTTGTAGATTCACCAACATTAATTTGAGGGGGATGTCAATAGAATGAATGGCAAAAGATATGCAATTATATATTTATTTGTAATTGTTATTCTCTTAATTAAGATAATTAGCTGTAGTAAATGTATATATGGCAGTTTAGCTTATTTAGTGGGCTAAAAATCAGCTTGACATATTGTAATCATTTGTATTTATATGAAAGTGCTCCAGCAGGAGAAGACAATTTTTCTGGCTCAATCTTCTCTAAGTTTAACATGGTTATATCATATTGTTATGATTGTTTTACCGGTAGCTTACCCATACGTGTTTGTGTGTGTGCATGTCAATGTGATGATCATATAATGCGTGATGTTATACGTGAGCAAATGATGTTGCAAATGGTGCTGAGATATGATAGATTTGAGAGATGACGGGGGACAAACTTGGGATTTTAATTATAATTATTGCTTTTGAGCCTTGAGACAATGTAATTGAAGTCATTTTGTTTCCTTCGTTACTTTCATTGGAGAAATATTTTAGAACTATTATGTTATGCACGTTTTGAATGTTGAGATTTTTGAAAATACATTTCCGTTTTATGTTGAAGTTTGAAATTTTACCGATTTTTGAATAACCTATGACACTTTGGAAATTGGGGCATTACATCTAGTCCTAGGCTAGTTGTTGGTTGCATAGCTTAAAAAATGGCTCTCAATGCGGTCAAAAGAGAAACTTTAATGGAACTGAACGTAAGAGACGTTGGAATTTCGTTTTTCAGATGTCGAATTGCTTCATGGACACCCAAAATATCATTTCTGTGCAAGTTTACATGATTCATTCAAACATATAACATCTAAAAAGTTAATATTTAATGTTAATTGACGTCTGAGTTCCCTATCTCAGACGTTAATTAGTTATATGACGTCTGAATGTGAGAATTGTTGATGTCTAAATAGGACAATTATTTAGAGCAATGTCATTGGTCATTTTTAACATTAGTTTTTTTCAATGCTGATGTTGAATGCTAAATGTGAAATGTCATTTTTGCACTAGTGATTACATTACTTTTAACCCAGGATAATTGAGCAAATAGAAAACTGTCCTTACATGGCACAAAACATAATAAAGAAGTTTTCTACCTAGCCTGTGGCAGGGTTATAGTTAATTCATTAGTGCAAGTACTAATTGCATTGCTAGTTGAACATTCGCCAGCAGTTTTCATCCTTGCAATAAGAAAACCAGGTTCCTTAGGTTCTCGCAAAATATTTTCACCACTCAACATAAAAATCACAGATGCCATATTTGGCCTGATATCTGGATGTTGCTGCACACATAGTAGACCAACATGAATGCAGCGTAATGCTTCAGATATGTTAAAGGAGTCACCCAAAGAAGCATCTACTAATTTCATAGGAGTGTCCTCTTTCCACAATCTCCAAGCCTACAACATTGAAAAAGCAATTATGGACCTTGAAACTTGTAATAGGAAATAAAGCAAACTTATGCTCTTTGTCTTACATGTTCTAATAGATTAAGTCCGTGATCTGGAAAGAAAATTCCTCCATTTTTCTTGCCACTTACTATCTCTAGTAGCAGTACTCCAAAGCTGTATACATCAGATTTGATAGAGAACAGCCCACTAATTATGTATTCTGGTGCCATGTACCCACTTCATGAAATTGCATAAATCAGTTAGTTTTATGTATAAATTTTAAGAAAATTTAAATACAACTTATAATAATTTTAGTTGATGATACTTACTATGTCCCAACAACTTGTTTTGTATTTCCTTCTGTTTGATTTCCTCTAAACATTCGTGCTATACCAAAATCAGAAATTTTTGGATTCAGCTCATTGTCTAACAGGATATTACTCGCTTTCATATCTCTATGAATGATTCTTAATCTAGAATCTTGGTGAAGATATAGAAGCCCACGAGCAATGCCATGTATAATGTTCAACCGCTTTGACCAGTTTAGGATTCCTTTTTTGGAAGAATCTGCCAAGCCAAGCTTCCTGGTTTAGTACAAACAACAACCAAATGAAGTTCTTTATCTAAATAAAATTTTCTGACTCATACCAAAGAGAAAGGAGTCTAAGCTTTTGTTGGGCATGTATTCATAGACCAAAACTTTCTCCTCTCCTTGAATGGAACAACCGAGAAGCTTTACAAGATTCCTGTGCTGTAGTTTGGCACACAGTATAACTTCATTCTTGAATTCTTGAATTCCTTGGCCAGTATTACTACAAAGCCTCTTGGCAGCGATCTCTTGTCCATCTGGGAGTGTACCCTAGAAAATTAAATCAAAGTTATTAAATAATTGAAATAATGAACTAAGTAAATGGATGAGTACTTTTCTTCTTATGATTATGTTTACAGAAAGGTTACATATTTGGTTATTTACCCTATACACAGGTCCAAAACCACCTTGGCCAAGCATCTTGTCTCTTGAGAAATCGTTGGTGGCACGAATTATTGCAGGAAAATCAAAGAAAGGAAGATCTAAGTGTCCATCACTGCTTTCACTTTTACTTTCTTCTGATGTTTTCTCTGTTTCCTCCCATGTAAACTAGTTAGCTTAACATCATAACACAAGAGAACATAGTTCTTTCATATAAAACATTATTATAATGCAAGTTCATCATATATACAAATGTTCTGATCATCCAAAAGTAAAAATGTATGACATGTTTCTCTAACATGATACTGATAAGCAATCAGAATCCACACAGTGTAAGTAACAGCTTAACTTGTTAAAGTACTTGCAATAATAAAGTTCAATGGAAGTCCGGTAATGATAGCTTACCTCTAAGCTTTCTTTTGCGCCAATAACTATATGTGAATATGAAAACAATCACAAAAGTCAGGAAAATAACTGGAATCAGCACTGCTACCAGTATCTTATGCCCTCTCTTTTCTTCAAGTGTAGTTAGTCAAAGAAATTAACTAATTGTCACTTACAAAAGCAATATGAACAGAGAAAAATCAAGGAAACTCAACGAAGAATTTAAAACCAGACCTATTTCCGAAGCAGTCATTCGAATATATAGATCTGGCCCCGGGAGTGAAGCCGCCATTAAATCGACCAAAGCTTCAAGCCAAATGATACAACCTCCACCATCTCTGATATCTAAGTTTGCATATGCAATGCAAGAACAATTTTGCAAGCATTTGGCCTTGCAATTCTCAAGAGTCAAATTTGGATCAATCCAAGACCTTGTAGTATCTGGCAATTTCAGCCCACTAAATTTTTGAAAACTATTGTCTTTTGTGCCACAGCTCCAAGGGCCACTAGGCTCACATCCCTGACTCCAATCCAATGCTTTATAATTTTGTACTGATTTCGGTTTGAACCCCATCAAACACTCGCAGTGCAATGGCTCATCACCATTACAACTCCCATAAGGACCACAAACATTGTAGCTATCACATTTGCCTCTCGGAACCACAGAATAAAGACTCCAAGTTTGGTTCTCATTAATCCAATTATAGCGTTGCCGAGAATAAAGGGTTTGGTTCAAAACAACCCTTGTAATAAATGAATTGCTCACAAATTTGTATGTATAATACACTTCATCTGGAGTGGAATTAAATTCTAAGTTGTAACGGGGAGTGTATTTGCCACTGAATCTGACACCATTCCAAGGGCCACTTCTATAATATTCACTAGAACCTTTCCACATAACCACTTCACGAGTGTTACCAAGCTCCATACCCCAACTGAAGTTCCCTGGAGAAGGGTCATCCCAGTTCTTCCATGCGGTTAATCGCCAGATGAGACCCTTCTTAAGGTTCCATCCAATCTTCATTCCTGGAAGAAAAGTATCACAAGGATAGTCAAAGCTTTCCCACAAGAAATTCCGTGGATTTGAATCTTTCTCATATCTTACCACCAAGTTCCCTGAGTCCAAAAGCTGAACAATTATACTCTGTGCTTTTGTTACTTCCGTTGTGTTTGGTGACCAAACGAGACTGTTGTTATTGCTGAGGATCACAAGCTTTCCTTGTGTGCTTATGCTCAACTTGCTGGAGTTATCCTTAACTGGGTTTTCACGGTTGGCAACCCAAACAACGGTTTTAAATGGGATACTTTTGTACCATATTCCAAGGTAGCGACTTGTAGTTGTATTACTGTTGCTTGGACTGAAGAAACCCATTTCAAAGGTTCCATCTTTTGACACCAAGGTTGCGCCATCAGGAAGGGACTGCGACCCGTTAAAGGTATCAGTTGCAGACGAAATTGAAGGCAACAACATGCTTAGTTCGGCAAAAAGAAACAGAAAAGTGTAACAGACCATGGCTTTGTGAAATTATTGATGCACAGTGAATGGTATATTTTGTGGCTGCAACATCATTAATAAGGTGTTTCAATATCTAACATCTTTTAAATCCGTGGATATGACTGGCTTGACTTTATATTGAGACGACCTATATAGAAAATTCTATATTCGAATAAATTATAGGAATACTGTCCAAATAATTGATATAAGTAAAGCATGGTAATTTTTCAAAGGATTTAGAGATTTTACTTTTAGTTTAGGACAAACAGTTAACTAATAACCTGTGCTCTTATTGGTAATTATTTAGTGTACTTAATAGACCAAGACATTTCTATCACGACAGCGATCTTCGTTTACTTCTTTTTTATAAGATGTTGGCTATTCAACCGAGCTTTATAGCATCATGGTTGAACTTTTTATACCCAGGTTCTTCTCACCACATTCATGCAGATTCAAGATTTAAAACAACCTAAGATTATCCTCTGCGCAGATATATCATCAAACTTTCGATCAAACATTTGAACACATTTTACTGCATATCATATATCATTAACATTGTAGTTCAGCCACAACCATAGCAACCTACGCATGCTGTTCTAAACAAAGGTCACAAGTAATTAATAACAACTATTATCCACATGCATTTAATAGTCATATCATCTAGTTCATCACAACATCTCCTTTTTATCATCACCCAACCAGCACATACATAATAGTTTAATTTGCGTATAACTAGAGAACCAGGGCAAGTTCAATGATCTGGCTTATCAGTACCTGGTTAACACCCAATATTTAAACCAATAAATTCAGATAGATAATTATTAAGATGGAAAATAGAATCCGACCACCGAAAATGGCTCCTTCAATAAATCAGAAATAAGTTCTAAACATTCCAAATCAGTGAAGCAAAACAGAGCATACCAATTATAAAATTTCAGAACCCATTTTCACTCCAATGTAGAAACAAAAAGCAGCTTAAATCACCGAATAACATTACAACCCGATAATGCTCAAATCAATGATTTTTCATTCTACATTGTATCAACAAATCTTTTTAACCTTGGAATCAACAGGTCTAATAAAGTTCTCCAATTCTTCCAGCACCAAACTCTTACTTCTAGCACTAAGCTTCCCTCCTCCATTACTAACTTTAACTAATCATTAGCTAAGTTACTTTCATTTATTACTGAGCCCTACACGTCCCTTCTTGGACTATCCGAGCTCTCCAACCTCTCTACCACGCTTTGTACACTCTCGAAGCATCCCAACAAGTTGACCAGGCTCTCAAACAACTCAACCAAGGCTCTTATGTCGAGCTCTCGAAGCACCTCCACGACTTGTCCGAGCTCTCTACCACCAAGTTTGGCCACTCTGTGCCACTTGCCAACGTTGTCGAGCTCTTCACTACACTGTCCGAGCTCTACACACTTTGTCAAGTTCTTCTCCTTAACCAAGCTCTACTCACTCGAGCTCTTTACTAGAACTTCCAAGCTCTCCATGGCCATTGCCAAGCTTTCCAAGCATGAAACCGGGCTCACTTGCACATTGTCTCGCTCTCCATGTACATTATCGGCCTCTTCATGCTCAATGTCAGGTTCTCTACCAACGTGTTGTAAGCATGCTCTTCCGATTTGATGATTTGCTCTATGTTCATGGTCGAGCTCTTAGCCAAATCCTCCATGAGATATGTGATGAAATCTTAACCCAATCTCTCCACCGAGTTGTTAGGAACCTGCACGAACTATGCAAGCTTTCTTTTCCCCTCTCCAGGCTGCTCTGTGTTTTGGTCGGCTTGTCCTTCATACTCGGCTTAATTGCCGAGCTCACTACACTACTCGACAATCTTTCCGAGTTTGACTTTCCATTCGAAAAACATGTCGAGCACTCTCTAGTGCTCGCTAGCCTTGTCGAGCTCTTCATATCCAGTGTTAGGCTCTCCTTTCTGATCGTCGGGCTCTCTACCTTCATTGTCGAGCTCTCAGACAACCCGACATCAAGCAGTTCGGCCTTACCTAACCTAAGCTCGCCACGGCTCGACCTAGTCTGCACAGCTCGGCCTAGGCTCTCCGTAGCTCAGCCTATACTCTCCACATCTCGGCGACACGTTGTCTGAGGTCTTTGTCATCAATAAGATCCTTATCTCATCTTCATCTTTCTTTGTAAGAAGATTTTACTCTTTTTTTTTTCTAACTTGAAAGAACTTACCTATGTGACTAGCCTTACGATAGTTGTAGCATTTGCTTAATCTACATTCATTTGTATAATGGTCGTGCTACACTTGAAATATTCACTTCTAACTTAGACTGATCTTCTCGGCCACTTTTTTGGTTATGGTCAAGTCCATCTTGTCCTTATCCTTTTCTTGCAATAGAATATGAATACAATACAAAACAGTCTAAACATTTATAGATGTTTCTCTCTTTTCTCTTTCTTTCTTTTTTACAATCAGTAAGAAATATAACAATGAAGTTTGAAAGTATTTTTTTTTTCTCTTTCTTTTTCTTTTTTTATCTCTTTTTGCTTAGATTTGATCTTTTTCTTGAGCTCTTTCTTTTCTTCTCTTCTCTTCTAAACGTTTCTCAGGATAGATATCTCATTGTGAGCTTTTCTTTTTCTATTCTCTTGATTTCTCTTGATTTCTCTTTCGAAAGCTCTTTTGTTTAAAGGCTTCTTGAATAAATACCCATTAGACTGAGGGTTCACCTTGATTCTTGTGCTTTCTCTTTTTTCTATACAACAGCAGTTGGATAAGACAACTTGTCATAGTAGACATGCTTTTTCAGTATTTTCTTTGAAATAGGTAGTATGTCTTTTTAGGCATGGCTTCAAGTGCATTATGTGAATATCTTTTTTGTCTCTAACGTCCACTTTGATATTTGATCTGAAGCTCTGTGGATGCATGTGAAATAGCTTATTAGCAAAGAGTAGAGTAAATTGTGCATGCGGCAGATAAGTCTTTCTTATCACTTTTGTTGATTTTGAACATTGAATATTAGATGTCATTTAATGGTTGCTCAGAACAACAAAGTGATTTTTGATTTTTTACCGCTAAGTAGCATTTGACAATTAAGCTTTTCCTTTAAAGATACCAAGCGTTGAGTAAGACTTCATCTTTGAACGAAGTATTGTTTTAGCTTATAGTATTGTTTAGGCAAATAAACACTTATTTTGATCTTTGTCTCTTCTTTAGACAGATAGCGTGTAGCTTGTTTATGTTTTCTTTTGTAATTTATCTTTTAGGCTTTTAGTGTGTTTTGTCGAAGACATCTTCTAACCTCCTATTACCCTAGACTGAATGAGTATTCTCACCACTCCTAATCTTTCAATCAGCGAATAACCTCCTGTTACCCAAGACTCGATGAGTATTTGCACCACTCCTGATACTAAGCAACCTTGCCTAGATTTCTTTAACTCAACTAAGTTCAACAAGTGTTTTAATTCTCTTCAGAATTGCAGTCAACGATTGCTTACAATTTGTTCAGACTATTACTCTTGTAGAGAGGATGTGATTATAATACAATGCAGTCTATGGCTTAGTGTTGGGAGTAGGACTAGTGTCTATGGCACCTTACAACATGGCTCCAACTGAATTGGCGAAACTAAAGAAATAGATAGAAGATTAGTTAGAAAATAAGTTTATTCAGTCTAGTGTATCGTCGTGGGGGACTCCAGTGTTATTTGTAAAGAAAAAGGATGGAACTTCAAGGTTATGTGTTGACTACAGACAGTTAAACAAGGTTACTATCAAGAATAAGTACCCTTTGCTAAGGATCGATGATTTGCTTGATTAGTTGAGGGGTGTCGATGTGCTTTCGAAGATTGATTTGAGGTTTGGTTATCATCATATCTTAGTCAAACCAGAGGATATGCAAAAGACAACTTTCAGGTCACACTAGGACTTTGCTTTAAAAGAAGAGAAGTTAATGTAAGTGTTTAGTGTTGCTATAATCAAATTCAGGAAATGATTGAGTATAAATTTTAGAGTAAAGATTACTAAATGTAATATCATGTTATTATGTTTAAGAGATTTCTTTTTGAGTCTGCTGGAATTATTTAACTATTGGTATAGAAAATTAAACTTCGAAACTTGATATCACTAGTGGAAAAACGCTGTTTAACGTCACCCATATGACGTCGGTTAGCACGTAGCCCGACGTATATGAGTGCATGGTGGCATTAGCGTAAATAAGTGGTAACCTAGACGTCGGTTTGAAGGGGACTCGACGTCTATTATATAATACACGTCGGCTCTAACGTAAACCGACGTCCAATGTATGGAGGTTGGCGAGAATACAGACTTCTCCTGGCCATTGACGTCGCTTATGCTGGGGGCCCGACGTCTACTAGGGGTGCAATTAATGCTCGCCACCTGATTCCCAGACGCTTAGACGTCGCGTGGTCAATCATCGACGTCTATAGCCTGTTCGGAAGGTGGGAAGACAGAAATTTCTGCAAAATAGACGTCACATTTATGGGTACGCGACGTCTATGTGCCTGTAATTAATTATGTTCACCAAAATCCGAGGCACATCGACGTCCGATAGCAGTGACAGACGTCTATAGTATTATAGACATCAGCGCCTTTTGTCAACCGTCGTCTACTTCCCTGACAGGAAATGAAACGTCAATCGGTTCAGCGCACTAGACGTCGGTCCCCCTGGACACCGACGTCTAATGGCATTCAAAAAGTCACTTTAAATGTTATCTTGGACGTCGAGTTAGTTAGATAACCGACGTCTCGGTGACTATAGACGTCGGTGTCCACGGGGAACCGACACCCTATTTCATTTTAAATAAACCGTAGACCCTTCACGACATTGCAGTTTCTCATATCGTCTTCTTCTTCTCCTTTTTCTCTTGCGGCACCTCTTCTTTTTCTCGCTTACGACACCTCTTCTTTTTTCTCTCTTGCAGCATTCTATTGTTGTTTCTGATATCTTTATCGTCTTCCTCCTCTCCTTTTTCTCTCTTGCGGCATTACATCCCAGGTGCGTGGTTTTTTTTTTTATGCTTACCGTTTAAACTTTGTTTAGTCTTTCATCGTTTATCTTCTGGTTCAACTGATTAAAATTTTCTTTCTTTGTGTTGTGTTTTAGTGCAGTTTTGTTCCTTTCTTGGGGTAACGTAGTAACACACTCCATTTGCTAGCTGCCTCCCAGAAAAAGCGGCTTCTTGTGAATTTCTTTTGGTCGTTTCAACCCAAAAATGAGCACATGAGTATGCTTCCCATCTCCTATGTTGATGGCACTGACATCTTCCAGAATTTGAACAGTCTGAAATGGTAATTTCTCTGAATCTTAAGACTGTTCCTGATGAAGCTGAGTGGTCATTTGTCCCATCTGATTAGTCAAGCTTTGAATGGATGCTCTGGTCTCTTGCTGAAACTGAATGTTTTGCATGGTTATCTGCTTCAACAACTCCTCTAATGTAGGCTCAAAATTCATAGGTTGAGGAATTGTTTGGGCAGGCTCATGAAGCTGCAGCTGTTGTTGTTGCTGGACTGGTGGTGGAAGCATGCAAGAATTCTAAAATGGTTCTTCTTGATATTGACGCTGTTAGGGAGTACCATACCATCCATGGTTAGTATCATTCTATCCAAGATATTTGATGTAACCATACTAATCAAAAAGATGTTGAGCAGGGAAGAATTCATCCAAGAAGAGTCGCTTAAGATCTTCCCAAGCAGTGATGGATCCAAGAGGAAGACAATAAAGCCAATCCCTTGCTGCTACTTGTACTGAGTGCGAAAATGCCCTTAAGAACATGTGATCATCTGAGACATGTGGAGGTATCATTGTAGAGCAAATGATGTGGAACTCCTCCAAATGCTTGTGTGGGCATTCACCTGCAAAACCATGAAACTTAGACAACAAATGTATCAGTCGAGTGGTGAGAACGCATGGAACATCCTCATCATGTGCAAACAGCTCACAAGGAGCACTCTCATGAATTGGAGGAGGAGCCATACTATTCTCAGCATAAAAATCAACAGAATATACATGGGAATCAGAAGTAGAAATTGATGCAGCAGATTCAGTATACACAAAATATGGAGCAGTGGACACATAAGGAGAATCATAATCAGAGTTAGGTGCAGAAGGAAACTCATAATCAAAGCCGCTGGCAGAATAAGAAATATGCACATGACCAAAATAGTTAGACATGGCTAAAGAGAATGCAACAGTAAATTATGTAACTAAAACTATCTAAATGCAAAGATTAACAATTCCTAGAATGCCTAACTAATCTATGAAAAGTCTTATCAAATTCATGATCAAAGGGTGGTCATGGCCCATGATTGCCCCTAGTCATGCACTAAGTCAACTCTATCAGCAAAAGTCAACATAGTGAAAACATAGGGGGGTAAACATCAAGTATATGCAAATCAATTCAGAATGGGCTGAAAATTTGTGACAAACTCCCAAAAATCATGAAAAGATAACACAAAAATTTCAAAGAAAAATTCGAAGTACAACTATGTCAACAAACACAGAAAAGTGTGAAAAACAGTAAAAATAAAACTTCAAAAATAAAAAAGAAATAGAAAACGACCTTTTTTTGGATTTAGAGGCCTGACCTCCTAGAAAAAGCTAGGAGCAATGGATAGCTCGCATTTTTCTACCCAAGGAAATGACTCTTAGGTCATCTCTCAAGGACCAAATATTGGTTTAGTCATTATATCGAACACTTGGTGGGGGTGTTTTTTGACAATTTTGTGAATGGGAATCAAACAAATTAAAGCACGAATTGAAAACGGTTGGTCACTAACTCAATTACATTGTTCCAATCACAGATTAACAACAAATACACTACTCTAACCCCTAATCCAACATAAGCTAAACAACTAAGTGAAGATTAAACACCAATTAGGCAACTAAGCGTATACCCAATCGCAAGCGCAAAACAGATTGAATATTAAGCCAAATCAGAGCAGTAAAATCACAATACGGTCTAGAAATCTCTTGGAAGCGATGCAATTTCACTAATGACCTACCAAGCACACCTAAGCTACCATTAAAACGAAACCCAAACAGCAAAACAAAAAGGAATTCAACATTAAATCTGGAACAAAATGCACAAAATGAATTGCAAGACAGATTCAAAAACCGCAACAGAATTCAAGATTAAAAACGAAAATAAATCTGCAACCAAAACTAAAACGCAATTAAACCTAGAAAATGAAATTGGGCAGCAATGAAATTGAGGGAAAATGAGATTGAAAAACGAGAATGAAAGAAGAACACAAAAAGGAAATGTAATTGCAATTAAAAACAGGATTCAATACAATAAAGGAGAATGAAAGAAAGAACCTAAATCCCCACGGGGGGAGGGGGGAGGGGTGGAAGAAGAAAAACGTCAATGCTCCCAAAACTCGAGAACCAAAAACGCAAAATGAAGAGAGGAGGAGAATGTTCAAATTTGATTTGGGGTATTTAAAACCCCAAATTACGAAAATGCCCTTCCTATGGGCTCGTACAAAAAAAATGCTCAAAAATGGCCCCAAAAGTCAAATCTGGTCAAAGCTAAAATAATAAAAATTATAGAACGAAATTAGATGCAATTATTGACGTGGCCACACTCTTGTTGTCCCAAAGTATGTTTCCAAAATTGTCCTGAAAATATTAATTGGAATAATTAAGCCCAAATAATTCAAATTAATTAAAATAAGAATTACTCTTGAAATTGAGCCCAGATAGTGAAAATGAAACATTAATGGAGAATTAGACACAACTCGCTAACACAATTCGATGCGAAAAGCTAAGTGAATAATAGAAAATAGTGATTCATCAGTTCACGACTAAGAAAAAGAAAACCACACTTTGCTTAACTTTCTCTCTCTCCAGCCATGCAAATACAACCATAAAATAAACAATAGCAAATAATGAGAAGAGTAATGGTACCATGACATACCTTTACATTCATTTGACATAGAGCATAAGGGTAAAATGGTCATAAAAATGTATACTTTTTGTATTTTTTCAAGAAAGAAAAGAGTAAAAAGTAAGTAAGGATAGTGTCAAATGAGTGTAAAATATTTAGGTGTGTCAAAAAATCATTTTTCCAATAAGAATGCTACCTACTACAACCCATACCATGAACGAGCATCACAATTCCACTTTTCTCTTTCAAAACACATACACAAAAGCTATAAAATAATATTACTACCCTTACACTTTCTCTTTCATCATAAATGTGAGAAAACAATACACACAACAGCCACTAGGTCAAGCTCCATCCACTGATATTATAGCGCAAAAAACTATATTTAAGTACTCTTTCAACTCTTGAAAAATTAATATAGAAACAAATACTAATTTACTTTTATTCATCTCTTTAAACATTTCTCAACACCATTTCACAAAATAATTTATTATTTAATATTCCAAAATAAAATAATTAAATTAAAAGGTCATTTTATTTATACAAGTCTTACAATTAGTCTCATTCAATTACCTATCTCTTATAAATTTATTAGACGTCGATTTGCAAAAAAATATTTTAAAACACTATTCAAAACTCCTTCTAGTGTTGTCATGATTTTTCACTTTAGAGCTCTGATGGTGGCATTTTCTTGTGCGACGACCATACGCAACTTTGTGTTTAGAGGAATGGCGATGGCTCGTAAGTTGGTGGTACTGTCACAAATATGGAACAAAAGCGATTTGAGTCACTTGTTGAAGAACATAGAGAATGAAGGATTGTGGAAATATCAGTGATGGCCTTGGCATGACGATGATACACAAAGAGAGAAGAAGTTCAGTTCGGAGAAGAGTGTGGGAATGATGAAGGCGAAAATGAAGGAGGTCGGGGAGAAGTTAGGATTGGGATGCTAAGAGCAAAAAGAATTGGACGAAAGACTAGAATGAAGGTTAGGGATTTGAAATTTGAGAACCCATTGTCTGTGTCTATCTTTACAAGTAAAAACAAAAAGAATAAGAAATTACTTTCTATATTAGTAATGACTAGAAAAAAAATGTAGAAATTTTTTCTTTATTACAAAAATGCAATTGCATTCACTTTCTTTACTGATAATTATAACTACAACCAGTGTCGAAAGTGTTATCTTATATATAATTTTGTCACTGCATCACTTATTATATTGAATGGATTATAATCAGCATAAAAATTAGTTATAAAAAATGATTTTTGCATTAGTATAAGTTTCTTGTGATTTGCTCTTTATATTGTAGTTAGAAATCTTTCTTTAGAATGCAACGAGCTTTTCTTGGTGATAGGATTTCTTGATTAAAAGATGCTTTATATTAAAATATTATTATTTATGTTAAGAAATTACTGTAAAAAGCATTTTAATCAGGTAGATAATCGCTTTAATGTATTAGAATCACTTATAATCATAAGTATTTATAGGGTGTCTCTTTTAATATGTTAAAATAAGATTTTAATATGTTAAAATGATTTTGGTAGATTAAAATCTCCACATCTCTATCAACATTTTATACTTTTTTATTTGAATATATTAATATAGTGAATAATTAACTAATTTCATGAATAAAAGAAAATTAACATATTAAAATGTAATTGAACTCGATTAAAATAGACATTTTTTAATCATAAAATTCTCTCACATCATATCAAAACAAAAGTGTCATAATTAATCATATGCTTTATTGTAATATGAAATTGACAAGTTATTTTTGACAAGTACAATAGAAAATTATTATAACCAATCATTAACTATTCAAATGGAAATAAGAAAAAATATTAACTGTTTATTCTTTCAATTCTAATGAGACTTTCCTTATAAAAAACT
Source organism: Vigna reflexopilosa (assembly GCA_027742785.1). Lineage (NCBI taxonomy): Eukaryota > Viridiplantae > Streptophyta > Magnoliopsida > Fabales > Fabaceae > Vigna > Vigna reflexopilosa. Next base: position 32,122,430 of record CM050925.1, on the reverse strand, counting down.
AATTGGGAAAAACGACCATGTACGTTGACACCAAGCTTCTGCAATATGTGGGTACTTAAATCAAACCAGGCAAGATCACCATCATCTGTTTGGAAGAGTATATTCCCCATATTTCTTATTCCAACAGGGAATGTAATGTATGGTATGGGTCCAAAAACAAAGAGTTTAGTCCATGTTTCCTTCTTACCAACTTCAATCAGAATTGATATGTAAAAGGTTGTTGTTTGTGCATAATTTGACATCAAAGCAATTGACCCATTTAAGAGAAATAATTCTCTGTTCACCAAATACATTTCAAAATTATCATATGCATCCATGGGTATGTCTAAAGGTGGGGGGGTCATAATCCACACATTATTGATCAAGTCAAATGATATTAAATGTTCAATAAAATCGTCTTCAGAACCCCACCAATGACACATTCCCTCCAAGTAAAATTTATTATTAACATCAGAACTTGAAGGTATACCTACACCAAATTTAAGGTTTGTCCAAGAGTTATTTCTTAGGCTATACATCTCCCACACACATCCCACAGTGAGAAGATCATGTGTTAACTCAGCCTCATCATCAGTTTTATCAGCATATGCTACTTCCCTAATCACCTTATAGTCATTTCTAACACAATCATAGCCAAATCCGTGATATACAATGACAATATCCATATAATCTGGTACATAATCAAATGGACTAGGAGGAATCACCTTGAATTCACTAATAGCTGGGTTCCACAAAAACGCAGGTTGTCGTCCATATTGTGCATGTAGGCAAAAAATTCCATGAATACTCGAACAACCTAAAATATACAATAGTCCAAAATCCTCTGGAATTTGACTTGGCCAAGATAATTTTTCCATATTTTGAAACCTCTCACCAGAAGATAAAAATAAGGAGGAATTGTAACGATTCTGGTGAACTAGATTGAGATTCAAAAAGAGACATGCATCCTCATAATATGTGTAATGATTGCGTATGAAGTTATTACGAATGAGGTTCATGAAATGAGAATTTTCAAACAAAAGTTTCCATGATCTTCGTACACATCCAAATCTCTTGAGAGATTTCAAAGGTAGTTTAGAAAGAATAGAGGGTACAAGATCATCAGGTAAGTGATTCATATGCCTTTGAGGTAAAAGAGTATTGTCTCTCTCTTGGTCATGGAACCAAATGTTAATAAGTTGCCAATAATCTTTGCTGTTCTCATTCCATAGGTAAATGTGGTGGGAGATGTGTTGGCAATATTTAATAATGAGATTCTTGATAGTGCTCTCTTCCAAGTACTCCAACTGTTAAATAAAAAATAAAAAGAGTAAACAAAAGAAATAATAACAAAAATGTGAATGAAATAATTTGTGAACCTGGTTATCATTGAGGAAGAGAGTGATATTCGTTCCCCTTGAAGGTTGTTGGGCATTGATGTCCTTGGTAACAATGAAGAAGGCACCTGGTTGAGATTCCCAGATATATTGATCATGGTCATTGTGCTTAGAGGTGACAATAACCTTGTGGGCAACCAAAAAAGCAGAGTAGAAGCCAACTCCAAAATTATATGCCAAATCTAAAATAAACACGTACAAAATTTCACAATTAATAAGCATGGAATAAAACTGCAAATGAATATGAAAAATTGACACCATTCTACCTTCTTTTGTCAGCCCAATACCAAAGTCGATGATGGAAAGTGTTTTGTTAGCCTTGTTGGGAACAATTCTTATTAACCGATCATCTGAAATGTTTTTGTGTGTATTTCTCTCAAATTTAATTTTATCTAAAGCCTGCGTATACATGCAATGATCGATAAGACTAATATAAAATAAATGTACAAATAAAAATCAAATCAAAAGGATTACTTACATTCGAAGCATTATTGATAAGTTCATGAAAGAATATTTCTTTATTAGAATAAAAGGTTTTGTTCATTTGTCTCAATGACTGGCTCATCACATCCTTGAATACAAGCATCTCATCATTTGCCATTAGAGTTTATTCAAAATAATAACCAACAAGTTGAATAATACCATTTCACTCATATAGGACATATGTGTATGCATGAAAAAAAAAAAGTTAATGGTTTTTATAAGCCTATAAATTTGTGGTAGAGGATTAAGAATATAACATATAAATTACACAAAAAGAGGAGTTATACCCGTGGTGTGTACTTTACTTATTAGGTATCATGAAAACTTATCTGTTTTTTCTTTCATCTCTAATTTTTGTTATATTTGAAAAACTTTTATTTCGTTAAAATAGTTTTTATTTTATATTTATTGATCACTATTGTTATATTTTAATCACTTAACAGAACATCACATAATTTGAGTTTTCATTATTTAATTTTAAAAAAATATTAATTATTTCTTACCAATAATTAATTAATTTGTACATTTATTAATAAAGCATTATCATGATCACTTTTTTTTTCTTTTAATTTTCAAATGTTATTTAATTTTATTTCAATTTATTAAATCATCATGATTTAATTTGTAACTTACTTGAGCCTATAAATTTGAGGTAGAAGACTAAGAATATATAACAAATACAAAAAGAATAGTTATACTAATGGTGTGAACATTACATTCTTTCTCTTCTTCATGGAAAAAATTACTGAAAGAAAAAAACAGCTAATTTTTCTACTTATTTTTTGAAAATTTTTCATTACTATGCATACACCACTGCAAAAGAGGCTTTTAACATTTGTTATTTTCGGCCTTTCATATCTGACCACGCCCTGACATCATATTGGGAGACATCAACTGGATGTTGAATCTCCCATTGGTCGTCAGTGGATGTCTGCTCACACTCAACAGACATTAAAATAGAGGTCAGCTCACTCCCACATTTGACGTCAAACTGCGTTGAGTGCCCCTCTGCCTCGCATTGAGTAAGAAAATCAAAGGGTGACACTGGGAGGAATTTGACGTCAAACAGTGCACTAACCGACGTTCCATTTGTTTTTTTTTTTTTAAAATTAGTTTATTTTTACAATAAAACCACACCTGAAAGACAAAAATATTCCCAGCACATGACAAAATAATATATTCTATGTGTTTCATGTAACATCCCGATTTAGGATGTTAATGTAAGTAAAAGAACATCTATTATTTAGGAAAATAAAACTCTGATATCATCACGATATAGTAAAAATTTTAAACTTTATTAAGTTATTGTGAAAATAAATAAAAAACATGCGAGAATAATAATTAATCCAATTACAACTTGAATAACATACTAAACTCTTTATACTTTGTTTAAATAAATCAAAACAAACATCCTTTTGAAAACCCAGAAAATAATTCCCCACTCGTCTCTCGTCCTTCACCGCTTCAACATCATCAACAACAACATCTGTAATATCATCTGCTCCCGTATAATTACGATCATCGCAGGTGGAAACCATCACCACAAATGCAAGAGTAAGCTAACAAAATCAACATCTAACTCACAGATAATGATATAATATAAGAATACAATAATCAATTAAGACAAGCTCATAACATTTCAATCATCATTGATTTCCTAGGAACATTTCCAAAATCATTGATTTCCTAGGAACATTTCCAAAATGCACACTAAGTATCTAACACCACCATACATTCAAGAAACATCATAACATCATAGAAAATACCAGTGTTTTCTATAAAACACCACGTCACCATATAAAACACTATGACTGAATTCATATACAACATTAAAACATCATATAAAAATACCACGGCTTTCTGTAAAAACATGAAAACACCAAATAAAATACAAAAACTTCACATGCAACACCAAAGCTTCATATAGAAAAACTACGACGTTTTATAAAATACCACAACAATATATAAAACACTACGACTATCACCATTAACCACTATATTTCTTTTGTACTCTAGGCCCTCAACCTATTTACCAAAACATGGCCTACTTACCAAAGTAGGACTTTCAAGATCCTGTTTACCAAAACAGGGCCTACTTAACAAAGTAGGACTTTCACAATCATTTTTACCAAAACATGACCTACTTACCAAAGTAGGACTTTCAAGATCCTGTTTACCAAAACAGGACCTATTTATCAAAGTAGGACTTTCACAATCCTGTTTACCAAAATAGAGTCTACTTACCAAACTAGGATTTTCACTCTCCTATTTATCAAAATAAGACCTACCTACCAAAGTAGGATTTTCACATCCTGCTAACAATATATTTATAAAACCGATCACCACAACCCTTCTCCTAACCACTGTAAAGAACATGCAAATACACGGTCCACAATTATATGTACATTACAATTTAAATCACTGTAATATGGATTTCAATAAACACTTTATAAAACATTGCCTAGACATTACATCACATATTTCCTGCCTTGTCATTTATAAGACATAACCATAGATAACCGCCACAATATACACAAAATACTAATAAACCTGTGACACCCTATTTCCCCTTTGAACAATTACTAACCCAGTACCAAGGTTATGAATAGCAAATCCTTTGAACCCCAAACACGGAATTGAGTTACCCTCCGATAGGGTCACAAATCATTTACTATGAATTCTCATGCATTCACCTCTTTCCAATAAAGAAAATCAAATACACTTTAATATTAGAAAACATATTCTATTGCCAAAACCAATTACCTTAGACCTTCTGGAATTTATCTCAAACATTAATGAACCCCTGCATGTTTTATACATACATACATATATATTATACAACACCTAATATATATTATATATTATTTATAAATACATAATATACACGTAAATTTTATATATTATTTATAAATTCATAATATACACGTACGTAAATTTTATATAGCACACATTTTCAAAGCTACCCACTTCAATTCTCTAATGCTAAAAAAACAATATATATGGCATGAAGAAATTAAGCACTGCACCTAATATAATATTAAGTATAAAATTCTCCGTAAGTTAACCATATTTCCATAAATCAATCATTATGCTAATATCATTGTCAGACCACAAAAAGACACTGTATTAACATATATTCCAAGATTTGTTCTCCTAAAGCTTCATGCGTGAGAGAAAAAAGACACTGTATTAACATAAATAATATAACAAAAGAAAGCTGCCCCATAAAATATTATTTATATAAATACAAAAATATATAACTATTATCACAAGAAATAAGTTGTCTTTTGTTTTTTCTAAACTATTTTAATTAACACATTAATTTCACTCTCCAAACTTAATTAATTTTTATTAAACAAATGTACAACAAATATTATAAATATTAATACACACCACACTTGCACATAAAACAAATTGGAAATAGATAATAAACATATATTATCCATAAAGTAAGAATCAAACACATGACATCTAATCCATATTAACGCTCTAACCAATTGCATTGCACTTCTCTTCTATTTAAGATGTTATTTTTTATTTTAATAAACATAAATAAAATCTAAACTACCTTTCTAAATATCTTATTTTTTTATGGATCTATAGAACTAAACAATCTAAAAAACAATCCAAAACTTTAACTATCAAAACTTAAAATAAAACTTAAGTTATTTTGTCTCTTCTTTAGACAGATAGTGTGTAGCTTGTTTATGTTTTCTTTTGTAATTTATCTTTTAGACTTTCAATGTGTTTTTTCGAAGACATCTTCTTGTAGTCTCTTTTGCAAAGGATTCCACTATAATCTTCAACAAAATTACAATTGAGTATTCTCATACACTATAAGAAAAATCACAGTTACATACGACCAAAATCCGTATGTAAGCTTAAAAATCCATGTGTAAAGTAGTATTACATATGGACTAAAATCCGTATATAAAATGAACAAAGATAAGTTATATACGGATTTTTCCGTATGTAAATTACACACGAAAAAATCCATATGTAAAATTCTTATGTAATTTACATACGAAAAAATCTATATGTAACTGTTTAAACATATTACATATGAATTTATCCATATATAACTAGGTAGATAGATTGCAATGTCAAACCTATACAAAGAACCTCACATAGATGTGAAGTCATTAATCAAAATAGCAAGTAATTAACATAAAATGTCATTTATTTAAATTTAACACTAAGAAATTCAAACATTATGAAATCAAACCATAAAAAAATATTTAAACTTATAACAAGCATTCCTATTGGTAGTATATCATAATGTCTAATCCTCTAATAATATCTAAACAAAAGCTTCTTACAATAACAAGATTGTCTAGAGTTCCTATAAGTACAAAGTCATTATGTTATTCTTCATCTTCTTTCTACACTACATTCCAGAATATTTTATCATCCTCCTTCATCACGAAGTTCTGATGATCTTCAATCACAAGGTAGCTCTCATTGTTGTACCTTGAACCATTTAGGTTTGGCACCCAATCTCCCATAAAAAGATCGCCCTCCACTGCATCTGAATATTTTAAAGGAAAATTCATCAATATATATACAAACACACACACACACTAGACTTTTCTAACTTTAAATCACAAAATATGTTGTTGTAGTTTCTCAATTCAATGGAAGAAGGAATGTGATTCTAGTTGAGAAAAAAATTTGAAGAAATGGGTTTTGCCAGTTATCTTATGATATTTTTGTTTTTGATGAATATGCAAAAAGAATTAAATTCAAATTTATACGAAGCAAACTTGGAGAAAACTAGGAACTAAACAAAGACATGAATCAGAACCAAAATACATACATATGAATCTTGAAAAACAATATAAGTACAATGGAAATATAATCATTAATTTGGAAATACTGTTGTCAACTTTGTGATCAGTTTTATTGAAGGTAAATTATGAGGGATTTAATTTTTTTTATTGATACGTATATAGAATCTTATGCCATATTTAATAAAACTTTTTAACAGTGACTAATTACTTCAATTTTTATTTATTTAAGGGCTGACCTAAAATTAAATCCCCTTATTTTAATTCTTTAAAGACAAACAATCTAATCAATTACATATAATTTATTAGTACTCATTTGAGTCTTAACGTCCCAAAATAAATACTTAGCATAATTTAAATGGAGAATTATAAACATATTGTATAATGAAATTTAATATAAAAGAATTTAATACTATAAAAAAATTAATACTTTTAGACATCGTATAATGAAATTTACCAAATGTAATGAGATACCGAAGAAGACAAAGATGCGTCTTCTCTCCTCTCCTATGTCCTGTCAGAAGGTGCTTTCATAGCTGCTCCAAATTCTTCAAATACTGCAACATGAAAATAGGTTTGGGTACTACATCTATCACAATTGTGAACACTAAAGAGATAAAAAGCCTGAAATTGGACAAAACTAGTTTTCATAAATAACATATATTTAACTACAACAGAAAGAAAGAGATGCATGGAGTGCTAGAATAGAATGCTTAAAACAAGTAAAGCATGGAGTGCACACATTTGTGTATCAACAGTCAACAATAAGAAATATAGATTTACTGCTAATTCTTCATGTTACATGCTATATAATGACTTTTAATGTGTTATGACAAATGATACCAAACATATGATACAATGGGATGCAATTTAAAATTGACTAAAACATCAAAAATAGAAGGCTAAATACACCATCTACATTCTGACAGCAGCACTCACCATATAGATGGTTAAACACTACTTTTGTTGCTTGAATGGCCTTTATGCAGTCCAAAAAGGTTGATGAACACAAGCCTGGTTCCAAGAGACTTCAGTGACCAATCCAGGTGAGCAAGAGATTGCTTCATCCACCACCTTGATACTCTTCCTGGATAAAATTGTCCCTCCTCTTTAGGGCACCATATATAAATAGGGAGTACAGAACCCTACCTGGCAGTAGCAACTAATGCAGGATTGTCCTCAATTCTAAGGTCCCTTCTAAACCAAACAATAGTCCTGTTGCTAACCATATTGTACACTTGTAATTTTTCATGGCACACCCAAAACTTTCAACCTCATACCATGTTAGAGTAACTTCTCCACAAGTTACTTGTACCCAATTAAAGAATTACGAAGTGAGAATATTACTACTAGCAATAATAACTCCTAAAATAATTGAACAATGTAGGTAAGTGTAAGATCATAAAAGCTTAAAAATATCACATTCATAATTAAAACAAAAAGAAAAAGTATTAATATGTCAGGTGCCCTCACAAATTCCACAATTGCACCTGCGGCCTCATTCTTGGCTTCACTCAGAACGCCCACATCTTCTCCCAGAAAGGTCGCAAGATAATTGGTCAAGAACTTAAAACCATCTTTTGACACGCTGAGACAAAATGAGATGCAATACTAATTATTTATATTAAAAAATGGAGATTGAAAGATGGATAGAAGATTGTTGTCACTATTGGAGTGCAGAGAAAAACAATCACAAAAGAAAAATATGATCGAGGAAAGCTACGTACTGAATATACGACTTGAATTGAATGACATATAAGAGTGTGTATTTATACAACACAGTGAGATGGAAAACTGATACACGGAAACTGAATTAACTGTCGTGGTTGACAGTTTTACAAACAATAACTAAAGAAAACAACTAAGAAGATGAGACTTCTGAATTAACTCCAACACACCCCTTAATTCAGAGTCTTTAGAGACTGCACACCAATGCTTGACCTGAGAAACTTAAACCTTTTCCGATTGAGAAACTTTGTAAATATATATGCAAGTTAGAGCTTAGTTTTGCAGTACTTCAGATCAATCTTACCTTTGTTAACCATGTCGCGTAGGAAATGGTACTTTACGTCAATATGCTTACTACGACCATGGCTGACAAGGTTCTTAGCAAGGTTGATAGCTGATGTGTTGTCCATCTTCAGCTCAACACAGTTTACTGTATTTACCTTCAAATGTCTCAGAACCTCGTTCAGCCACACGCTTTGACACAAAGCATGACACCCTGCTACATACTCTGACTTGCAGCTCGATAATGCTATTATATTTTGCTTTTTGGAACTCTATGAGACAAGAGCATCGTGAAGGAAGAATATGCTTCCGATGTACTCTTCCTGTCGTCTTCATCACCACCAAAATCTACATCTGAATAACCAACCAGCGTCAGTTCTCCCAACTTCTGTCTTCGTGGAAATAAAATGCCAAAGTCTTCGGTTCCTTTAATATATCTGAGCATTCGTTGGGGCGGTGCGGCTGACCAAGAAGTTATCCGAGTAAGACGTTCTTGAAACGTAAGGCAAGCAGGGATGGTTGATCTCTCAACGATGCATTACCCAATACTCACAGATAAAAACTGGAGTCGTTGGAGTACCCAGATGCGTGTTGTTTTTCGAGTGCAAGGGGTTAGCAATGTGATTGAAGGAGATTTGACGGCTGAATCTTCTGGCAAGGAGGAGTAGAAGAAAGAGTTCAAACAAAAGGATGACAAAGCATTGTTGATAATACATCAATGCGTTGACGACATGCATTTCGAAAAGATTTTGAATGTTGTTTCAGCTAGGGAAGCATGGAACATTCTTGTTCGTTGTCACTCTGGAGGATAAAAGGTCAAGAAAGTTCGGTTACAAACCTTAAGGAGACAATATGAACATATGGAAATGGAAGAAGGAGATAAAGTAAGCGAGTTCTTCAACCGTGTCATAACTGTTGCAAACCAGATGAAGACATGCGGTGAGACAATCTCAGATGTGATGATAATGGAGAAAATCATGCGGTTGATGCCTCCTGCGTTTGATCACATTGTCGTAGCTATTGCAGAATCCAATCTGGAAAAACTCAAGATCGAGGAGTTGCAAAGCTTCTTTGAAGCTTATGAGATGCAAAGATGGGACAAAAACCCAGTAAAGTGCGACGACCATGCCTTAAAGATCCAACATGTTTCAGGCGAAGGAAAGAAAAAATCGAACAAGTGGAAAAGCAAGAATGTCGGTCAGAAGAAATGGAAGAAACAAATCGAGGAACAAGAAGAAAAGAGTGATACCTTTGACAAGAAGGATGTCACGAAGAAATATTATACGAAAAAGGATAAAAAGAACATTGAATGTTTTGTGTGTCGTAAGAAAGGACATTTTTCCTACAAATGTTGGTTCAACAAAGATGCTCAGAACAAGAAAAGGAAGAATAAAGAAGCTCACTTGGTGGAAGAAGAGTCAGATTCTGAACCCTTGATTCTTATGGTTGCGACCAACACAGAAAACACTGAGACGACAAAGAATATATGGTATGTAGACTCAGGTTGCTCAAATCATATGACATACAACAAAGACTAGATGACGAACCTAGATGAATCCAAGAAAAACAAAGTGAGGGTGGTAGACAACAGCACGCTGAGAGTCGAAGGAATTGGAAGTGCGAAAATCAAAAGAAAGAACGGGCTGCATGCAACGTTAGAAAACGTTCTTCTTGTACCAGAGATGAAGTGCAATCTCTTGAGCGTAGGACAACTAACGGAGAAGGGTTACACTGTCATCATGGGAAGCAATGCACAGATGGAGGTATATGACCAAGGTAAGAATTTGATTCTTAAATGTGTAAGATCCGGAAATCGAATTTTTCAGGTTCGCCTGGATGTGGTCGAGACCTTGCAATGCTTGTCTTCTGTTAAAGAAGATGAGAGCTGGAGATGGCACCTTAGGTTCGGACACCTAAATTTCAAAGATCTGCAGCAGCTGAGCAACAAAGAAATGGTATCTGAGTTACCAAGTATCAGTCAACCACGTAAGGAATGTGAATCTTGCATCATTGGGAGTCGAGATCAAAAGAACGATCGGAAGTGTTGCACTCAGATGTGTGTGGACCGATTGAGCCTCCAACACTAGCTGGGAACATATACTTTGTTACCTTTGTCGATGAATTCAGCCGAATGGTATGGGTGTTCTTTATGAGACAGAAGAACGAGGTGTTGGAAATATTCAAACGTTTCAAGAAACACACAGAAAGAGAAATTGAAAAGCGGATTAAGCTGCTCAGAACGGGTGGTGGTGGAGAATATACATCACGAGACTTTGAAGCCTTCTGTCAAGATAGTGGAATAATTCACGAAGTAACAACAACTTATACGCCAGAGCACAATGGATTAACCGAGAGACGTAATCGTACCATTATGAACATGGTCAGGTGCATGCTCAAGGAGAAGAGTGTTGCTCATGAATTGTGGGGAGAAGTAGTGGCGACAACTGTATATGTCTTGAACAGGTGTCCGACCAAGCGTCTTTCAGACAGTGTACCGCATGCAGCCTGGACAAGTAAGAAAACTTTTGTCAAACACTTTAAAATTTTCGGTTCATTGGCATTCTGTCATGTAATAGATCAGAAGAGAGTAAAACTGGATGATAAGGGTGAGGCCATGGTATTTGTGAGATATCATCCCACAGGAGCTTATAGGCTATTCGACCCAATCAGAAAGAGAATAACGATTAGTAGAGATGTGGTCGTTCTTGAAGACGAAAGCTGGAACTGGAAACTCAATCAAACCAGTATGAAGAAATCAACCACGTTGATGTGCATACCATTGTCAGACGAAGAAGAAGGAAATGTCGAGATAGATGAACCCATGTAGGCAGTAGACAACACAGGAACCGCAGGATCTGTAACCAACGAATCCAGACCAAGAAAACCAGTGGTACGACCCTCAAGACTCATTGATTATGAAGTATATTCAGATGCTGGAGATGATGAAGAGGGAGATATAATACATTTAGCTTTGATTGTTGGGAGTGAGCCCATGGATGTTAATGAAGCTCTAATACAACCAATTCGGAGAGTTGCAATGACTGAAGAACTAAGATCTATCGAGAAAAACAAGACTTGGAAGTTGGTGGATTTGCCACATGACAAACAGAGTATAGGTGTAAAATGGATTTTCAAGACAAAAGTAAACCCAGATGGTTTTGTGTTGAAGCACAAAGCAAGGCTCGTGGCCAAGGGTTTTCTTCAGAAAGAAGGGGTAGACTTCACTGAAGTATTCGCACCTGTTGCAAGGTTAGAAACAATTCGTATAGTTGTTGCTATAGCATGTGTTAACGAATGGACTCTATTTGCTCTTGATGTGAAATCTGCTTTTTTGCATGGCTTTCTTGAGGAGGAAGTGTATATTAAGCAGCCTCCGGGATTCATCAAGGAAGGAAGAGAGCATCAAGTTTATAAACTTAATAGAGCTCTCTATGGGCTGAGACAAGCTCCTCGTGCCTGGAATAAAAGGATCGATGCGTTCTTTTCCAGCAAAGGTTTCAAAAAGTGTACAGTGGAACATAGTTTATATGTGAAGACAAACAGCAGTAATAATGTCTTGATCGTGTGTCTCTATGTTGATGACTTGCTGGTGACTGGTTCAAGCTTGAACGAAATGGAATAATTTAAACGACTAATGAAGTCGGAGTTTGACATGACGGATCTGGGAGAGCTTAGGTACTTCTTAGGAATGGAATTCTCTAAGACTTCTGCAGGGCTGTTGATGCACCAAAGGAAGTATGTAAAAAACCTACTAAGTAGATTCATGATGAACCAGTGTAATGAAGCAGAAACCCCACTCGAGGTCGGTAAAAAGTTGAAGATTAATGCAGAGGAAGAAGGTGTAGATGGAATTAAGTATAAGCAACTGGTTGGATAGTTGAGATTCCTATGCAACAGTCGGCCATATATTATGTTTGGAGTTGGCTTGTTAAGTCGATTTATGAGTGATCCTAAGAAAAGCTACATGACTGCTGCAAAACGAATGCTCAGATATATTAAAGGAACCGAAGACTTTGGCATTTTATTTCCACGAAGACAAAAGTTGGGAGAACTGAAGCTGGTTGGATATTCAGATGCAGATTTTGGTGGTGATGAAGACGACAGGAAGAGTACATCCGGAAGCATATTCTTCCTTCACAATGCTCCTGTCTCATGGAGTTCCAAAAGGCAAAATATAATAGCATTATCGAGCTGCGAGTGAGAGTATGTAGCAGGGTGTCATGCTGTGTGTCAAAGCGTGTGGCTGAGCGAGGTTCTGAGACTTTTGAAGGTAAATACAGTAAATTGTGTTGAGCTAAAAATGGACAACACATCAGCTATCAACCTTGCTAAGAACCCTGTGAGCCATGGTCGTAGTAAGCATATTGACGTAAAGTATCATTTCCTACGCAACATGGTTAACAAAGGTAAGATTGATCTGAAGTACTGTAGAACTGAACTCCAATTTGCAGATATATTTACAAAGTCTCTTAATCGAGAAAGGTTCAAGTTTCTCAGATCAAGCATTGGTGTGCAGTCTCTAAAGACTCTGAATTAAGGGGTGTGTTGGAGTTAATTCAAAAGTCTCGTCTTCTTATGTGTTTTCTTTAGTTACTGTATGTAAAACTGTCAACCACGACAGCTAATTCAGTTTCTGTGTTTCAGTTTTCCATCTCACTGTGTTGTATAAATACACACTCTTATATGTCATTCAATACAAGTCGTATATTAAGTAAGTAGCTTTCCTCGGTCATATTTTTCTTTTGTGATTGTTTTTCTCTGCCCTCCAATAGTCTCAGGATAAATTTATCACTGTATATGAATGTGATATTTAAAAATAAACATGTTTACCATATTTACTAATATACGAGTTAAGTAATTAATTATATGGAATGAAACGAATAGGTTCTATTTTGAAGCACTTTACCAAAATTAAAATATATTATGAAAGCTGAGAATAAAACAAAAATGTCATAAGATATGTATAGTACACTCAATGACGCAACCACTATCGGAAACCATATTAAACATATATATGAATGTCTTTTACTTTGTTGCTAGATTTATTTTAAGTTCAATATATATATATATATATATATATATATATATATATATATTAAAAATAGAGTTAAATGATAACTATATTGTTGTGTTTTTGAAAGAATATATGCCTAAATAATAAGTGAATATTTTATTTTTTTAATCATATCAAGGTTTTAATTGATATAATCAAATTGAGTGAACACTTTTAAAAGTTTAAAAAAAATACTTACATTTATTGAAACGAAAATAATATATTATAAATATACAGACGAATACGTTTTCATTAAAACAATCTATAATAAAACTATAAAACTGATCTCAATTATCTTATATTTTATAATTTTAAGAAATAGTTTATAAAAAAATTTAGAAAAATTTGAAACATTAATTATAAAATATTATTTTTAAATATAAGATAAAAAAATTCTTTTTTAATGATTATTAAAATTAGTCGAAATTATAAACATTAACATCAATATTTCTTTTATAATTTTTATTAATAAATTTGAATTTATGAAAAGAAATATTTTTTTCGATTAAAATTTATAATTCTTTTTTACCAAAAAAAATAATACAAAATGTATAGTGAGAGGTGATTGTAGAGTAACATAAAGGAATCAAGATGCAATGTAGTTTAAGTGATCAATAAATTATTTTGAATAAAAAAATTGTAAAGTTTTCAAGATTGAATTGCAAATTGCGCAAAAAGATTATGCATAAAAAAAGTGCAAATTCAAACGTATTTTTCCAATCATATAAAAAAATCAAAATAAATAGTTGATATTAAAGTTTATGAATGACATAAAATGTTCTGATTAAATTAAAAGTATTTATAATTCCTTTAAGAAACATTGATGAAACAAATGATTTTTGTGATAAAATAAAGTTGCAAGTGAATGATTTGAACAAAAATTTATTTTTTTTATTATTATTACAAACATTGGTAATAAAATATGTGTATCAAAAATTAATTTATATAGGATGTTATTTAAATTTCAAAGAAAACAACTCCCTATATATGTAATGACAATAAGAGTCAAAATAGAGAACTTTCTAAAGTTGAACTTATATTCATAGTTTTGACAAATAGTCAATTATATATAGTTGTTTATCCCGTAAAAGCAAAAATATACAAATTATTTCATATTATTCTAAATGGTTTTAATTGATTTGGTGAAACGAAATTCATAAATGAGAGGATTTAAAATTATAAATTTCATAACAACTTCAAAATGTATGTATGTCATCCATTTAGTGAGAATTTATGTTAATTTTATTCCATTTCTATTAAAAAAATAATAATTAAGTTCATTCAATTATTACAATTTTTTATTTATATATCAAAGACACAATAACTACCCTAAACAATACTCTTTAACACAGATAACTTTATCTAATCAATTTGTTCTAAACCCAACATATTACTTTATATTAAATCATTCTAGGCAATAATACTTGAAAACAATTTATATTATTATCAACAAACTTACCATATTTTTTTATTATTCCCTATTTTAATTGTTATTACTATCATTCTAAAAATGTCGCATAAATTTTATTATTGTTTATACATAATAAAATATATTTTTACAAATATTTAATAAATTTGTATTTTAATAAATCCGTAAGTTGTACGCGTCAAAATACTATTAAAACTTATATAACGTAGACCCAAAAACAAAATAGTTAATGCTAGAGCCAGGTGTTGAATGGTGGAAATGTCACTTGTATACTCTTTGTGCACTCTACAGCTTTCACATTCTAAAACCAAAATTTGCATGTTTAGCTTATTAAATTTATGTTTTTTTTTTTTTTGGTTTTTTTTCTTAAAAAAAGTAAGAAATACTATTTATATTTCCTACCATAGTATATGACAGACATGTATATATTTAGTTCTTATAATAGAATCATAAGAAAACTTGATTAATTACATTTTTTTTAAATCTGAGTAAATCTTGGATATCCATATTAGATGTATTCGATTTTAATATCAAAATGACATTGTGGCATACATGATAGCTAATTGAAACTTATATTTGTATAACATTGATTAAGTTGACTTAAGATATGATTAAGTTATGATTAATTATCTTATTAAGGAGGATAATTAAGTATATGGATCAAATTTATCTAAATAAAAAGTCCATAAAATAGAGCATAATATAATAAATAAATTAGTTACATTTTATTATTATCATATTTATTACTTTATAACATAGAATAATTTATAAATACAATCCTCGTTTAACTGGAAAAGTTATCCATTAAAAAGAAGAATTACTTGGAACTTGAATTTAGAAATATAATAAAATTAGAATTTTACAAAATATATTCAACTATACAACACATTTATATATATTTATTTATTTATATTTTGCTAGCCCTAGATCTAGCTTCTTAAATTTCTATTTTATAGAAAATTGTCATCACGTCCAGAAAACTCCTACACACACATGGTTCATAAAGGACGTGCAGTGAAGTCAAAAAAGTCTGCTACTCCTCTTCATCATCTTCAGACACTCACATGGATCCATAATTCACTACAACTCTTGATTACAACTTTCATTTCTTGCCAGCCACCTATATATATATAAGAAAATAATTTTAAGCTCCGTCACTGTTAAGTACCCATGTGCATTATCGTATGTTTTCATGCAACACACAATTACAGTAGATAAAACCACAACATCAAAGTAGGATAAACTAACTTATTTAAAGAAAAAAATAATAATAAATTAATTACATTCTTCAAGACCATTCACATCTAACAATGCACGTAACTATTTAGTGAGATGCATTTATCAATTTCAGAATTAAATAATTAACTTAGAAAAAAAGCGTAGTAAAATTGGCCAAAATGTGTATATAAGATAAAAAGTCCGTATGGAAATTACGGACAAAAATTCATAAGTAAAATAATCGTAGGTCACACACACAAAAAGAAGGTTGTTGTACACTGGATTCCAGCTATCAACCTTCAAAATTTATAAATATATAAAAGTATATAAATGTCAAAAAGTTTAAGTCATTGTCACAGTGTGATAACCTATTTAGTTTAATCCATGCATAAATTTATACTTCAACAGTAAAATTAAAAATGCAATATTTATAGACATTTTAGACATAATTAAAACATAATTGTTATAGTCATGTATGATTGGTTTAAGAAAGAAGGTAGAAGGGACCCAATACATGACACCAATACTATATATGTTAAATTTGTGTCTCCAGTTCAAAGTTATCATCAAGCAAGCAAGCAGTACCAAAACGAAGGTTTACAATTCATATAAAACATCCAATTTAGTATTCATTAAATTTCTTTCCTACTTTGGAGAAGGACTGAACGCATTCGTTCAAAGATGCAAAGGTTTCCAAGAACACAACAATAACATTAACATGCCCCCGACCAAGCTGCATGACATCGTCTCCCCTAGCCGTTCGTCTAGTGGGGATGAATATTGTTGGGCCTTTCCCAATCGGGAGAGCACAGAAGAAATTCTTCCTTGTGGCCATCGAGTATTTCTACAAGTGGGTGGAAGTCCAGCCCTTGGCCACCATTACTAGCCAAGAGGTCTAAAAGTTCATCTGAAAGATCATATGTCATTTCGACCTCCCCCGCACAGTTGTAAATGATAACGATCGACAATTTATTGATAAGAAGGTGGCTGGTGGCTGAGTTCTACAAAAACTTAGGCATTAAGCATGTAACTAGTTGTATCAAACATTCTCAGAAGAACGGTCAAGCTGAGGCGATGAACAAAACCATCATAGTTGAGTTGAAGCATCGATTGGGAGATGTTAAAGGTGGATGGGTGGACGAACTACCATAAGTCCTACAAGGATACCATTTCTCACTGTACGATACGATCGTCGAGATCTCATTCAACTTAACATATGGTATTGATGTCATGCTTCCCGTTGAAGTGGGCAAACCATCTATCAGGAGGAAGTTGGAATACTTGGGCCTCAACGAGGAACAACTCCGAGTAGAACTAGACACACTGTTATAAAGACGCAAAGCATTAGCCATGCGGGAAGAAGCCTAGAAAAGAATGGTCGCCCGTGTTGAGATTGTTGACAACACAATTTCTACATCACTCTAGTTTTTTATGATGACAACACATTGCTTAATAACACGCATATGTTGTTGCTAAATTACATGTTCTTATGCTGATTGATTGTTATATCTGTTGAACATGTTTATGTATTGTGTTACATGCTCCTATGTTGATTTATTGGTATATCTATGGAACATGTTTATGTGCTTTATGTGCTATGTGCAATGCATCATTACATATATTTTACTGCACATGTTTTAAAGATGAAAACCACAAGCACTTTCATGAACTTATCACTGTGTGACAAAGCTATAGTGCAGTCGACTCCATTATTAATAGATTCGACTATGCTAAAATCTTTGTACAAATTTTGAGAATCAGTTCTTTGTGAAATTTTGAGAAGAAAAGAATTTCAAAATGTTTTGCATGTTGAAGACGACTATGTGCACCACACATTTGACTGTGTTTGTTGTCTGCTTTGAAATTCTGTTATGCTCTTGCACTCTAACAGCTATATTTTCCAAAGTTAGTTTAACATTGATGACTTGGTCAACTGTATTAAATGTGTTTTGTTTTTGGTTGACTGTATGCTACCAGTTTGACTGATCTGTTATAACTGTCATAATCTAGTCGACTGAATTAGTAGCATATTTGACTGAGAGACTATCTGATTAACAAAAATCTATAAATAGGTTGAACACGAATCTGTTCATAGACTTTTGATGATCTAACAATTTCATTTTTGTTTCAGATTGAGTTCTCTATTTTGAGAGCTCCAAGAATTCTCCAAGAAGATGGTGGTGATCTTTCATGAAAGAGATTCAAAGGGAGACTGACTACGCACACACTGATTGATCATATTTTGCACAGAGAAGGTGCTTCTGGTTTGATCACGTTGAGGTTTGGCATCCTTGAAGACTGCTGCATATTTTCTAGCTTGGCATCCGTGAAGACTATTATATTGGACATGCTGATTATAGGGGATAGTTCACTTTGAGGATTGTTCAAAGTGGTGGTTGGCAGATTGCAGAAGAGGGGACATCTTGCTGCAAGTCTTGCTGTTTCTGTTGCCTATAGTTTGCTTAAGGGTTAGAGAGGAGATTTATATTTTTGACGTGGAGGTCTTCTATAAATTCCTTGTTGTAAAAACCGCAACCATTATAGTGCATTTGCTTCCTGAGTTGGAAGGACACTGAATGTAGGCATTGTTGGCTGAACCGGTATAAAAACCAGTGTTTGATTTTCTCTATCCCTGCACTTTTACTTTATAGTCGACTTTACATTTAACGCAATCAACTACGTCTTTTCGCTACATACGAATTTTCATTACTTTCATTTCAAGAAAGTTTGAAAAGTTTCATATTTTGATTTCAAGATTGCGAAAAGAATTTGTTTTTGATAAAACACCAATTCACCCCCCCCCCCCCCGCCTCTTGGTTAAAAACGAAGCCTACCTGTTTTCCAACAATTGGCACCAGAGTTGGTTTTCATAAGATATTTGAAAAACTAGTCGACTCTGTTTTTCTTTGATTCGAATATAAACTTGAGGATGGCTTCTTGTTTTCAAACTTTTGGTGAAGGTGCTTCAACAAACAGACCACCTCTGTTTGCAGGTGAAAATTATCCTTTTCGAAAAATTAGAATGCAAATCTTTCTTGAATCGCAAGATAAAGGAATTTTGGATGCCACTTTAAATGATCCTTTTGTGCCTACAAAAACTGTTGAAAAGGAAACTGTTTTGAAACCTTTTACTGAGTGGACTGCTGATGAAAATAGAAAAGCTCAGTATGATATTAAAGCTAGAAATATTATTGACTCTGCACTAACTATTGATGAATTTTTTAGGATATCTCAATGCAAATCTGCAAAAGAAATATGGGATGTCTTAGAGGTAACTCATGAAGGCACAAATGAAGTAAAGAGAGCAAGAAAGAACTCCCTAATACAAGAGTATGAATTGTTCAAAATGAAAGCTGGAGAAATCATCTATGATGTGCAGAAACGATTCACTCACATTGTAAATCATCTCATGGCTCTCGGGAAGGTATTGACAAAGAAGAAATCAACATCAAGATTCTGAAAAGTCTGAACAGAATTCGACAACCAAAAGTCACAACAATCTCTGAGTCCAAAGATCTCACAACGATGAACATGGCTACCTTGTTTGGCAAGTTACGTAAACATGAATTGGAACTTGGTAGATTAAAGGATGAAGAGGAGATTGAAGAAAAGAAGTCCATTGCTCTGAAGGCTACAAGCAAGAACAACTCTGAAACAGTCATGGAAGAGAAAGAATTGATGACCTTGATGGTAAGAAAATTTAGCCAACTTATACAAAGTGATAGTCAACTGACAAACCATGCAGGTCAAGACAAAAAGAAGAGCTTCAGTAAAAATGTTGTTCAGTGTTACGAATATGGAAAGGAAGGACACATCAAGCCTGATTGTTCTGAATTAAAGCCTAAGCAGAAAGGAAAGAAAAGATTCCCTCAAAGCAGAAACCTGAAAAGAAAAGGAGCATACATTGCTTGGGAGAACACAGATTCTGAAAGCTCAAGTGATGAAGATGTTGATCAAGAGGAGGAATCCAACTTGTGCTATATGACTGGAGTAACATGGGACAATTACGACAGTGATGCAGACATCTCAAATGAACCAGTGGAAATCAAGTATGATCTGCTGCAAGATGCTTTCCAAGAACTACATGTTGAAGCAATGCGACTACAGTACAAGGTTAATCAACTAAACTCTGAGAGAAGAGATTATGAAAATAGGATTAACAACCTTGTTGTTGAAAATGAAAAATTAGAGAAAGAATTAAATGAAGCTTTGTTATCTGCTAAGGATGTTAAAATTGAAACTGTTACGGTAGAAAAGCTTGTGAAAATTGTCCTGCTCATATTGAAAAGATAGATTACTTGACTAGCACGCTAGCTAAGTTTACTCAAGGTAGAGACAATTTAAATGCTGTATTGAAATCATCTGGCAGAGCTATAAACAGGCAAGGAATAAGATACAAAGCTCAATCTAACAGAACCAATGCTAAGAGATTTACTGATTTAAGTAAACCTACTAGAAATGCATGTTTCTATTGTAATTGTGTTGGCCATACTGTTAGAAATTATTATTACAGAAATGTTGTTCCTAAAGGATTATATGTATGGAGACCAAAGGAACAAGTGAAAAAGACTGACAATCATGGACCCAAAGTTAAATGGGTACCAGCAACCAAAACTTAAATTGTTTTGTAGGATACACAGCAGGTGCAGTATGATCTCAAGAATGAATCAATCTAGAACAAATCAAAATCTTGAGTATCTACAACTGGTAAAACTGTATCAATTTTCTGCATATTGCTAAATTTGATTGGTTGTTGTTATGTAATTGCATGAATATTTTGTCTGTCTTCTTGATTGATTGATTGAGTTTGAAACTCTGTTTTCATGTGTCTTAGTCGACTGTGTTATTAATTCATTCGACTATGATCTGTATATGCTTTTGAAACTATGTTTTTTGAAATACTTTTAGACACACCGTGTCAACTAAGCTCACTGGGTATTCGACTGTCAATATTCTATATAACTGGGTCTGAAATTCAAATTGTTTTTGGTGCAAAAATAAAGTCAAATATTTCCTTCCAAAATTTCATCCTCGTCTTATATGTTAAAACCTTGATAATCATGGGTCACTACATTAATTCTTACTGATCTGATACTCCATTATCCTCATTATTCCTGAGAAAACCCTATTTCTTCTTCAACCACAATGGCTTCAAGCTCCACACCAAGAAGAAGGATCAAAACTGTTGCTTCAAGGAATGCTAGAAGGGTGTCTGATTTGAATAGCTAGATTAGCGATGACGAAGCACAGTCAAAATATCTTGATTGCTGGAAGAGAAGAACTTTGGTAACGCATAAATTTTTGAAGTTAAAGTTTTTCAAAAATGAAGGATTCCTATTTCAGGGATGGCTTCAGCGCCAGGGCTTAAAGAAATTTGTTGAACTACTCTAATTACAAGATAGGTGGAATGAAGAAAGATGAAAGATTAGCAAGAGGAGGAAACTATGCACAAGCCACTACAGAAGACTTGATGTTGTTAAAAGCTCTAAAAGAAAATATTCAGGTGGACTGGCCAGCAGCTATTTCTGACATCATGCTGAAAATAACCAAGTCAGAATCTGGAAAACTACCTTACTGTGTTTTCATCTCAAAAGTACTAATTTACTGTGGTGTAGAATGCATTGGTGAATCAAGTGAACAATATCAACGAACATGCCGCATTGACAAGACTACTCTTGACCTGATGCACATGGTGAAAACATCTGAAGGATGGACATACAAAGATGAAACTGTGAAAATGATAATACTGCATCCTCCTCCCGAATCAATTAGTATAGGTCAAGAAATGAGTTTAAAAGGATTGTTCTGAGCAAATTAAATGAAATAGAAAGGAAGCTTGATGAGCAGCTTAACAAGGATCATCAAAATGAAGTGAATAAAACTTCTGAAGAAGCAAGCTCTTCTGACAGATCTTCACAAGGAAGTGAAGATGACGATAGTGAGGAGAAAAGGACTGAGGATAGTGGAAGTGACATGATTCTTAATGGTTTTGTTAACAAAAAGAGGAAGAAAAACTAGTTTTATCCTTAAAAAGTGTTTCCTCGAGTCTGTTTTCTCTTTGTATGGCTTAGAATGCCATCTTTTGTTTGCTTTTTGTTCCTTGATTGCTCCTATCTTTGTAATATCTTTTGTCAAGGAAATGAAATTTAGTTTGAATCTGTTTCAGCTGCCTTAACTTGATTAATTGAAATCTGATTTGCTGAATGTTGAATGATTCGACTAGAATGTGATTGATGTCGATTATGATTAATCTGTTACACATCTTTACATATTGACTTCTATTATTTCTGATTATATTTCTTGCTTAACTAAAATGCTTGATCTGGAAAAGATCTTAGAAAGGTTTTGCAGGAAGAACATTTCTTTGGAAACAACAAGTGGAATTCAACAACTTTGGGAAGCAATGTATTCGATTGAGAAAATAAAGCAATCGACTACTTACAACAGGGTTATAAATTCGAATTCTGGAATTTGGTTTTCTTTCATTGATTGCTTATTTTGATTATCTGCTATTATCTCTGATCTAAATTGATTTTAAATATCTTGATTGAGATAATATTGTGAGATTGTTGATGTTTGTATCATTGCATGACTAAACTGTTTGATATCTTGTCTTTGATACAACTCAGTACTATATTGTTTGTATACTCTATGATATACTGTATTGTGCATCTGATCTGATTTTGATATCTATGCATAATGACAGGGGGAGTATTACATTTTACACATTTTTCTTCACATGCCTGCATTTCAGGGGGAGTTATCATTTACATGTGATTAAATGTGATAGGGAAAGCATCATTGCATCTTGAAAATTGCATATGCTTTTTGATGCATCTCTGTTTGAAATATCAGCATAAATATCTAGAGCATTCCTTTTTTGCTAATGCACAAAGGGGGAGAGAATTTATGAAAGCTTTATGAAAGGGGGAGAACAATTATTCTGTCTCATATTCTGCTTGATATTTTTCTGTTTAATTGTGTTACATGCAGAGTACTTGAACTGTGATACATCTTTTGTTACTCTGTTTTGTATTTGATTATGAAAACATGGTTGGTTATTAATCATGGTTGCGCATCGTAAAAAAAAGGGGAGATTGTTGACAACAGAATTTCTATATCACTCTAGTTTTTTATGATGACAACATATTGCTTAATAACACACATATGTTGTTGCTAAATTACATGTTCTTATGCTGATTGATTGTTATATCTGTTGAACATGTTTATGTACTGTGTTACATGTTCCTATGTTGATTGATTGATATATCTGTAGAACATGTTTATGTGCTTTATGGGCTATGTGCAATGCATCATTACATATGTTTTACTGCACATGTTTTAAACCTGAAAACCACAAGCACTTTCATGAACATATCACTGTGTGACAAAGCTATAGTGCAGTCGACTCCATTATTAATAGATTCGACTATGCTAAAATCTTTGTACAGATTTTGAGAATCAGTGCTTTGTGAAATTTTGAGAAGAAAAGAATTTCAAAATGTTTTGCATGTTAAAGTCGACTATATGTGCCACACATTCGATTGTGTTTGTTGTCTGCTTTGAAAGTTTATTATGCTCTTGCACTCTAACGGCTATATTTTCAAAAGTTAGTTGAGCATTGATGACTTGGTCAACTGTATTAAATGTGTTTTGTTTTTGGTTGACTGTATGCTACCAGTTTGACTGATCTGTTATAACTGTCATAATCCAGTCGACCGAATTAGTAACATATTCGACTGAGAGACTATCTGATTAAGAGAAATCTATAAATAGGCTGAACACAAATCTGTTCAGAGACTTTTGATGATCTAAGAATTTCATTTCTATTTCAGATTGAATTCTCCGTTTTGAGAGCTCCAAGAATTCTCCAAGAAGATGGTGGTGACCTTTCTTAAAAGAGATTCAAAGGGAGACTGACTGCGCACACATTGATTGATCATATTCTACACAGAGAAGGTTCTTCTGGTTTGATCACGTTGAGGCTTGGCATCCTTGAAGACTGCTGCATATTTTCTGGTTTGGCATCCGTGAAGACTGCTGTATTGGACCTGTTGATTACAGGGAATAGTTCACTTTGAGGATTGTTCAAAGTGGTGGTTGGAAGATTGCAGAAGAGGGGACATCTTGCTGCAAGTCTTGTTGTTTCTATTGCCTATAGTTTGGTTAAGGGTTAGAGAGGAGATTTATATTTCTGAGGTGGAGGTCTTCTATAAATTTCTTGTTGTAAAAACCGCAACCATTATAGTGCATTTGCTTCCTGAGTTGGAAGGATACTGGATGTAGGCATTGTTGGCCGAACCAGTATAAAAACTAGTGTTTGATTTTCTTTATCCCTGTACTTTTACTTTACAGTCGACTTTACATTTAACGGAGTCAACTACGTTTTTCCGCTGCATACGAATTTTCATTACTTGCATTTCAAGAAAGTTTGAAAAGTTTCATACTTTGATTTCAAGATTGCGAAAAGAATTTTTTTTTGATAAAACACCAATTCACCCTCCCCCCCCCCTCTTGGTTAAAAACGAAGCCTACCTGTTTTCCAACAGCCCGAAGGTACAATACCAAGGTCAGGCTAAGAAGTTTCCTAGAAGGTGACTTGTTATGGAGGAAGATGTGTGAAGCAAGAAGGAACCGAGCACATGGAAAGCTCACTGCAAATTGGGTAGGCCTGTTCAAAGTGGTCGATGACTTGAAGAATGATGTGTATCGGCTCGAGCACCCGAACAACAAAGCAATCCCCAACACTTGAAACTCATCACACCTCAATTTTTATTGTAGTAAAAAACTCCATGTAACACATTGTGACTGTTAATAAAATCAGGATTTTCTGAAAGATATTTTATGCAAATTATTCATCCCAACGACCTTAATTGCATGAAGAGAGCACAAGCCTAAGGAACGTTCTATGTTAACTCTTATATCTATACAATCGGTGAGGAATATTCTTTGTGAACTCTCAACGCATCATAAAATGTCAATCCTAGGGAACATTCTAAGTGAACTCCTAGAGCTAACCGATCGGTGAGGAACGTTCTTAGTGAACTTTCACCACATCGCAAAACGCCAAGCCTAACGTTCTAAGTGAACTCATAAACTTAACCGATGGGTGAGGAACATTCTTAGTGAACTCCTAAAGCTAAATGATTGGTAGGGAGTGTCTCTTAAGCATTTATAAAAAAAAAACAAAGAATGCATTTTCACATAAGTGTTGGATTATCATTTGACCACGATCAAAGAAAGTTAGACAACAATTATAAGTCAAAAAGAACTACGTAGCAAAAGCATGATAATACACAACTATATGTCACGCTCAAGCACATAAAAATAATAAGAAGATAACAAAAATTTAACTTTTGGGAAAAACAAAGTATCATTCTCATTAACTTGTGTAAGGGGTATACAAAACAGAGGTCGAGTGGAAAACAAGGTAGCTTAAATCAAAAGCATTATTTTTTAGACGACCCCAATTACAAATTGACTAGAAAATAATTAAAAAAATTCAAAAACCCCAACACCTAGGGAGGTTCTTCATTTCTTTCCACCCATCAGACTCTTTTTCCCACCTTTCTCTTCCTCATCGACTTTTTCCTTTTGAACCTCTATGTGTTGAGGGTCTTCTAGAACGGTCGTCAGCTCTTCATTCTCATGAGCAGTAGGATCAGGAATATCAACTACCCGCCTATCAACAACCATCTTCACAACATCAAAGCTCTCATAGTTAATAGGGATGTTGAAAAAGAGGGTAGCTTGTAGATCACCTTCTGGAAGTCGTTGATGTGTTCAATGTAAACCTCGCTCTCGAACATTTCATTTTCTTTAGTTAACGTGGCCTTCTGTACCAAATGATTGTCCTGCTCGGCCAACAGATCCCTGCATTGAGAGCCCACCCATTGAAGGTCAAGCTTTAGGTCATCGTTCGCATGTTGAAGTTGTTGGTAGGCGGTGCGGACATCGGTGAGGGACCCTCAGGCCTTCTTTTTATTTTCCTCCTCGACCTTCCTCACCTCCTCAAGTTGGCGATTCAACTCTTCGTGACCTCCCCGGTCTTCTTGAGCTCCTCCTCCTTGCAACGAGCGACCATAAGAATAAAGTCGCTCGACTTCCACTTATCCAAAGCGGCCATGAGACCTGAAATAAAGCACAAAATTTAGATAAGTTAAAAAGAACAATTCTAAAATAGTACATAATGAAATGCTTACTGAACACTCTACTACGTAGAGCGTCTGAGTCAAGGTAATTGATGAGGTCGCAGGAGAGGACTTTGTGAGGTATCTGACTGATCAGGTCGACCGCCTCTACCTCCACTGACATCATCGTAGATTTCGCCCAAGAGGTAATCCTCTTAGGATGCTCGATCCAGTAAAAAGGGAATTTTGGCCGATCGATATTCAAATAAAATCTCGATTGGGTGGCCTCCTTTATTGAAACCTTTATGAAGTTGGTCTTGAACCCTTTATAGGAGGTGTTCAAAAAGGTGAACAACGTCTGGTCTTTCTCTAAAATGAGAGACACCCAAGATTTGTTACGTGTGGTCAAGTCTTGAAAAAATACAAGAAAGATACTGGTGTCAGGGTCAAGCCCAAGGCCTTGTAGACGACGACGAATGCCTGCATGAATGTCGCCCTGCTCGGGTGTAGTTGGGTCGGAGCCACGTTCAACTCCCGTAAAACGCCCATTTTAAAGTTAGAGAGTGTGAGCCGAACGAACATGTCACAAAATACAGTCGAGTACGCATAGAAGAAATCTAACGTGTAACCCCCCTTCCCATGGCAAGCCCGCTTGGTTTAGTTACAAACGACAAGCTTGACACATTCGGCATCCGCAACCTCTGCTACCAATTTAACGTGATCCTTAAAATCCTCCAAGGATGAACCAGTTTTGAAGTAGGAGACATAATTCCCCACCTCATGGGGATCCCAACCATATCCTAGAATGGGTGGCAGGAGCACATAAGACCTTGTCCATTCCCCAACATCATCTTTTTCTATGGCAGCCATCGTACCCTCATCAACAGGAGCGACCTCATTATTAAAGTATATGTTTGTTCCACCGTTAACTGAAGCCTTGCCCTACTCGGTTGACATTATGATGGAAGAGCCGACAGACAACGACGACTTTAATGCATCATTACAGTACCCTCGGCTTCCCCTCCCAATGGACTCCTTAGAAGAAGTAAGTTCCACGGTCAATATTATTACCTTAGAATGAAGGGTGACTGAAGCACTCGGTAACAAAGATAAGAAAAAGAATAAGTGTGAAAATGACAGCAACCCCACTCCCTATTTGATAATGCCCGGTCATGGCAGATTGATGAAGAATTCATTGAATAATGTGCAAATCATGGTAGCAAACAGAATATGCTTCGAAAACCAACCCTAACTAGGTGTGACACACTCGAATTCGTAACTAAAGAGCTCGAGAGAGGAGACACGTGCTACAAACCCTAGGTTCGAATCAGAATTTGTGGTTGAACACGGGTCGATGGTAGAAGAGGTTCAATAGGTGGAAATGGCTAACAGTTTGATGCAAAAGATATAACAAGGTGACGAAGGAATAGAGGATTAAAATGAAGCTAAAATACCTCTGGCTAATGAAGAACTTACATTCGATAATGAGAGACAATGTGGAGACTGAATGATGAAGTGGATGAATCGAGAGAATGACATGAAAGAGCTTGGGAGAACTTGCGAACCAGTATTGGGTTTCAGTGAATGAGCAGATAGTTGATGCGAAGAAGAATCGAGAATGAATGAGAGGGAACTAGGTTTAATGAAGTGAGTAACAAGAAAGTAAGGAAAATGGGTTTTGATGGATGAGCGAGAAACTGAAGGACAAAGTGGGAAAATGAGAGAATGAGTGGTGTGAATGGAAGGTGGCTAGAGGAGGATCCATAGGATTCTCTAGCCTTGACTCTTAAGGAGAATTGTTTCTATAGTCATCTATATAAAATGACAATTCATTAATCTAAAAAATGACATTTACAAAGGTGTTAACATGCATTTACATGGATGAGATCCCTCCTATGTCTACCACATGCCTAGCATGTTATACACATGTTTCATACAAATAAAAGAGAATATTAAATATGTACTTTGGTTGGAGCTTGGGCTTGGGCCCAAGTCATCACTATTTATAGCTGAAAAGTAGTTGTCTTAGGCGGATTGCAACCCTTGAAACCAACTAGATCTAACGATCCATAACACACGACCTTTCGTGTTAAGCAGGTGCATGAATCTCGAGGATCCATGTGTCCTACTCGCCCCGACTACATTTTCTTGTAAACGCCACGATAACTGTCCACGTGAGCAACTACTTATGAACAAATGACTTAACGAAACCCATCTCATTACAATACTCAAGGTCATCTCCTTGCCTTCCACAAACCCCTTCACATCTCCTCAAAGGAAGACATGCTTAGGCTTGAGGGGCTTGTGTATAGTATGACCACCTGGTCAACCATGGATTGAGGGGTCAATAACCTTTTCAATCCCATAAGAGACTATCGGTTACCGGTCGATCAGACTATAGATGAAATTAGCAATGAGAACAATTACATTAATCCTAATTCAGATCATTACTGTTTGGATCATAATTAGACCAATATTAATCATAAGCTCATCCCAAAATCTATAAATACAAGTTGGACATCCATGTAATTGGTTACTTTTAGTACGCATTTATTGCTATAATATTCAGACAAACACTAACTTTAATATCATAGTGCTTTCTGTAGGAACTTCAACTCCATAAACTAAAACACATTATTTATTATTGGTACTTCTAATAAACAAAATAAACGAATAAAAAGAGGAATATAAATTGGAGTTTTGACAATGATGTGGAAGTTGGGGTTGATAGTGTGTGGGAGAAAAGAAGAAAAGAAAGAAGACTCAAGAATAAAAATATAATTTATAAAAGTTAAAATAATATATTTATTTTTAAAAAAATTAAAGAATTAAAATTTTAAAATGTTAATAAATTACACCACCAATCCAAAAGTTAACATTAAATGACAAGATTTAAAGAAAATTAAATTAAAAACTAATTAAATATTTATTTTCAAGAGTCACTAATAAATACTTTATAGTAATATATTGATTTTAATTAGTTAATAATATTTTTTAAAAATTAATTAATAAATAATTGAATATGAAATTCAACTACTTTATAGAATTGATTGTGAGGACGTGATTGATGTAACCTTCACTGGCGGCTGGAAACGCCGTTCAGGCCAGTTTAAATAATATTTTATTCAGGTCAACTGATTCACAGTAAGATAAGAAACTTGAGGCTGTACCCTTTTCATACGAGATGAAATTCAATTCCTCCCACCACTACACAACTCTTACAATTATTATCTTATTTTTATTTAATTTATATTTATAATTATTATCCTAATATAATATTTTATTAATAGAGATATTTATGAGTAGACATGATAAGGGGGACAACAGACTCCCTACCCATTATTTGACGTGAAAAATATCTATTTATTATATATTTTGTTATCTGTTTAAAAATTACTGTAAATATTTAAAATATTTTTTAAATACCGACATATATTTAAAATATTAATTTTATAAATTTAAAAAAAATTAGAAAATATAATATAAATTAAATTTTAATTACTTTGAATAAAAATATAAATTAATTTTAATTTTAATTAAATTTAACTTAATAAAATATAAATTTAATTTTAATTTTAATTTTTTTATAAATAAAAAATATAGTAAATATGACTAGTATAATATCAACGACCAAATCATTCATAAATAATAAATACCTACGCATATTATCTATTTGTCATATATTTTGTCATACATTTTATTTTGTTGGATATATAAATATTTTAGATAATAATAATTTGACAAGATTTTAATATCATATTATTCTGATTGAATGTTTATTATTATTATTATTGATTGATAATAATTTTAGATTATTATATAATAAGATATAAATGAGGTTAAAACGTTGTTAGAAAAATGTTATATCCAAATATTTTTGTCATCGGATCAAAAGAGTCTACAATAAACTACTTATTCCCTCAACATCGTGCCTCGTGTGCAGAGCTATTAACACAATGGCAATTCCACTACCTTCCACGCTTCTCATCATAGCCACCCTATTTCTTCTCTCCTCAAAAATTTCCTCTGAAACCAACACCATCACTCAGCTTCACCCACTTACCTATGGAACCACCTTGGTTTCTGAGGGAGGAACCTTCGAGTTAGGTTTCTTCAGCCTAGGTACGACAAAAAACCTCTACCTAGGAATATGGTTCAAAAACATCCCTCAAAAAACCATTGTTTGGGTTGCCAATCGCAACAATCCAATCAATAACACCACCAACAACTCCACCGAGTTAACCATAACAAAACAAGGAAACCTGGTTCTTCTCAGCAGCAACAACACCGTTCACTGGTCAACAAATGCAACAGAAAAATCTAAATCGGTCAACGTCGTAGCACGGCTATTGGAAACCGGCAACTTAGTCCTTAGAGATGAAAACGACAACAATTTTGAAAACTACTTGTGGCAAAGCTTTGACTATCCTTCGGACACACTTTTACCAGGAATGAAGCTAGGATGGGAAGTAGCAACAGGTCTCAACAGATACATCACTTCTTGGAAGAATTGGGAAGACCCATCTTCTGGTTATTTTTCTTATGGAGTTTCAAGAGGAAACGTCCCAGACATGCAAATTTGGAACGGTTCATCAGTGTTCTACCGAAGTGGCCCTTGGAGTGGGTTTCGATTCAGCGCCACACCGTTATTGAAGCGTCGTCCATTGGTGAATATCAACTTCGTTGATAATCCTAGGGAAAGTTATTACCAAGTTTTTCCGCGAAATAGTTCCATGATTCTGAGAACGGTGATTAACCAAACGGCTAACGCTCTTCTGCGTTTCATTTGGGACGAAGAAAGTCAAAAGTGGAAGCTTGATTTAGTTATCCCCAGAGACGGTTTTTGCGGCTATGACTACTGTGGCTCTTTCGGGTACTGTGCTGTGACGGGTAACACTTCAACTTGCGAGTGTTTACGAGGGTTTAAGCCAAAATCGGCGGAAAACTGGAGTGCAAAGATTTGGAATGAAGGGTGCGTGAATAGCAGTGATTCATGGAGGTGTCGGGTGAAGAACAAAGACGGGTTCGTTAAGGTTAGTAACATGAAGATTCCCGACACTAAAACATCGTGGATGAATCGAAGTATGACAATTGATGAATGCAAGGCTAAGTGTTGGGCAAATTGTTCGTGCACGGCTTATGCTAATTCTGATATCACTGAAAATGGAAGTGGTTATAGCGGTTGCATCATCTGGTTCGGCGATCTGTTGGATTTGAGGTTGCTTCCAGATGCAGGTCAAGATCTATATGTCAGATTGGATATCTCCATAATTGGTAAGCATTTTATTTGGATAATATACTTATTTCACAGTGAATAATAATAATTATAAATATTAATATATATATATATATATATATATATATATACTCGTAAATAAAATGTTTTTCTTAGAAAGACTTCTCTGTAGTCAAGTTAATTAGATCTTATATTAAAAAATTATAAAAAATTATCTTAGCAGGGTTTTTGTAATTACTTTTGTGTGTTCTTTAACATTAATGATTTAAAATAAGACTATGAATTTATATTCAATAATTATGTTGAAATATTGGAAGTTCTTTTACTATATTATTACAATAAAGTTTAATGAAATTTAAGTATTTTGTAGATTTGGATATTTTTTTATTAAATTTCTGTTATATTGAATATTTCTAAAATATTCTTTTTGATTTTCAAGAATCTGCTAGTTGACATTTTTTTTAATATAATAATTTTATTATTATTATTTTCAATTTTTTAGTCTTGATTAGTTTGTTAATTTTCTTTTCAATTTCTTCCATTGTAATGCAAATAACCTCGATATTTTTTAATTTTAGTCAAACTCTTTCTTTTTTTAAGTGCAAGTTGATCTAATGAAATTTTTTAATAGAAACTTAATTGTTATAATTTTTATTTCTTAAGATTTGGTAGCTGTGTTTCAAATTTCTTAATTATACATTTCTTTTATTATCATAAAATATAGATTATAAAATTTCAGGCTATGATAGAATTTGGGTGTTGGCTCTTAAATATATGAAGTCAACTAAAATTAAACCGAAACAAAATTAAACGAAGAATCATTATGTCTAATATTGCAAATGCTTTAAATATTACTTTTTTTTAAAACTTAAAAAATTAACCTGAAACCCACTTCAAATTTAAATTTTAGCCTATAATTTTGTATATTTATTTCAATTACAATGTCTATTTCTTTCATTTCTCTGTGAAGAAAATAAGGATTATTCAAAGAAAGTGGTGATTGGGGTCACAAGCTCAGTTTCATCGATTGTTGCGGTGCTTGTAATATTCACATTCCTTTACCGTAGAAGAAAAGGTAAAGGTAAACTTTCTTTATCTGATTCCAATTTCATTATTATTATTATTATGTTTATCTAAATAATTTACAAACTATTTTAAACATTCTCTATATTTTTCTCTATTATTTATGTCGTCAATGTAAAAATATTTGAAAAAAAGCATTCTTACTCACGTGTTATGTTTTGGAGGCATATTTATATTTATATGGATAATGATATTTTGACAACATTTTTTTTACAATATTTTAATATTATCTATATGTCATTATGTGATTGGTTCATGGTGATATTTATGATTATTATTATTAATTGTAGAGTAATTTTAGACCAATCACAAAATGACACGTAGATGATGTTAAAATATTGTTAAAAAAATGTTATCAAAACATCATTATCCTATTTATATATATATATATATATATATATATATATATATGAAACATCACTTTGGTGTATTATCATAGATAAATTGATAAATTTTCTACTTATTATTATCATAGATAAATCTGATAACTTATAAAAAAAATCTATAATAATTTCTTAATGATTCAACAAATAACACGTTGAGACGCAAATCATGGTTTCTTTCATATTCAGATTTTCTCTTTATTTTGTAACATTATCTATTGAATAGTATATATTACCCTTCATTTTTTTTTTCTAACTACAAACGGGTAGTCAATTTTAATAGGTATACATAGTTCAGTAAAACAAAATATAAAGAACATGTAACATCATATTGTATAAAGATTTTACGAATATTTCATGATATTACAAAGTTTATAAAAAAAATCACATTTTTAATAGAGAACTTGAAAAAAAAAATGTAACTTTTTTTAATAATGTAACTTGTTTTGAGATAAAGCACAGAAAAATACTTCTATGATGTGATGCTAATACATTTAAAATGAAACAGATAAAAAAGTAAAGATAAACGGGAGTGAAGATGATCTAGAGCTACCTTTGTTCGATTTTGATACAATAGCATGTGCTACTAATGACTTCTCAGAGGACCACATGCTTGGCCAAGGTGGTTTTGGTCCTGTATACAAAGTATGCAACAATCTTCTTTACCATCAATAGTTAAGAAAATAGAACACAGTTTTACTTCTTTATATGCAATTTAACTTATTTCTAAATTTTATTTTATTAAGGGGACATTATCGGATGGAAAGAATATTGCAGTGAAAAGGCTCTCTGATACATCTGCACAAGGACTCAAGGAATTTAAAAATGAAGTTATATTTTGTTCTAAACTTCAACATCGGAATCTTGTCAAAGTTCTTGGATATTGCATTGAAGAACAAGAAAAATTGCTCATTTATGAATACATGCCAAACAAAAGCTTAAACTTCTTTCTTTTTGGTTAGTGATTTTCCTAAACTTTTCACTCTTTTCTTCATTCATATATTTATTGATTGATTAAAGGTAGCAAAAATATCAATTGCAGATAACTCTCAAAGCAAACTCTTAGATTGGTCTACACGATTAAATATTATAACTGGAATTGCTCGAGGACTTCTTTATCTTCATCAAGATTCTAGATTAAGAATCATACACAGAGATTTAAAATCGAGCAATATCTTATTAGATGATGATATGAATCCAAAGATTTCTGATTTTGGATTAGCAAGAGGAGGTAGAGGTGATCAGATTGAAGGGAATACAAGGAGAGTTGTGGGTACATAGTAAGTATATATATATTTTATTAATGAGAAAGTTGATATTTATCACATATCATATCTCAAAATAATTTAATGTAATTATTTTTTTCAGTGGTTATATGGCTCCTGAATATGCAATTGGTGGAGTATTTTCCGTCAAATCTGATGTTTATAGCTTTGGAGTTTTATTATTAGAGGTTTTAAGTGGAAAGAAAAATAAAGGGTTTTCCTACTCAATCCACAACTATAACCTTATTGAACATGTAAGTATTGAAACTAACTTCAATTTATATCTAATGAATTGGATTTCATTCATTCCTTTCCATTGTTGTAGGCATGGCGGTGTTGGAAAGAAAGCATCCCAATTGAATTCATCGATACTTGTTTAAGGGACTCATACATTCTATCTGAAGCCTTACGATGTATTCATATTGGTCTTTTATGCGTACAACATCAACCTAATGATAGACCGAATATGACTTCTGTAGTTACAATGTTAACGAGTGAAAATACTTTACCACAACCCGAAAAACCTGTTTTCTTAATGGAAAGAGTTCTAGTTGAGGAAGATGTTGGACAACATATGTATTGTCCAACAAATGAAGTAACTATTTCAGATGTCGAACCAAGATAAGAAATTGATTTTATTCTTATCTTAGACACCAATACAAATCATAAGGTTTTGGGTTATAAACCAAGGTTTATTGTATAAAAAAAGAAAATCTTGGTACAAAAGTTTCCATATTCATCTTCTCCTTTTATGTCTTTATTTTTTATAATAATAATAATTATTATAATAATAATAATAATTGTAATTATTATTATTATTATTATTATTATTATTATTATTATTATTATTATAATGATAATTATAAGAATGGTATTATATATGCATTTTAGGTTCCATCAAGATTTATTTTATATTTGTTATCTTTAGGTTAAAATACTTTTTTAGTCCCCAAGTTGGGGTGGGAATTTTCATATTGTCCCTGCTTTCAAAAATGAAGCTATTTGGTCCCCATGTTTCCAATTTTGAGTGCAATCGGTCCCTTCCGTTAAGTAGATGCTAACAGTGTTAAGTGTTAACTTATGTGGCAACATGAGTTATCTGACATGGGGAAAATTTTTTTAACAATGACAGATGTGAAAATATCATCTTAGGCTTAAAAAAAATTTAAAAACCGAATTGCCCTAATATATTTGTGTGGAACCTGAACTTAAGAAGGTGAGCTGAAGAAGGTGATGTGAAGCAGATTTGGCTGAGGTGAGCTGGAAGGAGGTTGGCAGAAGGAGGTACCTTGCCTCAAGTTCCTGCTATATTTTATGAAGTTGGGTCTTTGTCAGGTGGGTGCCCTAACTTGGCTATTTGGAATTGGGTTTTTTTTGTAGGTGTGGACGAAGCATTATCGTCTCCTTACTGGAAGCAATGTCAATGAATCAGTCTTCTTCTTGGTCATGGGGGAGCTCTCGTAGTGCTTCATCAAGAGGAGCAATGGTTGGAAACCATGTATGCTATTGTGGAGAGGTAGCTGTTTTAAGAGTCGCAAAAACTGTGAAGAATGAGGGCAGACATTTTTGGGGCTGCCCTAATTACAAGGTTTGTTATTTTGGTGTTGTTTAAATTTTTGGGTACATTAGTTTGGTGTATCCTGACATGGTTTTGGTTGGTTCTTTGGAACAGCGGAGTAGAAACGAAGAAGTGAGAGGATGTAATTTCTTCAAATGGCGAACTGAAGAATATATAGATGAAAGGGATACTACAATTGCATGGCAAAGGAGAAAGATCAGTAGTTTGGAAAAGTCAGTGTTGCTTTATCAGAAAAGGGAGAAGGTGTTGTTGGGGTTGGTATGTCTGATGGGGATTGTCAACATCATCGTTGTCTGTCTTTTGTTTTAAAATTTTAAAAGGTGTTGTTGGGGTTGTTATGTTGAAGAATTTTTCTGTATTTTTGAACAATGTGGTTGTAATGAAGAAGTTGTTGTTTAATGAAGAAGCTGTTATTGGTATGAGACAAGGCAAAAATATGACACAAGGCAACATGCCTTTAACAATATCAGTAAAAACTTTAATATATCCAAATAAAGCAATATGGCAATGACAATTATATCCAAAACTCCATCAGTTTATCCAAAACTCCATCAGATTAATCAAAACTCCATCAGATTATCCAAAACATGATCTGTCATTGAGTGCCAAAATACATATCCAAATACAGGACAAATTATACAAAACATGAGCTGTCATTGAGTCCAAATCTCATATCCAGATTAACTACTTAACAAAATACAACGAAAAGTTATGTGTTCAACAGATTCAGTACAAAGCTCATGACAGATTAACTAGAAAAAGTTCAAATTACATTTCCAAAAAACAACACAAAAGTCTTCAACAGAAATGTGTTAACTACACTGGTCTGGTAGTGTGATCTTCAGTAATGTGACTTTCTTGAGTAGGTTGTTCAGTTGCTTGACTTGGTTGAGTGGAGTCTGGTATAGGTTGTTGAGTTGCTTGAGTGGAGTCTGCTATATGTTGTTCAGTTGCTTGAGTGGGGTCTGGTGTAGATGCTGGGTGTTGTTGTTGACTTGCTTGAGGGCAATTGGGTCTTCTATGCCCTACTTGTCTACAAATGCTACATTTCTTTGGGATTCCAGCTTGTCCAAGTTGTGTATCATCTCTTTTTTTCTCCCAGCTTTCCAGTCTTCTTTTTTTCCTTGGCCTACCCGGCAACACCCTATTTGGAGGTGGTAAAATATCAGGATATTGTGTCCTTTCCCATAGCTCAGGGCCATTGAGAGGAAATATCATTGGAATGTAAGTTTCCTCATAAGTGGACGTTCTAAACCAATTTGGCAAGTAGTCTTCTGGAGTGATGTCTAAAAACCTCATGGCTGTGAGTGCATGGCAGCAAGGGATCCCTGAGACAGTCCACTTCCTGCAACTACAATCTCTTTTCTGTACATCAACCACAACCTTTTCAGCAAGGTTGGAAGTATGGCGGATCTCAAATACTTGCAGCCCAGACCAACTGCCAAAACATAAAAATATGAGTAAAAATTTTGTACAAAGTGAGTATCTCATTATTAACTCATTCTTACTTACTTAGGTATCCAATATTGTGTCTTGTCTAGCTCCTTTTGTAGTCTTTTCTGAATTTTAGGACAAATGGGACCATGAAACTTAGTTATCTTCTGTCTATTGGATGCCCACCTCTTCATTAGGTAGCTACGAATCTCCTCCAACATTGTTATTATTGGTTTTTCCCTTGCCTCTAAAATAACGCTATTAAAACCTTCACATATGTTATTAACAAGTGTGTCACATGCAGGTCTTGCTGAAAATCTGGACCTAGACCAAAATCTAGAAGAAGTCAAAGTTAACTATGTGGACAAGAAAGAAAGATTCAAATAATATGAAAGAAAATAAGGAATTGAGATTTATTTACCTTGGTGGAATAGCTATCAAGTGTTTAAAGGCGTCTTCGTTGACATCCTTCATTTGTCTCATGATTGATTCCCATGCTTGGGGGTTTGTAGTTGTTGCTGCCTTCCAAAGTAGTTGTCTAAGGTTAATGCCTGGATATTTTTTCCTAAAATTGGCATAAATGTGCCTTACACAAAAACGTTGGTCCACACCAGGAAATAGTTGTTGTAAAGCTAGCTTAAGTCCCTATGACATTAATGAAGGTAAGTATGAGTCTCTATATAGGTTGTTGAAGAAAGGAATTAAAGAAGGTAGACATTTACTTACTTTCTGTTGATCTGACACAAAGGTACACCTTGAACATGATGCCCCACCTCCAAGGTCATCAATTTACAATTCTAAAAACCAAGTCCATGTTTCCTTGTTTTCTACTTCAACCACAGCATATGCTAATGGACACATCTGATCATTACCATCTCTTGCCACAGCTGTTAAAAGCTCACCTCCATACTTGCCTTTTAAAAAACAACCATCCAAATGTATAATAGGCCGGCATGAGACAAAGCTGTCCTTACATGCTTTTAAACAAACATATATTCTATTGAATATAACATTATCACCAACTCCATCTACTTTCACTTTCACTGTTGAGCCAGGGTTTGATCTTAGTATTTCATGTGCATAGTCATACAACCTTTCATATTGTTGTTTGAAACAACCCTCAATGTTGGTTGTTGCCATTGCTTTTGCCTTCGTTGTTGTAGACCTAGACACACCAATGTTCCATTTTTGACAAAACTTAGTGTGCATATTTTTCAGATTTATATCTGGGTTTGCTTTCATGCTCTTCTCTAATTTCCCACTTAGCCATTTGGAGGTAACTAGACCAATGTTGAATTCCCTACTACATGTATGTCTATCTATGATCTTTCTTAGTTGCCATGTACTTTGGCTACTCCTATAGGCACAGTATGCATACCATGGACATTTGCCTTGTGATCCACAACACTTAACACATATCCTTCTCTTGTCGTTTTTAAAAATCTTCAACTTCCTACCATTATGTATTCCATAAGTTCTAATTGCATCAATGAAATCTATTTTATCAGGGAAGTATGTTCCTAGTTGCCATTTGTATTCTTTCATATTAACAGGCTCTGAGAAGATCCCAAAATGTCCATCTCGGGTTGTTTCTTCATCCGACTCATCACTTGCATAAATACTGCCACAACTATCAAATTCCCACTCAGTATCAGATAAGCCCCTAGCATGTTTATGGAACTTTGACGTACTTCCACTTCCTGTTCCCATTTCAACAAAAAGACTACCTTCGTGGTCTTGGTTTTGAAGTTCTTCATCTGCATGGACATCAACATCCACCAAATCATCTTCACTAACAAAGGCTTCTTCATCAGACCCTATCCAACTACTCACTTCAACCTCCTCCTCAACATTTTGTTGACCAACACCTACATCATCATTGAAATCTTCTTCAGCACCACCTACATCATCATGGACATCTTCTTCAGCACCACCTACATCATCATGGACATCTTCTTCAGCACCACCTACATCATCATGGACATCTTCTTCAGCACCACCTACATCATCATGGACATCCCCTTCACCACTAACTACAGCAACCTGCACATCCCCTTCACCAGTAACTACAGTAGCCTGCACATCCCCTTCACCAGTAACTACAGCAGCCTGCACATCCCCTTCACCAGTAACTACAGCAGCCTGCACATCCCCTTCAACACCAACATGTTGAACATCATCTCCACATTCAGCAGTTTCAGTACCATTACCATTTCCGTATTCTCGAACTTCAGCATCTTCATCCTCTTCTATAACATTACCTTCAACCTCTTCTATAACTTTACCTTCACCTTGACCAACATTACCATCCTCACCACCTTCACCATCCTCACCACCTTCACCACCTTCACCACCTTCACCAACATTATATTCCAATTGCAGAAGATAATCAGGTTCAGACACCTTGTGAACCACAAACACATGAGCTTTACCATTCAATAATGCAATGTTCACCACATGCATTGCTCCCTTGTCATCACTTAACAATTCCATCCTATCCTCTAAAACATGACCACCCACGGAATACCACAATTCCTTAACATTTCTATATCCCATCTCCTTAAGTATGGCCAAAATTTCAAAATAACTCCACCTGTCTATGTCTATCATCAAGGTACTTGTGTCCCCTCCACGGTATCCGAATGACCCATCATTCACAAACTTTCCCCCATGGTGAAACACCACCTCAACACCAAGGTTTTCCATTATCTTTACTTATCAACTATTTATAAGCCTATATAAAACTGAGTGTCAGACACATGCATATAGTATGAGAACTATCACAGTTTTCAGATGCATCTTAATTGTAAATATGACACGTTACTAACACGTGTAGGCATACAAAAGTTAGACTTTATGACACGCAATAACTAGTTCACCTACAACAAATTAAATAATAAAGAAGCATGAAATAGAGCTTAAATAACAACCACAGGTTCAACCTTACAAAAGACAACAAACAGTACGCCCTAATTTCCAACCAAAACCACTACATAGAACAAAAAAATCAACACTAAACAATTAATTTGGGACCACAACAGAATAAAAGGTACAACAACACAGTTAAAGGGACCACATCACAACATACAAAGGGGACAACAAGACAACTTCCATGGGGGAAAGCAACTACATCAAAAAGGTCGAAAGAAAACATCACCTTCAACTTTTTCGCTTCGAAGAAAGAAAGAGCACCTCAACGTCGAAGACCAATGTCTCGAACCTTTTCGCTCAGAAATCCCCTTCGACAACGACAACCAAATTTCTTCTTCAACGTCAATGCTTCCAGCACCTCTTACCTTCCACACACTCAATCACAACGTCAATTGCAAAATTGTGTCTTCAGAAACGAAATTGGTTCCACTTTAATTTTTTTCCCCAAATGCAAAATAACTAACTTTGTTTTATTTGCCCTAATTAAAAAAAATTCATATATGTAATTTTCCCAAATTTAAAACACCACATATGCTGCCACCTCATTGCCACGACCACATTTTTTGCCACATAACAGACACAGTCACTTAACACTTAACGCTGTTAGCATCTACTTAACGGAAGGGACCGATTGCACTCAAAATTGGAAACATGGGGACCAAATAGCTTCATTTTTGAAAGCAGGGACAATATGAAAATTCCCACCCCAACTTGGGGACTAAAAAGGTATTTTAACCTTATCTTTATTTGGATTGATTGTATCAAATTTATTGATTTATAGTGTTCTTTTTTTATTATTATTATGTGATGGATGCATGTTGTTTTAGGGTTACATAATAGACTCATGGACAGTGGGTTTGAAGATGCAATTGGACTTTAAAAGGGTGGAAGGGGGAGAGAGAGAGAAAATGGGGGAGAGAGGGAGAGGGAGAGGAAGAGGGGCAGAGAGGGAGAGGAGTAAATAAAGCCTATAAATAGTCCACACATAATTTATACTTATTCACCCTAAACACTAGGGTACGTCTAGTCTTTTAAGCACTAAGGTTAAGACGTTACACTAATCAATTTGATTACAATGAGTACATATACCTCTAGGTCATAAGTATTAATCCCTTCAAGTATAAGGACCGCAACCTCTCCAAACACACAAGTTTAATCTCTTGAGATAAGGAGTATAACCTATATAGCTAAAGCTTCTTAATCTGTCTCTGAGATCATGAACTCTAAATGTAATAATGAGAAGCACTCACTCTTGAATAGAGAGAGTACAATCAAAGCTTACAAAGAGTAACCTTCACCGTTGTGAAGGGTGCTACAATCACTCTTAAACTAAGATTAATGAGATTTGACATTATGTGATGGAGGACCATCTAGAGGAAGCCATATATGACATTTGATTAGAGCCATGGCTAGAAGAATCCAAGAGGAAGAAGGACTTCAAAGAACTCTACTCTTGTGTGAAAACACAGGGAAAACACTAGAGGCGGGTGGGGGGTGAATAATGTTTTCGAAAATCATTCGTAAGGCAGTGTCTAATGGTTTTGTAAAGGAAATATATAGTTTGATAAGATGTTTAAACGCTTGTTTTTATAATATGAGTAAATGGAAAACATTTTAAATGGAAAAGTCATAAAATATAGATGTTATACCGGTTCACTCAACCTTAGTTACGTTTAGTTCTCGCTTAAGAACTCTTAAGGGGTTCGACAAATCTTATCAAAGATTACACAACTTTTACCTTTCCAGGTTCACAACAAGTATTCTTACCACTTCTAGTTCACCTAGTCAACACGACTAGTCCGAGTTTAACCACTCTTGATTTACAATAAGTATTTTAACCATTTATGGTCTCAAGTATTCTAACCATTTTTGGTCTCAAACCTAGACAACACGTCTAGACAAGTGTTTTAATTCTCTTCAGAATTTACAACGCAAACAGTGTTAAGGGTAAAGTATAGACAATAACTCTCAAAGAGAGGATATATGTAGTACAAGAGTTTTTGTGGTTCGCTAAGATTTTCTCTTAAAAAGAAGTATATCTTCATACGATATATGAGCACAACAAGCTAGAGTTCACTCTTCTTCTATTCTTCTATTATCTTTCTTGTGCTATCATTCTTGTCTTCTCTTCAAGCTTCCATGTATATATAGCTTTTCTTGAAAGATGATCGTTAGACAAGGAAATTGACTTCAAGAGAGTAGGTAGCCTTTAAGGGAAGTTAGGCTTTATAGTTCTTTGTAAGGGGTCAAAGCTTTATCATAGCCTTAAGCAGACATGGCTTATACGATGTGACAAAGAAGAAGACTTCTAATTAAGGAAACTTTCCCACAATGTTCTTTTTCTCTCATAATGTCTTTTTCTTAGGTGTAGCGATGTTGATCATATCTTTGTGCTTTAGCGGTCTTCACAAATATCGAGAACAAAGTATCCAAGTATCACAATACTTTTATAGTACATTGATAACGGTTGAAAAACCAATATTTTTGTACTTAAATTTGACAATAAACACACCCTTTATGACTTAGAAACTAGCTTGAAATCATGCATTTTTCTTAAGATGGAGAATAAGAGAGTCAAAGATGGTTTTTTTGGTTTTATACTTGCTTTTCTTGATTTGGCAGGAATAAACATGAATTGGATGAAGGAATTTGAAGTAGCAAGGAGCTGAACTCAAAAGAAATGGAAGAAAGGCACCAAAGAAGAATCGCATCCACCGCTCAGCTCCAATTATCGCTGAGCGCTGGTCTTGATGATGAAATCCTCTAGACGACGCTTAAGCGCCAACGCTGAGGGGAAAATCAAGTGGCGCAGTCACCGCTGAGTGCAAAGTCACCGCTGAGCACCATCCTCTTCAGAGAGTTCACTGCCTCCCGCTTGGGCGTCAACGCTTAGTGTTATTCTGGAGAAGACGCACCTACCGCTGAGCGGTATTCCAACGCTGAGAGCTAGTCTCTTGGGCCTAGGCCAGTTTCTGCTGATTTTTATGAACTATATATTTATTTGCACGACTCAGAGATGGTATCTTTTGACAGAAAGAGGCGTAGAAACATTTTCTTCACCCCTCGAAGGCGGATTTTGGATGCGGAAGCTCCAATCTACAAATTCTAGGGTTTTATCTTTCATTGTTTTCATCTAGATTCACCATGCGGAACCTCTCATATATTGAATTGATTCTTAATCTATATGTTTTACTTCATTAATTGTTAGATTTTTTCCTCTATTCTCTATGCATGCTTTGTTTAACTCATTCAATAGCGTGATCTTTGATTTTGTTGATATGGACACATACGAGGAAATCTAGACATGGGGAAATTCTCTCGGAAGCAATATTACCTAGACATAAGGATAAGAGGACCGATTGCCTTTAAACTTCCGTGCGAATGTAATGCATGATCAATTGTTAGGGAGACAAGACATTGTAAACTAGTAATTAGGAGTAGGCTCTCTTCACTAAGACATCGGGTTTACGGTAAATTAGAAAGTGGCATTAACATTAAAGAAAAAGTAGAATTCATAAATATATGAGAGTGGATAGGATAAAGTCGGAAACCCCAACAACATAATTCATCTATATCATTCACCTGTC
Organism: Vigna reflexopilosa; assembly: GCA_027742785.1. Classification (NCBI taxonomy): domain Eukaryota; kingdom Viridiplantae; phylum Streptophyta; class Magnoliopsida; order Fabales; family Fabaceae; genus Vigna; species Vigna reflexopilosa. The sequence goes on along the minus strand of CM050925.1, from coordinate 32,078,446 downwards.
TATTTTCTTGGTCAACTGATTAATCTTGCATGCATGTTTATTTATTGTTTTGTATTCTAAAACCCAAATTTTGTTTGTCAAGTCTTAAATAATCAACAAATCATATGACTGTCTAAGCCAATGAGTCTCTAGGGAAAACGATACTCGGTCTTACCGTTTATATTACTTGATATGATTCGGTACACTTGCCGGAGTCTTAACATATATGCATTAAATGTTTTGAATGTTGATAAGTGTTAGACTGTATTGTGTGTTTAAGACATCTTATCATTTGTCATGTCATTCATAAATGCATCATTTGATAAAGCATACAACATGTATAATAATTAGATGGTATAAAACATTAGATGTTTGTTCAAAGGCTATAACGTTTAACGATCATTCATTAGACGATGTATCCTATAAGATGTTTTTCTTGATATAATACTATATAAACATTTTAGCCTTAGTGTTAAACAAGAGATAGACTTTCTATTTCATAAGACACTAGCTCATCACTCATATAGTGTATTGGATGACTTTAATGAGAGACAATTTCTTTTCTTAGACGATATTCATGACTTTTGTTCATTAGATAGTTTGGTCTTGATAGCGTTATTCAAAAGTTACAAAATATTTCTTTCTTAGACACTATTTTCTTTAAAACAACTTTTCATAAACATCAATATTTTGTTTAATGCTTTTTGCTAAACTTCATAACCTGAGTTGCTTGAATTGTTTATTCTCTAGATGATCTTGTCTTAACATTATGGAGAATAGTTTATTAGCTTATCTTTGGAATATAAGGGGGAATGAGTTTGAATAGTGTTTCAAAAACTTTTCACAAAAACAATGTTTAATAACTATTTCAAGTGTTAGTTCAACTACAATAATTGTTAAACGCTTATGTTTTCAACCAAGTATTTAGGAAAACATTTTAAACAGGAAAAATAATGACACAAGTATTTTTATATTGGTTCACTCAACCTGAGCTACATCCAATCTCCTTTAAGAAATATTACAAAATAGTATAAACTACTCATGGTATACATCGAGTATTATCAACCACTCATAGTTCCCTTAGTGAATCCTACCTAGTCCTATTTTAACCATTCAATTAAGATAAACAATACAAGTGTTTTAATTCACTTCTAAATATCCAAACACAAACGGTACAAGTACAAATTTAGATAACTTTCAAAGAGTTGATGAATACAATACAATGAAATCGGGTAACTGGAAAGATTTTCTTTTATTCTAAGAACTGACTCAGAGGATGTAAGCTTTTGGAGAGAATCACAACATAATGATACAATGATAGCAAAATTTCTTATATTCTCTTATATTCAATTAAGATAAACAATACAAGTATTTTAATTCACTTCTAAATATCCAAACACAAACGGTACAAGTACAAATTTATATAACTTTCAAAGAGATGATGAATGCAATACAATGAAATCGGGTAACTAGAAAGATTTTCTTTTATTCTAAGAACTGACTCAGAGGATGTAAGCTTTTGGAGAGAATCACAACATAATGATACAATGATAGCAAAATTTCTTTTATTCTCTTATGTGAGTTTTCCTTATATGGCTTTCTTCGAGAGATGACTGTTACTCAAAGATAGTTGACTTTCTTGAGAGTAAATGACTTCTCATACAAAGATTTTTACTTTTCTGATCCTTGGGAAGAGTAGTATTTCTTTGGCAGTGAAAGCTTGTACGACTATGGCAGGACACAAAGCTTTAAGGAAACATTCCAAGAATGTCTTCCTATTTCACAATGTCTTTCTGATCAATGTGCAATGCTTTTTAGTCAGAAAAAGCAAAGCAGACAAAGTGTAGTACATTCATGCATTTAATGTTCTTTACGTTAAGAATGTTGAAGTTGTTAAAGAAAAAATTGTATATACTAACAAACGATCTCATGTTTTGAATTTAATCAAATAACATTAAAACTGATTAATAACCATAAAACAACCTATGCTAAAAGCACAAGACTTAGAGCCTAAACCTCAAACAGACAACAACTAGAACCTGAACCCCAAACATAGAAATCATAAGAAAACAATTAGGTCCTAGGAAATAAAAAAAATTAGGCTAAAACACCCAGATGCATGATTAAACGATGTCTTGTCTAAAAAGCGTCCAAGAGAGATTGAGCTAAACGCTCAATACAAATACTTGGAATAGGTATTTAGCTTCTCTCGAAAACAAAAACAGGTCGAGACAATGTCTTCGACAAAAATAATAAAAGACTTAATAAGAAAGCTTAAGCAAGCTAAACGTTATCTGTCTAAAAAGAGAGAAAAGTCAAAGAAGCGTGTACTTGATCAAACGATACAATGAGCAAAATAAAAACCTCATCTTGTGATTAAGTATTTATATACGCTCAAAATCTTTAGATTAAAGAACTTAATTGTAAAATGCTGCCTAACAGTAGGAAATCAAAAAGCACTTTGTTATTTTGAGCAAGCATTAAATGACATTAAATGCTCAACGTTCAAAAACAACAAAAGTGATAAGAAAAGTCATATTTGTTGCATGCAAAATTTACTCTAATTTTGCATATGTGTTATTCTACACACATCCATAGTGCTACAAATCAAACATCAAAATGTGGACATTAAAGACAAAAGAGATAATCAAGGAATGTTCCTATCTTGAAGCAAAGTCTAAAAAGATCGTACAACTTATTTCAAGCAAAGGACTGAAAAGCATGTCTGCTCTGACAAAGTTGACTTATACAATGACTGCTGTGAAAAGAAGAAAGAGAAAACACGAGTGTCTAGGCTACAAACTACAAACTCAGTCTAACGGAAAAATATTCATGAAACCTATAAATAGAAGATCTCTCAAGAAGAAGATCAAGATGATAGAAAAATAGGATATCCAAAGAGCACAAGAAAAGCTTATAATGACATATCCATTCTAAAGAGAAAACGAGCTCGAAGAGAAGAATACATCTGAGCTAAAGAAAAGAGAAGAGAATAGAAAAAGAGAAAGAGATACTCTCGAGCTTAAGCGTCAAATTCCTTACCACTGTAAAAGAGAAAAGAGAAACACCTGCGAGTGTTTAGATTTCATTGTATTGTAATTAAATCCTCTCGTAGAGAGATTCAGTCTGAACTGATTGTAAGCAATAGTTGATTGCAATTTTGAAGAGAATTAAAATATTTACAACTAAACTCTTTTGAGTTGAGGAATCTAGTCGCGATAGTCTAGTACCAGAAGGAAATCTCAACGGGGAGCTGAGTACCAGAAGTGGTGCGAATACTCAAAGGAAATCTCAGTAGAGTGTTGAGTACCAGGAATGGTGCTAATACTCAGAGAAAATCTCGACGAGGTAGCTGAGTATCAGGAGTGGTGCTAATACTCATTTGTAATCATGTGAAGATTATAGTGGAACCCTTTGTGGAAGAGACTAGACATAACTCAGTTGAAGCGAACTAATATAAAATTTCTTGTGTTATTTTCTCTTCTCTTTACGAAACTAACTTATTAAAATAACTGTAGTTGAATTTTATATTTCAAAATAAAAGAACTTCCAAGCTAAACGATCCTTTCTTTGTAAGAAAATTATTACAAAACATTGTAGAAAAAACATTTTGAATAACATGACAATCTTATCAAGCATATATGTATAACATAGAGGAGTGGAGGAAGTGGAACATAAGTTGTGCTTAAGGCACTTGTATAACACTTACATTATGAGTAGGTTTGCAACACTTAGAGAAAAAGCAAAGACATATACAGGAGATGTTATGCCTAAACCAAGAAAAAGGCTTGATAGAGAAGTAGAGAAGAGTGGAAATTGGATTCCTGTTTGGGCAGGGGCTGCAAAAATTGAAGTCACTCACGGCTTTACAATGGACAAGTTTGTAGTTGACCTAAGTAACCATACATGTAGTTGTTACTTTTGGGATTTGGTAGGAATACCTTGCAGGCATGTTGTGGCTGCCATAAATTACAAATTAGAGAACCCTGAAGAGTATGTACATCCTTATTACAAGAAACAGACTTATGAAACTTGTTATGGCCCTGAAATTGTTCCAATCAATGGACAACAATTGTGGTCGACTTCTGAATCTGGTACGCTACTGCCTCCAATTTATAAAACACCCCCTGGGAGGCCTCAAAAACTAAGAAGAAGGGAGGCTGATGAATATGTGAGTCATACAAAATTGTCAAAAGAAGAATCTTTTTATGAAGTGTAGCAGCTGCAATGAATTTGGTCATAATGTAAGAACATGTAAGAGGGGAAAGAAAAGAAAAAAGGTACAAAACCACTCTTTTACAACTTAGTTATTTACACATTCATAATTATTTACACTACAATTGATTGCAATGTTGCTTACTCCATTGCCAGAACATAAGAGGCACTTCAAGTGCAGGAGGATTTGGCAACACGAGGGCAACTTCCACTATAGGAGGTTCTGAAGCACAAGCAGCTCCATCAACTTCACAAGGTGGAGGAACATCAAGAAGGGGACTTCTCAACCAGGAGGACCTCCAACAACATCACAACTTCACAAGGTGGAGGAACATCCTCACGACTATTGGTTGCACAACATCTAGGGTCCCAAGCTAGTACCAATTGAAGATTTAGTCTAGCCAAACGTTTATTTTAATGTATTTTGTAAGTCACTGTCACCCACTTAGGGAACAATAGTAGTGGGTAGAGTGAGTTTTTATCATCTACCAACATATGTAATTGTAAGGGACCACTTAGGGAACAATAGTAGTGCTTGCACAATATATTTTATCAATGGTAAGGGACCACTTAACTTATTTATCTTATTTAATAGTATGGGACCACTTCAATTACTTTTAATTTCTTGTATTCTAACTTTATTTATGCCAAGTTAACATGTGTTGTCTACTACTATCTGAGGTTTAAAATAAACCATGGACAATTTCATTTATTTCATCCTTGGCCACTTTGATTGTGTGATAGTTGTCAAGTAGGACTTTAGTGTTATGTATCTAAGTTTTTATTGCCTACTGTCAAGTAGGATTCCAATGTCACAGGGAGTGGTTGATTAGTTAAGCAGGATACTTTGCTGCCTTGCCATTGTGATAGAACTAAAAAACATATACAATATGAGAACCAAAGTTTAACTTGGTACACTCTCAATTTTAGCAGGCAAATTATAGACCGTGACATTTGCTACAAATGAATTGATTCCATTAGTCATATAACAAGCACATTTGTGTTCTGTCAAAATCAGCATCAAGGACAATATTAACATCATCAAGTAGAATTTGGAGACAAAATCAAGTACCTCATTCTATTGAACCATAATTCTTAATTACAATTCATCTTGAACAAAAACATAACACAAAAGAAAATTGTTAACGCCCACGACAAAACAAACAACAACAACATCATTTTTCCAACTTTCTTCTCTTGCTCTAATTTCCTTTTCAGCTTGTCGTTCTTCTTCCTTATATCCAATACAAGTTTTTCATTTTCCAAACACATCTCAACTTCTTCACGTTTTCTTTCAAAGCTTCCTTCAATTTCAGAAACTCCTTCATCAAGCCATTCAAAGTAATTACAACTTGAATTACTCTGCAATCAAAATAACACACGATTAATACAAAATTCAGCACATGAACTAAAGGATTTAGTCACTTACTGCCCAATTTCTACATCTATAAAATAGTCTTCCTTTGTTCTTCAAAGTAGTTGCCTTCAAAAGTAACAATGTTTCCCCACAACCACACAACTTAGATGGTAACCGAGAAGATGATCCACAGCTTTGCGACTTTCCTGAACCAATGGTCCTTCGCGTCCAACCATTTCCTCCACTATCACCTTTCATTTCACTACAACAAAGAAATCCCTTCATCAACTTACTTCCCACTATTCCCACTGAAACCCTATATCCCCAATCCATATATTCCCACGAAGAAGACTAAAACAAAACATATCAACTTACCTCCTCAATAAGATGAACTTCAACCTTCAGATGAACAACTTTCTTTGAACCTTCAAATGTGATTTCGTGTTTGCCCCCAACTGCATACACAACACACTTGCTTAAATTCTCATTTTATAAGAGATGACAAAGTTAGGTTCAACCAAATGCACACACTTAACATACTTAATCTCATTTGAAAAATTAAACAAGAAATGTGGCATAGAGTAAAGAGGGAAGTTGGCATCAGAAGTGGGCTCGCCGTTTGCCACATCAAACAAAAGTTAACGACGTTCAATTTTAAGGACTAATTATAATAGTTTCAAAACTAAGAGGACTAGAAGGAACAAAATTTTCGAATAGGGACTAAACCCAAAATCGTGTGATAGTTAAGGGATTAAAAACATATTTAATCCTAATATATATATATATATATATATATATATATATTTCAAGTTGAGCATCTAAGTTTTCAAAACAATATTTCATACGCTCGATAACGTGTTATGGTAGAAAGGTTATGAAAAACGTTTTTCATAAACACTATAGAAACTCCCCTCTCTTTCTAGTGGTATTAATGTATTTCAGTTGGTATTAGAGCTAACCTCGTTGGGTTAGTTCTTAGCAGGACTCGAGGAAACGATTCTAAAGAATGGAAAACAAAGGATATGTCATCAATCGTCCTCTCTTGTTCAGGGAGAGAAGTTCGACTACTGGAAGCAAAGAATGATTGCATTATTTGAATCATGTCACATTGTCATGTGGGATATTGTGGAGAACGACAACTACATTCCTGTAAATGAAGAAGGAGAGCCACTTTCGAAAAGCTAGTGGACTGACGAGTAGAAACAACGCTACTTGCTGAACTTCAAGGCTCGCAACTTTCTAATGTGTGATCTCTGAAAAGAAGAATACAAGAAGGTCCATTCTTACCAAGGAGCAAAAGAAATTTGAGACACCTTGGTCATCACGTACGAAGGGTCAAACGAAGTGAAAAGGAATAACCTAAGCTTGCTAATAAGACAGTATGAACTGTTTTCTATGCTCGAAAATGAAAACATTCACAGCATGTTCAGTAGATTCCAAAGAAACCTAAACGAGCTTAAATCCTTGGGAAATTTATATGAATACTTTGATCATATTAACAAAATCCTACAAAGTCTTCCCAAGCAATGGAGACCTCAGGTCACAACTCTAAGACGTCAAAGAATCTAGACAGGATGAGTCTAGAAGAGCTGGTAGGGATACTAAAAGTTCATGAGCTTGAGATTCTTCAAGATGGCTCCATTAAAAAGGAGAAAAGCATCGCGCTCAAAGCTGTCAAGAAGACACCCACCAAAGCTCTCAAAATGGACGAATCCTTCGAGGAGTCAGGCGATGAACATGACTTCATGGATGAGAATGATGAAGATAAGCTTTCATTCATCACGAGAAAGCTTCAAACATTATGGAGGAAAAGAAAAGGCACAATGTTCAATACCAGATGTCTTGGATTTGGTTCCAAGAACATCACAAGAAAAAAACGACTAGAAGATACAACTATCTATTACGAGTGCAACAAACCTGGACATTTCATATTAGAATGTCTCGAGCTTGAAAAGGTGAAGAAAAAGTCAATCAGGTCCAGATACGAAAAGAAAAAGATATTGATGAGCACCTGGTAAGACCTGGACACATTTGACGAAGACGAAGATGTCAAAGTATGCTTCGTCGCAGGAAGTGCTGAGAGTACATCAGACGACTCTAATGATGAGGTAAATTTTTTTTATTTACACTTTGATGACGAGGTAAATTCAATACAAATCATTTGCAACCAAAAACCCTTAAGTGATTAATGTTAGGTTTTCTACGTTTGAATAGCTCATAAGGGGTAAGCTTAAGCATTGGTTTGATGATAATCCTATTTAGCACATAACAAATTGTGCTAACAGCATCAGCCCAAATTTCATTTGACGAAGCATGACATATTAAGCAATGATTTGATTCAAATGGAACCTATAAACCCTTATCACATAATTGGATAATGCTAAGCAAGTTATGTTTGAGGCCATCAATAAGTAAGACATTTTCAATGATGTATGAGGAGGGGGTTTGTATTTTACTAATACCAACAATTTTACCATTATTATTATCTCCATATGTGATGTGCCCACTTGTTTTGTGCGACAAACTATTGAACCTTTAAGGATCTCCAATCATGTGTTCAGAGCATCCGTTGTCTAGATACCACATGGCCTATTTTTCACATTTCTCTTCACCGTTTTCAGCCTGAGCAGATCTGACCATCATGCTTAAATATGTTTGTTGTTTAAGGTGTTTTCTGAATTCACTTCTACCTTCATCTTCTTCTTGCACAACTTGCTCCAATTTGAGTGTAGGGTCTCCAGTTTGATGTCTCCTTCTCTTTCACATTTAGTACTGAAAGAAGCAACACATGTATCTTGCTTTCTAGAGTGCTCTTTATTCCCTGCAAAATTCAAGTTAGTTTTTCTTTTGCATATAAAAAATTTAGAAAACCTTTCCGCCATCAGATATGTCTCTTCATTTTCTTAACTTTCTGCAGATTCCGTAGTAGTTTCAGTGGCAGACTTCAAGGTGTTGATGTATCTTTTCTCCTCTTGATTTTTCCTTCTTGATCTAGAGAACTCTTTGACTTTGACCTTCTCAATTCTTGACTTGATTGGTTCATGAGGATTGTTGATCACAACATCTCATACACCTTTGCCTATTGAATTCAAGAACCCATTATTGTCATAATCAATTACACCTTTGCTCATAGTCTGAGATATATTGGCCATTAGGATCAATTTAATCAATTAAATAATGAAAGTAATCGATTAAAATTCGAGTAATTTTCAAATTTCCAACTCTGGTGCCAATTGTAAGAAAAGAAATGCCTTATATCTCAAGCCAAGAGGGGGGTGAATTGGATTATCCCTTTTAAAATGATCTTTTTCAAAAAAATTTATGAGTTCTTTGGCTTTCTTGAAATCAATACACAAAAGTGATTAATCAACAATAAAGGAGAAAGATTAAAGAAAGATCAACAGAAACAATCTATATTGGTTCGGCTAATCACAGGCCTATATCCAATCCTCCTTCAACAACCTTAGTTGAAAGAAATCCACCAAAATTGATTGAGTTTAATAAAATACAAAGATACCTCTCTCAATGCACTCCTCTCATAACTTAAAATCAATATAGTAATATAAGAGATGAATAAGCCCACTCTCTTACAACAACCGAGAACAATCACAACTCTCACCCCTGGAAAACCCGCATAGGTACACAATCATAGATTGTTTATGATGAATCTGATCTCCAAGTCACACTCCTCAAGTGTAGATCAAATCAGAACAACTTTAGCACACTTTCTTGAAAGAATCTAGATGGATAAGCAACCAATGAAGCCTTGATTCTCCAAGATCACTTCTTGAAGGCTCTTGTAATTAAACCTCAATGAAAATGTTAATATTTGAAAATGATAGTAATTCTTGTTTTGAAACAGGTCTCAAGATGCATATATATATATATATATATATATATATATATATATATATATATATGTAAATGTATACATATACATATATATGTATATGTATACATATACATATACATATATATATATATACATATACATATATATATACATATACATATACATATATATATATATATATATATATATATATATATATATATATATATATACATATATATACATATACATATATATGTATACATATACATATACATATATATGTATACATATATACATATACATATACATATACATATATGTATACATATACATGTATGTATACATATACATGTATATATATATAGATATATATATATATATATATATGTATATATATAGATACATATATATGTATATATATATACATATATATATATGTATATCTATATATATATACATATATATATATATGTATATATATATGTATATATACATATATATATATATGTATATATATATATATATATATATATGTATATATATATACATAAAGTTTTTTCTTCTGTTTTAATAGATAATTTTGCGTATGTAATCGATTATATAAACACATAAGCTAGTTAATGATTTATTTTCAATACATATTAGGTTTTAAAAGAAAATTATTAGACAAAGTAAACTGATTTAATCGATTAGACAACTGATGTAATCGATTAATCCTATACTTAAGCAAATTTTCAATACAATTTCCATTCTAAACAGATTTATTCACTTATGAAACATATTGTGGCTAGCTTTCTATTTTAATCGGTTATATATCCTGTATAATCTATTACTACATAATAGTTTGCCCCTGTTAAGCATATTAAGTGATATGATGAAATCTAATAGATTATATACTATGTTTAATCGATTATTTCAACCAGAAATGTGATTATTAATCTGTTTTAAGCATGATTCATTTCACAATAATTAATGTACATATCAAGCACAAACATAATAAAGATAAAGCAATTTTTATTCGATTTGTTGTGCAAGAAACCATAAAACCTTTCTTTTGTTCATAATAAAAAAACAAAGATATATAAGGAGGTTAAAGCTCCCCCTATCAACAAAAGCGCTTAATCATAAATGGAGATATTGTCGGCAAGAATTGTGGCAACAAAGATATGATGGCACACGTACTAGAGATAAATTGATTGTCATGGCTCCATAAAACATATATAGAGATCATTAGACTTCTTTTGTTGACTATCGACTTGATGAAAGAACAAAGGTAAAACCTATATTTCATTTCATAAAATTCTATTATGATTTATATACTTTTTTATGACAATGTTAGGAGATTGTCCTAAAAATAAGCACAATAGAACAAAACAAACTTTTGCTCACATAGGGGGTTCAAGAGCATTGTAAGGAAGAGGGAAGAAATGGTGAAACATTATTTATCTTCAATTTTCTATTTCTCATAATATTTATGACATACTTAATTAGCATTAGTTAATTTTCATAAAAAAGAGAGTGAGGGCATAAAGTTAACAAAGGAGAAGTCTCGATAGCTACCCATAAAAAGATCAACGGAGCTTTTGTCAGTGATGAGGCAAGGGAAATTGGTGTAAGTTCCATTCCTGCTTTGAGACACATAATTTTCTTTTCTTTATCCATTTTGGTGGTATAGTAGTACACTACTACTGAAAAGTCTCGAGTTATCCTCAGCTTATAAACAACTAAAAAGTTCGTAGTTTATGCATTTGATGTAAAATATAATCATTCGGAAGAGTAAGTGTAGCTTGTAAAGATTAATCCTTGAATGGCATACTATGAACCATGATTAAAAGCTTGTGTTTGGTAGGAATTTGTTGGACAATGATAACAGACCTTTCAATTTAGTACTGGTTTAAAACATGTTCTTGTACATTAACTTATTAACTTTGATTCTTGAAAAGAATTTGATATAGTTGAACCGAATTGCATACGTGATGATTTATTATGTTTTTTATATGAATGGACAGGGAATACTATGAATGTCTGAGACCTTATTTATTTTGAACGTGATGAGTGATATGATGTGGTGTATATGATTAAGCTTTAGGTTTGATCTGAAATTAACTTTTTGAACTTGGTTAATGAAAGGAATTGGATAAACTGTAGGAACTTAAAAGTGTATGAGTGTTTTAAAACTGAACGCATAAATAATTAAAAGGATAATCATGTGGTTATTCGAATGCATATATCTTCACTTCTACCTCCACAAAATGGTATCATGCTTTTACCCCTTTGTTAACTATAAAAGGAAGATTTGTTAGTTTTGAGCAATAACTTTTCATTTATAAGACATTCTTTTAGCATTTCTTCTTTTATACATACGCCTTAAAAAATAGTCAAATATATATAATTTTATAATGCTGAGTTAAATTTTCCATGTAAAATGTGTTAAACTTTTCTATATTTGCTTGCATACTCTTATACTAGGAATATTATTTTTCTAATATAATCTCTAATACTATTTACACTACAAAAAACTATTTAATTAATAACAAAATCTCGTTGATGAAATTTAAATTATTGACAAAAATATTTTAGTAAAATTTGTCGATAATCTAAAATTATAATTATCAATAAATTTTGATTAATAAAATGTCACTAAAATTTCCATTTTCAACTTTGACTCTTTCATTATAAAATATATTAATAAATCTGTCGATTGAATTTTTTTAAAATCTGTAACTAATCTAAAATTTTGATTAACAACAAATTTTGTTTAAATAAAATCTTACTCCACAGTATCGAGATAATGAAGGAAATAAAAAACATATATCTTAATACTTCTTATAATCTCTTTGTAAATAAAAATATAGAAAATATAATCCCTACAGTAGAATAGTATTTTGTGTAGTCTTTATAAAATATCTTTGTAACAAAGAGTAAAGAGATAAAAGAATGTGATAAAAAAAAATTCTTTAGTTTTAAAGAATACTCAGAACATATGGTTTATTAATCAAAGTTTATTATAGTGAAATCTTTTAAAAAGTTACTTAAAAGAGAATTGAGAGTTTACGTTGAACGATACACTATAAAAACAAATTTTCTTTACTTTTCTATTGTGCCCGAAGGTTGTTTATCCTAAAAAATGTGTAGATTCAAGTTTAGTGGAAATTATTATAAAAAAGTTTTGAGAAGTACTATATTTGTCTATTAACAGGTCTACCTCATTTCGTCGCTTGACCATCCTGATTATATAATTCTTCGTCCAAAAGATATATATACAGAGGCTCTATGGATTTGGCAAATGGGAATGAAATTGCATACAGATATCGGAGACCCTGCAATTATAACAAAACTGTATACAGTAAATACTATGTGTCTTTAAATTTCATCTGCACCTTTTATCCTTGCTCCACTTTTTGCCAAAATAACATGCAAGAACCCAGGTTTCAATAGATGCTCAGAAGATTCTCCATGCAACGGTTCTACTAAATTCCTGCATAGTGACCATGTTACTAATTCAAATAATCTGAAAGCAGTTGCATCCAAAAACTTATGTTACGGCTATATTTCCGCAAATATCAGTTTTAGTCCTCTTCCATTTATTCTTATGTGTTTCCCTCTCACCACTCACATCCCATGTGTTAATAAAGTTCAGACTACTGATAGGATTCAACCGATAGAATGGAAGATTATGGAAACAGAACAAAGCAATGAGCCAGTGTTTAATTAAATATCTATTGATAAATGTGACTAAGACATACAACGAGGTGTTAGAGAGACCTCTCATCTACTTACAATTTCTGAATCAATTCTTACCTACCTAGTGCAATGGTCAACTTATAATTTAATAAGAAAATAATAGCAAACGGATATTTTGACTTCCTGGAATTAAAATGGCAGAACAGAACTTTAGTTCTCAAAGGGAACTTTTAAAGAAAGAGGCAGAAATGCGGAAGAGGGCAGAGACAATGAAATCAGAAATATCAGAAGGGAGAGTGATAAAAGGAAGTGGGAATAAAAGAATAAAACAGTAAAACGAAAAATTAATTCTTTCTTCTTTGCCATTTTATTCAGAAAGTTGGTCTTATAAAGACCACGTCTACATTGGGTGGGTTCACCAAGGGTGACACCCGTCCATTATAATAACAAAAAAAAATCCCACACTCTAGCTCACAAATTAGGTTAAAATAAAGTGTTAAATATGTTTTTAGTTCCTCAACTATCAAGCATTTTTGGATTTAGTCCTCTTCCAAACTTTGTTACATTTTCATCCTTCTCCTTAACCAAACTGTAATATTTAGTCTCTCTTCCAAACTTTGTTTCATTTTCATCCTTTTCCTTAACCAAATTGTACTATTTAGTCCTCGAAAACCAACGACATTATATTTTGAGTGAATTGGCTAAAAGTGTGTCACGTTTCATGTCATGTGTACATGGAGCTTTTTGTTTGACGCTCATCAACTTCATCATCTTCTTCGCATCAGCATAGAGAAAGCAACCTGATGCTTCAAAGTTATCTTCACTTCCCCCTTCATTAATTTATCAAAGTTACCTCCGATGCTTCAAAAATTCACTGCCTGAGGCTAATTCTAACTAATCATATAACAATGAAAGGGTTTTTAATATTCAAATGCAATTTTCCTATAGTAGGGTTTCTAATTGTGAAGGTTTTGAATTCAATTGCACATTCCTTTGACAAACACAAGGTTTTTCAAATTCATGTGCCATGGAGGTTCGCGATAGGTGACGTGATGAATTCTGGTGGTAGCACGAGGGAGAAGAAGGGTTTCACGATGGTTGGTCATGGTGGCACTTAAGGCTAGGGTTTGAGTCGCGAAAATGATTGATGAACAGCGGCGGCAGTTTTGATTTTTGTTTCTGGATCTGTGTTTGATAGGCAGCCATGGAGTTACTAAACCCAATGGCAACAGAGGATGAATGTGATCATGCTTCTATATCCATGTAAATACAATGCAAGAGTCATGAGAATTGAGTATATTCTTATCTCATTTCCCATAGGAAGAAGACCTTTGACCTCATTCAAAGAATTATCCCACATCACACTCTCCCGAAAAAAAAATGTCACAAATTACTTTCCCTATCCAATAAATGAAGGTATTGGCAGCACAAAAAACCTTATGAAAATATATCGAAAGCCATAATGAGTTATGGTATAAGCATAGCACACAATAAAAATAAAATATATAGATAGTAAAAATTAAAAAAACGGAGAAATATAATTGTAACTCAAATAATGAAAAATAGCCATAATTAATAATAATTGCAAGTTTAGCAATCCAAATAAAAATAAAATCAAATAAAACACCACTAATTTCGAGACTTAAAATAGGTTATCAAGTAAAAGGGGTTGAAACAGAGAGCAGCGATTGTGAAGCAGCGGGTTGGGTGTTACAGTAAGCAGTTCAAGACTTGTTAGGTTGTGGAGAAACTTCGGCGGTGTTACAGCGAGCAGTGGCAGAGCGGTGTGGTGTTGTAGTTGGACAGCAACACAGCTATGGTGGCATGAACCAAGCACAATAGTGGGATAAAGAAAGCCTTCACAACTGAATGGATGCCACTGAGTGTTGTGAAACAACTTACATGTGGTGGCGGCAACATTGGGTTAAGTTTGAAATATTTTATTTGGGTTTCAACTTGGCTTTATGACCCAACCCTTAAAAAAACAGTAGGGGACTGGCTGGGTCGGGTGTATAACCTGGAAATAGAAAACAAAGAAAGAAGATATTAGGGTTTTTACATGACTCACGTCGAGTCACACTGACCCAGGCTTCTTTCTTTAAGCAGAGTGCATCATATGGATCACGACTTTTGCCATGGCCACCCTGAACCACCATTTTGAGATGGTGGCTGTTATGCATTGCCATGTGAAACCTGATTTGACCATAGATGGTGGCGAACAAGAAATCTGGTACAAAAATCCGCCATGGTGCCTCCACTGCAGTTTTTCAATAACACTACTAATAACCAAAATGAAACTGCCCCATTATCTAAGTCACACACAAGCTATATAATCTGATTTTGTTGTGTAAACCACCTCCTCAAATGCTAAAAACCTGCCACATCATCCAACTAAATATCTTGGAACCTTGATAGGGACTGGAGTATTATGGGGTGTCTAAATCTCACTTGAGTATGGGGTGGTTAAGTTCCTCATAACTAGCTTTTGAGAGTGGATTCCCTAAGTACTTACTTAGGTGATCATTAGACCCTTCTAATTCTTTTAACACCTTCAAACTGTGGGTATATTTTGTTGATACCCAGTATCCTAAATGTTCTTTCAAATCAGAGATTGAACAAGGGACTCTATATAGCATCCCACTGAAAGAAGATTCAAAGATATGCCCAATGTCCCAAGAACCCCAATGAAGATTGTTCGAAAGGAAGGTAAATGGTTTACCATGTAAAGGTATGATTTAAGAATTCCATCTTTATGAATTCTCTCCTATAGTTTAAAAAACACTTGCCAACTAAAAAGTCAGTCTGAAGACCATAAAACATAGAACATGAAATGAAATAATTTCCTAAATAGCACTTATTATAAATCAACTACAACTACAATTTAAAATTATACCTTCCTTGGAGATAATGTTCTTCCATTTATCCTTGAGATCAACAGGAGTTCGAGTCTTGTCAAATACACGAGAACCAAATTCCAAAATTTTCCTCCAAGGGATATTTTGATTTTCTAGGGAGAACTTCAATACTCCTTCCTGCAATTTGAGAACCAAAGCTAATAGTATAATTGACAAATAAAAGCCCGTTAAGAACTTTAACACTCCTTACTGTAATGTGAGAACCAAAGCTAAATAAAAGCCAAATACAGCTAAAACACCTTAGATTAATGCTATATACCTTGTCCAATGTATAAGTTTTACAACTTTAAAGTTCATAATAAACTTTAAGAAGCATAAAATGCATACTAGGAAGTAGGAAACTTAGCAAACAACTCCTAAAAAGAAAGAAATTCTAATAAAAGTAGATTACTAAATACATGGGATTAATAAAAATAAAAAGATTTTCATTGTTCTATCCATAACAAAACAGTGTTATCAATATCAGATAACGGAAAATATTTGACACCCCAAAAAGCCTTTATAAAACTATATCGGAAACCACAATGGGTTATGGAGGAAGCATAGCAGACAAAAGAAATACAATATATATAAATAGATAATTTAAAGAAAATGCAAAAACATAATTGTATCGCAAAAATAATGAAAGAGACAACCATAATTAATAATAACAATAATAATATGTCTAGAAATTCAAATAACAATAACATCAAACCAACACAACGAATTTTAAGTTCAAAACTTAAAAATAACATCAAAACGTGAGGAAAAAGTCCTAAATTTCTGAGTATCTCACTCTTCTTCCATGCCAACATAATTATCTCCAATATTATCCAACGAGGCATATGCCTCCTCATCTTTCCCTTCAAAAAGAAATATGCTTGTCAAGTTACATAATTTTTAAAACTCGTAGTCATAGCTATCCAATTGCAATTCATTCTCAACTCCAATTTGCATCGTCTTTTTGCCCTTCCTTCCTATTGAAGCTGAAGTTGCACCTGGACCTTTCTTAAAAGCATAGGAAGATCCAATAACAATGCCACCACTTGATGATTGCTTCCCTTTTTTGCTTGCTTGTCTCCTTGTATAAATTATTGGTTCTCCAACATCTCAAGCTTCATAAACAATTGCCTAATTAAGAGTGAGATCATCATCAAAAACCAACTCATTTCCCGCTTCGTCAATATCATTATCATTATCATCATCCACTTGTCCTATTGACCACTCATTGCACTCATCAATGTCATTTAGTACAATAGGGCCTATTTCATCCGTAATATTGTACCCTTGAGCAAGTTATTGGTTATAATTTATGTAATGTTTTGGTCCAACCTATTCCTCTTTTTGAATGAATCTACAATACAATAAGTAAAATGTTAATCAATTTCTCCCTATTTTCTACAAGAAAAATAACAATAGTAATAATGAAATGAATCCTGTCATGACAACATTTATTACTTGCTCAAATACAGTCTAGTGAATGGTACTGAAAATAAAATTTACGATCCTGTGATTTATGACTTTGTAAGTCCTTCATGATCCTAACCATAATCTTGATTTTAACTAGCTTGGCCAGACCACTCTATGACACCCATAGTGGCAATGGCCACCAAGAAAAACCAGCATCACCACTATCATTTTGTGCTGGCTATAACACCTCCACCGATTTCTGCCATGGCATCATGTTAGGTATTCGGGTAAGTATCCTAACTCGCTCTCACTCGCACACACTCTTAGACAATCACACAGCAGAGTAGAATGAATAATACAAATGGTATTCACTTCAAAGAATCAAGAATACAGAAGAATCCGGGAGCTTAACCTCCCTCACCAGGTACCAAGACCGGTCAACAAGTTCATCAAAGTATCTAACTAACTAACGGATACAATAAGAGATCCTTATATAGACCTCTTTCCCATCCTACTTAACTAATTAGCCGTTAAGTCCTCTGTTTTCCCTTTCTCCTCTCATAGACCCTCCATGTTCTAACATCACTTCCCCCCTAAAAACTGACCTTGTCCCCCGCACGTATCCGACAGGTCGGACCACTTTGTTAGGTATTCGGGTAAGTATCCTAACTCGCTCACACTCGCACACACTCTTAGACAATCACACAGCAGAGTAGAATGAACAATACGAATGGTATTCACTTCAAAGAATCAAGAATACAGAAGAATCCGGGAGCTTAACCTCCCTCACCCGGTACCAAGACCGGTCAACAAGTTCATCAAAGTATCTAACTAACTAACTAACTAATACAATAAAGAGATCTTTATATAGACCTCTTTCCCATCCCACTTAACTGATTAGCCATTAAGTCCTCTGTTTTCCCTTTCTCCTCTCATAGACCCTCCATGTTCTAACACATCACCACAACAGATTTCAATGACACTAAAGCAGTTTGATTTCATATCAATCAAGAACAAGAGATGTTAAATTAAATCTCAAAGGTAGACATAACATAGCAACTTATCATGAACATTGTATCCTCATATTGCAAACACAAGCACAAAGAAAAGCACATGTTGAAAGTTGCCTCAATATTCTATTATCCAGATAAGCGTTTAGCAATGATACTTGGGCCAGCGGTAATGTTTTGAAGACATAATTAGACCCCAAAAGTTAAGAAGATAGAATGAGAAACTGTCTTCAAAAATATTACAATCAACCATAGAAGTATTTTATTTATTTTCAGATTTGCATGACAGTAAATTACAGGAGCATATTGTCAATTGGGTTTATGATGTAACTCATGCAACCAAGCCTATGTTCTTGTCTTTCCTTCTCTCTTTTACATTTATATCTTTTTGCTTTTCTATGCGACTTGGATCCCATTACGTATGTAGACATAATAGAAAATTACATCCCACCATAGCCCTGAATGATTGTTGATTGAATTTTAACTAAACCTGCCAAACCAAATATCTTATCTCATGTTGACTCTTAATTCACAGGTAATCTTCACATCAACCAGCATGATGCAAATATTCTCTCTCAAGTTGTTCATTTCACCCGTACCTTCAAACACACTAAGTCCACTCAGCAACTTTGTTTCCCATATTTACAGCAGAAAATACAAATCCTTTAGATGGCTTACATCACCCCTCTTTCTCACTAATATTAGAAACCAGGAATTAAAAAGAAAAACAAAAGAAACATTTTTACCAAATTGGATGAAAAAAAAAATACAAATGTGACAGAAATTTCTCCATCAAGGGTTTCCACATCACAAAGGATTTATCCACTCAATTTACAATAACAACAAATCTCAATCTATCCTATATTTCTTCCTGCTGATATATAACTAACTCGCTCATTAATATTCTAACCAACTTAACTAATTTCTTATATCCTAACAATTACATTGATGGACAGCCTCTGTAAAACCATTCTTAAAGGTTGTTAGATAGATATGATAATTAGGTTTCCTTTTTCAGCCCAACCTAACACAGTTTACGTGTATGCTCTTGGCTTATGGGATGCAAATACGTCTATTTCTCACAAACTAAGACTCGTCTGGATAAATAGAGATACATTATATATATTTGCCAACTAAGGTTATATATTGAAATCAAAGCATTGACTTGAAGATTTAACCCATCTCACATTGTCCGAGCTTATTATAATATATATATATATATATATATAAATTAAGTTCTAGGGAAATATGACTTTTTATGAATCTTATACCTTCAGAACCTTTTCTTCTTCAAGGGTCCAAAGTAATCTCTTGCGCTTTGCAGTCAGTGAAGTCCGATTCATTCTGCAATTAAGAAATAATAGACTAAAGATTTGAATTGAAGCTTTTACTTTTCTTTGAGACAGCAAGTCTCCATCTCAGTGGAAAAAATAAATTTCAATGAATCAATAAAACATCAATTCAATAAATTAATTGCTGCAATTGAGCAGTGCACTGGCCACAGCAGCCTCGGGTCGCCTGACAAAGGCTGCAACTACAACACAACCACTACTGCAATTTAAACCACTGAATAGTACCATGGTTTCAAACAGCAATTGCAGCTGCAACATATATTGTGTGATTTTAAAGACTCTCACAACATCATCAAGGCAGCAATAGGCCTCGATTTTAAAATTCGCGGCAAATCACAGATTTTTAAGTTTTGAAAAATGACTCACCTCTGTGGTCGCCTCAAAGTTTGGAAGCTGGTAACTTCCTCCTCTTCTACATTACCAAGAATCTTCCTTCTGGTGTTACAATGTTCATACTCTTCTTGTTGTAACAAACCCCTCCTCCTTGCAGAAGGACCCTTCCTCTGGTCCTTCCTTTTCTTTGCTAAATTAGGCTCTGCATCGTTGGTCTCACTCACAGAACTAACCGTCACAGACACCGACACCTTTTCTTCATCCGTATTATTATTCTCTTCATATTGTGTTTCCTCCACACATTGCTTCCCATCCTGAACCAGGCCCGCCCGTGCAACAGCAGAATCTGCACGTGCGCCATTCTCCAATAAGTGTGACAAAGCTTTCTTTGCGACCAGGGATTTCTCTCTCAGTTGTTGGCACGTGTCCAGGGCGCGCTTGTACCAGCAGTAGGGGCAGTAGAAGTTACCCAAACAATCGAATTTGGGTTCGGAACCGATACAGTTGGAATGTACAGTGACGGGGCACAGGCTTTCGCTGCAAACCAAAACTCCCTCTTCGCCTTTATCGTCACAGCATACGCAGATGTTCCTGTCCATCCACTCCACAAACTCGGGTCCAGGTTCGGGACGGCGCTGAGCGCAATTGACATCGTCACTCTCACTATCAAACGCAGTTGCGTTATGTTCATCCTGATTAAGATCAGAAAAATTGAAACTGTTAGTGACATGAAAGAAAAGATTATCAAAGAAAGGAGTGAAAGGAGAGGGAGATGCCGAAAGGAGAGGAATGGCGAAGAGGGAAGGAGCAGTTGCGCATGCCGCATCCCTACATTTTCCTACACTCTTTCTTCTCATTTTTCTCTAGTTTTGTTCTCAATCAAACCTTAAAGAGTAGGAATAAGGGAACGCCTCCAGGTGGTATAGAGATACTTGATACCCGTGCAAACAAACCGAATTTTTAAAAAGTAAACTATATTTATTATATAAATTGAAGTTCTTGAAAATAAAATTAAAATTGAATACTTATTTTAGTTTATAAATTTGAATAATAATATTCTAATTGTAATGAGGTAGTGTTTATTTGTGTAAGAAGTCTTTTCTTTAAACATTGTATTTGGATCAAATATATTCTGAGTTTATTTTAGTCATTTTTTAAAGTATGGTGAACTTAATTATTTTTTAAAGTATGGTGAACTTAATTAATTATATAAAAACATAATCGATTAAATCAGTTTAGGTTTTATAATAGTGCCGTTTTGATTTTGCAATATGGTTCCTGAATGACTAGGAAAGCTAAGTAGCTCTCTAGACTACCTAAGACCTCTAGTAATTTTAAAACATTGTTTATGGGTCAAGGCGTACATGCATTTGAAACTAACTAAAACAATTCTTGAGTTCTTTAGCTTCAAAGATACATGTACTAATCATTATTGAGGAAGGTTCTTGAAACTTTTCAGTTGAAGGCTCTATATACCTTTCTTTATATCTTTGAGACTTGGGTTAACTCCTTCATTTTATAAATAGGAGTGACTGAAACTTTGCAAAACAACTTGAAAATGATATAGAGATATTCTGTAAATTTTTAGCTCTTTTTTTTCATGTCTACTAGGATAGTTATTTTCTTGACTTCTTCTAAACCTTTTTCTTGAGGGTTGCCCAACCTTCTTCAAGAAACACATTCATCCCACTCTCCAAAGACATTCTCACTCATCATTTCAAGCTTCTGCATCCAGACACATCATATCCATGGAAGTAACTTTAACTTTCATGAAGTGGGTTTCTATCATTTGGCACCAAAGTTTGTTCCTTCACATGGGCCATATTCCATCCTTTGGGTTATGTTCCATCATTGGTGTCAAATTTCCATATTAGATAAGTGTCTTGGTCCTCTTCCATCATTTGGTATTCGAGCAAGCCACTTCTCCATAATTCTTGTGTTAGGCAAGCTTTGTTAGTACCCTAAATGGATGACAAGTAGAGGATGTGTTGTGATTGTAGATCAATAAATAATATGACCATTAAGCATTGGCATCCATTTCCTAGGCTAGATTATATGTTTGATGAGTTGCATGGGTCCTAGGAAAAATAAATAAATTTCTAGAAGGGTGGTATGGGTATAGACAACATTAGTTAAAGTTATAAATAATAAGTTATACTAAAGTAAAGTGTAGCATAGTTTGTTAGCGACATTTCTTATTGGTTGGTTTAAGCCTTGGCTAGAGTAAAAGGATATTAGTTTTTTTTTAGCTTTTTGCAATATTGTGGAAGGTGAAGAGTTGAAAGTAGATTCATTGTATCTAAAATAGAATAATAGGAAAGAACATGAGTTCGTTTTAGGGGTGTAACTTTTGAGCAATAGAATAAGTTAGAGAGAAAAAGAATCAAGAGCCAAGTTAGGAAAGAATTCATCTTAAAAAAAACTAATGTAAGGGGAGCTAACTCGGTCTCATTTTTGTGTGTGCTCTTGTTGTGTGATGACAACTTTTTTTATTGATGGAGAAATCATTCCGAATACGTGTTTGATGGAGTGTAAAAGATGCAATTACTATGTTTAGGTGTTTATGGGGAAGTCTACATATGGATTGTAATATGTTTGCATTTGAAATATTTTTGAGGTCTATACATTTTTTGTGGTTACCTTTTGATAATCATTAGTAATATCGAGTTGTATTGGGTAGAGATTATAGTAATTGATGGTTTAGAATGATCTGTATCATTTTTGGAGTATGAGGTATGTATATAGAATTACATGGTAAAATTTTGTTGGCAACAATCATGGTATTGCCATCCAATAAATGTTTAATTATTGTTATAGGGGTATACACACCCAATAGTTTAAGATGGGTTGAATTGTAACACTCCAATTTTTGGGATGCCACGATTACGAGTGAAAATTTAAAATTTTTAAATTCATAATACCATTGCGGAAATCCAAATTCGATAAGTCTTTACAATTCAAGAAAAATAAACCAAAAGTCCAATTTAATTACAAAATAAAACTCCAAATAAAATAGTTTATTCAAACAACCATAAATTTCCTAACTTTCTCAATCCACTCGTCAGGCTATACAACATCTGAACTAACCGCAAGATCATTTACTCGCGTATAAAACGATCATCACAGTTGGAAACCATAACCATAAACATAGGGGCAAGCTAACTGGGAACCAATCATAAGTAGAATAATGTAACACACAAATGTTGAACATTCATCACAATAATAAATCCTATAATAACAACACACCAACAACTTAAACAATGTAGCACATCATCATCACAAACCAGTGGTCTATACCTCGTACCCCACCATACCACTTGTTATACCGAACAGGCTCGTTCGAGTCGTCCCGCACTCCCGGCTAAAGGACTTGTTTCCCTGCTCTACAAGGACTTATAAGTAAAAATGTTGGCACATTGCACACTCGATACTATACTCAGGAATAAGTCGAAGACCAGGCAAAACATCATTCCCCCATACAAAGAAGGTGCAACACTCGAATTCCATTCTCTTTTCGCACACAAGGCCAAAGAGAGCCTATTTCCCATATTGCACAGTCGAAAGCCCAAAACTCAGGATTTACTAGGTACAGCGAGAAGGCCCCACAACAACTTGTCATATCATCATACGCATACATCCAAACAGCAACACACATATACATAACTCACACCCAAAAACATGTTTAGTTCTCGTAACTCGTTCAAAATCTTTCATACTATCATTCACCATGTATAAAAGGTCCAAACAACATATATCAACCAATTTTACAATAATAATAGCCAAAAAAAAGACTCCAACATCATCAATTTAACAATACCACAAGATCATATATAACATGCAACCAATTAGAATAAAAATCAATAATGACAAAATTCAAGAATATAAGCTCCCCTACCTGAGTTTCCCACTAATACTTTTTCCTAGAATAAACAATGCTATTCAACAACACCCTTGAGCTCTCACAGATTTTCACTTGATCAAACTCTCACTCTCAGCTTCAAACTTTATGTTTCTTTTTTCTAATGGCCAGAGTTTCTAGATAAATAAAAGGTGTATAATATAGTAACAATTATGTATGGGTGATACATTATCGCTAACACTATCAAATTATACTACTTTACAAGGCAACTTCAATATTGTCATGTTAGTAGTTAACAAACTAGATAGGGTTAAAGTAACTATGAGTCATTTCCCAACGAATACAGAATTGATTTTCATATACTTGACTCTTATGAAGACTCTAAAAGGTTAGTATAATGCAATGCAATGCTTGAAACTAAAAGTGAAAGTGTATCCCAATGAAATTAATAATGAAGAAGGTTGTGAGTTTAATTGAAGAACAAATAAGAGACTTTAAAACAATTATAATAAAATAGGCTAATTTCATTGTTTTTCCAAAATAGATTCATCATTGGTTATCTACATATTATTGTTCAATTCATCATTGTTTGAGTTTCAAATTAATTAAAGTACATTGTTAATTAATTTGAGGGCGACCTTACAATAAATCAAAGTAGATTCTCAATCAAAAGTAATATTTTTCTAGATTATTCACAATAAATTCAATTAAAGTACATTCTCAATTAAATTCTATTGTGTTTAATCATGTCTATTTTTAAATCTCATAACCAAATTAAAAATTAATTAATCAAAGTAAATTCTCAATTAATTATTATTAAAGTTCTTACCACTAATCAAAGTACATTCTCAATTGGTAGCAAAAACTCATTCAATCATATGAAAGTTCATAAATTCAATTAAAGTACATTTTTAATCAAACCTAGAAATCCTTGAACTCATATGATCAATATGCATGTAGATTCAAACACCTTATGATCCAAAAGTCATTACTTTTAATGTGACTTAGAGATGAAAGACATAGAAAAAGGATATATCAAATCAATATTCAAAAGAAACAAATACATTAACTCAACTTAACCTTAGAATCCAAATGAAATTACAGTGGAATACACCTAGAAGCTTAACCCTTCATGAATAGAGTAGAATACATGGTAAAGGGTTTAAGTTCGAACTAGGGTCTTGGCTAGTTCTGTATTTGGCTTTCCTTGCACGTTTTCTTTCGTGATGAAGGTGCTACGGTGGCGTTATTTGGCCTTCGTGGTGGCTCTGTAGGTTAGGGTTTCTTGTTGCACAATTAGGTTGAAGGAGATGAGCATTATGGTGCGTGATGGTTTTGCTTGATGTTCAGGTTAGACGTTGGTGGTGCACGGCTGACGGTAGCAAAGGTGGTTACCTAAGGGAGGAAGTTCAGTTAGGGTTTTTGAGTGATGAAGAAGATGATTACGTGGCAGCCTCTAGTTGGTTAATTGTTTTAGTTGAGGATCCTACCACGTGTCATCTTAAGAATGGCTTGTATAGTATGTGGTGGATTAAGACACGTGGCAACATCTGAGAGGGTCAAATTTTGTGAGTGGTAAAAAGGTGTGGAATAAGAAAGCAAGGAGTGTAGAAGTAAAACTGCTTGTTTGGCCCATTTACTGAAATAAGAATGTATTAATGAAAAACCAGTGGTGCATTTAGCTATTTGTAATTTCCTTTGCAAAATTCTGATTCTGGGCTTTATTTTGCAACATGGACTATTTAATTTATTGCTTTAAGTGAATGAAACTTTAACTTCAACTATATCAATAAACATTAGACTATCCAAAAATAATTTATCCAACTAAAATTCACTTTTTAAGCCCTTTTAATTGCCAAACCTGATAAATCTAATCGTCACAAGTTTTATTTAGATCAACCGTTTAAACACAAGAATTGCATCAAAATTTTGAATTTAAAGCATAACTGTGGATAAAAATATGCATTCATCAATGAGACTAGTTGAAAAATTGGTTTCTATGACGACCTATTATGATTGGTGAAATCCACCTGTCATAATAGGTTGGTTGATGACATTTTCGTAATAAAAGTAAGACTTATTATGATAGGTAAAATCCACTTATCATAGTAAGTTGGGCGCGGTGACAAAATTGAAATTATGATTGAAACTTACTATGGCAGATTTAATAAGACCTATCATAATAAGACTCTATTATGATTGTTGATTCATTACCTGTCATAATAGGTCTAAATCCCTAATTTCAATTTTCCTTCAGTTCATTCAAAGCACGTCTCTTGTTTGTTTTCACGAACACTCCTACGAGCCATTGCCTCCATGTCGTCGACGCCATCGCCTCCCCACATCCTTAACATCCTTGCCTCCCCACACTGTCATCTCCCACATGTCGTGGACGAAAGACATTGTCATCTCCCACACGCTGTGGACGAAAGACGATGTCATCTCCCATTAAGCTATGTGTTATATGTGTTCTTCGTTGAACTCTCCACCCACGAACCAAAATCTCTCCTTTAGGAGAGTCTCGCTCCTTTCCTCGGTCTGAACCTCCCTAGACTACATCTCTGATGGACGAGTTGCGAAGGAGGTGCCAGTTCGGCTTCCCTTTGTGGTTGTTAAGAGACCCACCAAAGCTTTTAGATTCTTTTGGGTTAGGAACTGCCTGCAAGTGGTGACCGTAGACAGTGGCGCCGTCGCGGATGCCGACGTCAACTTTGATGATAGGGTGTTAAAGGTGTGCGGGTCCATTGTAAGGGAGTCCTTTATTCCGAGAGGGGTGATGGGGAACTATGTGGAGTATGTGAAGTGGAAGCTTCTCCATCGGGTTTTTATCTCCGCCTTGCAAGTGCTCGCCACTTAGGTGTTAAGACAAAATTGTCTATACGTGTAAACGCTCTCATATTTTGAAGTTTAACCAAATAACATTAAACGAAATAAGAATCTAAAAATACCATAAGATGAAACATAAGACTTAGACTCAAAATCCCCAACATAGAAAAGTCTTAGAAAAACTCTTAGAATTGTAGAAAACATAAAAACATTTAAATCAAAACACGTAGACGCAATGCTAAACTACTAATAAGTCAAATCGTCTAAGAGAGTTATGCTAAACGCGTAAGCTTACCATACCCAAATGGTATTCGGTTGAACTCTCGAGAAAACGAAGAAATCTCAAGACAATGTCTTTTATAGAAATACTCTAAAAGATTAAAACTAAAATGCAAAAGAAAACATAACATGCTAAACGTTATTTCTCTAAAAAGGCAAAATCACAAAAAATGTTTACATCAGTCTAAACGATACCATGAGCTAAAACTGTTTCTATGTTCAGCGATGAAGTTCTTACTCAATGCTTAGTATCTTTAGAAGAAAAGCATAATGTATCATCCACTCCTAGTATCACCTAGTCAATCCTAGTAACCCCCGTTACTCTAACCAGAACCGAGTATCATCCACTTCTGGTTGTGCAGTATTCTTCACCACTCTTGGTATCCCTAGAAAATCTCGATATCTTCCTGATACGTTGTCTAGTTGAGTTTCACCCACTCCTGGTTTCCACTAGACAAACCCTGTATCAACTTGATACACTATCTAGCTATCGTTTAACTCGACCAAGCTAACTGTTAAGTCTTTATATTATGTTCAGAATGTGCAATCAATCAAATCTCATACAAGTCCTTAAACGATTACTCTCACAAAGCGGATGTGTTTACAATGCAATTCAATCTAATAGACTTTTTAAAGTTTTCTCTCTTCTTACAAGTGTAAGCTTATGATTCTGAGTCTTGAGAGTATTTTTCTTTCTTTTGTATTTGCTTTTCCTCTCACATGATTTCTTTCTTATTCATGTGCCTATTCTCTTGATCTTCTCTTCAAGGATCTTCAATTTATAGGCTTCATGAGAAAATATTTGTTAGATAGTGTTTGTTCTTGATCTTTAGATTTTCTTAGCCTTTTCTAAGGTAGTAGTCGTAGGTTAAAGTCAACTTGTTAGAACAAACATGTTTTTTCACTACTTTATCAAAAGTAGGATGTACGAAATCTTCAGCATGTTCCGTGAATGTCTTCTTTGTCTCTAACATCCACTTCTGACTTGTATATGATAGAGCAGATGGATACTTGACATAGGCAGCTAAAAAAAGTATAGTAGATATGCATGCAGGCATATATGTCCTTTTTCTTATCACTTTTGTTGTTTTGAAACATCGTGCATTTAATGCTCTTTAATGCATGTTCAGAACAACAATAAGTTTTTCAAATTTTCAATCGTTTAGAAAAGATTGTAGTGTTTAAGCATTTCTGTAGAGATATCAAGCAGTTATTAGAGGTTTCATCGTTGGATGAAAATGTCGTTTGGTATAAGGTATCTTTGACCTATACAAGGTATTTACTAACAACACTTTGCTTACAGATCTTAGTTTGGTTTAAGAGTGCGTTTAGCAAGATGTCATTCTACACATTTTCTTGAGCAATGTTTATATCTTTTGCGCGTTTACCTAAAGCATTGTTTGCTCATTATTTTGTAAGATATAGTTAAAGCTCGTTTAAAATTCTTTAACAAAGTACAACAAGAGTGTGTTTACTAGAGCTTTTCTTTTAGACATACAGATTTCACAATGCCTTTTCACAAGACGTTTCTCTCATAACGATACTATTTCTCAAGAAGATAACACTTTGTTAAATACTCATTTCATTTATTGTTGCTTGTTAAACTTCAAATCATATGAAAGCATTAAACGGTCGAATGTTATAAACGATCTTTTCTTAACAATCTCCTCCTTTTTTATGCTTAACAATTACACATGTAAATGATAAGGTTTTCAATCAGTGTAGAAGTGCATTTGTATTTCAAAATCTTTCGTAATTGTTAGTCATCGTTTTAATACTATATTAGTTTATATTCATTATTATTGAAATTTTATATGCAAGAGGGTTAGTTTTCACATAATTAAAGCATATATAAGTAACACATGTAAAACCATATATTCAAACACATTAAGCATGTAAAATCAGATATTCAAACACATTAACATATCAGAATATATTAGCATGAATATGCATAATGTTTTGCATGAAGAATTTTAGGGACCTAAAGACTCCTCCTGATTTTGTTATCCTATTCTAACCTATTGTCTAATGTACTCCCCTTGAGTAGTGTCCCAAGGGATGCTAATGTCTATCTCTCCTCCCCTTTATTTGACAAACATCAAAAAGGTGAAAAGAGAAAGAAAGCATCCTCGCCTAGAGGAGGTGAAGACGACAATGGAGGGAAGATATCATCACCTTGGCCTATAGATCATATTAAAACATGGTGATGATAGAGTTAGATGAGGAAAAGGTTGAGGAAAGGAGAGGAAAGAAAAAAGTTAGAAGAGAAAAGGTGGACATGGAAATGGAAAATTTGAGGGACAGAGGAGGAAGTCAAGGAAGGATTTGGGCAAACAAAATTAGTAAGATCGAGGGAAAAAGGAAGGAAATGATGGTGAGGTAAGGCAGGGACTGACAATGAAGTATGGTGGTTAGATTGAAGAACCACTCGGGTAAGGCAGGTAAGTTTTGAATATGCAGATAAGGATGGGGGTTTTGTTGGCATATGCGTCTTGATCCATAAGTAGGATAAGATGGGGATGCTTATCTGGAGGTTCAGAAGGTGGCTTCATTTGTTTGGATGGTTGAGAACCTGGAGAATTAGTGTGGGTTGGAGAGATCATTTAAGAGAGTAGAAGATTAAGAGTTTTCATAAGATTGAATATGTATGAGAGGAAGGAGATCGACTTGATTTAAATAGAGAAGAGTATTGGTCATAGTTGGTGCTCATTTGTCAAATCTATTTAATGCACACTATACTGCTTAGATACAAGAGAAGATTTTCTTTTTCTTGAGAATCGAGATATTTTGGAAGGAAGCGCTAGTGCAACAGGTAGGTTTTTGGAAAGGTGGTCAAGTCAGAAGATTTATCTTCTAGATAAGGAAGAAGAATTGATAACTTGATTGACACATAAGGGATGATGAGAGAAGTTATTATAGAGACTCTGATTTGAGATTGTGTTGATATGTCACTTAGAGTCTTTTTGTAGCCTAGACATTTTACTATAGGTATAATTTGGGCTTAGTACTAAACACATTTTATGCATGTATGCAGTTTTCTTGTAGACGATTTGTCTTAGACGATTTTAGGTATGTCATAGTTTAGACGATGAGTCTTTGACGTTTGTCTCTAGAAGTTATATGATTGCACTAGACACATTAAGTTAGGTTCATTCAATGTTTTTCATGCCAAGAAGGGTGATTAGACGATGAAGTATATCTTTCACCAATGGTTTGGTGAAGATTTCAATGAGATGATCTTTTGTGTTTACGTATTGTAGATCCACAATGCCCTTGTTCTCAAGATCACGTATGAAGTGATGTTTGACTTCAATATGTTTGACACATGAATGACATGTAGGATTTTTAGACAAGCTAATAGCAGCATTATTATCACAGTATATAGGGATCTTATTCTCATAGTAGTTGTAATCTTCTAATTGTTTTTTATCTAGTGTAATTGTGAGCAATAATGATGTATTTTGGATGTATTGGAGTCTTCATCTCCTTTGCTTCATCCATTTTGAATTTCTTTAGTAGCTTTTTGATGTATTTCGTTTAGTCAATATATATTGCGTTTGTCTCTTGCTTAAATTCTGGTACGAGGAAGAATTTTAATTCACCCATCATCCTCAACTCAAATTCATCCTCATCATCTTAGATGAATCTTGGCAAAGATCTTCATTGGTAACACCAAAAATTATATCATCAATATATATTTGGATTGTAATAAAATCATGGTTGACATCTTTGTTAAACAATGTGGTGTCTACTTATCCTCTTGAAAACCATTTTTAGTAAGGAATAGACTTAACCTTTCATATTAAGCTCTAAAGGCTTGTTCCAATTCATATAAGACTTTGTTAAGTCTCAATACGTGCTTAAGTAATTGACAATAAATTATGTGTCGTTATTTTATTGATTCGTATATTTAAAACTGACCAATCACAAACTGTCACATAAGTTATTATAAAAAATTATAAAAAAAAAGTCGTTAAAGATACATTTTCTTCCGACTTTAACCTTTACACTAAAAAAATATATATTTTACCTTTTCTTAGCATGAGCGATCACTTTAATTTCTGGATTTCTGAAAGGAGATCAATTTTCCTCTTCCCTTTGTAAATCTCCACTTTTTCCAAACTCTTCAGATTTAGGCTCGTAGGAAGACACGCCAACTTGGAACAGTCTCCAATAATCATTTCATGAAGCAAGCGAAAGTTCCCGAAGCAATCAGGCAAGGATTCCACGTTCGGAAGATGAACTTGACAGCCACAGTGAAAAGTTTTCACCTTTGTATCTTTGCAATGCCAAATTTTGGAGTTGTTGGGTATCAGGTTGAAGGGCTTCAAGAATCTCCTCAACTTTTTGTTGGAACTAGGATTCTTCGTTTTTATCCCATGACAAGTACAACTTGTTAAGTTGCTTATTTGACATGTTGGCTTCTTTGGCATCTGTCACACTTTTCACCTTCTCAAGATGCTTTATGTGAAGATATCCTTTGAGATGTAGTGACCCTAGCTCTGCTATATGGAACCCTCTTTCACTGCCAACTAAATAAGCGCTTAATTTCTTTAGGGAAGTTAACTTCCCCAAATGAAGAGGCAAGCTTGATAGGTTGTAGCAATCCTTCAAAGAGAGTTGTTGTAGAGCTTTTAATCGTGTTAATCTGTTTGACAACTGTTTGAGACGATAGCAATAGTCTAGTTTCAGTATATGCAAATTCCACAGTTTTCCTAATGATTCTGGAAGAGTTTTGAAGTTACCCTATGAGAGGTTTAAGTATTGTAGATGTTTTAAATGACAAATTGAATTGGATAATTCTTTCACTGCTGTGCACCAAAGCACACGCAAAGAGTAGCATTTGAATGCAACTGGATAAAGTTGGCCAATATAGGTTCTCAAAGATTTGACCTGATGCAACTGCATTGAATTAATGGATTCCTCGGATACATACCACGCAGCCCTGTGATCTGCCAGATGGTGGATTGTGTCAGACAAGATAGTTACATCATTATCATGTGTAATGCAACAAACATCAACTGCAATAAATTGTGTAAGATGGTGGACAGGATCATGGATCTGGAAAGTTTTAACTTTGCCAAGTTCATCTGTTTCAATATCTTGAAAAAATGATCTCCAGTATAATTCATTCCACATAGAATCACCAGTATCTTCAGCATCAAACGTTTCACTGGATGGAATGAATCCATTAGACATCCATTGTTCAATTAAATCTTCCTTACTAATCGTTTCACCTTTCGGAAATCTTGCACAATATGCAAAACATGGTCTGAGTTTCATTGGTATGTCTAGGTAACTTAATCTCAAGATAGGTATTACAGAGTTTTTTTCATGTTGTGGTAAACTCTACAGATTGCTTTCGTTAACATAGAGCCACTCTTTTTGCTCTCTTTCGAAACTCAACATGCCTCCCATTATTTTCACTGCAAGAGGCACTCCCCTACACTTCTTAACTATCTCCATTCCTGTAGCCACAAGCACTTCCTGTTCTACCTCGTTTAGTCCAAAGGCATGTTCTTTAAAAATTTCCCAACAATCATTATCAGATAGCCCCGATAATTCATGAGGAGACACTGTTCCTATGCTAGCTGCAACTGTGTTTGGGAGGCGTGTAGTTACCAAGATGGAAGAACCTGTTCTTCTGAAACACGGACCCAAATTCTTAACTCAAAGTGGTTGATTATCCTCTCATGCTTGAAGATAAGCTGGGCAAGTGTTGTTTTTCCAAGTCCACCTTCACCTACAATAGTATAGACTGATGCATTCTCAGAATGTGAAACATAACCAGTAAAAAAGTCTACGAATTTATCTGTATCTCCTTCTCTTCCATAAACTTTTGAGTCAGTGATGAATGGCGTTGTTTGACGCCATTCAGTTACTGCATTTCTCGAGGGAAACATCTCCATCTTAGTAAAGTGGAAGTTAGTACTTCCTTCAGCAATTTCTTCCAATCTCTCAGTTATTTTTTTTCATTTTCTTAGCAATTTTGCAGCGAAAAGCAACATTTTTGGGATGAATAGAGGGTAAGCAAGAGCTTTGTACCTTGTTTGATGGACCACACTTGACTCCCTGGTGCTCCAATCTCAATGATTCATAGGCAAACTCATCCAAGATGTCATACAGGACGTGAGCTGCATCTTTTAGCTTTTCCAGCCAATCTTTTACGGCTCTATTAGATAGCTGTTTCTGCTCAGCATCCTCAAGAGTTTCCTTGATTGTAGTGAGCAAACTGGCAAGCCTTTTCATGTCTAGATTGAAACCCAAGCATAGTCCAAGCTCGAGTGAGTTCAAATTCTCAAGCACAATTTCAAGGATAGCCCCAGCCATATTGCAACTCTGCAAGATGGAGACAGAAGAGGAGGGGTTGTATGAAGCAACTGAGAAGAAGATTAACAAAGAACAAGTTTTGTGTGCACTTAACATGTGGTTGCCTACCAAAAAGCATTGTAAGAAAGCCAAGGTTTCTCAACCAGTAAGGCAGGGATCATTTAATTCAACAATATCCGAATAGTTTATAGCAGCTGCATGCACAAGTCACCGGGATTCCCTTATTCACCGATGAGATTTACCTTTTTTATTTGTCTCTTTCTTGGTATATAGATGAGATTTGGAGTGTATACAAAGCATTTCCTTTTTTCCCCTCTGTTTCTGAGATTATAGAAATACACTTATTATCTGCTAGATTAATTTACATTAGCCTTTTCTTTATTCCTTTTCCCAAAGGGCTTCTATTTCATATTCCTACATACCACAAGCACCTTTTGGGTTAGGAGACAAATAAGAGTAAATTATAAGTAATGACGTTGATAGAAGTTCTGATGGATTCATTACTAAATAATCCATTTGATGGAACTTGGCATGATAGGTATCGTTCAAGAGTCATATTTATGGGTCTGCCTTACTGAAGGTTGTGGATTTTGTACTTTTCAGTTGTGTTATCTTTTAAAACTTTTATTCAAATACTCAATACACATTAATATAGTTCTTATAGAACATTGAAATACATCAAAGAAGTAACAACTTTTTAGACATTAAATTTAGAAGGTTTCAGACTTTCACCTCAACTAGGCTTATTAATTTTTCTCACTGCACTATAATGAATGAGATTTTTCATTTCTTGCAAACGATTCCCAAGCCATAGGAAAACTTGGAGCAATCAAGGGTGGCCATGAACTCTGGAGCGACTTGAGTGGGTTCAGTGTGATGGGAAGTAAATGGAGAGAAGACACAAGAAGCACAGTTTGGAGAAAGCAAGGAGGTAGTCCTGTATTTGTCCTCTCCTCCAACAACAGGCATTGCCACACCAACCTTTGCAGGGTTCTCAAAATCTTCCCTATAAGTCCTCCCAAGCACACCATCCACCTTAGGAGACAACCCAAAGAACCTGAATTGAATTTCCAAGTGAGCAAAGCAATCATCCTCAGGCACTTGGTAGTTGTGAACTGCATCATCTTCTTTGGTCACTGGCACCACATTCACCAATATCTCAGCAACATCCTCAAGGGTCACTATCACACTGTTCCTGGCTGCTACTCTCTCCACTTTCACATCTTTTTCTGGAGACTGCCAAGAGGAGAGAGGGCCCTCAGGAAGAACCAGATGGTCTCCGTTGTATGTGAATTTGAGATGGTCAACATCTTCATTCCATTGGGATCTTTTGGGTGCTTCAAGTGATAAGCTTTTGGAGTTGAAGAGGACTCCAAGGGCTTGAATCCATGTGTAGTCTCTGGCTCTACCTGCTGGCCTGTGTCCAATGAAGCGAGCATTGATTTGAAGGGAGGAGTCTGAGACTAAGGAGAAGTGTTCGTTGCTCTTTCCATGGAAGTAGAACACTCTTCCATCCCCACCAATGAAACGGGGATCGTAGCAACCTGATCCTGGTGCATTGCAGTTTGGTTTGCGACCTTCACATCACAAACACCAATTTTATCATGCATGTTAATGCTTCTTCATACTTTACATTGTACACAAGAATCTTAATTAGTTAAAAGAACCAAGTTTTAGACCATTTGAAAACCTTGTTCAACTTCTGTCATTTTCACCCCTTAAGATTTAGGATATATCTTAAACCTGATTAACTTAAGGTCTAACTCAATTCTACTTCAAATAACTAGCAAAGAGAAATTGAAGGGTAGAAAGAGGAAGAATGAAATGATGGTTTTGTCTTACTTCTGCATACTGCTCTGCATATGGGTTTGTCGCAATCAATATGACAAACCTTAGCCTTAGGATCTGTTGATTCACTGCTGGGACACTCATTCGGACATCTAATATATTTTCCATAGCATCGAGTTCCTTTAGTGCTACATTGCCTGTAATAATATGCATTGGCCTGCACACTCAAACATGACACAAACAATAACACAGCAATTATGATTTTGGTGATCTCCATACTTTTAGATGATGAAATATGAGAATCAAGGAAGAGAGTTTAGAGCCAATGAATTGATGAAGCAACAGAGTCTCTTCCCAATTATTTATACATGCAACATCGACTATGTTGCTTGCTTATTGTGAAGGTGGCTTTTGCATTCTTGTTACCTAATCTATGGCTTGCTCAAAGTTAAAGCTCGAACATGGGTTTGGATGATTGCATGCAGAATCATCAAAGGGGCTCCCATAATTGTTGTCTTCTTATTGAAGGGTATATGAATTTCAAGGTGTTAACTGATTCCTTCAACTGCAAAATTGGTGCTTCAACTTCTGATCGATGGACATGGCAAGCTTATGGAAAATGTAAGGAACTAAAACATGTGAGAGAGTGAAATAATATATTAATTATAAATTTAGGATGTTTTCTTGAATATGATGATATGTAACACTCAATTGCTATTTTACTTTGGACAGTTTTAAATTTTATAAATTTTTATGTTCAGTTTCTTTATTTTTAATTTTTAATAATTTTTGTCTTGAATTTTTTTTTTCTAAATTATGATAACTTAATATTTAGTTTTCTATATGTTTATTTAACTGTCAGTTTAATTATTCGTAATTTTTTATTATTTTAGATATAGTTAAAATGAAAACAAAAACTTAGTATGGTTCACCGGAGAGATACAAACATCAATGAGATATAAGCCCAACCATATAAAAGATCGACATCACTTTCTATCTTTCATCTTTATATAATATTTTATTTTCTCATTTTTATCCAATGTGAAACTTGGACTCGCACTTGCATTCCCAACAACATGATACACTACAAATTAAATGAAAACTTGCTGTCTGTAATATTTAAAATAAAAAATTAAATAAATCATAAATTATTAAGAAGTGAACTTTAAATCTAATTCAATTTTATAAAATCAGTTTATAAGATAAAATTTACACTTCATTTTTTATATTTTAAATTGGTCTTATTTCGTCGACACGAGACTTCCAACATAAATGATGAAGAAAACATTTTAGGATCTATCATATATTATTTTTAAACTCAAATGATCTCTTAGTATAAACACAGCGTTTCCTTGAAGCATATATAAAAGAAAGTCTCCACTTTTACTTTTTCATATTTACTTAACTTAGTTGTGCAAAATGCATGTATAATGTACTGAAAAAATGTATTCTCGTATCTTCATGAATATTAGCACTAAAATGAACCCTATGGATTACATCATATAAAGTAAATGAAAAGGGATGTATACAAATATATCAGAATACGAAAAGAAAAAAAAACGCTAAGTCAGATCTAGAGAAATATAAAATTTAAAATTAAATTTTAGATTAGATATTATTATGGTAACTATCATTACATGGGGAACAATTAATTGCAAACATTTTTAATAATATTCATAAATATTAGTGTGTTTATTGTCATCTTTTACTTTTAATAAATAGTTTTTTATTTTAGTTAATGAATTAATTATTTACGTTAGAGAGATATTAAAATTATAGAAAAAGAAAATTCCATGTACCAATAATGCAAAACTTTTCTCTACAAAATAAACGATAACTATTTTTTACTTGTTTTTTAGTTTGATAAAAATTACTTTATAGTGTCAGCAAAGATACAAGGTTTAAGTTTAATTTTCTTTTAATCTGATATATAAAAATATGAATAGAAATTTGTGTTAAGAGAAGAACACCTACTGACCACCCAACTTGAATTCTGTTTCTGTATATAAGTGAATAAAGCTGAGAAACACACTTTTCTGTTACCAAGACATTTCAAAGCTCAAATTAGATATTATTCAAATAATTTAATTCACAATTAAGTTTCATAATTTAATTAAGCTAACTTTATCTGTTTATTTATAAAGTTTATAATGGAATTAATATTAGCCCAATAATATTAATATATGTGGCGGCTCAATTGCAACCTAATACTGTATAGGCTCATAAACCCTTTACCTGTTTAATTTATAATTGATAATCGAAAGTCAATATACCGAACGATGATGACTATCCTATCAATATCGTTCAGTTAATAAAACATGTTTACCGTTGATACTGTTTTATTGCCAGACATACCAACAGGATCGTACATTATACCATACAAATTCCATCCGTCTCAAAGTATTGTATGGAATAATATAGATAATTCTTTTTTTTGAATCCACATTTTCTCAAGATAATTTCAGCACAAGTCTAAGATGAATGCATTGTTTTATGTATCTTTTTTGTTATTATGATGATTTGTATCTCATTACCTTCCTATAATTTTATACTATAAATTAATGTATATTATCATTTCACCTTTTATTTGAGTAATGTTTTATTATTATAAGAAAAAAGTAATACAGAAAGTGAGTCAATGTGTAAAATTTACTTGAATTTTGATATATGATTATGTTAAAGTGTAAGGAAAGGACTAATTGTAATGTTTCCGAAAGTTCTCAATTGAAAGAGGAAGTCATTAACATCAAGAAAAATTAACATATTCTAAAACAGAAATACAAAATATTAAAAAGTGTCATGTATAATGGAATGAATGATATATTTATTGTGAGTTGGGTGTGTCATGTTAGTTTATATTTTTTGCATTAAATAAAATTAGATAGTTATTTTAAATGCTTATTTAGTCACTATGTTTACTAGTAATTTTCAGTTTAGTATTCAGTTTTAAAAGTATAGACATTAAGTCTCAACTTAGAAAGCATCCCCATACTACTGTCCGCAAATAAGCTAATCACCCAACACACACTTCATGGCAATAACAACAACAAAACTAATTAAACTGTGTCGAAATACTTTACAACCACCCTTTACTACTTTTCTGCACAATACTTCAACATCACATAGAGTAAGGTTGAAACCATCAAATGAATGTTGGCTCCATGTTGGTAAAATATGCATTGACATATTCACAAACACATAGAGTGCAGGTTATTTGCCCCATTTGCCCCATGTTACAGAGTTATTTTTATCCTTGTGGAAACAAGTAACTCAAGACAAATGCGAATTTAGACTTCTAAATTTTCTCAAGATTACAAAATGAAATATAAGAAGTCCTTATTCTCAAGTTGCTTTTATAGAAAATTATTTTCTTTAATTGAAGATATATTTGATGCATATTGCAGATTCATATTTGACCTAGGAGGACGTCATGTGGATCTCAATATGTAAAGGAATAAGAGCCTTTCAAGATGGCCTGCTCCCAAGACTGTGAGGAGCTTCTTTACAATAAAGTCAACTGCCAGATTTGAGGACAAATCTTCTTTTTTTAAGAGGGAGGAAATGATGGAATACTGCCCAACAAGTCCTTTACTAATTTTTCTTTATTTTTGGTGTATTGTATTTTTAGCTTGCAAGGAGCATGGGCCTTATAAACACCCAACTCCACCTCTTGTATTAGGGACTTTTGAGATTAATGAGAATTGAGTTTTCTGAAACCAAAAACAATTATCCTTGAGAGTCAAGGCTAGAGAGTCCAAGGACCTCCTCTAGCTACCTTCCAAGCACACTACCTCCACTTTCATTTCTCCATTTCTCCATTTGTGCTTCACTTTTCTCTCTACGCCACGCAGTGTACCTCATACGGATCAGAAGCACTCATTAGTTGCCACCTCCACAACTTCATTCAACCACAATTTTCTCTCGTCTTGTCTTCATTACATTCACGCTCGAGCCTTCAACACGCGTCAAAACACATTCACATTCTTTCTCTCGCATCAACCAAATCTTGCGAAAGCTTCTCCTTCTCGAGATGTATTCTTCACATAACCACATCTCATTCTTCCTCTCGAGCTCCTCATTTGCAAGTCACAGGTACATCTCATTCTCTCTTTCGAGAGAACTTTGTTGTCTCTGCTTCGAACACCAAACCCTAGCCACTAGATCTTGTGTTTCTCCTCACATCTTCCATCTTTTCGTCTTTTCTTTGTTTTTGCTCCAATCAAACACTTTTCCACCGATCAATCTTGCGTTTGAACCATTTAATCGCTCTATATTAGATTTTATGCATCATCTAGGGTTTCTGTGAGCTGTTTCTCGTATTTGGTTTGTTCTCTTTTAGTTTCTCTCTTCTAATAGTGTTTACAGTTTTCGCAAGGTTATCACACTTAGGTTTTCTTAGATTCTCTCTCGATCTCGAGTTTCAATCCTTTTCCGCTACGTATTCTTCGTTGAGGAAGCCTTGAGAAGTTTGAATCGTACTCGCGTAGCTTCAATCGTCATCTCCTCGGGTCATCTTCCATCAACAATGTTCTAGACTGATATTTGAGTTGAAATCTGTCCAAATTAAGTAAATAATTCAAAAGTTATCCTAAAACGTGTATGACATGTCCAAAAAATTTGGGCATTTAGGTTATGAAGACTATATTTATTCATTTTTAAAATTTGAGTAGTAGATTATATAAAAGTTTAGAAAATAAAGAAGATGAACGAATTCAAAGTTTAAGAACTAAAATAATATCTAATCCTACTTTTTTTATGAATCTTCTCCTTTCTTCTTGTGCACCTCTCTCCCCTTCTTCTTTGTCATTGTTGCATCACTGACCTTAACTCCACTACTTTGCAATCCCACCACACAACGACCCTGCAACACCATAATCCTGCAACATCATGGCCCTATCACACCATGACCCCACCATATAATGATTAGAGATAACAATAGGTGGGGTCGGATACGAATAATGTTACCCATTATCCAACCTACAAAAAAAAAATTTACTCGCTACCTGTCTGGTTACTTATCGAATATTTGTTTAAAAAATATTCGTAAGTATTTTAAAATTCACAAATATTTGTGGATATCTAAAATTCTTTTTTATAAATTTTAAAA
Source organism: Vigna reflexopilosa (assembly GCA_027742785.1). Taxonomy (NCBI): domain Eukaryota; kingdom Viridiplantae; phylum Streptophyta; class Magnoliopsida; order Fabales; family Fabaceae; genus Vigna; species Vigna reflexopilosa. The sequence continues at coordinate 32,038,188 of CM050925.1, read as the reverse complement.
ATAAAATTATAAAAAATATAAAATATAATATAAATTAAATTAAATATAAATTATAATTTAATTTTAATTAAATTTAACCTAATAATATATTGTGTAACATAAATAAAAAAATAACAATTAAATGTAATACTTTAATTGTAATGCTTTAACTGTAATATTCTTAAATATAATTTTTTTTTCATACTCTTAATTAACAATTTTTTTTTTCACAATGATTTCTTATCACTATCTACTTTTAATCATTAACGCTATGTTTGTTTTTGGGTGATAAATTATAGAAGATGATTTGAATGGATGTATTTGCGATTTAATTTATGTTCGTTTTCATGAATAATATTAAAAATATTAATTATAATAATTAAAATAATAATAATAATATAATTTTTTTTCATGTTAAAAATTAATTGTTATTTTTTTCTCTTCTTATAATAATTTTTACAATTATATATAATATTAATAATTATAATTTTATATTACTTTTATTACTAAAGATATTTTGATAATTTTCAATTTTTACAAATTAAATTATTTTATTTATTTGTCACTTCGATTAAATCTTACACAAATTTTTACATATTTTATTTTCAAATCTATCCGTACTCACTTCCAAATCTTTTCAGAAAAACAATAATCAATTCAATCTTAAATTCTCTCAAATTCATTCACTCATTGTCTCCAAATTTATTCTTTAAAATGAGCCTAAAACACATAAGAAAATCAATTCGATCATACAAAAGAACTATCAAATTATGTTATAGAGACCAATTAACATTATTTTTCTTACTCTACTGAAAATAGTAAAACTTTATTCAAAACCAAAGATGCAACTACTCTAACCTACACATATTACAATATCAGGAGATGTTTGACTTTAGAAAATAGAGTGTATTTTCATTTCTCCTTTTATTTATATATTCTTAAGTAATAGAAAAATAGTAAAAACAACAACACATCATTCTTACTATTTTTCTATATTTCAATAAATGTTTTTTCTTCAAGCAGAGCCATTCGACAGGTATCTTTCTAGACGTCTAAGATAGAATAAAGTGGATTGTGATGTCTTCGTAGGTGTGACCTTTTCTTCTATGTCGGATTCATGGTCGTAAGAGATTTTCACGTTGACCAAAGTCTTATTGTCTTCAATTTCAGATAGTTTAAAAGTTGTCTTGTAATATGACAACCCTTGACTTAGATAACCTCCTTCAATCACTTGCAAACCTATTTCATGCGAACTCTCATCAAACTCTGTGATCTCCTCCCTTTGATAGCTTGGTGACACGTCTAAGATTAATTCCCAAAAGTTAAAACACAATTATTGGATTTATATATAAAACTATCAATTTTTATATGGTATAACTTTGAAACCAATATGATTAAAAATAGAGAAAATAGTTTTGGTAGATATGTTTTTTCCTTTTCTCAAAGGTTTAATACTATTTTTGTCATTAATTTATATTTTTTTTTATTAATATTTGACACGTTTTAGATTTTATTTTTTACTTTAAATAATTAATTAAAAGTAATAACTATTGCATGATCAAATCAATATACAAATATAACAGAGTAACAACATAGAATAATTTTTTTATACATGGTACAATCTATCTATTAATATATCTTTTATTATTGATAAAGAGAAAATTTTATCTTTTTATACCACCTCGTAATATCTAATTCAGTCTCACAAAATTAATTTATAAAAAATGAAATTTTTATTATTTATATATTTTTAATTGGTTTTATTTTCAATAGAGAAATAAGACTTCTAACAATATTAAATTACTAATATTTAAAACAAAATTTATATATAAAAAAATTACACTTGAATTTCATAAGGCATTGTAAAGAAAACAAAATGAAACAAAACAATCATTTTGAAAAATAATTTACTTAAAGTAAATTAAGTAATTGTATAACTATAAAGTCACTTATCACCTACAAAATTAGGAAGGGATGAGAAATTACTGATTTTGGAAAATTAAATTCTTTTCACTATTTTCGTTTTATTTTTCTTCTCTTATTTAACTAAAATAAAATACGTAGAATCTAATAAAAAAATTGACCTTTTTCTTATTAAAAAGAAATTGTTTTTCTTTCTTTTTTTACTTATTCTCTGTGCTAGTCATTTTTCAATCTGCAATATATCTCCTTTAGGGTTGAAAAGAAATGAATTTTCCCATAATGGATAACTAATTTTGGAATTTCATTACAGAAATACAACACTATCAGAATTTGGTTTTCGAACAACCATAATTTTATATTAACATGCTTTTTTTTAATAGAAACACATAAAGCATATTCAAAATTCGGTTTTCTAAAAATCAAATTCTTATCAATACAGTAATAGTAAAAGAAATTGACAGTAATGTGAAAAATTCATCAATTTTGAGAAAGATTGCAAAACTAGAAATCTAATACGGCTCAAAAACAAAAAAAGGATAATTTTCTTATAAAAACTTATTTCAAAAGAGTTAAATATTAAATTATATTTTTATTAGGTTAAAAATAAACTTTAAATTTAATTCAATTTTATAAAATCAACTTATAAAATAAAATTTTTAATTATTTATATATATTATGAATTAGTTTTATCTTTATCATTATCAATAACGAATAGATTCATTAATAGCATGAAATAATTTACACTATGAACTTAGAAATATGAAACTTACCAGGCAAAAAATTAAAGATGAGGATTGTTCCAACCCCTCCATCACCTTCAATCACTTGCACATCTTTCACAATATGAGGAAGTACCTTAGGAACCACTGTTATGAAATCCTTAGACAGCACTGCCCAAAGGGCTTCCAATCTCACACTAAGCTCTGTTTGGGTGTAGAATTCCTTTACCATGGCTCTTAGCAAAACGTGCTTTCACACAGGGATATGCACTGGTATTCGTGTATATGTAGTACTTCGATGGGGAATCTTTATGATCTTATCCACAGATGTGAAAAATATGCTTTTGTCTTTTATGTGAAGGATATGTTCTTTCATGCAACATGTGTTATAGAGTAAGTTTGGTTGGATACATTATAGGATTTGATGCCCTAAAATAAATACTGTCGGTGAAATAAGAACATTAAAAACAATATCATTACAAATGAATAAGATATTATATATGCTTACACTTATTATACTTGGTTCGTGGAAGATTTCAACCATATACGTCAAGTCAAATAAATACATCTGACACAGCGATAAATATGTTTAGTCAAATCAAATTAATATTCCTTTTTCTTTATGACGTGTGTGATTGAATTTAATTTAATTTTATAGTGAGAAATGTTTTCTATTTATATACTGACTTAATATATTCATTGGTCCTCTTATTTATCTGCTAATCTCATTTTGATCTTTAAGTTTTAAATTATCTCAATTGGGTCATAATTTTTGTAAAAATGCACACATTTTACCCTAACCGTTAAGTTGTCTCAAACGGCGTTAATTGATGCTAGGATGAATTTTTTATTTTAGGCTTAATTCCTCTTTTGGTCCTTATTTTTGTGTGAAAATCTCAGTTCGGTCCTCAAGTTTTTCCTCAAGTCCTTATGAAATGCAAACATTTTACAACATTTTACCCCAACCGTTAAGTGTATTGAGATGGCGTTAACTTTGAACTGAGCTGTAATTTTTTTTTTATGTTTTAAAATCATTAAATCCACGTGGCTATAGTCTTTCTTTTTCCTTCCAATCACTGATCACAGTTCACTCATTCCTTTACCCTTAAACCCCCCGACTCACACCTTTTCTCCCTCTCAAACTAAAAAATGTCGTCGTTGTCGACAGTTCAAAAATTATGACCCAATTGAGACAGTTCAAAACTTGAGGACCGAACTGAGATTTTCACACAAAAATAAGGACCAAAAGAGGAATTAAGCCTAAAATAAAAAATTCATCCCAGCATCAATTAACGCCGTTTGAGACAACTTAACGGTTAGGGTAAAATGTGTGCATTTTTACAAAAATTATGACCCAATTGAGACAATTTAAAACTTGAGGACCAAAATGAGATTGACAGACAAATAAGAGGACCAATGGAGGTATTAAGCCTTTATATATTTTAAGTTCATTATCTTGAAATTTGTCTAATCTATTTCATACACTTTTTCCATATTTCGTTTTAAACATATTTAATCATTTCTGATGTATTTATTTGTACACATTCGTTTTAAATAGTTTTCATATATTTTTTATTTCAATTAAGTCTTATTTTATTTTTGTAAAATTGGTCATTAATTATTATGGAAGACATTAAATAAATAAGTGTCTAACGACATGTTGAACTAGCAATTATTAAACACGTGATACACTAAAGTCTCATTATGTGGAATTAATTTATTTTTGTCAAAAACATGAATTCTGACACACAACACGGAACACTGTCTTATTGGTGCTACAATTGTACCTGTTTCGTTCACCTCTCATCGTAGGCCACCATCGTCTACCCCCACTGCTAGAATGGCTTCGTCAAAGAGATCCGCGCCAATGCCTCGTCGCGTCACCGTCTCAGCCCTTTTCTTGACGACCATCTTTCGCTTTGTCGACAAGGATTCCGTTCGCTCCAGCCCACCATGTCGGAGTTCCTCCTCGGCTTAGGCTTCGATCGCCTACTCGAGCAGTTCGCACAGATCGAGATGAACGGTGTGCTACCACGAGTTAAAGGGGTGTTAAATAAGCAAACATATTTACCCTAGTGTTTTAATGCAATCAATCGCCGTATCTGGGTCCAGGCCATGATGGAGGTATATGCAGATGGGTGCTGAAAAGTTTCGGTTTTGATTCTTGAGTTTTGCCTAATTTCAAATATTATGTTTATGGGTTCAAACAAATATACCTTGAATCTCATTGCATGTTTTGGGAACGTATATATTACTCATTGCATGTCTTAAACCTTGTTTTACACAACATCTATGCATTTGATTTCAAGTCACACAAACCTGCTTCTTCTTATTTGATGTATAGGTCATGGGTAGAAAGTCTTTTGCTATAATTTTTAAAGTAATTACTGTAAAAATCAATATTTTTTCCTTAAAATTCATTGATTTTGGATTATACTATGTGAAGGATGTATCGAAGAATGAGGTTCTAGCAGTGCAATCATTGAGGAACAACATAATGACATCGACCCTTTTTGGCTTCCATAGCTATAATGTTGAGTTCCCTGATTGCTATGTTGATGAGCAATGGGCATGAGAAGAAAATCGTGGTATTTAAGGTTTTTGGGGACAGAAATGACCTTGGCTTGTCCATAAAGTTCTTTTCCCTATTGATGTGTTTCTTGTTGGCATTTCTGCTTAATGTTCAGTCCATAAGGTACTATAGCCATGGAAGTATCCTTAAATCGCAAATCGAGATGAACGGCGATTCGAGATGTCGGAGGCGCGTGAATTACCCTACAAACATATTTACCACTCTGATTGCATCCTCCCCGTGGCTCTCCATGCGAAACTCGTGTCTGGTGTGCCGCCACGAGCTTCCTTCCGATTTTGAAACTAGGGTTTCGAGTTAAATCGACGAGGAGGCGATAGGGTTGACTATCTAGAAGCTTCCAGGATGGGGATTTGCTGTGGGTCGATTTTATGGGGGACGTAAGGTCGGAGAGAATCATTTCTCGATGGACGCCGACAGGTTCTCGGGATGTAATGAGACCTCACTGTGTCACATGTTTAATAATTACTAGCTCAACATGTCATCAGACACTAAATTTAACGTCATCAACAATAATTAACAGAAATATCAAAATTGACTCAATTTTACAAAAATAGACTTAATTAGGATAAAGAAAAAATACAAAGATCTATTTGATACGAATCTGCACAAATAGAAACTTTAAATAATTAAACCTTTTATATATAAAATTTGTAGAACTAAATATTATTATAGGTGTAATTCCGTAAATTTTGTGGCAGCTTACTTGGGAAGAACTTATGTTAAATTCCAGGAAAACACACTTAAAAGGAGTTCAGTGTTTAACTATTAGTTAGTAAATAACAATTAAATATAATTTAGAAGATGTATTAGTAATTTTGTTAACAAAATTGTCTCAGTTCGTAACTACTTTTATATATAATAAGATCCTCATGATATAATAAGATCTTGATGCGTGTTTCTAGGTTTATGTCGTAACCTCATGTGGACATATACTATGCATATTTATCTATTACAGATAATCATTAATATTTGTTTGCAGTTACATAAATAATGGGATCATGCTGAATTAATTATTTTCAAATATGATTTATTTCATCAATTAATTTTCAGGGTATAAATTTTGATATCGTATTTTTATAAAATTTGGAGGCATTCATTATAGTAATTACTTTAATAGGTAAAATTCTATAAATTCTACAAATGTTATGTGTTTTGCGTCATTAAATTTTTTTAATTTTTATTGTATATTACATTATCAAAGTTTAAGTAGGTAAGATAACAAGTGTTGACGTTTGCTTATGGAAAGCTTTATTTTGGGACAGTGTACGGATTATTTTAAATTTAAAAATAAATAAAAAAACACATGTTTTATTTATTAAAATAATGAAGAGTGTATATAGATGTAAGATGAGTATTTTGATATGAATTTGTTATCAGTGTAATAGTTGTGTAGTAAGTCTTACTTTATTGGAGCACAGTTTGATTTTATGTAGTTGTTGCCTGATACAAATATTTAACTTTAAATGTTTGAGTGGTGGATATAATTTTAATGAATGAAATGGTAAGCATAACATTTTATTTATTAATATTTATAATTACATAATAAATATTAATTGTAATTAATTATATATGATGTGATAAAACATACTCACATTAATTTTCTTATATTTATATTTTTAATTATAAATAATATATTATATTTCTTAAAATATCACAAAATTTAAGAAAACATAATTTAATAATTTTTCATTTAGTTATATCAGTCTAAATGAATACAATTTTAATTTAAATACAAGTTTTATGTTACTAGATTTATTGATTAATTTTTTTTTTATTTGGTTATATGAGTCTATTTAGTATGATTTTAGAGAAGTTTTATGTCAATAAATTCACTAATTAAAACATATTTGTATTGACAAAATTTCAAATTATGATAAGGAGCATGCATTTTTAAAATTTGTAGTTTTTTAATTTGTAATATTTATAATATCAAGGCGATGTTTTCGAACTAAAAGATGATAATTATAAAATTTAGAAAGGATATTGTTTTTATCCATTTGGGTTGGATGGACATTAATTATGTTATTAAAAAAGTAGAGCCACCGATTATTACTAAGACCAACACTCCAAATGTTATTGATCTTCATGAAAAGCGGCAGAGATCAAATCGGCTTTATGTAATGTTCATAAAGACTAACATTTTTGCTAGAATTCAGGATTCTATTGATCAACATGACAATGTGAGAGATTTATTAAAGGCTATTGATGAAGAATTCACCACACTTGATAAATCTCTTTGCCAACATTGCTATCATGTAATTGTCATCTTTAAAGCTCATTGACATTAAACGAGTGCATCATTCATAGTGATCATTAATCACTTAAATATTTGAAGGGTCAACACAAGTTGCAAAATAGACATACCAAATTGTTGGAGTGTTAAGAACAATTCTTCTATGTCATTAAATAAAAGAAAGGTAATTTTAACACAGTTGAGTTATATTCTCAATATGTTAAATTCTCCACCATTTATAAAGAGTGTTTGAACAAGTCACAAGGAAGGTTCTATGTGTGAGAGGGATATCTTTTTAAAGAAGGCAAAATTTGTATTACCCAAAGTTCACATAGGAAACTCCTTGTCAGAGAATGCATGAAGGAGGTTTGATAGGGAATTATGGGGTAGATAAAACCCTAACCAGGCTTAAAGAAAAAATATTTTGACCCCACATGGGGAAGGATGTCCAAAGACATTGCTATAGATGTATCACTTGTTTAGAATCTAAATCTAGAGCAATGCCTCAAGGACTTTATACTCCCTTGCCTATTGCTTTAACCCATTGGGAGGAGATTAACATGAATTTTGTTTTAGGATTCCTAAAAATAGCAAGGGGTTTTGATTATATTTTTATGGTAATGGGTCGCTTTAGTAAGATGGCCCATTTCATACCATGCCACAAAGTAAATGATGCAAGCATTATTGCTAAATTATTCTTTAGAGATGTGATTAAACTTCTTGTTTTACCTCGCACTATAATTTCTGATAGGGACACAAAATTCATTAGTCACTTTTGGAGGACCGTATTGACTAAGCTATCTTTTTCCACTACTTGTCATCCTCAAATGGATGGACAAACTGAAGTAGTAACTAGATACATATCCACCTTTTTTAGAGTAACTTTGAAAGGAAACCACAAATCTTGGGATGAGTATCTTTCCCATGTTGAATTTACTTATCATAGGATAGTTCATAAGACTACCAAATTATCTCATTTTGTGGTTTTTTATGGGTTTAATCCTCTCACACCTTTAGATTTGATACCACTTCCTAGTTCTTTTGACTTTGTTCACACAGAAGGGGTATCCAAATCTCAATTTATCAAAGGACTTCACGAGAGGGTCAAAACACAAATTCAACAACAAAATGAGAGATATGCCAAATATAACAATAAGGGGAGGAAAGAATTAATTTAAAGGAAGGGGATTTAGTTTGACTTCATCTTGGAAAAGAAAGATTTCTAAAACAAAGGAAGTCCAAACCCTGTCTTCGTGGAGATGGTCCATTTCATGTCCAAAAAATAATGCTTATCAATTAGATTTTCCTGAGGAATATGGCGTACATACTTCTTTCAACATATGTGACCTTACTCCTTTTGTAGGTGAAGATGAAGAGAATGAAACTCTAGATTTGAGGACAAATCCTTCTCAAGAGGGAGGAGATGATGGAAGAGATCCAACTAGAAGACCTCACACAACAGGTATGATAAAGAGAATGCAAGAGGAACTTGAAGAAGCTAGAAGGTCTAATATGTCAAGACTGATTGGAAGCCGGAAGCCCAAGGAGAAGCCCACTCCAAGACCAACAAGCATGAAGCCTAGAAAAGCTCCTCCCTGCTTGTAGATTGGCTCATGCTCAGCGAAACAGGGCTTGCACCCAATGGCAACGTGAAGTTTAACTCTTCTTCAGCACGTGTTCCTTGTTTCCTTTTTCATTTTAACTTGTTAAAAACGTGTTTCCACGTGGCCTTTGATATGTGAATTGCGGTTGATCATTAGTTGAATATGCCACATCTTGCAAAGGTGTTGAATGTGGTATAAAATTAACACCTCCTTTATTGTAAATCTCACCTTTGATGAATATAGTAGAGTCATTCTATCGATATCACTCCAGAGGTCTTCTTCCTTAGAGGTCATGGCTTGACAGAGAGTATACAACATCCTTTAGCCTCCTTCCCTAGTGGAAACCCTGCTAGGTTCACCATTGCACCGAAATACTATCCCATTTCCCCTACACCGAGAGCTTGGCTTTGTTTTCACACCATAAACACTTACTTTCATTCATTCCGTCGTTGCATCCTTCATCCCTTTGCCTCTGACATGCTACTAGACTCATAAAACCATTCAATCCAAGCTTGGAAGGATTCCATAAAAACCTTTCCTCGTCTGTTGAAAATGTCTTATTAATTGATGGCCTAAAGCATAACCTATTGAGCATAAGTCAATTATGTGACAACGGGTATAATTTTTTTTTTTGAAAAAGGCTAATGCAAAGTCTTAGATGATAAGAGTCTGCTAGTATTTACTACTAATAAGTAAAAAACTTGTAAAAAATAAATCTAAATGAATAGCAATCTCAAAGTGTTTCCTGTCTAGTATCTATAAAAGATGAAGCAATATCATAGCATAATAACTATGGACATGCAAGTATGAGATTAATCTCAAAATTGTAAGATCATGACCTTGTGAGAGGCTTGCCAAAAGTATCATTCAATGATACAATCTTTTGTAGTGCTTGCATGAAAGACAAATGGATCAAAGAGTCTTTTAAAAGTAAAAATGTTATGTCAACTAAAAGACCTCTCAAGTTGCTTGATATAGATTTATTTGGACCAACAAGAACTACACCTATGAGTGGTAAACACCATGGAATTGTAGTAATTAATGACTTTTCAAGATGGACATAGGTCAAATTCTTAACCCACAAGGATGAGGCATTTGAAACCTAAACTCTACAAAGGGATAGAAAATGAAAAGAATACTAAGATTATCTCTATCCGAAGTGACCATGGTGGAGAATTGGAAAATGAACATTTTCAAAACTTTTGTGAAAACTCTGGCATAAAACACAAATTTTCAACTCCAAGGACTCCATAACAAAATGAGGTTGTTGAAAGGAAAAATAGACCTTTACAAGAAATAGCTAGAACCATCTTAAACGATTTTGACTCTCCTAAACACTTTTGGGCAAAAGTAGTTAACACTACATGTTATCTTTAGAACAACGTTTATATAAGGCCGATTATCAATAAAACCCTGTATGAGTTGTGGAAAAATAAAAGGCCTAAAATATCATATTTTCATCCCTTTAGGTGTCAATGCTTCGTACTAAACACTAAAGATAATTTAGGGAAGTTTGATTCCAAGAGTAAAGAAGGAATTATGCTTGGCTATTCAAAACTTCAAAAGCATTTAGAGTTTATAACTCTAGAACCTTAAGGGTATAAGAAGCCATCCATGTTAGATTTAACCATGAGCCTGACCTTAACAAGTCAGAGGTAGACGACTCTATTTCAAAATTATTGATAAAAGATACATCATCTAAGGAGGTAAATGCGTCTATACCGTCTAAAGCACTCGACGATCCAAATGAACTTCAAAAGGAGAAACCACTCGACGATGTGTCTAACGAAAGAAGAGAACCTAATTGTCTACATCGCCTGATAGTCAAAGATCACTCGTTAGAGAAAATTATTGGGAACATCCATGAACATGTCAAAACAAGATCCTATCATAGATAAACACCAATTGCATTCATCTCTCAAGTAAAGCCATCAAATGTCAACGAGGCTTTAGAAGATGAATCATGAGTAGATGCAATGAAAGAAGAGCTTGATCAATTAAAAAACAATGATGTACGGAAGCTTATGGAACTACCCCAAGGAAAACATGTAGTTGGAGCCAAAAGGGTCTATTGCAACAAGTTGGATAAAGATGGAAAAGTAATACGAAATAAGGCAAGACTGGTTGATGCAAGCTACTCCTAGTTAGAGACACGTAAGCAACAACTCCAAAAAGAGTAGCACAATAGTGGCCAAAAGTACAAGGAAAAATGGAGTTAAAATGAGGAGTTTGAAGTGTTTAAGATGAAGAAAAGTATGTGGATGAGGCCTCACAGCTCAGAAGGCCTTCCTACTAAGGAAGGAAGCTAGAGGAAGGGTGGGGAAGTCGAGATTTAAGAGTGACTTAAGAGCAATAGGGTTGGAAAGCAATTTCAATAGCATTTTACTAAGCTCAATAGTGATTTTTACAAGGTATTGGCCCTCTTATTTATAAGTGAAGAGGAGCCCTCAATCTGACCAAGTTTCCCTCCAAAATTCAAATACATATCAAGAAGGCTAGATGGCTGGTTCATTTGTGCCATGCTTCAAACAGGTCAGCAAAGAGTCATAGAAAACATGTCACTCGCGTAGCTAGGCCTCAGAAGGTTTTGGCTGGGCCAATTCCTATTCTTAAAGCCATTTTGCTTCACATCTCCAATCCGCAGGTAAGCTTCCAATTCGAAAATCAACCACCTTCTTCCTATCTTTTGCTCCTTTATCAAGCTTCTTGGCTGGTTGATGCATGATCTTCTAGCCTTATTAGACCCTACAAAACATCAATATAAGTATTTATGAAAAGAGAAGAAGGATTTTAGTAAATGATCTTCCATAGAAGTAAAGTGTTGGGTGATCCTTCTTTTTCTTGAATTCTTCTTGGCATGGCTCTTGTAAGAGGCCTAATGTGAGTCCTAAATGGTCTTCCATCAAACCCTTCCTCTTGAAAATGATTTGTTTTCATATCTGCTTCATCCTATTGATCATCTTCTGTGAAAGGAATTAAATCGCAGATGTTAAAAGTACGACTAACACGTAATTTTCAAGAAGGTCTAATATGCATGCATTATCATTTATTTTCTTGACCACCTTGAAAGGACCATCTCCTATTGGATTATGTTTAGACTTTCGTTGAGATGAAAACATTTCCTTTCTCAAATGAAGCCAAACTAAGTCTCCCTCTTCAAAAACTATTTTCTTTCTCCCGTTGTTGTTATATTCAGAATATTTTTGAGTTTGTTTTTCAATTTGGGTTTTAACCTTTTCATGTAATTTCTTGACAAATTTCGCTTTAGATACACCTTCTTTATGAAGAAAAGAAGATGATTCTAGAAGAGGTAGTAAGTCAAGAGGTGTAATAGGGTTAAAACCATAAACAACCTCAAAAGGAGAAAGGTTGGTAGTCTTGTGGACTACTCTATTGTAAGCAAATTCAATGTGAAGGTAGATGATCATCCCAATTTTTATTATTTCCTCTTAATATTACCCTTAATAAAGTAGATAGAAATCTATTTACTACCTCAGTTTGCCCATCAGTTTGAGGGTGACATGTGGTAGAAAATAGAAGTTTAGTTCCTAGTTTTTCCCATAAAGTTTTCCAAAAATGACTACGAAACTTAACATCTCTATCAGATACTATGGTTTTGGGTAAGCCATGAAATCTCACTATTTCTTTAAAGAAGAGTCTAGAAGCTAGCATCATCTACTTTGTGGCAGGGTATAAAGTGTGTCATTTTTATTAAACGATCTACCACCACAAATATAGAATCATACCCATTTTGAGTTCTTAGCAATCCTAGAACAAAATCCATGCTTATGTCCTCCCAAGGGGTATTAGCTATTGGAAGAGGTTTATAGAGTCCATTAGGCATAAATTTTGACTTAGCTTATAAGCAAGCTATGCATTTAGAACAATGCCTTTGAACATTTACTCTCATGTGTAGCCAATAAAATTTACTTTTCAAGATTTTTAGAGTTTTATCAACTCCATGATGGCCCATAAGCCCTCATTCATGACTCTCTTTAATAAGAAGCTTTCTAATGGATCCTTGGGGTATACAAAGTCTTCCTTTATTAAAAGGATATCCTTCAAAAAGATAGAATCCATCAAAAGGCTTCTTAAGTCATGATGAATAACTGGATCCAAATGTTTCATCGTTTTCATACAGTTCTTTTATATCATTAAATCCTAATATTTGTGAGCCTAGGCTTACTAATAATGCATGTCTTCTAGATAAAACATTCACAACAACATTAGTATTCCCCTTTTTATGTTTGATGACATAGGGAAACTGCTCCAGGTATTCCACCCACTTGGCATGTCTTTTGTTTAATTTGTCGTGCCCTTTAAGATACTTGAGAGAGTCATGGTCAGTATATATAATGAATTCTTGAATTACCAAATAATGCTCCCAAGTCTTTAAAGCTCTAATGAGGGCATGCATCTCTTTATCATAGGTAGGGTAATTCAAAGTAGGTCCCTTAAGTTTTTCACTAAAATAAGCTACAAGATGTCCTCCTTGAATTAAAACATCTCATATCCCTACCTTAGATGCATCACATTCTAGTTCGAAGGCTTTGGAAAAATCAGGTAAAACAAGAATAAGTGTATGAGTTAACTTATGTTTCAAGGTCTCAAAAGATAAAACTTGTTTTTCACCCTAGAAAAATGGTACATCTTTCTTGACAAGCTCATTTAAAGGAGCAACAATGGTGGAGAAGTTCTGTACAAATCTTCTATAGAAACTAGCTAATCCATGGAAACTTCTAACCTCTTTTACTGTCCTAGGGGTTGGCCATTCTTGTACGGCCTTGATCTTCTCAGGATCAACATGTACACCTTCTCTTCCAACTTTGAATCCAAGGAAAATAATACTTTCTTGACAAAAAGTACATTTATCAAAGTTGGCAAATATATGATGTTCCCTAAGAATCTTGAAGACCTTTACTATAGATTAGTATGTCATCAAAGTAGACCACTACAAATCTTCCTATGCATTCCCTAAGGACATGATTCATTAATCTCATGAATGTACTAGGAGCCCACATCTTTCTTAGGAACCAACAACATTGGCACAACACAAGGACTTAGGCTCTTTTGGATCCATCCTTTTTTCAATAAGTCATTAACTTGTTTCTCCATTTCTTTTGTTTCATTGGGGTTGGTCCTATAGGATGGCCTATTAAGAAGGCTTGCCCCAGGTACTAAATCTATTTGATGTTTTATTCCCCTCAAAGGTGGCAAACCACTTGGTACCTCTTTAGGAAATAAATCATAAAATTCTTTCAAAATTTTTTGCAACCCCTTTGGTAGAGAACCAAGTTCATAATTTACTGAAACAAATGCCTCTTTGCAATAAAGAAGAAAATGAGGTTATCCAAGCAAAATATGTTTAAAGCTTGTGGTTGAGCAACTTCTTTTGTCGAGGCACTACTCACCAAACACAAAGTCTTCTCTTTTTTCACTTTTCTATTTTCTTTTTTTTCTCTCCATCCAACTTCTTCTTAAGAATTATTTGGTCTTCTCTTACTTGTGCAAATGTAAGAGGACACAAAACAATTTTCTTACCCTTGTGTTGAATGGTTATTTTATTGGTGACTCCATCATGAAGAGCTTGTTTATCAAATTGCCAAGGTCTGCCAAGTAATATGTTCCCAGCTTCCATTGGTACTATATCACAAACAATTTTATCTTCATATTTGCCAACAAAAATGGGTACACTCACTTGTTCTTTGACTACTATTCCTTCATCCTCTTTGATCCATTGAAGTTTATAAGGCTTTGGATGAGGAGTAGTAGTTAAGCCTAACTTCTCTACCATTCTCGAACTACAACAATTACAACAAGAGCCACTATCCATAATCATTGAACATGTCTTTTCCAAAACTTTACATCTAGTGTGGAATAGGTTCTCTTTCTGTGACTGTTTAAGCTCAACATGTTTATTTTCAAGAAGTCTTCTAACCATGAGTAAGTCATCATCATAAGGTAAAACTTCTTCTTCTTCAGAAATGGATGTTTTAGACTCACTATATGAAGAACCCTCACTTTCACTATCATGCTCAAGAATGTAGGTTGACCTTCTATTGCGACACTCAGATGCATAATGCCCCTTTTTCCCCACACTTATAACACTTGGTCTCCCTACTTATATTTTCTCTTGAAGGTTCTTTCACTTGTAACTTTTCTTTTTCTCGTTCTCTCTCCTTAGACCCTTCATTTTTTTGGCTTAGATAGACTACCCTCCCTCTTGTAATATTTTCTCGTGGTGAAGCTGGTAGGGTAATTTTTTCTAGTGAAGCTGGTCGGGTCGAGCATAGATAGTGCCTACCCGCAACTCGACCCGCCGGATAAAAATGTACCCGCCACCCGACCCGCTACCCGTCGGGTACCCATTTAGAAAATACCCGCGGGTATTTTAAAACCCGCAGGTACCCTTAGATACCCGCAAAAAATAAAAAAAAAATATTTTATACATTTTAAAATAAAATTTAAATAAAATTACATATATATATATATATATATAATATAAATTAAATTAAATATAAATTAAAATTTAATTTTAATTAAATTTAACCTAATAAAATATAATTTTATTTTAGTTTTAATTAAATTTAATTAAAAAAATATATAAATTTTTTTTTTCGGGTAACGGGTACCCGAGGGTCGGGTAGTATACTACCTGTACCCGACCCGTTTAGAAACAGGTATTAAAATACCCGCTATGTACCCGTTATCTACAGGTAGTAAATATCCGCGGATAGTAACTACCCGTTGCGGGTTTTACCCATGGATACCCATGTTCACGATTATTTTGCCATCCCTAGAAGATAGTGTCTTTCTTAGTAAACCGATAAGTAAAGAAGTTTAAGAATTAGAATAGTGCAACAAATGATAATGGAAATGTTCTTATCGTTTCGAGAATATGATGATAATATTATTAGGATAAAGATAATGATAAAAATAAAAATTGAACATAAACAAACAAGATAAATAAAATAAAAATTTAAAATAAGGGAATGAAAACTGTAAATTATTTATAATATAATTGTATAAATAAAAATTTTACTTTGAAAATACACAAGTATATAAAAATATACCAATTTTTTTTTATTAGATGAATTATAGACAAGATATTGCTCCTATGTTATCAACCAAACCTTTTACCAGATCATGAAACGTATTCAAACAAAAAGATATAAAAAGTTGAAACAATAATTAAAGAATGAAAATAAAAATATGTATCATTGTCCTTTTTCTTGTGTATATTTGGTTTGTATGTAGTATAATTGTACGGTATATATATATATATATATATATATATATATATGGTTTAATAGGTTTGGAGGTCTCTATATTTGGAGATTTGTTTCAATTGGGTCCTTCAATTTTGGAAGTGATCAATTAGGTCCCTAATTTGGTCAATTTGATTCAATAAGAGCCTTTCCGTTAATGCAGTTAACGACGTTAACTTTTTTAATATGTGTCAAACTAAAACATCTAGGTGGCACCGTTGGACTGTATATGTTGATAATTTAATATGTTTAACTTAAATATTATTAAATATAGGTTTCTAAGTGACATACGTTTCAGCTACAGTATTTGCCTTTATCTCGGCTTCTCGTTTTTAACTTTTCCACAGTAGTCGATTCAGCCACTCTCATGGCCCCTGAACAAATCACGCCGTCAGTGCTTGAGGAGAGAGGTGCCGGAGGCAAGCTCCGAAAACCAGCGCCGAGAAAGCCGCTTCCTAGCCCTTACGCACGTCCACCGGAGGCCACGCGAGCTCGTCGATCCTGCCTTGCGCCAAATCGCCGGCAGAGCCACTTGTCTTCTCCCTTCCATCTTCTCCGCTGTGACTCCTCCCTCTCCTATCCTTTGCCCTACCTCTCTCGCTCTCCCTGCAGAAGGGCCTGCCTTTGGGAAGTGGTATGGGATCGAAGGGTTTCTTTGAATTGGGTATCTGTGTGATGATTGTTGGTCCTTTGGTTTTTTTGATTGTAGGTGGTCGTGTGATGAAGGATGATGCGATTCTGAGTTTTGTCGCCATGTTGCTGGAAAGGTGGTCGTGGTGGCGGCGTGGCATGGTGGTGCTTTGTGGTGCGACGCTGATTTGGGCTGATGTGAGGGTGATGATGCGCGAAGATGGGTTCGATTCTGGGTTCCTCTGGATTTGCAGATCTGGCAGAGAAGAATGGCGATCCTGGGCAGCTCTGCGACAACGACTTGGTGAGTGATTTGTGATGATGGAGGCGCATGGATATTGGGTGATGATGGCTACCGGCGATGGTGGCGATCCCCCAACCATTCTTCAGATCTGGAAAGTACATGTGTCGAATCATCGTGATGCTATCAAACCCACTTCACTGTTGTTTGATTCTTTTCTTGTTTCGATTTCTGGAGCTGCTCTTCCAGAGTGGGTGTGGGAGGGTGAGAAGAAGATTTTCGGAAAAAGGGAAGAAGGGGAGGAAGAGGAAGGGGGTGAAGGTTTCCACGCGAGAATATTTTACTGTGCCACGTGTGATAAAATGCCAGATCACCATGTTACAAGACAAAAAATTTAACACCGTCTACTAAAATTAACGAAAAAGCTCTTATTGAATCAAAATGACCAAATTAGGGACCTACTTGAACACTTTCAAAATAGGAGGACCCAATTGAAACAAACCCTCCGAACCTATTAAACCTATATATATATATATATATATATAACATACTAAAATCTTTCTGAGTCCTTCCTATTTTTCATATGGTAATACATAGAAAACAGTTTTTTACATTCATTATATTAGCTTCCGAATAATTTTGTTTTAATTTTCACGTTCTTTATTTTCCGTCAAACAATTTAAGTTTAATATGATTATCTTTTTCATTTCGTTGTAAACTCTCTTCCCTCTTCCCCTTCAAACAAAGAACAAAGGCAACCTTAGGAATGTGCACCCAAATCAAACCTGCCATCATCAGTGTTGGGCAACCTTAGAAGTAGTATTGTACTAAGCAAACCAAACTGTTTCAACAAAGACAAAGCATAACCTAACCCAAACACATGAAGCCAATTATTCGCGTCCGCCACCACCACAACATAGCCACTCTTACTAGTGGCTTGCGCCACTTTTCCACCACCCCGAAGCCCCCACTCCTCTACACCGCCGACACAATAGCCGGCAACACCGCCGACACAATAGCCGACAACACCGCCATCCTGCAGGTCCTCTCGTGGGGCAGAGGCGCCTCCGGCCAACTCGGGGGTGGCGTGGAGGAGACCCGCCTGTATCCTTCTCCGGTGGCCAACCTGGCCGTCCCCAAATCCTCCTTCTCTCTCGTCCAAACCCCCGGCCGCCTGCCCCACGTGGAGAAGTGTCTAACCCCTGAAGTGGGCATCTCGTGTGGACTTTTCCACTCTTCACTCGTCGCTGGTGGGGCTCTCTGGATTTGGGGAAAAGGTGATGGTGGAAGATTGGGCTTCGGCCACGAGCATTCGTTGTTCGTGCCCACCCTGAACCCTCACCTCGATAACCTTCGCTCTGTTGCCCTCGGGGGCTTGCACTCCGTTGCTCTTACATCAGCCGGCGAGGTCTTCACCTGGTCAGAATCCCTTCAACTTTTTCAACCTCTAGTTCGTCACTTTGGATTCTCTTTGTTGTTTTCTAAAGTTAGCCCCTAATGTACGTAGATGAAATTATGCAGCAAAGTAATGTAGAGAAATAATGCAGAGAACGTGAGGTAGAGAAAGTGAGGTATTTCTCATTAACAAAGAATGAAGGAATACAGAAATACATGTAGCAGAGAATAAAGCAAATGGTCTAACTGTCATTTTGACAGTTATGGTAGTTTGGGTTACAACAATATATAAGACGTTCTTTGTTTATATGAACTATGTGAAGCGGAAATTGATTAATTAAACTAAAAACATTTTTAGAAATAGATATCAAACACATCCTTACCTTCGGGGAATTTCTGATTGGATGAAGGGCTGTTTTCTTATATCAGGCACTTGATGATTAATGTGAACTCTAGATTTTGTTGAAAGTCTAATGTTCCAGAGAAGCCAAATTTGATTGGTTAAACTGATTGACAGGTAGTTGTTGGTGTTACCAACTAAGACTTATTACATTGTGTGCATGAAGTTTCTTTCTTTCTTTTCAGGGAATGAGGTAAGGGATGACAATTTGAGAGGAGAAAAAAATCAACCATATAATTTAAATGAATGGTTGTATTATTGTATAATTTAAATAGACAATTAAAGCAGAAACTACTAGAAACAAACTTGACTAATTATTTATTTTTTTGCGATCAAGATATAATCCTCTCACAAGATATGTCTCCTGTTGTTGAAATGCTGATTTTTGTTAATGTACTAGTTTTAGCTTGACTGATAAATGCCACAAAAGAGGTTGGACATAATGCCTAGACGGTGTTTATGCATGGTCATAAGGTTTTAGTCCCTCACGAAATTATTCGTGGCTTAACTTCAACATAAATTTACTTTACCATGCGAGCTTAACACTTTGTTGAGGCTGGGAATACTTTTTGTAATTTGAGGAGTTAAAAAGTTCCTAAATTTTATAGGTCATGCTTTCCTTCCTCTCCATAAAATTAATTTTTGTTGATGAAAATAAAGTTTTCAGGGGTTATGGTGGTTTTGGTGCACTTGGACACTCAGTATATCACCGAGAGTTATTTCCGAGGTTGGTAAAAGGCTCCTGGGAGGGAACTATAAAACACATTACCACCAGTGGAACACATACTGCAGCAATCACAGAATCAGGTTTGTATGATGGGTGGAACTTTATTTCAGCAATGATTGAAACAAATTTGGATTGATGAATAGTAAGGAAAAATAATTACCGAATTTAAAATCTGGCTTATCACATCAGTTGCAATTTTCTTATTTCAAATTGTAACAAGTGTTTTCTTACCCTTGTAAAAGGGAAAGAGCAAAATAAAAAACAAGAAGATATTGGAATAAAATTCCCTTATTGATTTATGACAGAAATGTACATCATATATACTGCTATATCATGTGGATAAGAATGGAAAAGAAAAACAGAAAATTGTACAAGAGCATAATCACTATATAGCTCTTCATATTCAAGAAGAATTCTAGCTATTTACAACTATTATTCAGCTATTTCTGAAATACAAAAGTACAAGGTAACAGAGTGTGCACTGTGACCATTCTTTATTTCTGCACAATATTGTTTTTGAGATGGATTCGGCTCTTTGATATATTGAGTCTTTCTGTTTATTTTGGAATACAAAAGCAGTCTACGGAAATATATAAAGCATATAAAATTTTCCTAATATTACAGGCTCCCTGTACACTTGTTTTCTTATGGAGTGATTCAATAAAGGTGCACTTATATTATAAATGTCAAATCTGATTGAAAGATTTTAAGACTTTTAAAATGCAATGCTTGGTTGCTGGAAGATAGAGATTTCTATTTCGATGTTCAGCCTTTTCTTATTGCAGTCATCCTTTTATCATCTCAAGGCTATACATCCATTTCTCCTAGTGTTAAACTTTCTTGCACCAATTTGAGCTTTTTCTTAGGAATGTCCAGAAACATGAACTACGTATAAAATGAAATGGTATGTACCCTTTCAGACTGATGTTGGGTTTGTATTGGATATAGGAGAGGTTTATATCTGGGGTCGAGATGAAGGGGATGGTCGATTGGGCCTTGGTCCTGGTCGGGGCCCAGATCATGCTGGTGGACTTAGTATCCCTTCCAGGGTAAAGGAATTACCTTACCCTGTTGCTGCTGCTTCTTGTGGGGGATTTTTCACAATGGCATTGACAGAGGATGGGCAATTATGGAACTGGGGAGGTAATTGTCTCATTCATATGATTTTTCTCAGTATTTTCAGACGTCTGGCAAACTTCCTTTATCCATTGCTTTTAGTTTTGGAAAATTGATAAGGTTGGGATTTTGTCAGCTAATTCTAACTATGAACTTGGGAGAGGTGATAAGACTGGTGGTTGGAAGCCGAGGCCTATACCCAGCCTTGAAAATGTTAAAATTATTCAAATAGCAAGTGGTGGATATCACTCCCTAGCATTAACTGGTATGCTGATACGTCACCAAGTTTGTTTTGTTCATTTCCATTCTCATGGATTATATAATTATATCTATATTCTTAATTTTTCTTAGGTGACGGGAAAGTGCTCTCATGGGGCCATGGTGGACAAGGTCAGTTGGGCCATGGATCTGTCCAGAATCAGAAGATACCAGCTGTAGTTGAGGCTTTATCTCAAGAGCATATTGTATACATTACATGTGGGGGTTCCTCATCAGCAGCTTTGACGGGTAACACTGACCTCATCTGACATATCCTTCTGATGATACTGCTGGTAAAAAGAATTAAAGCAATTCTCATGACAATACAAAGAGGTAGAGACCGAGAGTGAATAGTGAGAAAAAGAGAACAATTATTCTTTATTGATAAATTAGAAATGGAAAGTCTCATCACTCTCCTCACAACGAGCTTTCAAAATCTGCTACTGCAGTTTATTTTCATTGCTATTTATACCCATTAACCCCTAACATTCTAACAACTGCCTAACTAACTGACTTGTAGGTCAGTTGGGTTTGTTTCCTTCTTATTCCTTTTAGAGTACACTTTAGTAATTGGCCGTTTGTTTGTTAGCTGCATAACTTCACTTTTTGGGTGTTTTCTCTAGTCTCTAAGAGCTTAATGCCCAATGCAGCACTAGACAAAGAAAAGTGCAAGGCGATAGATGAAGACAAGTGAAGCTCCACACAAAATTAAAGCACAAGATACCTCAAGTAACACAAAGATCAAATGACAAATAAGTGAAGTAGACAAAGTAACATGTGGCTTTCACAAGGCACAATTTGAATTGTGAAGATTGTCTCCAACCACCAATGAACTCACGCAGCCCAAATATGATATTGATACAGTGGACCAACTTTCTAATTACTAGTATTCTTACATTTCCACTTTTAGCTCAAACGAGTATACAAAGTTAGACTATATCCTTGTCTCCTCTTGAGATAAAACATGAGGGCACCAAGCCACTCTTCGCTTTCTAAGTACACAATGCTACTTGCAAATATAGAAGATGTTTAAGGTCACAAGGAAACTCTTAGAGAGGAGATAAATTATTTTAACACTCCTTGTAAAAGAGAGTAATTTCACATGGTGAAGGATTTACATATAAATTTCCCTCTCTCAAAGCTCTCTAGTAGACATATAAGCTATTAACACCTATTTTTTTGATAGAATAACTTCACTCAATGAATATTTTACAAACAACATTAATCTCTCGTAGTCGTCTAGTGCACAATTTTCTATTTTTGCAGTTAGAAGCTTTTTCAATCTTTTGCATGCAATGTATTCCATTCACATTTCATCACGTGCAGGAAACTAATCTTTTCTACATTGATTATCTCTCTAGATACAATCTTTTCTCCAGACGTAGAGTTGTTCTGGTGACAATATGGGCAGTCGATGATGAACTTAGTCTTGATATCTCTATATACAATCTTTTCTCGAATAAAATGACAGTCAATCTCAATGTGTTTGTTCTTTTATGAAAGATAAGATTAGAACTAATATGAAGAGCAACCTGATTGTCACATATAAGTGTTATTTGAGTGGCGTCTCTAAATTATAACTCTCTAAACAATTGTTTAAGTCAAACAAGTTTACATGTGACTGGGGCCATATCTCTATATTCTGTTTCTAAACTATATCCTGCCACAACACTTTGTTTCTTGTTCTTTCAAGAAATCAAGTTACCACCAATGGAGACACAATACCCAAAGGTAAATCTTCTATCAGAAGGAGAGCTTGCCCAATCAACATCTGAATAACAAAACTTTTGTATGGTTATTGGAACTATATAACAAACCTTTTTCAGGTGATTCTTTAATGTACTTTAATGTCAGGATGAGTAACTATAAGTTGATTTAATTTCCCAACCAATATTCTATACTGCTCAAGATCTGAAATTGGCTCTCCCTGATTTGGTAGGAGTTTGGTATTAGGATCCATGGGTGCGTCAATAGGTTTTGAGTTCATCAACCCAGTTTCCTCCAAAATATCCAATGCATACCATCATTGGGTTGTGCTACCTCAATACCCAAGAAGCATCTGAGTTTGCCAAGATCTTTGGTTTGAAAATGGTGGGAAAGGTGTTGTTTCATCTGAGAGATGTCATGGTAGACATTTCTTGTAAGAACAATGTCATCAACATATACTGCCAAATAGACACATCCAACACTTGAGTGATGGTAAAAGAGTGAATGATCTGTCTCACGTCAAGTCATACCAAATTGTTTAATAACGTTGTTAAATTTGCCAAACCAAGCCCTAGGAGACTATTTCAGGCCATATAAAGATTTACAAAAGACGACATACAAATCCAAAAGACTCCTTCTGAGTAACAAATCCAGATGGTTATTCCATAAAAATTTCTTCCTACAAATCTCGATTGAAGAAAACATTTTTAACCATCAAAATCATTTTAAGCCTAACCTCAACTCCACAAAATCGGTTTGTAAGGTGTGATTTGTACCCACTTATATACTCTAAATTGGTCTTATCTCTGGTCGATGTGAGACTTTCAATATACTCCCTTCATGTTGTGGTATATACATGTCATGCGTGGGACTAGACAATGTGCAGTCCGATAACAGGTGGAACAATATGTCCAATAAACAACTAATCTCGCTATGATAGGTTCTGGCAATGACTTTGATACCATATTGAATATAATAAAGCTAGGTATATGATTAATCTCCCTTGTGTGTAAAACACACATAAGGTAATATATTTATAATGAAGAATGATATAAGTGTATATGGCAACAAAGCATAAATATGGTAAATAGAAAATATTGTTAAAAACAATATCAACTATATCTATTAATATCAAACAATAGCAAAAGTCTATGTTTTTCTAATTAACATAAAACACAATATTAGAGTATAGGGTTTGAACCCTAGATCTATTTCATGGCTTCAGTAATATTTGTGCTTGTGATCCTCATGATTCAATACAAATGAGCTGAACTTCATTTATGTTTGGTTCAAATTCTTCACATATGAATCCAATTTTTGACCAAGGCTTAACTCATTTAGTTAACAAACTCAATTTTTAACTCATGTTTAGCTCATTTGATTCATGAACCAAGTTCAATGAATCAATAACAAATTCACTGGTGGTAGCCATGAAATAGATATATGGAAAAAAATCATTACATCATTCAATAATTTTCAATTGTCATATTTTCTCAAAAGCTTAATCTAGATTGAAGTTCCCTCTCACCCTTCTCATATACACACAATTTTTACATTAATAAAATATAGTTTTCAAAATATACTACAATATGAACCATTTTATTACCTTTGTGATGTTTAATTTTGACAAATTATATGTATATATATGAGAGGAGGGATCAAGTAACTAAGATACTTATTCCTCATGCTCACCCTTCATTTTCAGAACTTAAATGAATGACTCTTCAGACAGACAGTTAGATTAAAAGAAAATAGTAGGGGAGGATGATTTAGAGTAACTTGATCCCCACTCCCTTGTTTCTCTCTGCATATATAGACATAAATAGATGGCTCATAAACCGATTTAATCTGACTATATATTGCTGATTAAATTTATTTGTGAATTCCATGATCCAATTAAATGATATTCTTAACAAGTCTATTTGACGCAAATGATAATATGCACCTAAACTCAGTGTTCTGTATTTTAATTCTCTTACTTCCTTTTATATTCTCGTATGGTTGCTTGTGTATATTGAGATCGGAAAATTATGGACATTTGCTGTAAATTGTTCATCTAATGAAATATTGCGATTAAATTATGTAGTGATGTAAATAATGAAAATGCTTAGAGCTGATCTCTCAAACAATTTACAAATCAATTGTCAAAGTTGTAGGTTGTTTGGCAAAAATTGAACTTCGAAATTTCTCATTTTCCTTGTCATGATAAGTTCTTGCTAAACAAAATTTCAATTCATCGTAACACAAACTAAGCTTACTAATTTTTGCTCTGAACAGAGAATGGAAAGTTGTACATGTGGGGAAATGCTAATGATTCTCAATTAGGAGTTCCTGGGCTACCACCCATTCATCCATGCCCGATTGAAGTCAACTTCTTAATGGAAGACGACGGGTTAGGACCTCACAAAGTTTTATCAGTTGCAATTGGCGCATCACATGCCATGTGTTTAGCTTTGAGGGAGAGTAGTTGATTTCGTCAATTGACGTGGAAATCTCTTCTTTCACTGTAGTGTCCTACTGTCTTGGATATAATTCATTTTGCTGCAAAAGGTAAATTTCTTGGGTGAAAATGCAATTTATTTATTTAGTTTTTTGAAATAGGATGTCACATAATGAACATATGGCGATTAAAGATGATTGTTTTCAGTGAATTCAGATCTCTTCATCAGTGCTGCAGGCACTTTTTCTTCTTCCTCATTTGAATTTGATATAGCAGAACACGTTACTCACCAAGATTAGTTTCATCCTTTTTGCAATTAGCGAAATTGTAAGAATATAAGATGGTTGAATTGCTCTCGAAGTCCAACACATCTAATTGGGAACTCTGACTACACCAGAGGTCCTGTATTTATAGTTTCATTCTCCTAAAATCTTATACCAAATGAAAAATGTATTTGTTTTATTGCCTATTCCTTCGTGGATGGAAAAGATTAAATTTGAATTTCACTTTGGGTTGGAAAACTGGCATAATTCACTATCAAAAGTTAGTTTCAAGGAGAGTTATTGATAGCAACCTCCTTGGCTAGGTTGAGGATGGGCCAAACTAGAAAATGTGTATGGAAGGGTATTTTCTTGGATAGATGGTATGAAAATGTGATGATAAATTGATATGACTCCTAATAAGGATCATAATGTGTGGGAAGTGAACATGGGTTTGTTAATCAACAGGGAACAATTAAGTCCAAAAGATGGAATGTTTATGTTAGAAGAAAGAAAGTGGAGTTGGGAAAAGAAAGAGTGAAAAGTTAGTTAGGAATTTGGGGATGGGAGAATTTTGTTATAGGAGAGAGAAGGGAGAGTGTGAAGGGGTATGAAGTAGGAAGTTGTGAGTCAGTTGCCAAGAGATTGATTCTCTCAAAATAATATAATTGGATAAAATTTTCTTTTAATTATGTTTTCGCGTTATGATAAGTTTTGAATTTTACCAATTTTTAATAATTCATGACATATTAGATATTAGAAATTGGAGTGTTACAAATTATATTAGGAATTGAGTCAATCGTGATTTGGTAATTAGATACCGTTTCTATTAAGCTATATTTTGATTTGATTAATAGAACTTACTTGACTAATTGAATGAGTTAATAGTTAAAACTTGGATATGAATCTTTAAAGAATTACGATAAGATAATTTTTTTGAGTTTTGAACATGTGAATTGACGTTTCATCTTGTGGATCTTCATTTTTGCAATTTGTTATGTTTTTAACTTTTGTTCAACTTTTTTAATCCCTGAACTCCTAAATTTAACTTCTACGTGAATAATATTAAAGATTGAATATAATGTACATACATTATATGGGAATTGACCTTGGTATGTGCTCTATATTATAAATTTTATATAAAATTTAGAATTTTTTATTTCAAGAATAACATTGAACATCATGGTTGTTGTTCAAAGAATAATTTGTATTAGCCAAAAGTGTTAGGCTTTTAACTGAGGATGTTTTTTCAAATATATTTGGGTTTTAGCCAAAAGTAGATAATTTTCAAATAATACTCGATTTGTAACAAAAGAAAGAGATATTTGTGAATCAATAACTCAAAATATTTTTGATAGATTATCTACCAAGTCAAAATTATTGTTTGTAAACAATTCAACCCTATCTTATCATATTTTAATTTGTTTTTAATAGAGTCACTTTTACTCCACCACGAATCTTCCTTCATAAATATCAGATGATTATGTCATAACTTTAGTACACTTCTTTTGTACTAGTTCAAGTATATCTTGTTCACGACCTATTGGTATTCTAATACATGATCCATATTTCACAAACAATAATATATATATATATATATATATATATATATATATATATATATATAAAATCTTTCCTGACATCGTCTCCTATATAGAATTCAAGGATCATGTGAAAATCATTAGTTTATTGTTATTATAAGATAAAAACATTAAACTAATTTTTGGGTTTAAAGTTCATTTTCTAATAATAACAAAGAATACAATGTTGTAAAGACATAAGATAAAGACAATCTTAGAAGACATATCATTAGACTACTCAAAAACTAGACAATTAATATAGGCTTCATATAAAAGTGTACAAGAATCAAACAAATACAAGAGAAGTGTTAGGCGAAGAAAAATGTTAAAAGAAATGAAGCAAAACACCAAAATGAATATAATACATGAGAAGCTCTCAAGTTTATGAAGACCAAATAAGAAATATAAGTGAAGTAGACAAAGTATACAATAGCTTTCACAAGACAATTTGAATTTGAATTTGAATTGTGAAGGTCTTCTACTTTTAGCACACATTCAAACATCCCAAAGATGATACTAACATAACAAACCCACTTCCTAACTTTGTACACTCATTTTGGAGTTATCATTACTACAAAGGTAGAGAGAAAGTTGTTTTGTGTTTGACAATATTGAGTGCTACGAGTGTAAGTTAGCATAGAGGTCGTCATGCTCTAAAAAGCACCTATCGAAGGACTGAAGAAATCATACAATCTCCATTGGTCCTTAACTCTATGTTTGTAGAAAGAAATCATCACATGCATAAAAGCCTAAGGCTACAAGTGAGATCATAAGATCATACTCTAGATGACTTTAGAGAGAAACCTTTATTTGTAATCCTTCACTAGAACAATGAGTGTCAATGTTATGTATTCTTCTTGTGAGAATTTCATTATAAACATTTCAAACAACTTTTGTTGTATTCTGAAGAGTGGTGTGAGACATGACATGAGTAATCTTGTATACTCATTTGTTAGACTAAATTTCATATACTAATAAATTAGTAGTAATAAAAGAAGAAAAATACTTATTCATCGATTAATTAATAAAACTTTTTATGATTGATAAAAAGAATTTGATGTAACTTAAATTAAGATAAACTAATGTAAAATAAAATAGATGTTCATACTATTGCTAATATATATGCATATATGAAAGTTTTATGAACATTTACAAACATTTTTAGTATTTTCTAAACTATTGAGACCCCCCTAGAAAATATCTAATGGAGATTTGCCACCAAACATTTTCAAAGAGCTTTTAAAATTCTATTCAACCCATCTTTTTCTACACACATTTTAATTAAAACATTTATCAAAAAAAATATTAAAATGTTTATACACTTTATTAAATTTTCTACTATTTAATTATTATAATTTTACTATCAGTATAACGTGTTAATAAGTCAGATTAATGTAGTTTTATTCAAATATTATAAGTATTTATTTTTAAACTCATAAAATTATCCTTATAAAAAATTTAAAATAACAGCTAAGTTGCTTCAGCAAAAAACATTCCTAATTTTTAACTGATAATGGTTGAGTAATACCTTTATCAATCATTCTTATATATGAGCAACACACGTTCAAAATATAAGAGGTGTTTTTTATAAGGGTTAACGTAACATAGTTACGTGCAGAAATTCAAAGCTGAGGAAGTCATACAAATTTTGGAGGCCGGAATAATTCCCTAATAAAAGTGCTCTCTCTTCATTTTTCTACCTTTTCAAAATTTTATCCAAAAAAAAAATGTAATTTTCTTTTAGTTCTAATAAAATATTTGTTTATAATATTCATAAAGGATGATAGTTATAGTATTTAAACAAGTGATTGGAGATTTGTAGAGCTGTCAACATGAGTTACAATTTACGGGCCAATTCGGTCCACAGATTCGAGTCAGGTTAAAAAAAAATATATTTCTTATGTGGGTCAATTTTTAATTTGGCTCATTTAAACTTGGTTCATTGGGTTGAACCCGTAGTGAGCCGGATTGACCCACTAACCCACTTAATTTTTTTTATTAATTTATTATCTTATAAAATCCTAAAAAATACCATCCGGCTCATTATACGTTGACTGTATTGTACTTTTTTTTCATTATTTTGAATTTTCTTGAGTTTAAATCATTTTGGGAGTGAAATGTATTTAGATTTGAATTACAAAAAGTTTATAGTTTTTTTATTTTAAAAAAATTGTAATTAAATGAGCCAGTAAACCAACTCGTTTAACCCACCAATCCGTTGTGGATCGAGCCGACACTAGTGGAAAAACGCTGTTTAACGTCGGTTATTTTGGGCTTTTAACGTCTACTAAACAACCGACGTCATTGCCGGTGACGTCAATGGGAGGTCGGACATGAATTTAACCGACGTCAATGGGACGCCGTTTTTTCTGGGAGGCAGCTAGCAAATAGAGAATGTGTTACTACGTTACCCCAAGAAAGGAACAAAACTGCACTAAAACACAACACAAAGAAAGCAAACTTTAATCAATTGAACCAGAAGATAATCGATGAAAGACTAAACAAAGTTTAAACGGTAAGCATAAAAAAAAACCACCTGGGATGCAATGCTGGAAGAGAGAAAAAGAAGAGGAGAAAGACGATAAAGATATCAAAAACAATAATGCAATGCCGCAAGAGAGAAACAAGAGAAAAAAGAGAAGAGAGGAAGACGATATCAGAAACTGAATGCCGTGAAGAGTTTGCGGTTTATTTAAAATGAAATTGAGCATCGGTTGCTTGCGGAACCGACGTCTATAGTAATCTAGACGTTGGTTGTCTAACTAATTCGACGACCAAGTTAACATTTAAACTGACTTTTTGAATGCCCATTAGACGTCGGTTATGAAGGGGCACCGACGTCTAGGGCGCTGAACCGATTGACGTTTCACTTCCTGTCGGGAACGTAGACGACAGTTGTGAATGGGCACCGACGTCTATAATAATATAGACGTCGGTTTTCTGCTGTCGGACGTGGAAGTGCCTCGGAGTTTGATGCACATAATTAATTACAAGCACATAGACGTCGCGCACCCAGAAATGCGACGTCTATTTTGCAGAAAATTTTTGTCTTCCCGCCTTCCGGACAGGCCATAGACGTCGGTTTTTGACAACCTGACGTATAATAGCCTGGGAATCAGGTGACCAGCATTAACTGCACCCAAGTAGACATCGGCCCCCATCACAACCGACGTCAAATGCGCAGGAGAAGTTTGTCTTCTCGCCTACATCATTACATTGGACATCGGCTTACGACAGAGCTGACGTGTACTGCTGAATAGACGTCGTATTACCTTGAAACCGACGTCTAGGTTACCATCTTATTTACGGTAATGCCACCGGTCATCATATGACGTCGGTGAAGCTCTAACAGACGTCTATGAGCTGACGTTAAACATCGTTTTTCCACTAGTGTAGGTTCAAATTTTGTTGGCTTGCTAATAAATGAACCGGATTGAGTTGACTCACTAAATGATTAATCCATGGTGGGCCGAGCCAGGTTGGACCGGGTGATCCGTTTTGACAACCCTAGAGATTTGATTCCTAGTAATGAATGTAAAAATGTGTTAAAGTATTTTTTTTTTCTTTATTATATGGAACTTATTATGTTCTCAACAGCATTAATTAGTGAAATAATTTTCCAATGTGATTATATTCCCTCCATTTCTCATGGCTAGACCAGACTTAACGGGGGATTAACCACCCCTTTCTTAATACTCGCAAATCGTGAGGCTTTGCCTTAAGTGAAAGCCACATTGGTCAACCATCGCTTGCCATATTCATAATCATGTGAATATAAATGAATTAACAAGATAAAAAAATATATAGAAACTAGCCAAAGTTCAGGAAGTTCTTGCTGTACACATTCTGTGAATCATTTTCATTTGATGAAACTTTAAGAAAGCAAGAACATATGCCAACTGCCAGCAATATTATAGAAAAATGACCACTTGCTGATGAGTTTTTCCATAAATAGTGACTGATAGACGAAATGGAGCATTCTTCACATGAAATTGGTATTTCCTTGTGTATAAGAGGAAAGCCATGA
Organism: Vigna reflexopilosa; assembly: GCA_027742785.1. Classification (NCBI taxonomy): domain Eukaryota; kingdom Viridiplantae; phylum Streptophyta; class Magnoliopsida; order Fabales; family Fabaceae; genus Vigna; species Vigna reflexopilosa. Next base: position 32,007,088 of record CM050925.1, on the reverse strand, counting down.
GTATCTCAAGTAGAAATAGTTTGATCTATCTCTTTCTGTTGTTTGCATTCTGTGAAATGCAAATTATTGTAGGAAAAGACAGGCAGACCTGCATCTCCCGCAAGAGTCCATGCTTTGGGAAGAGTTTGCCATGCCCGAATGAATGCCCTTATAAATTTCCAACCGATTCAAAGGCCAAAGTCTGCTATCTTGACTGTGATTCCCCCACTTGCGAAACTCAATGCAAAAGTAAGATCATTCACTTAGCATTCGATTAGTAATTAGAACTTCCTCATATACGTAGCAGTACTCAATACAACTAATATCATGCAATATGATCTTGCTGTTTATGCCAAATTGAGAATGATAATCTCATGTTAAATTATTTGCATAGCCTTATATTAGTAATTTCAAACATTTACTATTTCGTGGAAGCTAAAAGGGTTTTCGTTCTATATATGTTTGATGACAATAGCTCGCAAACCAAATTGCAATGGTCGTGGATCTGCATGTCTGGACCCTCGTTTTGTTGGAGCAGATGGAATTGTTTTCTACTTCCATGGAAGGAGAAACGAGCATTTCGCATTAGTATCCGATGTGAACCTTCAAATCAATGCACGTTTCATTGGCCTAAGGCCAGCAAGTAGAACAAGGGACTACACTTGGATCCAAGCATTGGGAGTTCTCTTTGATTCGCAGAAGTTCACCATTGAGGCCACCCCAGCAGCATCATGGAACGATGAAGTTGACCACTTGAAGTTTTCTAACAATGGCAAAGAACTTGCCATCCCTGATGGTTACCTCTCCGCATGGCAGTGCCCACAAAATCAAGTTAGAATAGAGAGAACATCAAGCAAGAACAGTGTTACCATTACTATCCCAGAAGTTGCTGAGATATTAGTCAATGTTGTGCCTGTCACTAAGGAAGATAGTAGAATCCACAACTACCAAATTCCTGAGGATGATTGCTTTGCTCACTTAGAAGTGCAGTTCAAATTCCATGGTTTGACTTCAAAAGTTGAAGGGGTTCTTGGAAGGACTTATCAGCCAGATTTTCAGAATCCAGCAAAGTTGGGAGTGCCAATGGCAGTGGTTGGAGGGGAAGACAAGTACAGAACCACATCACTTGTTTCTGCAGATTGTGGGGTCTGTTTGTTTGATAGTGCAAAACAAGCTTCAGAGAAAATTAACTCAGTGACTGAATACGGTTTGCTGGATTGCACTGGTGTGGCCAACAGTGGGAATGGCATAGTTTGCAGAAGATGAAATTTCAAGTCTCTAATATCGTTCATGAATGATTCAGAGTTTGCAATTGTGATGTAATGATTGTTTTTATTTGAATTGTTGTCCTATTGAATAAAAAGTGCAGTCTTTTCATTAAATTATGGTGAAATTATGAGAGATTCTCTTATTTCATGTGATTTATATTGTCATGCTGAAGCTTAAGGTTAGGTCTAATGTTATTAAATTCGAATCCGACCGAGCCGTTAAAATCGGAAAACAAATTCATAATTAACCAAGAGCCCAAAAAGTTTGTTGTTGTGCACATTAGTCACATCTATAGCATTAAGAAATTGAGTTAATCCGGATCAAACTAATGTCTAATGGTAAATTTCAGAGAAATCTGACCATAAAATAACTATAACATACGTGATTATACACTATTTAAGTGGTCTTTTTTGTATGAGCTAGCATTTGTATTAGAAATAATAGTATGCTGTTTTTTTTACTCCTACAGTATTATTTATCAAAGTTCTACGTTGATTAATCAGAAGAGAAAAATAGAAAATTATTGTAAAAAAGACGAGTTGATTTGAGAGTTTGTAACATCTTGGAAACTAGTGTCACATACCTTTGTTATAACATCTAACAGGTCGTTTAATAAGCATGAACAATAGAGTCATCTACTGGTACATTGATCTATCAAACAAGTCTAATGAAGTGAAACTGGGTGCATCCTCTAATCAATTATATATTACGCGATACATAAGGATATCAACCTTTGACACTCTAGAATGGGACATCCCTCAAATGAGAGATTAAAGATTTTGAAACATAGTTACCCTTATATTTCTGTTGACAACTCTTATATGTGTGATTTTCCATCAGGCTAAATATCACAAACTTCCTTTTACTCCTAGTGTTTCTAAATATGGATATTTGTGTGTTTCTAAATATGGATATTTGTGACCTTGAGCCAATGTTTTTATGAATAACTTTAAATATTTTCTTATTGTTGATGATTTTTCGCATTATATTTCGTTGGTTTCTTTAATTAAGAAATCTGTTGTTAGAAGACATAGTATTACATTTATTAATGTTGTTGAAAACCAATTCAATACTACTCTCAAAATCATTCATATTTATAAGCAGAATGGTATTTTTGAAAGGAAGCATCAACACTTTTTAAATGTCACCCGAGATAGAAAAAGTATTGAATTGTCTAATTTACATTGATCATGTTTAAATACAAAAGTGGTGTACAAAAAATAAATACAAAAAGTAATGTACAATAACTAGTAACCTATAATTATGTTAATAAAGAAAAATACTATCATAAACAATGTTGGTGAATGATTACAATAATTATTGTAATATTACACAATAAATAAATAAAAAGTTATTGTGAATAGCTAAAATCAATAGTCATAAATGATAGAATATTGAACAAAATATTTAATTTTGTCTAACTCTCTCTCTCAAACTAGTAGTGACATGGTCGTGTCAAGTTTGTCTCTTAGCAAGTTGAATCTTGTATGAGTGAGAGGTTTAGTCAAACAGTCTGTAATTTGATCAGTAGTAGGAACATAGGCCACCATTACTTCCTTTTGTAAGACTTGATCATGTATGTAGTGCACATCTATCTCAATGTGTTTGGACTGTGTGCATGGCTGGATTAGAAGCAATTGTCATGGCACTTAGGTTATCACACCACATAATTAGTGTTATGAACATTGGTAGTTTTATTTTGTTAGGAGATTTCTAATCCAACCTCCTTCAGCTGCATGGTCAGCCAAGGCTCTGTATTATGATTCGCTACTCAATCATGACTCTACCTTTTGTTTTCTTGAAGACCAAGCAACAAGATTTTCTCCAAGAAACACATTGTCATGTCATTGATTTTCTGTCATCAATACTAGTTTCCCAATCTTTATCAGAATACCACATTATGTCAAGATTATTTAAGGGTTTTATGTGCAGACATAAGTTCATTGTACCTTAAAGATATCTTAGAATTCTTTTTATTCCTTGCCAATGATCCATGGTAATAGATGCAGATTTCTGATTGCTAGCAAGCTGGGTCAGCAAATTCACAAGAGCATCAAACTTGCTCTCCAACTTCTTATCTGTAGATGAAGAATTAACAGCCACATCATGAACTCCTCTAATAACAATGATGTCATTTCTTACACTGAATTGCTGGGAGTTAGAGGCCATCTTTTCAATCAAATGTCTGGCCTCAGTAGGGGTCATATCTCCGAGAGCTCCACCACTAGCAGGTCAATCATACTCCTTTCCGTGTTGTTCAAAACCTCATAAACGTACTGAAGAAGGAGTTGCTCAGAAATTTGGTGGTGTGGACAACTTGCCCATAATTTGTTAAATCTCTCCCAATACTCAAACAAGCTTTCTCCACCAAGCTTCCTAATTCCCTAAATGTCTTTTCTTATGGTCGTGGTCTTAGATGCAGGAAAGAACTTCTCCAAAAACAATCTCTTAAGATCATCCGAACTAGTAATGGACTTGGGAGCAATGTAGTACAATCAGTCATTTGCCACGCCCTCCAATGAATGTGCGAATGCCTTTAAGAAAATGTAATCTTCAGGGATATATGGAGGCTTCATTATGGAACAGATAATATAAAATTCCTTCAGATGCTTAAGTGAGCATTCACCTGCAAGACCATGAAACTTGGGCATCAAATGGATTAGTCCGGTTTTGAGAACATATGGAACATCCTCATTAGGATACTACAAGCACAAGCTCTCATAAATGGAATCAGGTGCAGTCATCTCCCTAAGAGTCCTCTCACGAGGTAGAGGTTGAGTCATATTGTTCTCGGTATAAGAACAAACAAATTCAGAATTAGAAGTAATTTGCATAAAATAGGAATTGGTAGACACAAAAGGAGAATGCTTAGATTCTAATGGTACATACTCTAAAGATAAATTCCTAGAATGCCTAACTAATCTATGAAAGGTCCTATCTATTTCAGTATCAAAGGGTGGTAGATGTCCCGGATTGCCTCTAGTCATGCACTCTGTCAACACAGATCATGCAATTCCAACATAAGGCCAGCATAGAGGTAAAGCTAGAAGTATTCTCAAACGATATCCAAATCAACTGAAACTTGGTGAGAAACACCCTAAAATCATGAAAAGATAGCACATAAAACTTCAAAGCAAAATTGAAAGGGTAACTATTTTAACCACTAAAAGAAAGTTTGGAAAAACATGGAAATAAAACTTCAAAAATAAAAAATAAAATATAAAACAACCTATTTTTGGAAATCTAAGTGGAGCCAAATAGTGGGACAGATTGGGTTTGATAGATCTTGTTTTTCTACCCAAAAGCATGTGATAATGTCAATTCTAATAAAAGGATCAAAAGCTATGGCGGTTTGAAATTTTCAGAAATCCAAGTTTCAAATAGTTTTGTATCTCAAAACTGGGACTATCATAGGTGCCTCTGGGATTTTTCTATGAAAATATGAACTAAAAGAAATGCACACAAAAATTTTCAAGAAAAAATAAGACCTCTCTACCAAAACAAAAAATGCCAATTAATTAGAAAAATCGGGTACTATTCATGGAAGTATTCATGCACTAATGCTAAACAACTCCAGTTCTCCTGAATATGACTTGTTTAACATTCAACACACAAGCAATAAATGTAGAAATTAAAAACACCAAATAAAATGCAGTATACTAGAAAGTGACTCCTAGGTCGTCTCTCAAGGACCAATTTTGGTTCTGCCAAAGGATCAAACACGTAATGGGGAGGTTTTTCGAACAGATTTGTGAATTCAAATTAACAACACGTAGATTAAACAACGATTAAAAATAGGTTGGCCACTAGTTCAATTACAATGCTTCCAATCCCAGATTAACAATAATTACCTACTCCTCTCACCCCTAATCCAACATGAATTAACCAACTAAGCGAAGACTAAAACAATTTTCATAAAAGTGAATTAAGCGAATGCAATGCACACATTTAATCAATTCTACGCCACCACAGATTAAGCAACTACGACTCTAATCAACTAAGCGGAGATCAAACACAAATTAGACCAATAAGCGTGTTGGATCATTTGGAAGGATGGATTGAGGTGTTGCCTTTAGTGAAGTTTACATACAACAATAGTTTTCATGCGAGCATAGGGATGACACCGTATGAAGCTTTGTATGGGAGAGGGTGTAGGACACCTCTCTATTGGTTTCAACACGGAGAAGCAGTTCTAGTGGGTCCTGAGTTGTTGCAACAGACGACCGAGAAGGTCAAGTTGATACAAGATAGGATGCGTGCAACGTAGAGTAGATAAAAGTCTTATGTGGACAAAAGGAGGAGACCTCTTGAGTTAGAGGTGGGAGACCATGTGTTTTTTTAGTTTCCCAAATGACACAAGTGGGGAGAGCCATCAAATCGAAGAACTTGTCTCCGAAATTTCTTGGATTGTTCCAGATCATCAAAAGGGTTAGACCGATAGCATATTAGATCACACTACCTCCTCAGTTGGGGAACATGCATAATGTATTTCATGTTTCTCAGTTGAGGAAGTACATGTCAAGTCCTGATCATGTGCTTGAGGTGGATGATGTTCAAGTCAGGGGAGAATTGTCGTTAGATATGAAACTTGTACGGATCTTAGATGTGCAAACTAAGCAGTTGAGAGGGAAAAGTGTTTGTACACTGAAGGTTTTGTGGAATGAGAAAACGCAAGAGATAACCTAGGAGCTGGAGGAGGAGATGAAGGCTTCATATCCTCATCTGTTTGGTTGAAGAGGGAAATTTTTGAGGACAAAAATTTTAAAGGTGGGGAGAATGTGAGACCCTTAATTTCCAGAGGATAAGTGTAGTTTTGGCTTGTTGGGAGACCAAAATACATTAGTTGGGTGTTTTACTACAAGTTTAAAAGGAAATCTGATAGTTTGGAAAGTTGAATTTCGTTTGGACTTGCTTTGAGACTCGTTGGAGCGAGCTGCTGACATGGGAAGTCAAGATTCCCTCTGAAAAGTTCCCGATAACGAAGAAAAAGTTGTCTGTAACTTTTTCTTTCACTCGAGCGAGCCTAAAAAGTCAAGATTCCTTCTAAAAAGGCGTTGAAAGCAGAAAAAAGGTTATCGGGAATATTTTATTTGCTAGCAACTTACTCGAGCGTGATAGCCCATGCGCTTGAGCGAGTGGATTCGCTTAAGAAATTGATCTTGAGTCCAAAACGCGTTTTTGGACTATTTAAGAAGTGTTTGGGGCTAAGAAAGGTTCATTCGCGGAACCTAAGCCCAGAGAGCGGAGACGTAGAAAGGCTTTGGAGCTGTGTTTTGAGCCTAGAGAGAGGACTCTACATCGAGGGAATGTCTACAAAGCGTGATCAAAGAGCAAGCTAAGGAAAAAACCATAAGGGGAGCTAACCTTGCGTCCTTTTGTTCTTGTATGTTCTTGATTTGTGATGATGGTTATGTTTTTGAATTTGCGAAAGGTTTAAATGAGATTAAATCTCTGCTTTGTTATGTTTCGCCATCAGATTCATACTTATGAAGTTTTTATAAAGTGTTTTCACAAATCTTTTCAAAAACTTGAACATAGAACTCAGGTAAAAACTATATTATTATTATTATTCTCAACTGTAACTGTATATACACATTCATAAGAAACATGAGAGAGATAACAGAACATAACTGTTTTAGTTTTTATTTTTTATTTACAACAATATATGCTAACAATGCGCATCTCCCATAAACCCAATAATCAACACACTATCAATAAACACATTCAACTCCAATTTAAGTTTGAACAACAATTCATAAATCATATAAACCTTAAAGAGAGAGAAAGGAAAAAAAAAGAAAAAGATGGTGGAGAAGAAAAGGAGACAAAAAGGTGGTGAAAAATGGATGATAGAAAAGTGAAGGAGAAAGGAAAAAGGAGAAAAGGTGGTGGAAGATGATACAAGTAAAATAAAAAATAAAAACTAGGATTAAAAAGAAAAACTAAAATAGATTCCAAAAAGTAAAAAATAACTAAAATTTTCACCCTATTACAAATATTGGTAATGCTAATTTAATATTGGACTCAATTAAAAAAAAAAGACTCAATTAAATAAAAATATATATAAAAACATAAATAATCATAAATCTAAACATAAATATTAAATTACTAATTAAATCTTTAAAAATAATAGATAGAAAGATGAAATCCTAGATGGAGGTTCACCTTACCCCCTTAAAAACTCCACTATTCTCCATGCATGTGTAATGAAAACCAATGACAAAATAGTAAAAACTTCTTTAGACCACCATGGTTTGGCGTCCAATCCCAACACTTTCCACTTTCTTTTGGCGTATTTCCATTTAAATTAATTGAAACAAACCCTTAAGATTTGACCTCTTCAATTCTCATGAAGCAAACATAGTCTTACTTCTTACAAGTTCTCTCCGAAAACGTCAGAAGGAAAATTATTTTTGCTCCGGTCAAATTAAATATGGACACACGAGTTCATAAAACAAATAAAAAAAAGAAACACACCATGTGGAAAGAGAAAAGTACAAGGAAAAAAATTTATGTCACGTAAATTACGGTAACCAACCTGGAATATGCCAGAAAATCTCATGTCGTCACTCCATAGTTCCATATCTTTCATGCGCTCTCTAACTACAAATTCTTGAAATCAAATCAGCTACAATATCAAATAAAAAAAAGTTTTTTTAACAATTTTTTATAATACATATGTAATGATTTGTAATTAGTCCATTTAAATATTATTTTAAAAATAAATTTAAACAAACTAATAAAATAATGTCACGTATTCTATTTTAAAAAAAATTATTAACATATTCTATTGCTGAAAACTCCTATCAACTGAAAACCTAGCGACGTAATTTATGTGAAAATAAGTTTTCTGACATAAATTTATTGGGATAATATTATTAAAATTAATTATTGTCTTAGAGAATTGTAAAAAAGAAGAAGTAATATTTAGATTGTTATTAGTCTGACTTTTAAGTGACACGAAAGTATTAGATATCAAATACCAAATGAGTTAAAAAGAAATCTGAAATATATAATTTATGTGAAAATAAGTGTAGGATATTCTCATATCAAATATATTTATAATCTTTAAATTGTAACCTAAAATTTATTTTCCAAACTTTACCTAAATTTTAAATATAAATTAATATAATCATTTTAATTTAATTTTGTTACATTTTTTTTATATGTTAAAATGTATTTAAGCTTTTATTTGAATTTGAACACATTAAATAATATAAATAACTTAAATCCAAGTGTGAAAAAACTTTAACTCAATTAGATTATAAAACACATTAAAGTTTGGAAATAATGAAACTTCATGTCAGAAAATATTTGGTAAATTATGTTCAACTCATTAAAGTTTGGAAATAATTGAACTTTTTAAACTTCACTTTGGAAGCCATGAGAAATAGTCAACAGCATCTAAACGTTTTCCTTGAAAAGTGAAAAAGAAAGGAATTTAACAGACCATGCCAGAAAGAACTTGCAGAAGCTTCATATATTGTAAGGTGTGAGAACAAGTTGAGGAGCAGAACTCGTAATTGGATTATACTTAGTACAACAGAGTTTTATGGTGTACCTTGCATGCAATTAGTGACCAGCTTAACGACACTCATCACTATGATTCAAGTATATTACAAAGTAAATTGATTTCGTGGAGAAAAAATGGATTACAAAAAGCAGTAACTAAATAAGAAACAACCTTCATTCACGAATGAAGCCAATGGCCACTTACTTTGATGGCCTTTGGCCAGAATTGTGGAAACACAAGAGCTCATCTTCCACGAGGATTTACCAATTGTGAGAACACTGCACTTGTAGCAGCATCTTCTGCATCATCATCAGTGCAAGAGTTGCCCCCATCAATCATACTCACACTGTTATCAAAATGGTCTGGGGGTGTCAACTGAATTCCAGTGATGTGGTTTGTGCTGTTGTCTTCTGGCTCCATGAGTGCTGATGATGTCTCTTGAAGCTGCAATGCATACTCAAGATTCCACAAAACATCTCCCATGGACGGCCGGTCCACGCCGTGCTCGGCCAAGCACTTCTCTGCTGTCTCCCCGAACTTCTTCAGGGATGCAGGATTCACCTTGCCAACAAGATTCTGATCCATGATTTGATCAAGCATACCCTTTTTCTGCCAGGTCATTGCCCATTCAGCTATGTTTACCTGCTCCCTTGGAAGTACAGGGTTCAAGGCTGGCCTTGTGCATAACACTTCCATCAACACTACCCCAAATGAATACACATCTGATTTTTCAGTAAGCTGTTGCCTTCTGAAGTATTCAGGATCAAGATAACCAAAACTACCCTTCACAGCAGTGCTCACATGGGTCTGATCAAGAGAAGGACCAGTCTTGGAGAGGCCAAAATCAGCAACTTTTGCAACAAAGTTCTCATCTAAGAGGATATTTGTTGTCTTCACATCTCGGTGAATTATGCTTTGAGCTGCTCCGGTGTGGAGATAATGAAGGCCTCTTGCTGCTCCAATGCAAATCTCCAGCCGCTGCTTCCATGAGAGAGGTGGCAGCTCTGTTCCATACAGATGACTCCTGAGGGGTCCGTTAGCCATGTATTCGTACACAAGAATCATTTCTGACCTCTCATCACAATAACCAATGAGGGACACAAGATGGCGATGGCGAAGCTTGGATAACATTTCAATTTCTGTCCGGAATTCTGCAAGCCCTTGCTCAGATCTTGGGTTACCCCTTTTCACAGCTACATTGGTCCCATCTTCAAGCGTTCCTTTGTAAACCCTTCCAAAACCACCTACACCCAGAAGTAGCTTCTCATCAAATTTGTTGGTAGCATCTAGGATTTCCTGGAAGTTGAAGAACCGTCCGAGATTTGATGAAGCTAAAGAAATGCAGCTTGCGGTTCCACTCTTCTGTGAAAGCGTTGAATTTTTCGTCATGGTGAGAGAGTTTCCATAAAAGGGCAGAGGCAGCCATGAATGGCCCTGTTGAGGGGATGGCTTTGATTTGCGTCCCACCAAGCAGCAATAACACAAACCAGCTATTGCTAAAGCTGCTACAGCACCAACAGCAGAACCAACAATTACTCCTACCATGCTTTTCTTTGAATGTGAACCTGGAAGAAGACTGTGAACTGAATAAAGCCCATCCAAGCTCTTTAACGAGTTGCTGATCTTCATTATCTCCAACCCATTCATAGTGGCATTTGGAAAGTCAGCCACAGGATCTGGACCAACACTCACAGTCAAAGTGTTTGAGTCTGCAGAGGCATTGGCAACAAAGTCCTTGAAGTAAGGCACAGCCAAGTCATTAGTCATGGTTGAGAGATCAAGGCTTTGAAGAGCTATGTCAGAATTTATGAACATGTTGAAGACTAAATTGTTGAGTGACTTGCTCATAATATCACAGAAGTGCGCCCGGATGAAATAGGAGAAATTTGGATCCACATTGAAGACCCAAGTGATGTTGAAATTTGGATCATTTACATTAGCATCCCCCATTGCTTCAGCAGTAGCATAGACCCAATTTGGGGCAGTCTCAGGTGTAACAGCCACGGGATACTTAATGCTTGAAGGATTCACCGATACATTAAGCACTGAGCTGTTCACATGAAGGTATTTTCTATCATTCAGCCAAGTCCTACCCAGGGTGTCATTTTCAGAAGTAATCAAAGGACCCCCCATATTCAACCGATAAACAGTTTCAAAGGCAAGGTCAGAAAGTCCATTGAACGGTGCTGGTGGGTTAACAGAGAGTGCCTGATCAACGAACAGCTCATTTGGCATTGACACAACTTCAATTCCATTCACAAAGGCCACCGAACCATTGGAAGGAATGAAGGTCACAACCAATGTATCAGAGGTTACATTCACTACATACTCCTTGAACATATAAGAACCATTGTATTTCCTAAAGGTGAAGTTGCTCAAGAGTACAAAATCATCAGTAACCACTGTCAAAGAAGCTGAAGTCAAGTTGTGGCTGGTGTTTGGAATAGGGGAAAAGTATAGCCTAACCCAGTGCCTACCTTCTTGCTGAATCTCAAACCTATAAGAAGCTTTCTCGGTGAAAATCCGAGCCGATTGGTAAATGGGAAAAGGGGCACTAGAATTGGTGCTAGCAACAAAAGAATTCCCAGTTTTCATTACAAGTGAAGAATGCTGTGAGTCAGGAACAAAAGTGCGTCCTTGAAAGGTGATGTTTTGAGAAGAACCACATGCAATTAGATAGCTATCAGGAGGAGTGTATAAGGAAAACGACCCATTAACCAAAACTAGAAAAACAACAACCAAGACCAAGGGAACCCATCTCATGAGTTCCATCTTCACCATTGTAGCTTCTTCAATAGTCCATAAACCGCCAGATGAAATCACCAAGACGCGTTCTTTCAAAACCCAGATCCGAAGGGGCCCCAAGAATGCAAATCTCAAATCCCACAACGAAACCTGCAACAAGCACGGATCTATCAGGAGTAATGCACAGAACAAGACATTTCCACTACAGCAAGAGACAAAGTACGAAGTTTCCAACGTCACAAAACAGAATAGAAAGACACAAACCTTAGTTCCACTACCACAACCCACAGGAGAATTAAATCTAGTATTCTGACGTAAGTAGATAGAACAAAGGTTAAAACCAAATAATGGTAACAAGACTTACCTTAATGTGAATAAGCTGGTACAAAAAGGAACAAGGTTTGAAACATTAGAGAGAGACCCCTTTTCAGATTACATTACAAACATGAAAATGAAATGAAATGAAATGAAGTAACGAAGCACCCCATCACCGTAAGCTCATCAAGTTGAGCTTTTTAGTGTGGTTGCTAACACCCTTTTCCAGGCTGGTGATTAGGCTGTACTGAGGAAAAAAAGAGGACCCCACAGTGAAGAAGAAAAGGGGTACGAAACTTCAAACTGTTACTACTACTCCTACACCTCCCCATAAAACCAGCTGTTCCTTCAAGATTTTGTGATTTTGAAATCAGAATCTTTGAGAAGAAATAAATAATTTAAGCCCAAAAAAAAAAAAACTATATAAACAACAGAAGCTAGACATTATTTTCTTAGATAGGAAAGTTAGGCTTTGTTTAATTCGTTCTCACTGTGTAAACCTTTGTACACTAAGAACTAATGGATGACATTTAAAGTAGGATACAGTATTTTTTTTATACAAACATTTTAATATTATTTATGTATATTTTATTTTATTATTAACTTAAAATTACTTCATAATTAATAATAATAATCATAAATACTAATATAAATTAATTATAAAATAACATGTATGTAAATAATGTTAAGATGTTATTGAAAAAAAATTATGAGCATATCATTATTCTTTAAAATAACTAATGAAAACATTTGTTTATTATATATTTTGTTACTGGTAATAGCAGGGATAAATTAATAATGACTGTTTTAGCTTTATTAATTTTCCTAAATTCATGTGTATTAATGTTTCATTAAATATTGTCCAAGTCTCTGGAATAATCGATTATTCTTTAGGATAATCGATTATCACATTTTGAAAACCCTATAATGGACACAAATAATCGATTATCACTTCCCTGAGCTTATAAATAGATTTTTCCACAACTCTTAGAATTTTAACTTTTCATTTGAGAGTATTAGAGCTTTGTGCCTAAGGGAAGCTCTTTGTGAGTGAAAATGATCTATGCCATTTTGAGAATACAGTTTGTTTGAGGAAGTTCTCAAAGTGATAAAGTGTTTTTGCCTGGTCTTGTGAATAGGAGAAGCTTGCACTTTGTGTGTCAAAGGTCGGAGTGGTTCTCTCAAGTTGGCAGAGTTGTTGCTTCTGGTTCGTGCGTCGAAGGAAGCTCTTTCGGTTCGTTTGTCGAAGGAAGTTATTTACTGCATTCTTTCGGTTCGTTTGTCGAAGAAAGGTGTTTTCTATTCTTTGCTCATTTCATTTGTAATCTGTACAACTATATTTTTAGTGAAAAAGGTTAATCACTCTTTATAGTGATTAACAACTGGACGTAAAATATTTTGATTCGAACCAGTATAAAAATCCTTTGTGTGATTTTTTCTCTTCCCTACACTCTTTATACTTTTAGCACACCATCTGTTTGATAAATTTTCTCTAAAAAAACTAAATTTTTAAAATAGACCATAGTAACTTGAGTTGTGACCGAACACACTTTTCGCTACTCTTTCTTTTATTTCGCTGCACGACTCTATAACGGATACCAATTGTTTTCCGACATAACTAACTTAATATTGTTTTACATGTAAGGATAAAATTAAGTATTAGTTGTGCATACACTAATTAAATCATAAACTTAACAAAAAATAATATTTGAAAAAAAAGGTTATACTTTAACAAAATAAATTAATTTTACAATGTCATTCAATTACAAATTAGTTGTAATATAAATTTATACGATAATTGTCATAAAATTCATCCTATTTATTATACTTATGCCTGACAATTGGAATTAATAAAATTGAAATAGAGGATGAAAGAGGGATGAGTTAAATTTTTTTCCACTCATATTTGGTAGTTATAAGATTAGCAATTTGTAAATGCATGTTGGATTGATGAATAGAAATAACAGAAAACTCAATTGATGGTTGAGAAGTATGGTTGTCGTCCTTTGTGTGCTGTGCTGTTTTGAACAATCTATGGGACCCACATTAACGCGGCTTTAAGATACTTACAGAGCGGAAGATATATGGCCCCTCTGTCTATGCATGCATCAACTTCCTTCAATTTGAGTCTGATGGAACTCATTATAGTATTAATAAGATTATATTTATAATTATTATTAAAAAGATTTTTCTTTAATTAATATTGATTAAATATACTTAATAATCTTTCGATAATATTAGCCGCAAAACTGATCAATAAATTCAGTAGTAGTATTCAAATATTTTCCTTAAATAAAAATAGTAGAAACTCTTGAGTTCAAACAAAATTCCAAATACAATAAAATAATTTATGTATATATAAATATCTTTATGGAAGAGATTTTATAGAATAGTATGAAAAGTAAATCCGTGAAATAAATATGTAAAGACGTAACCTTTTAAATGAAAAAACTGATAAATAAATAAAAAAGTAAAATTCTAAAATGAAAGAGACTTAAGAAAAAGGAATATATGAGATTTGGAAAGAAAACTTTATTCTCTTTCTATTATTAATTGTGTCGTAACATGAGTCCTTGTTCTTGTATATATTCGCGAACTAAGTTTACCTTTTATATTTAGGTTATTTTATTTAAAAAAAATTGATTAAAAAAATATTTTATTGGCATACACCCCACTAAGAAAATAATATATTAATACGTTTCAATTCAGTAATACAAAAATGTACTAAAAATTATGATTATATTAAAAATACAAAGAAAAAACTGTATAAATATATATTGTTTTTCATAATACGTCCCTTAAAGATTATAATATATATATATATATATATATATATATATATATATATATCTTCAAATTTTAACATAGACTAAAGTGAAAGTTAGTAGTAAAGTTTGCAAATGTAAAATGGAAATTATTTTCAAATTATGTAATTAAGACAAAGTTTATTTTCACTATACGCAAAAGTTAATTAATAAACATTGATTGCACGAGTAATATATTTTATGGTTCAAGTTTTTTACATCTCAGATGTAAGTCGGCCTTGTTAAAAATTGTACTTCAAGAATATTTTTCGAGATTCTTGATACCCAATATCTAATAAATATGTTTATTGAATGTTAAAATTAACTTCATTACTCTTAAATTAACATGTTAACATATTAAAAAACAATATTATTCAAAAGTAGTAAAATAATCCTATTACAACCAAATTAACATTTTCATTAAATATTACTAATAATGTTAACAAATTTAAAAATAATAGTTTCAATAGAAGTGGATATTAAAGATAAACAAACATTTAATTAAGAAAATAAAATAATTGTTGGAAATCAAGTGTGAGTTTAAGTTCCGATAAAAATAAGAAATAAAGTATTATATAAAAATGAAAGATTCATTGACTCATTATTTTAAGATTTTGAATAGATAATGATACTAATTTCTTATACGATTGAACTCAGATCTTATTAGTATGGTGTCTTTTTAGTAAATCCTTTTTAATTCAGTTAACAAAAATACATATTTTAATATAAGTTAAACAAAAATATCAGTGAATAAAATATTAATTTAAAGTTTTTTTATCATTGATAATTAAATGGGTATAAGCAAAAAGTAGAAAAAGCAAAGTTGTGAATGGTGTGATAGAAATAGAAATTGGAAAATGAAGAGCCATAAAGAAGATGGCGGAAGAGAATCCGAGACAAAGGCTTTGTTTGAAGTTTGACATTAATGTGTGTACCTAAACAACTCGACATTTTTAAATAACCGCCGCATTGTTGCACATGGCCTTGCACACGACACACACAAACGTCTCATCTCCAACTATTTTTCTCATCTACTTTATATTATAATAATATAATATTATAATATATTCCATTCCCATATAAATCCATGTAATTGTACCTTTCAAAGTCAAGTAGATTTTTGAAAACGATTTTTCATAACGACTAATAAGATAGAACCAATAGCAAATTTCATATTTAAATTTGTGGATAAGAAATGATTGGGAGGAAAAAAAGACACTATAGTAAAGGAAAGCCCTTGGGTTCCCCTATAAATATTAGTAAATGGATGTTTTGCAACATAATTAAAAAGATTGTGTTTAATTATTATATAATTCTTCTAATAAGAAATAACATAATTAATTTTAAAAATAGTATAAAACTTATAATAAAATATACTTTGAAATTATAAAATTTAGTAAAACAAAGTGGAAATACGTAACACAGTTGATCCAAACTAATTAGGATAAGTTGGATTTGATTGAATCTAATAAAAATATGAAAAAAATGTTACTTAACTTATTTTTATTTAGATTTAATCATTTTTCAAGTCTTTATTTTGAGATAAACATCTCAAATTAGTCATTTTCTTTTCTTTTTTTATCTTAATTGGTCTTTATTTTGTGAAAATTACAATAATTATACTCCTATCATTAAATTGGACCCAACCATGTTAAGGTTAGGTTGACGTGGCATGGTCATTTTCGTTATTAAATGACATGAACTTTATTATTTGGTGTATGTGATTCTGAAGTGTCTTTTTTGGTATTTTTTTAAAAGAAATTGTTCGAATTAGGGATTGAATTTATTTGAATTAGGGATTGGGAAAAAGGTAGTGAGCAATTAGGGATTACTAACCACCAGCTTGTGTTGTTCATCTCCATTACGTCATTACTTCTTCTCCATCTTCATCAACCTATAAGGAAAGAAAGAGGAAAACCCAGAAACAGATCCACTCGAAACCCAATTCGTCCAAGTCGCAACAGTTGTGCGAGCATCAACCTTAGCCATGAGTCCACCATGGAACCCTAATCAAGAACTAGATTCGTTCCTCCTCGTTCATCTGCATGGCAACGTGCAGGAAAATCAAGCCAACAGCCTTCGTAAGCCCTAATCGTGACACCCAGAGAATCTAGATTGCGAACATTTTTGCATCGCAACTCCAAATTTTCAAAAACCTAATTAAACCCTAAAGTCCCGATTTGTTCGCAGCACTCCATGAGAAACCCTTTCATCCTCCATTCTCCACCGTGACGCCAACCAAATCTCAGCCATGGAAACCTGCATAGAACCCAATCACAAACCCAGAAAACAAAGAAAGCCAAAATCACAACTAACATTAGTTCATCTTCCTCGTGCAAGACAAATAAATTCAATCTCCAATACATGAGCAAGACGAACATGGGATACCTTCAAACTTATCTTACTTCAAGAACAACGAACACCTTCGAAGAAGAGGTAGAATGTTTTCCTCTTTTATTAGGGATTGAAGCAATTAGGGACTTCATAAAATAATAGAAGTTTTTCCAACTCTTTCCTAACTTTTTTATTTGAAAACAACTAAAATTCACATAATGCCTCATATCATCCACCACATCATAAAAAATCATACATGACCATGCCACGCAACCTAACATTAACGTCGTTGGGCCCAATTTAATGACACAAGGTGTAATTTTTGTAATTTTCACAAAATAAAGACTCAATTGAGAAGCGAAAAAAGAAAAGGATCAATTTTCACAAAATAAAGACTCAATTGAAATGCGAAAAAAGAAAAGGACCAATTTGAGATTCTCACCCAAATAAGGATCTGACGAATGATTAAATCTTTTAATTTATTTTAGGATGTTTTAAAAAAAAAATATTTTGATACACATGTTTTCATAATATTTTAACATAGCATTCATGTCATTTTTTCACGAATTCATTATTTATTCTAAATCTAATGAGAAAATGACATATATATATATTATGTCAAAATGTTTTTAAAAAACTGTATTAACATATCATTATTTATTTATTAATTATATTACGTGTATTAACTTGTAAGAATTAGGTTTAAGAGATTATGAGTTTATATTTTACAATTTTTTGATGAAAAACTTTATTAAACCTTTGGAACATAAAATTTTAAAATAAAAATGATATATTATCAATTCAAATTGGTAAAATATTAAAGAAAAAAATGTAAATAAAGATTAACACAAGATATTAAAATATATTTAGACACTAGTTTTTCTGAAATGGGTATGGAAAAAGTTAATTAATAGAGAATAAATTTTATACTGGTTCATCAACCTAAGCTAAGTCCAGTTCTTCCTTAAGAACTCTTAAGGGGTTCCATTAATCTTTAAGAAGATTACACAAGTTTTACCTCTTCAAGTTTACAACGAGTATTCTCTATACTCCTGGTTCACCTAGTCAACACGACTAATTCGTTTTTATCGGTTCGTTTAAGGTTTTCAATCATTCTCCTCCTATTGGCTCTCGATTTATAGCTTTATATTCTTTCCATCTTTGAGTTTACATTCAGTTTTGGATATGGTGTTTTTATGTTTGATATGGTTTAAGGCACAATTTAGGTTCATTCATTACATTGGTTGAGGATTTGAGTGGAGTTACCATTTTAGTTTCTGAAACATGAAACAAGACCCCAAAGTGGGTTTTAAAATGCCAAATTGTCTATTTGCAGAGTGATTGAAACTCATGTTGAATCAATGTATTATTTGCTGGTTGAAATTGTCTTTACCTTTCTCCATTGCATATTTTACCTCTGATTTTTGTTTAAACTCTGGTTTGTTCTTTAATTTTCATTGTATTTTGCTGAATGGATCTTAGGTTAGGTTTAGTGTATGGTTGAGTTTTTCAGTTCTTTTCAATTGGTTGTTACGTGAAGCATTGATTTTTGCAATGCACTTTTATTTTCCCGTTCATGCACATAGATATTGAAGCATTGGTTCATCATTTTTTCAGGCATTCAGCATATATATGATTTTTTAGCTTACATATCTAGGTTTAAATAGTTTTGGTTTGTTTTGCATCATTACATGATAATAATAATAGGTGGGTTTTATAATTGTGTAATTCAAATCTGATTTAGATAAAAGATGTCATTCATTCATACAATTGCATTGCATTTTATATTACTTTTTGATACATATGAACACATGTCATTTAATTATTCATTTCTAAACTCTCATGCACGTAGTTAATAGCATTTTCATTCATTCATGCATTCATTCAAATTAGAAAGTTTGTATATTGTAATCTCATTTTCTTTAGCAATACACACATTTCCACATTCTTGCGTCATTTCTATAGAATACATGCATTCATATAATCATACATTTTCATTAGTTAGATTCTTTCCTTTTAATTTTGTTTTTCAGAAATTTCCCACTTCGCTTAGTTAATAATTAGTAAATAATAAAGGATTCACTATATATTCTAAATTTAATAAGAACTAAGTCCCTGGATTGATCCTGAGGTTTTTCCATTAATACATTAGTGGGGAAACTTAGGTTTTGTTGGTTTTGATGTGACTAGAAACGATTTCAACAAAAGCATACCAGTTTTTGTGAGAAATCTTGTGGCTGCCTTAGCCTAAACACCTTGGCAACGAGAAAGTGTGTTTCAGTTTTAATATTTGCTTACTTGTAATCTATTTTAGTGTCTTCTTTGCTATAAATCCATTATTTAGGTGTTCTGGTTATGATTTTTGTTTGACATGCGCTTGAGTCAATGTTGATTATAATTTTATTCGATAAAATCTGCTTGTTTGAGTCATTTATTTTGAAACTCATATTTTGGTTTTATGTAGTCATGTATACTGCTTTTTTTATCCATTAAATCAAGTTTAACCGATTGAAAGTCATTTTTAAGTGTCTTTGAGTTGTGTCTACTTGTGTTAAGCATTTGCATACCAAATGAGTTATGAAACACATATGTATGAGCTCGATTGAAAACTGCCATTAGTAGCACTGTTTTTAAACCAATTATACTGAAATTGGACAAGATTTCAGTGTCAATTATGTGTGTGTTTTTCATGCTTAGTAGTAGATCATTGTCGAGTTCATAAGTTCACAATCCTTTGAGTCAATTTTCTTTGTTGTGTTTGTTTTCAAATTTTTACATTCTGCAAAATTAAGAATATAAAATCGTGTGAAAATTGTCATTGCATTTTACGTGAATTGGAAGTTGTCACTGCATTTTAAGTGAATCAAGAACTAGTGGACCCATCACAAGGGAGGTTTAGGAAGGTTAGGAAGAATAGCCACTAAGTGCAAAAATCTATCATTTCTTTGCTTGGAAAACATGAAGCTCGCTTATAGCCAACAAATTCTCTTAGTAAGAGGCACCAAACGCATGTTATTGTTTCCTGTCAACCAGAAGTTATTTGCTGCATTTAACACATTTTCTTGCACGTTTTTCTTACCTTGCACACGTAGGCTACTGATGAATGAGTGCATATTTATGCCCTCATCTATCCTTTAATATTGGATATTTAGTTGGTTTTGTACTTTAAAAAGATATTTTAATTAGGATTTGTTATAATTGGGTTTATAGAGCATGAGATAAGAAAAAAAAATTCTTTTTAGTTGTATAAATATTCTTTAGATATTTTGAGGTGTGTTAGTGCAAGTATAACTAAGTTGAGCTTATTGAGGTGTGGAAATAAATTGGTTAAAGTTTCATGACACCTTAAAGATAAATCCAAGAATAAAAAATAATCAAGACCATAAGAAGTCAAGCCAATAATTGCATGAAAAAGGCAAGAAAAGTGTGAAAAAGTGAAGAAAATTGGCCAAGCCAAGAAGAGGGAACGAGTAACAAAAACTAGATCTTGCAGTTTTCTTTATTTTTTTCTACAAAAAGGAATTTGATCATTGATAAATTTTTATGATAAAATATAATTTGGGGAAAATATATCTTAAGCTATTTTATTTGATATTGTTAAATAATTACCTTATTTAACCATATCAATAAATATCAAAAGATAATTTTTGCCAAATTTTTTTAATCTAGCAACAATTCAATACATCTTGAAGATATTGGATTATCTAGAAGATAATTGAAGATTGCGTTATCATAAAGAAAATTACAACAATAGAAAAACCTAAAACAAAACTCAATCTAATTTCTATATAAAAATAAGAAAACACATTAGGGGAGCAGAGGAACCCTTTTGGGTTTCAAATTTCGTCCTCTCTCTCTTCACTCATGTTCTCTACTCTCTATTCACATATTTTCATGGTATTTTCACATTCCATGGAGTATTAAGCCTCTAGGTTGATTATGTTGTAATTGCTTAACTGGATTTTGAGGTTAAATGAATAAATTTGTTTGTTCTTTTGATTCTTGTTGTGATTTATTTCGATCTGTCTTTTGCTTCTTAATCAAGTAAAAATAATTATTTCTACATTATAGCAAGTTAGCATAGTGTTAAATCTAAATGATATATCAATCATATGAGTCTTAAGGTTTTTAATTTTAATTCAGAATTTACTTTGATTAAAGTTAATAACTTTCATATAATTGAATGAGATTTTGTCAATAATAGAGAATGTACTTTGATTAGAGGTGGAAACTTAAATAAAAATTAATCAAGAATGTACTTTTGTTAATTAGTTTTTTACTTGATATAAGAGGTAAAAGAATAGATATGATTAGTCATAGTAATATTTAATTGAGAATGTATTGTGCTTAAATTTACTATGATTAATCTACAAAGTTCTTATTTCTAATTGAAAATGTACTTTGATTAATAATGAGAATGCCAACGAATTAATTGAGAATTTATATTAATTAATTTGAAAATATAAGATAATAACTAATTGAAAAATAATATTTAGATAACCAATGATGAATCTTATTTTGTAAAACTATTGAAATCAACCTATTTTCTTTATGATTGTTTTTATTTTTTTAAATCCTTTTATAAATTTCTTTCTATCTTTTGTTATTTTGTTCTTTAATCTTTTATCTTCTTTATTACTTCTATTATTTTATTTGACTAACCTTTTTGTATAGTTTTTGTAAGAACTAATTTGTTATAAATCAATTTTGTGTTCGTTGAAAAATGATTTAGGGTTAAATTTATCCTTTCTATTTTGTTAGAAATTGTTATAGTTTAATAATATTAATTTGATCATGTTAACAATAGTGTTATGAGTTGTCATGTGGCACTTGATTCATGTATTAAGACTAATCATTAGTTCGGTAATTACACTATTGGAGCGTTGGAAACACTATATTCATGTATCGGTGCTCATCACTTTTAGTTAAATGTACAAAATAAATGTATTTTTCTTAAATGTTTATTTTTCCTCAAAATAAAGAAGAAAAAGTGTTACAAATATCTTTTAAAAAATTTAGAATCTAATCTTGCTCTTAGGTATTTCTATTTACAATGAAAAATCATGAATGATGTAGTTCTTAACAGTAAAAGTTGTTTGAATGTTGATATTTTTTAGTTTTTAAAATTTTATACTTTTATGTATTGGAAAAGTAAAACATGAATTGTTAAAAGTAAAAGTGTAGCCCAAAACTTAAAAAGCAGAAAATGGAGTGTTGAAGAAAGACCGCAGGGTGCAAAGAAACAAGAATATCCAAGCCCAATAACAATAATAAAAAGCAAACACATATGCGAAAATGGAAAAAAGAGATGCAAGATGAAATAAAAACGGCCCAAAGTAGATAAAGAAACAAAGCCGAAAATGGAAATTTGTAGAGTGTAAGTTGGGTATGCAAATAGCTGAGGTCCAAAGTAAAAAAATTGATGTGCTTGAGGCAAAAAAAAGAAGAGGTGCTGATATTAAATACGGCCCAAAAATAAACAATGGGACTGAAGCTATTACTTCCCACACTCCATAAATTTATAACTACACCCCATAGTTTGTGTAAATTTCACTTTTACCATTGTTTATTTGATTTAAAGTTGTCTTCTTCGTAGAGACACAAGCTTTGTCTCCTTCATGGTGAGTTTCTTCGGCAGCTTTAGTGGTGATGCTAACGAGGTCATGGATTGGTGATTTGCGAAATCAGGCAAGCAGTGATAGGCATATTATTGAGGTATGAATTATGCTTTTCATGATATACAATGACTGAAATGGTGTAGGTAAGATCATTGAAAATCAGAATTTGGAAATAAGCTTCGAAAATTATGATCCCGTGATGTTATATTAGAAAGTAAAGTTTAAGTCTAATTCAATAATATAAAATCAGTTTGTAAAGTGAAATTTGCACCTCACTTATATATATTATAATATGACATTATATATAATCGATGTTATATATAATCGATGTGGGACTTCTAACCGTTTAAAATTTTACCTTTGAATACAAAGCTAGCTAGAAGAATGAATTTGAGGTTTGGTGTTCTATAGCTTTAGTTGTTATTTTTTGTGATCCACTAGTATGTGGAATATTAAATAAAAATTGATTGTATTTTCAGTGATTCATTTGGTTTGTGATATGTTTTCGTTAACTTCCACCGATTAAACTTGTCCAATTCATTGTCTCATGATTTATTTCATTCTTCTATCTCAAATCAGATTTTATCTTCAAATTGATACAGAACCAATTTCTGTTTTGGTAAAATGCTGGTGTATAGCATATGCATAGTCTATGTTGTAAGTGAGTAAGCACATAGTAACAGTCTTTTTTTTCTTTCAAGAAGCATAAAATAGCTCTTGAACATCAAAAGCATAATCAAATTCGAAATTAAATTGAAGATAAAATTTGGTTTGACCGTTAATAACATTTTTGTGCACGGTTACATTCATAATCCATTTTCGTAATCATTTCGTGTGTTTTAGTTGTGAATTTGTGTTGTTTTTATGTTTGATAGACCTTCACAAACTTTCAGGATTCATTTCAAACAAATTATAACTCAGAATTTGTGAATATCATAGTGGTAGTATGAAATAACATGCAAATTCTAGAAACAAGGGATTTGAATAAAGTTTAAAAAACTTTTCACAATTAATACTAGGCATTGTTAGTAAGGATTAGATATTCTGTGATAATATTAAACACTTAAAGATTTTCAAAAGCGTTTAAAAATATAGTAAAAGAGAGCAAACATAAAAACTCATTTTTATACGGTTCATTCCAATTGAGTTACATTTATTTCTTTTTTAAACACTTTTAAAGAATTCTATTAACTTTAAAAAGTTACAACGAGTTTCATCACTCTTGGTTTTACAATGAGTATCACCACTCCTGATTTTTCAGTAGTCAAACTGGCTAAAACTATTTAACTCCCTGTGAATTAATTAACCAAGTGTTTAAAATCATTTCTAATTATCCAAAAACAACAAAGTATTTTTAAAAATAAGTACTGATTGAAAAACTCTTTTAAAGAAGATTTAGATCAATACAAACTATATTTGGAAAACTTGTTACAAAGAATTTTCTTTTCTTTTTCAAAGAGTTAGACGACACAACACCAAGAGAAATTTGGCACCATGATAATATATGCAGTTATTGTTCTTTTCTTCATGCAGTCTTCTTTAACTTTAAGAAAGATTCGCTATTCAGAAGCATTGACTTTCATATAAGTGTGTAACATTTTCTAGGAGATCAAATGTTATATTGCTTTTATAGAGGCAACTATGCTACTTGTACGAATAGGGCAAACAAAAAGCATTGATGAAACATTCCCAACTATCTTTGTATCTCTTAACATTCTTCTGAATCAAGACAAAACTTTTAAATAAAACATTTGTCCTTTATGAATCTACACAACTTTTGAATAAAACATTTATTCTTTATGGATCTGATACCATTGTTGGGGAGGTTCGACATACACATAGATCTCCACACATGATAAGATATTGTCCTCACGAGTTTGCTTTTGATACCACTCCAAAAAGTCTCTTACTAATGGAGGTATCTATGTGTATTTAAACTCTTGTCCGACTCTTCTTTTATCCAATATGAAACTTTGTTTGCACTTCAACAATTTTAGGTATTTTCAAGATTAGATTAGTTAGGTATAGTTAGTACTTGCATTTCATATATTCATTTAATCATTCTACACACTGTTCATTCATTTATAAGCCAAGTTAGGAAGTTAGAGTTTATCTTTTATTTTAGCATTAGCGTATATTCATATTTAGGTTGCATATTTTTTGCATTTTTTTTAAGCATATCATTTAGTGTGCATATATACAGTAAATCAGTTAGTTAGATTAGAATTATATGCTTTTCCATTCACATTACATCACATACACTCTAACTACTTGATTGTTTGTTATATTCTTGAATTGATTCGTGGTTGACTCTATATTACACTAGATAAGAAAACCATTATTTGTATAGACTTAAGACGACTAAAGAACTTATTAAAATTGACATTGTTGTCGGATATAAATACATTTAAATAGTAGTATGTGTCATGATATATATAAAAAAACTCTAATTTAAATATGTTTATTCATTGCAAATTTCAATAGTAGATACTTAAATAATTATTTTATATCCGTGCATTGATTTTATATCAATGTAATGATTAAAAATATTTTGTTTAAAGGAATGTGGCTGAAAACATTAATTTTAGATATTTAAATACTATGATAATCATTTTTCGTGTGTTTACTGTATGAAATATAGTATAATAACATGATATTATAAGTTATTCTAAAGTATGATTATGAAATATAGGAAAATGGAGTTTGAATAGTGTTTCAATTTTCTTTTACAAAAACAAAGTTTAATAACTATTGGAAGGATTAGTTGAACTATAATAGTTGTTAAACACTTGTGTTTCTAAACAAGCGTTTAGGAAAACGTTTTAAACATGAAAAGTAATAATGTAAATATTTTTATATTGCTTAATTCCATTAATTTTATAAAGATTATAAATGAGTATAAATCACTCTTCGTATACATCGAGTATTATTAATCACTCCTGATTTCCCTAGTCAACCTAACTAGTCCAAGTTTAATCACTCTTGGTATCAATTTTAGAAAACTATCTAGAACGTTTAACTCAACCGAGCTAAACATCGCAAGTGTTTAATTCTCTTCAGAATATACAAACACAATCAATGTTTGATTACAAGTACATATTTGAGTAACTCTTAGAGAGAGGATGAATACGATACAATAAAATCTGATAACTTTAAATATTTTCTTTTGTTCTTAGAACAAACTCAGACGATGTAAGCTTTTAGAGAGAATAACAGCGTGACGATACAAATGATAACAAAAAGTTGTTGTATTCTCTTGTATGAGTCCTCCTTATATAACTTTCTTCAAGAGATGATCGTTACTTAGAGAAAGTTGACCTTCTTGAGAGTATGTGTGACTTCTAATATGAATATTTGTACTTTTTAGCATCTTAGGAATAATAACATTGCTTTGGCAGTGAAAACTTGTGCGACTATGGTAGAACATAAAGTTTTAGAGAAACATTCTAGGAATGTCTTCATATTTTCACAATGTCTTTTTGATCCATGTGTAGTGCTTTTAAGTAAAGCCTAGTATTGTCAATATCTGCACAAATAAGGACAAAAAAAGCATAGCAGATAAAGTATAGTACATTCATGCATTTAATGTTCTTTACATTAAGAGTGTTGAAGCATGATTCGTAATATAAGCGTTTAGCGTGAGTATGAGCTTTTTCAAAGTATTAACAATTGATAAGATATACAACATTTACTGCTCCTTTCTCTAGACGAGCTTTTGTCAAATATTATTCAACCTTTTATAATTGACATGTCATGGTTTGTCTTGCAAACGTTTAATTAAAGTGTTATAATATACATTTTACTTAGAGATTTTACTTTCACTAAATGATATTTTATTAAATGTTGAATGTTAAATTTTAAAACTCGAATTACTAGACAATTTAGTCTCTTTAGACAAATTCTATTTATAAAACGCTAAATATAACATTTTAATAGAAGGAAATCTATAAAATGCTAAATATAACATTTTAATAGAAGGAATGGCTAGAATTTTTAATGTATCTATCTCTATTCTTCTATTTTGTACTAATCAAACTCAAATAAGGTTCACGGATTGTGCATTTTATAAGCATAAGTATGCTTAAACCCAAACATTCTAGGCATGTGTCATATATATTTGATAAGTTTAATAAATATTCAATGTAGATAAGTGTATATGTAAAAATCTGTGTTTAATTTTATGTGGAATTACTAATGGACTCTGAAATCTCGCTTTAAAAATTAGATTTTAAAAGAGAGTCATGTTTTGAAAGAGAAATACAAAGTGATTTTTTTTTAAAAGGGAAAAATGTTACAATTTGATTAGAGTTGTCAAAACGGATAACCCGACTCGGTTCACCATAGATTGGTCACTTAATGAGCGAACTCAGTCCGGCTTATTTATTAACGAGCCAAAAAAATTCGAACCTAGTCCGACCTACGACGGATTGGTAGATAAATAGATTAGCTCTTAATTACAATTTTTGTTTAAAATAAAAAAAAATTACAAACTTTCTATAATTCAAATTTAAACAAATTTTACTCTCAATATGAGTGTTTAATTAATTTAAAAAGTATCATATCATTAAATTTATTAAAACAAAAATAATTATGAAAGATAAAATTTAACCCTCATCTTCCTTCCAAAAGCAAATTCCCAAATACACCTTAGCCACCCCAAGATAAAAACCCAACCCACCCAGTACAGTAGTTAAAGAAATTTTCCAAAACCCACTTCTAATAGGTCAGAAAAATTGAATTTCTACAGAAACTAAAGTTATCTTTTTTTTTTTTCAAAATTATCTGGTTGCTAATTTTTATATAAACCACTTTCAATTTGAAATAACTTTAATTAGAAAGTTAATTTTTATTCTTCTTACCCAAAAAATATTTAGACAAAAAATCTCTTGTAATAAAACCCTTACAATTAATCATTCATGATTGTGATGTTGAGACATCATTGGTATATTATTGTGTTCCTGAATAATAATTGAGTTGTATATATATAGGTTGATGCACTTGATCGTAATAATAAATTTTATAGATAACAGAAATTAAGAGAGGTTTATGAGTGAATATGACTCATGCGATTGGGATGATTGTCACATGTGCAATTAATTTTGTAGAAAATAATAGCTATAGAGCAAATCATGTGCGTAGGTAGCTTTCAATTTTTAGTTACGACTTTTCCTTCGTGTGTTAAGATAGAAACATATGACTATCATTTTGGTTCTATGTTACTTGTCATCAAATTTCATCACCACCCATATTTAGATTTCCTGCTTAACTCCTTTTTAATTCAAAATAAAAAGATCTTCTAAATCCACAATAGAACTGAAAAAACAAAATTTAGAAAATTTCTAACACTGGAGTGAAAAACAAATTCAAGAAAATTTCATGCATCATTCAGCACATGCCTTCAATTAGTTATTGAATTAAGCAAAACATTACTATTCATTTTTAATAAATAATAAAATTGGATGAATATCTTTGAAAAACTGATTTTTAAACCTAACTCAATCTTGTAAAACCTGTCTGTAAAGTGAAGTTTGCATCCCACTTATATCATAAATTGATATTATCTTTCATCGATGTGAGACTTTCAATATAATAATATTTTTTTTATAAACTCCACTGTTAATTTTGACATTTCAAAATTAAGAATAACAACAAAGATAAAAATAATGATTATTTAACCCCTCTCTCTATATATATATATATATATAAACATTCCATACTAAAATTTGGATGAACGATTTTAGGCTTCATGTTATTAAAACTCGTCTCTTCTTATCATTTTTATATTTTTAAGTAATTTAATTTCGGTAGAGTTTAAATGGTTTAAATCTAATTCATGGGTATAGTACAATTGAGGATTGAGGAGGTAAATTTAGGATTTTAAAAGATGTTCCTATCGAATGCTATAATATTACCAACACTTTTAGATGATATAAGTTAATATTGTGAAATTTTATTAGAGGATTGTCAAGATTTTTTTAATACTGAATAAAATTTGATTAACGTTTCTTTATAATCTATTAAAACTTAGTTGGTATTTAAAAAATTACTTATAAGGTGTCTGAATATGTATAAATATCAAGTTCATCAAACAATCTCAAATAAATCATTAAGACCTATTAGATTCCTTTTTATTTATTTATTTTTTTGCTTTTGTAGATAGTCTGACTTTTCTTTCAATCTGAATCATTTATCCCCTCTTGATGTGATATGAATATTGATGTGTACTATTTGATAAATTTTATTCATAAAAAAATATCATTATGTTAATTATGGGTTGAATCTGATAAATATTTTAATTACGAAGTTTACAAGTTTAAATGTCACTATGTTACATAATAAATAATGAAAGTATAAGTTTAAATATTAATTAATATATTGTACAAAATAAAAGTTTAGATAGAACAATATTCGAGGTGAAGTTTCAATATGAACAATTTCCTTCTCTTTCTCTACTCTTCTCACCACCAACAATAAAACAGTTTATTAAATGAAAAATTTAAATAATTTTATTTCTTAAATTATTTATATCATATATATCTATAAATCTAATAATAAAGGGAATTATTTTATAACTATTATTAAATTAAATTGTTTTTTAATAGCTTAATAATTATTTTTAGTGTATATATTTTACTATCAATTTTACTCTTATCAATATAAATTATTTTATTATTTTACTTTTTACATTTTATAATTATTTTTATAGCTCAATTAATCTATTTCCAATAAAACAAGTTACCTATACTAAAATTGTAAAAGCTATTCATTTTTCAATTAGTTTTATCAATACATTTTTATAAATTAATTATTATTTTTATTTTAAAATGACAATAATGATTATTTTTAATCATAAAGTGGACATACATGCGGACATATCCTTCGTTTTTAGTAGAGCTTTCAATTTCTTTTAAAGCTTAAGGTTGATCCCGACCTTTTTTATATTTAGCCTATTTTTGTTGATCCACATATTAGGGGTTTTTTCATTTAGTGGAACCTTTAAGATTTCTTAAGGAGGAACTGGACATAGATCAGGTTGAGTGAACCGGTATTAAAATTTACGATATATTATTGCTCTATTCAAACATTTTTCATTTACTTATATCATTACAACCTAGCATATAATCACCTTAAAACTCTTGCACTCCATCTTTATAAACTACTCGACGCTAATTTGTGAAACGAATTTGAAAACACTATTTACCCCTCCCCCTCTAGTGTTCTTCTTTCAACTTCACATGTGGTAGGCTATACCACCATCGTGTGAATTGGTTTTAAATCTTCTTTTGAAACTTATTTGAAAACAAATATTGATAAAAGATTGTTAAATAAAAATATAAAGAAGATAAAGGAATTGAAATATTACACTAAAATTTTATATAGGTTTATATTGTAAATACTCGTACATAGAGTCTCAATTATTCAACCTTAGAATAAGTTGAATCCACTATCTTTAAATGTTTGTACAAGTACTCATCTCAAGACAATAAACTCTACAATATCAACTCTAGAATACACTTAAGAGGATATGTACTACCTTTTGAACATTCCACGTGGATATAAAAGCAATCAACTCTTGATCACATGAGAGTATATACACTATAAACACTCCAAAACTCAAAGAAAAAATATGTCAAAATGTTTATAACAAAAAGAAAATCAAAAGATAGTTTCAGCAGCATAGTATAACATTTTGAATTTGTAAATTTGTAAGCACTCTTTGTCAATTGAAAATAGATCAAATAATCACAACAATTTTTCCTTACATAATAGTATTAGTTGTGTAAATAAGTTAGATTAAAGCTCTATTTATAGAGTTCAGAAAAAGCTAATTGAAAACTGATTCAAGCATATTTAATACATTATTCTCGCTGAAATTTGAAAAAAATTACACAACTTTCTATTTTAATTGTCCATGTCATGTGTTAATTGATTATTTTAACTTTATTTTAATTCAAAAAACAAAGATAATCAAATCATATACCCATTTATCCTATTCTAAAACATCTCAAGAATGGTTTAATTGATAATCCGAATTGTTTAACATATGCATAAAATATTTTTCTAAACTTTTAAAAAAAAAATTCTATTGATTAATTTCAATATATATTTTGTGCTAAATTGAATGAAACCTTATGTTGAAGATTCTCAAACACATGCAATGAAAGAGAAAACATGCAATACATCTTTAGCATCAATATCTTTAAACAACATCATTAAGAAAACTTCACTTTAGACTTGAAAGTGTTATTCAAGTCCAACATAAACATCTTTCTCCTTTAAGGACCACTAAAAGATTATCTTAGATCTTAGTCTAGTTCATTGATAATCACTAGCGTAGGTGAAATAAAAAATATATTATGGTTCTTCAAATTTTGTAATACATATCACAACTTAGATTTATTCTTATAAGACACATATTAAATTGTATTCCACATTTAGTGCTTTTTTAATAAAAATAAAAACTCGGGCTTTTAGGATTAGAAAACACAAAATGTAAACTAGAAGACAAAATTAAATATAAAAAAAAAGTTTCAAAAGATTAAAACAGATCAATCAACATATTGAAAAAACTTTACTATCCAAAATCATAGTTTTGAAGTTTAAACAATTAACCGATTTAGTTAAACAACTACTCTAATTTATACAAATTTAATCTTCATATCACTGTTGACTCATTGGCAAGTGTACCAAATCGTTTTAAGTAATAAAACCAGTAAGACCGGATATCGTTTCCCAAGAAACTCGTTTCACTAGACAATCGTATAATTTCTAACTAACCTAGACTAAAGAATGCTTCCATAAATTGAGTTTTGGTGCAATTAAAGTAACTATGAAACATAAATGATAAAAGTGATCTTAAGTACTCCAACACTTTGAAATGGAATGGTTAGAAATAATATGGAATGATATTGTTGGGGGTATGATTTCACCTACTTCACTCTTATGTATAGAGAATCACTTCCTCTTCATTAATATGCCAATGTCAATCTGCTAATTTACTCAAACCCCAATCCCTTGGTAGAAAGAGCCTAGACTTTCTCATTAGGCTCAAATCCCTTGGAAAACCTAACAATTATTTCCGAATTAAGAATTGAGATTTTAAGACAACCAAAGGTCCTAGTTCCATCCCTAGATACTATTTCCTTTAGGTGTTTAACTCAAGTCCAGATTTACCCAACATTTCCCAATATCAAGCAAACCCTAAAATCATGTCATGGGTAGCAACTTCACAACAAGCATTAAGAGAAGAAATTAAACACTAACAATCAATGAAAGAGGCATATATTCATTCAAAACATAGTAGTTTACATAAGAGTTCAGTGGCTACATCAATCCCCCAACAACAATGAAACTAGCTCTCCATGAATGGAGAGCTCAAACTTACAACAATGGTGGAAATGGAAGAAGAAAGAAAATCCAAGGAAGAAGAAGGACTGTTCCCACAGCTCCAAGCTCGCCTCCAAGAGCTCCAAATGAGAGAAATCGTGTTTGGGCAACAAAAGATGCAGAGCTCCTCGCGTTTTAGACCTAAAAAGACCTATTTTTGCCACATCAGCATTACCACCACTCAGCTGCACCCCAGCTGCACCCCAGCGGCAGACTTCCAGAGAGCTGGGTGCTCAGCTGCAGCCTAGCGACAACCTTCCAGAGAGCAGGGCGCTCAGCTGCACCCCAGCTGCACCCCAGCGACAGCCTTCCAGAGAGCAGGGCGCTAATATTTTAAAAAGTGGTTGAGAGAAAATAAGAGAGGAAATCTTGATGGTTTTATAGATTAAGTGAGAGATCTTATTTTAACCAAAAAGATAGAGATAAAGTAGAAGGAGATAAAAAGGAGAAGAGAAAAAAGGTGTTGCATATTGTCATTCTAGGTTTGAAAACGAAAAAAAAGAGAGAGAGATAGGGAAAGAGAGACGTTTTCTAGGAGAGAAGAGGAAGAGTTGCAGAAAACCTTAGTGCAAGGGAAGATTTGTGATGTTTTAAAGTATAGATAAAGCCATAGTATTGGCCAAAATATGGAAAAACTTACATTTATTTGTTTGGTTGTTGTATGCTATGCATTTTTTATTATCTTGATAGGTAATTCTGGTTTTAATGTATATGTGCATGATTCTGGATTATGATTAAAGGTTATTATTAGATAAGGGTTTGTGTATGCATGATGATATGGTTTATCTCATGTTTTTATTTGGTGTTCCCTATGAAAGTATCTATGGTTTGGTTGGGTTTTCCCTATCATAATATGTATTGATGCTAAGGGAAGACAAATGTATGTTATTTAGGGGTTTTACTATACAATTATATGTTGTAAAGAGTGGTAGGATGACCATATGCAGTTGAAGGGTTTATTTGGGTTGTAATATGCATAATGATGGGTTTTGGATGATTCAATTGATGCAATGTATGTATTAGGGTCTGTTCATGAAGGTGTGTGAGGCTTGAAAGTATGCATGATGTTTTGAGTGTGTTTTCTCATGATTTAGGGTTGTTGTATGTGTGTTTTGAACACTTGAATTTTGTCCAGGATGTGTTTCGATTCGACAATAATTGATTATCATTAGTTATAATCAATTATTTGTGCAATGATTTTGAGTGTGGTTTCGAGAATAATAGATTATCTTGGATGATAATCGATTATCCTTTCACATGTGATGAATATGAAAATTTGTTCTGTAGAACCACTAAAATAATCGATTATCTTAAGTGATCATTGATTATCACAGTAAAATTTGCGTATTGGTATTGGTAATGGTATTAGTGATGCTATGTTGATAGTGGTGTTATTACAATTGTTATAGTAAGTAGTTAGCATAGGTGTTAATGACTGGATAGGCCAAGGGTCTATGTGTGAGGTTTTAATAATGACATCAAGGGTCAAGGAATCAAGGATCGAGGATCGAGAATTGAGTAATTCTTTCTGATTAAGTTGTCATGCTAGAGGATTAGGACCCTTATTGTTATTACTATTGGGTATGTGGTGGTTTATGGTTGATATGTATTAAGTGTGTTTATATCTTATTATTATTATGATTGTTTTATCGGTAGCTTATCCCACACGTGTTTATGTTTGTGTGTTGTGAATGAAATTATCGACGATAATCGTATAATGTGTTATACGTGAATAGATGATGTTGGAGATGGTGTTGAGGCATGATAGATTCAAGAGATGATGTGACACCCGGGGAGTGATCGCCGATGCAAGAGGCACGAAGTGCGAGGGGCACAAACAAAGAGCGGCTCGCGGCAGGCTTCCAGTAGAAGGGGCACATGGAAGAATCGAACATACACACCAGAATGAGAGGGATCTAGAGACTGTATAGGTATGGAACTATACAGTTGTAGGATAACTTAAAGGAATTGATTTGGCTACTCATATCAACAAATGCATTTGCTTTTCGGTAGCCTGACCAATAAGAACTCCATGGTTAAACGTGCTTAGTCTGGAGTAATTTAGGGATGTGTGACCTTCTGGAAAGTTTTTCCGGAAAGTGTGTGAGTGAGGACAAAGCACATTGGAAAGCCTCGTGTTGATGTGTGGGGGCAGTCAATATTCCCTGTAAGTTGCCGGGGCGTTACAAGTGGTATCAGAGCCTAGCCTCTCCCAGTACGGAGGGATGAGTGACCTTGGAAAGTGTGCGAGTTAGGACAAAGCACATTGGAAAGCCTCGTGTTGATGTGTGGGAGTAGTCAATATTCCCTGTAAGTTGTCGGGGCATTACAGATGACATGGAACAGACTTGGGATTTTTAATAAAAGGCATTTTTGTTAAATTTAAGACAATGTAGTTGGAGTTATTTTAATTAATTCATTATTTCTATTATTTGAATAATTTAATTGGATAAGTCTTTTGGAACTCATATACTTCGAATAAATTATGCATGTTTAAATGTTATGGTTTTGAAAAATATGTTTCTGTGCTATGATAGAAAGTTCAAATTTACGGTTTTTGAATAACCCGTGACATCCTGAAAATTGGGGTGTTACACAACTCAACACAAATTACATAAATCCTATCCACATCCATACATAAACCCTTACCCAACAATAACCACATATAATCATAACCATGATCATGTACACATGCATCAAACATGGATTATCAAACAAGATAATCAAGAACATATAACATATAAAAATAATCAAACAAAGGTAAGGTTCCCTATACCTTGGCCCATACTAGGCCTTTATCTATACTCCAAAAATACGACAAATCTTCCTTGCACTATGGTTTGTTGTAGCTCTCCCTCTTTTCTCTTAGAAAATGTCTCTCCTACCCCTTATCTTTCTTTTTTTAGAATTAGGGTAACAATGTGCAGACCCTTTTTACTCCTCTCCTTTTTATCTCTTCTCCCTTTATCTCTATATTTTTGGTTTTAATAAAATCTCTCACTCTATCTCTAAAATCCCACCAATTTCCTCTCCTATTTTATATCAACTACTTTTTAAAATATGAACAACTACTAAATCCTTCTAAGATTCACCTAATCTCCTATTTAAGTTTCAGATTTTATTTTCATTCCTTTTCTTTCTACACCCGTTAACTTAATTTCTACACCATTTAATGAAGGTAAAAATACCCTTTTGCCCCTAGGCCAAAAATATAATTAAAATCTAAGTTTCTCCTAAACTCTTTTCCTTCGGCATTGAACCCACATCCATTCCATCCTAAACAACATTCCTACCAAAAAACCAACACATTATATTGGTAATATCACACGCACAAATCACCAATTTAATAACATATCAATCATGTGTTGCACTTTATCAACAATTACATTATATAATTAAGATAGCAATTATAAATTCTAAGAAACATCTAAACATTAAACACCAATTACCATATAATAATACTCAAGTCTCAAAACCACTTCACTCTCTAATTACTACATTTTTCCTAGATTTTACACATCCCATCATTTAAGTCAATCACACATTTAATATAAGAATAAACCCTAAAATTAATACTAGGTCGAGGACAATCACTTTGGCTAGACGGGAGTATGCAATGACAACTCCTATTGTTAAGGCTTGGGTCTCGTAGAGATAAATAGAGAAAAAACCCTAGGGTTTGAGTACAAATTAAACCATTAAGGTTTAAGTTTTAGGATCTAGGGTTTCATACCTTTTCAATTTGGGTCTCTATTTTAACTTTCAGAAGCTTGAATAGAGGTGAGAAGAATACGAGACGAGAGCTCTGTGACGCAACGATAAGGGTTTTGTGGTCGCGAGATGAGAACTCCAAAAGTAAACAAACCTGGACCAAGCTCGAGTGGAGGTGGTTCTCTATGTGGAGGAGGAGGCAACAGGAAAACCAAGAGAAGGCCGCACCGTGGAGGCTAAGGTTCTGGAATGGTGATTCTTTGTGTGAGTGAGTTAAGCAAGATAGAGGGACTGCGAAAATGGTTTGCAAATAGTGTAAACATATTTTGTCTTTTAATTTTTAATATTTCTTTTTAAATTCGTATGTAAAAGATTTTGTTTCACTTACCTAGGATCCTATATCATTACATATGGATAATATCTCGTAAAAACCCTGCTTTAAGACGCAAAAATTCCATATGAAAAATTGGTTATTTTTTTTTTAACATTATCTATGAAAAAATTCATATATAATTAATTTTTTCATATATGTAAGGACTAATTTACCTACAAATCTAAATTCATATATAATTATCTATAGAAAAAGTGTATATGTTCTTCAAATTAAGTTTGTCCTTGTTG
This sequence comes from Vigna reflexopilosa, assembly GCA_027742785.1. NCBI lineage: Eukaryota > Viridiplantae > Streptophyta > Magnoliopsida > Fabales > Fabaceae > Vigna > Vigna reflexopilosa. The sequence continues at coordinate 31,970,792 of CM050925.1, read as the reverse complement.
ATAAAAGAAATTGCAATAAATGTTTTTTCACGTAGTATTTTGGTACACAACATGGCTTATAAAAGCTTAGGTGTAAATGTCTTTTATCTATTTTTTAGTAAAAGCTTAGGAGCATAAACTGCAAATGGTATATGTAAAGGTGACATAGGCTTTTTAAAAAAGTCTTAATGAATGATAGCTTCAACTCATGCTTCTAAGCTATTTTTTATATTGATGTTTTTGTGACATCTTGATGATGATGAGAAAAAAAATAACATTTTTTTTTACAAAAACGTATTATATTAGAGATGATGCAATGTCAAATACTAAATTAATAAAATTAAAATTTTTATATCAAAAGTATAATTTTTGTAATACACTAAAGCTAAAATAATGTTAAACTTATTATTTATCCTTTAATTTATAGATATATAAGTTGTATATGCTTTTGTCGAAAGAGAGGGTTAATATCTATAAGTTATAGATATGCGTATGAAGAATAAATATCAAATGTAAATGGGTTGAAGATTTCGTACAAGTACCTTTGCTAACCGTTTTCCAACATTAATAAATTCGCATTAAACTTCTTCTACAGCTGGTGTGCCAGGACATTTTCAAAGCTATTCCCTCTTAAAACATGGGACCAGAGGTATATGACTTTACTTAGGTTTAAAAATAATTAAGAATGTACGGAACATAATTAGTAAGAAATAGCCAATGAATTATCTTCAAATGGCAAAATACATTTATTTGCTTATTTGTTTCTTTACATGAAAAACAAACAAAAAGAAACAAAAGAAAACCATGATGGTGGTACTCTCCAAGAAGTGATTAAACTATCATCAATGTTATCCTCGATAATGATATTTTCACAACATTTTTTTAAAAATATTTTAATATCATTTACGTATCATTTAGTGATTGATCTAAAATTACTGTATAATCAATAATAATAATCGTAAACATCAACATATACCAATCACAAAATGTTCTAGAAAAAAATGTTATCAAAATATCGTTATCCTATCCTATTAGAACAATCAATAGAAGGTTTTGCATTTAAAAAATAAATCAAATAGAAAGGATAAACCATTTTCCTGAACATAAAAAAATAAAGTAGTTTCAATATTTTAGGTTCAAAATTCACATTTCCACAATACAACAATACCTTATTTTTAACTAAACTCTCCTATAGTATACAATAAAAGATCTTTATAAATGATATTTATGGATATTACTAAAACACTCCACTACCAATATTTGCCTGTTGAAATGCCAAGATTCTTGGCATGTATGTAACCTTAATGATGTTAAAACTTTGCTGGAAAATAATTTATGATGATCATGTGTAAGACTTGAGCATGGCTCCACAGAAAGTGCACATGATAGCCTTCCAAGATTTGCAATAGAAAGGAACATAGCAAAATCTGGTTTGAGTAATCATGTCTGCCACACTGGCCCCTCCGCCGCACCGCGAGCACGACCCGGCCACCGGCTTGCTCCGCTTCACTTTCTTTGTCTGATCCACCAGAAAACAAAAGCAAACCATGCCTGCTTCTTGTCCAACGTTCTTGTCGTGTTGCAACTGAATCTTTCGTTTCTGATTTTCTGAACCCTCTCTTACGTTGTTTGGTTGCTCTAAGGAATTAATGGTGTCTTTGGTTTTTTATTTGGTGGAATTGGGTGCTGTGATGGTTTTATAGAGGGAACAGCGAACTGATAAAGTGCGGTTTGTTAAAAGGTCAACTGGTATGGGCCGTCTGATGTGTGAAGCGTGTCATGTGGAATTTAATGGGTTGGACAGGTGTTGGGATCGGAATGGGTGTGCCAATGATTGTGATCATCTACTTCGCATGGGAGACCTACTCGTTTCTTGATCAATACCACGTGGTCGGTTAAGATGAGATCATGGGCACAGAAAGAAGAGTGGAGAGTTTCAGCAAAGCAGAGACTTAACGCTGAAAATATTCCACTGAACTGTAGTAGGGGTTGGCTGACAAGGGGAGGCTCCGTGTTTCGTTATCCTTATTTCTAGTTTTAAAATAAAAATTATATGTATAAATTTTTGTCATTTTTTTATTTGGATAAAGATATTTTCACAACATACCATTTACGGATTATTATGTAATTTATCGGTGTTATTATTTATGATTATTATTATTAATTGTGAAATAATTTTAGATCAATCATAAAATGACACGTAAATAATATTAAAATATTGTCAAAGTATTATTATTTTTTTTATTTTTATCGAGAGTATATTCATGTTTAAATTTGTATTTGTCTTATTATTATTTTCAATATTAATTACATATTGTTTGTAAAATAAAAATAAAATTATAAAAAGAAAGTTAATATTATGAATGACTCAATAAAAAATATACATATTTTTTAATGTAAATATTAAAAAAATTATAATTATAAAAATATAAAATAGGTTTATCATATAATAAGTGAATAATAAAAATATCAAACATATTGATTTCATGAAATTAGGAATTGTATTATGTAATATATTATTTAAACAAAATCATACAAAATAAAAGAGGTTACGATAAAAGGAAAAAACTAATTTAAATATTTGAGTGGATATCAAATAAGTCAAACCGTCAAGATAGAATGAAATTTTTTTAAGTGAAAAGAATACTTTTCAAATGGAACCTGAAGACAAAATGAATATGAGAACATAAGTTTTTTATAAGGACTTATGTGTTGAAATGCTTGAAATTGAAAATCATATATAGTTTTGTGAAAAAATAAATCATAAATAAAAGTATAAAAAAAAGCAAATAATCTAATGTTTATTTTAGAAATGATTAGATTTAACAAAACTATATAAAAAAAATATGTAATCAAAATTATGATTGAGAAAAAGAACATATACCATTATATTTTGTGAATTTTGAATAAATCGAATAATTAAAAGAAGATTAAAAAAATTGTATAACAAAAGAAAGGAGAAAAAAGATTATAAACTAAGCACCAAAGAGAACATGAAATGTAAATTTTCTAGATTACTTAACAAATTATGAATATTTTTTAATTTAAAACAACATTAAGTCACATAACAAGAACAAATATTAAAATATGAAAGCAATTATTTACATACTCATATATCCTCTTACCTAAATATTGAACATCACCTTTATCAAACCTCCATCAACATGAAACATTCTTATTAAAATTGAGACCAATATGAATAATATCTATATAAACTAGTTTATTATCATATAGTACTAGAGTAGTTTATTAGGAAGGAAGGGAAGCAAGATAGATCTAAATTTAAAAAAAAAATGTGAAAGTTTTTGAAAAAAATATATATTTTAATACAAATATACCATGCATAAAATAACTATAAGTTTTAAGTTCCTACCATTAAATAATTTAAATATTTAAAGAAAGAAATTTGTTTATAATATTTTACTTATATTATCTTTTGTATTGCATGATCTGGTCAAAATTAGACAAGACGATTCAAACAACTAGGCATCCCAGAAGAAAATTCTCAATTAAAAATAAAAGTATTTTGACTTATATGATAGATATGTTATGTAAATTTAACACCATGCTAACTTGTTATAATGTAACAATCATTACTTTTAATTGATTAAGAACCAAAAGACATAGATAAAAATAAATCACAAAAAGAATCAAAAGTGCAAAAAAATTTATCTAGCTAAACTCATAATCTAGTTAAGAAATTACAACAAAATCAACCGTAGAGGCTTAACACTCCATGGAATGTAGAAATAACATGAAAATTAAACAAGATAGCTAGGGTAGAGAGCATGAGAGAAGAGAGAGAAAGGACGAAATTTGAACCCTCAAAAAGGTTCCTAACCTCAACTAATGTCTTTCTTTAAGTCTCTTTATATAAAAATTAGATTGGGCTTTGTTTCAGACTTTTCTGTTTATCTAATGTTCTTTATGATAATCTAATCTCTTCCAATTATATTAAAAAAACAATATCTTCAAGATATATTTGATTGTTATAGAGATCTACAAATATTTGAGAAGATATTTGCTAGATTAAAAAAGATTTGGCAAATATTATCTTTTGATATTTATTGATATATTTAAATAAGGTAATTATTTAACAATATAAAATAAAATATCTTAAGATACATTTTCACCAAATTATATTTAATCATAAACATGTATCAATTATCAAAGCTCTTTTTAGTAGAAAAAATAGAGAAAACCGCAAGATCCAATTTTTGTTGCCTGTTTCCTCTTTTTGGCTTAGCCAAATTTCTTCACATTTTCATGGTATGCTTGGATTGACTTCTTGTGGTTTTGATTATTTTCTATTCTTGGATTTATCTATAAGGTCTCATGAAACTTTAACCAATTTATTTCTACATCTACAACTCCACTAACACACCTCAAAATATCCAAAGAACATTTACGCAACTAAAATACTATTTTCAACATGTTTTTGTATCTCATGCTAAATAAACTCAGTTATAACCAATCCTAATTAAAATATTCTATCAAACTACAAAAACCAATTAAAAATCCATTATTAAAGGTCAAATGAGGGCAAAAATAATCACTCATCACTTTTGTAGGTAACCTCCAAGTTTCACCAAACGGACAACTAGGACGAATGGTAAAGTGAGGACAAGCATTCAACATTGTCGTTGATGTGATCAAATTAATACTACTAAACTATAGCAACTTTAATATTTACTAAGATAGTAGCCAACAAAATAGAAAATGTGAATTTAATGCTAAGTCGTCTCTCAACGAACACAAAATCTATTCTTAACAAATTAGTTCTTATAAAAACCATACAAATAGGTTAGTAAAATAATAAAGAAGATAAAGTTAATGAAAATATTAAAGAACGAAGTAACAAAAGATAGAAAGAAAGAAATTTATAAATAGATTTAAAAAGATAAATAAAAACAATGATAAAGAAAAAATGTTCATTTCACTGGTTTTTCAAAATAGGATTAATCATTAGTTATCTAAAGATGATTGTTTAGTTAATTATTGTCTTATATTTTTAAATTAATCATGTAAATTCTCAATTAATTTCTTGACGTTCTCACTATTAACGAAAGTATATTCTCAATAAAAAGCAAGAACTTTGTAGATTAATCATAGTAAATTTAACCAAAGTATATTCTAAATTAAATATTGCTATGCCTAATCATGTCTATTCTTTACCTCTTATATCAAGTAAAAAGCTAATTAACCAAATTAAATTCTTGATTAATTCTTGTAAAAGTTTTTACCACTAATCCATGTACATTATCAATTATTGGTAAAAATTCAATTAGTCACATGAAAGTTTCTAACTTTAATCAAAGTAAATTCTCAATTAAAAATAAAAACCTTTGGACTCATATGATTGATATGTTATGTAGATTTAACACCATGCTAACTTGTTATAATGTGAAAATAATTACTTTTACTTGATTAAGAAGAAAAAGACATAAATAAAAATAAATCACAACAAGAATAAAAAATAACAAAAACATTTATTCCTCTAACATCAAAATCCAATTAAGACATTACAACAGAATTAACTCTAGAGACTTAACACTCTTGAAATGTAGAAATAACATGAAAATAGAAGAAGATAGGGTGGAGAACATGAGAGAAGATAGGGAGAACAAAATTTGAATCCCCCAAAAAGGTTTTTAAGCTCCACTAATGTGCTTCCCTAAGTCTTTTTTATATAGAAATTGGATTGGGCTTTGTTTTATGCTTTTCTGTTGTTGTAATCTTCTTTACATAATGTAATATCTTCCAATTATCTTCTAAATAATCCATTATCTTCAAGATATATTTGCTTGATGTGGAGATCTAAGAATATTTAAAAATTTATTTGTTAGATTAAAAAAGATTTGGCAAATATTATCTTTTGATATTTACTGATATAGTTAAATAAGGTAATATTTAACAATATCAAATAAAATATCTGAAGATATATTTTCCCTAAATTATATTTAATCATAAAAATTTATCAATTATCAAAGCCCTTTTAGTAGAAAAAATAGAAAAAACTACAAGATTTAATTTTTTTGTTTCCCGTTCCCTCTTCTTGACTTAGCCAAATTTCTTTACTTTTTCATGCTATGCTTGGATAGACTTCTTGTGGTCTTGATTACTTTCTATTCTTGGATTTATCTTTAAGGTGTCATGACACTTTACCCAATTTATTTCCACACCTCTGTAAGCTCAACTTAGCTGCAGCTGCACTAACACACTTCAAAATATCCAAAGAACATTTATAAAACAGCTAGTAAGTTTTCCTCTACAAATTCACATCCAAACCTCTGATTCCAGCGGCTGTTCTAGGCCATTGATGCTACAAAATTGGTCTAGTGCCACATGTGATAAAAAATTGGCTAAAGGACCAAAAACACCTTTTCTTCTTTAGTCATTTTTGGTTTTTGTAACATATTCTAGAGAAATTATTTAGGGATTTATTTTTTTGTGTTGTGCCTTTATTCTTAACCATTTAATTAATTGTTTGTCTCCTTGTTAATCATTGTTTTGTCACCTAAAAATTTTGTTTGAAAGAGCCTTTTTAATTTTGACCTTTTCTTGCTTTATTCCTTGGCAATCTTGTGGTGTTTGATGGTGTTAACCTCTTTTGGTGTAGGTTTTGGACCTTGTAGTGAGCCAACATCTTGGAGGTAGTATCTTAGGTGAAGAAGGCCTTGTGATAAGCTTGAGGTCTTGGTTGAGGACAAGAATACAAGAGAGAGTAAACACTTGGTGAGGAAGAGTGATTTTATTATATTTCTTTGCCTTGTAAAATTTTCTTTAGCTTTCTTTTTGACTTTTAATATTTGGCCTTGTTAGGGGGTGTCCTAACAAGAATTTTGGACTTTGATTAATTGTTTTTTGTAGGTCGTAAATGGGAGGGAACCAAATTTCCTTCTAACTTCACCATTAGGCCGCATAGATTAGCTTTAATTCCTTTCTTTAATTGTGATAGTCTAGTGTGTGTCAAATTGTATTTCAAGTTTAAATCCCTTTGAGAAGTTTGGTACAAGAGAACTTGGGGTAAGCTTTGGCTAGAAAATGCTTGGTTTCTAAGCAATCCATTGTGATTGACCTATCTTTCCTAGAAGTGAGCTTAAGCTTCTCTTGTCTCCTTAAGTCTCTTAAGAAATTTTATTTGAACTATTAAGTTTGTTTGAATAAGCCATTTTCAAAAATCTTAAAAATGTCTAGGATTATTTGTGAATTGTTTTTTTCAAAATTCTTTTAAAACAAATGAGTTTTTATAGTAACTTGCATTTAAGTCATGGTGAGGATGAGCTACATTATAAAGTTAACAGTGACCTTCCATTCTTTGGTGAGAATACTAGTGTTTTAACATACCTATCATGGGAGAAAAGAATAGAAGAGCTTCATCCATTCCTAGTTAGACATGGTAAATATCATATACTTAGTTTATGCATCTCTAGGCTTGTAGGACATGCAAGTGAATGGTGTAATAAAAGATAATCTAAGTTTGAGAAAGGTAAAAAATCTCCAATTAAAGATTGGTGTGACTTAAGAGCATCCATGAGAAGAAAATTTATTCCTTCTTCCTTTGTGATAAAACCATAGAAAATATGTGAGATGAGAGATCTCATTAACAAAGGAAACACGTTTCTAAAAAGTGTAGATGGGTTCTTTGAAAGAGAAGATGTGTATGAAGAAAAAGTGAAAAAGCTCCTGAGTGAAAAGAGAAAAAGAGAGATTAAAAGAAGGAGGGATGAACAATTAAGGAGCGAATACTCAGTTGTAATCTTGTTGAAGTTTATAGTCAAACCCTCTAAGAGGTCTTAGAGGAGAACTGGACATATTTTTGTTAAATGAATCAGTATAAAATAATTGTGTGCTTATTACTTCAGCCTCTGAAAACATTTTACTTATAAAATTTGCAGTTTTTTATTAACGTAATCATTTATAAAAACTATTGTTACTCAACATTAATTTTCTTAAGAGCTGTTTTTCTTAAAATGTTGTAGCAGCCTTGCTAAAGCGCTTGAAAAACCTTTTATCCCTGAATGTGTGGTTTAAACAGTACTTTACAAATCAAGCGCTGACAACTTGTTTAATCCTTAACAAGTTGTTAAACTAACTTTTGGCAAAAAGTTTTCCTCAACACTATTCACCCCCCCCCCTTTCTAGTGTTTTCTAATTATTTCACTCCTGCTACTCCTCGCCATATAACCCCCTTCGCTACTTGAGATGGAATGATTATTGGAGCATCAGGATAAGTTCCAAGATTGAGTCCTTACATCAATACATCACACTACTAAACTTCACCTTAGGAGATACCCCTTAACCATTGAAATACCAACATGAAGTCTCACCACAAGGTCCATGAAATCACGTCATTCATTGATATCATATCATCATATTTATAAACCATAAACAAGTTCACAAACCATAAATATCCATTTTCTTATGACATAATCGATTATCAAGCCTCATAATCGGTTATTGTAGAGAGTTTTAAGGAAATACAACAATACATATTGAAAGAATAGATTATAAGTTCTAATAATCAATTATTCCAGAGAGTTTTTCGGAAAAGATATAATTTTGACTGAAAATAATCGATTATCAGGTCTAATAATCGATTATTCCTATCAGTTATTGACAACATGATTTTCGAATTTGGTTGAACCTAAAACCCATCCAAATGATCAAATTAGTATTCTTGACACTAGAATTGATTCAAAACCATGTTTATAACCACAATTGAATACCATTTTGCTTTTTTTGGTCAGGAATTAGGTGCATCATATCAACCCAACACTTTAAAAACTTCCATACCAGAATTTAACCCATTTCTCATCAAATGTTGGTGAATTAAGATGCTAAACAAGTCTTAAAACACATAAGGACAAACTACAAACACCAAGCTTACTCCTACATTAAACCCTTTAGAATTTCACTATCAAGATCCTCTTTTAAACCAATTTCACAGCCTTTTACCTATGTATGTTAGCATTATTTTAATTATAGAATAAATATTATAACATTTTAAGTTTCTATTTTTAAGGAACATAAAGTGGTCCATTAAGGCATTATTTTTATCCTTTTTAACTGCATAGAGGTCATGGAGCTGTTATTATATTGTTTGAAGGTAAAGCCCAACCCATTATTTTTGAACCTGTGATGGCCAGACTTTATATAAAGGGAATGAGTTACTCTCAGTTTTGATCACTAAGCCCACTCCTCTATTCAGAAAAACACACCATCGAGTTTGAGTGAGTTAAGGTTTAGAAAACAAAGTTGTCTCTGTGTTGGGATTACAAAATTGCAATGGCAGGAGGTACGCACATTATTGCACATTATTCATTCATATTTTTGCTTCTGCTGTTCTTGATCTGAATGTGTTACTATGATAATAATATAACATGATCAATTTTATACTCTGCTATTTTATCATTCGGAGGTACACACATTATTGCACATTATTCTTTCATTCTTGCTTCCGCTGTTCTTGATCTGAATGTGTTACTATGATGTTAATATAACATGTTTAGATCAATTTTACTCTGCTCTATTTTTATTAATGTATATATATGACGGCAGATTAAACACGCCCCTAACCATATTTCTGTAAACTAAATGACTACACAAGTTTTAAATGGCTCAAGAACAAACCACAAACATCTCATTTCTCCCCAAAATGCTCCTCTAGAATTTTACTTGTCAAAAGCACCATTTTTAGACTAAAACCAACTATAACTCTATCATTCTATAATATTACAATTCAATAGCAAATAACAATTCATTATTACATCAGTCCCACCAATTCAAGCAACCTAAAACCAATGCATTAAACAAGTAATCATTGCAGATCTTTTCAATACCAGACAACACACGTTTAACAGAATTTGCATCAGCAACTTCACATACCAAATTTATTAATTTCAAATCAAACCAAGCATGCAACATAATATATTAAATCATTAGTAACAAAAAAAGGAGTAGTTAGCTTCCCTTACCTTACAGGAAACCCAACTACTCTACAAGAGCTAAGACGACTCCACCAACTCAAGGAACTTTATCTGCACCTATAACTCACATAAACATGATTAGGGTATACCGTTAGAAATACTGGTAAGCATAGAGTCTTTTAGAATACTCAAATGACACATGCAAAAACACTACGACTCACATACCAAGGAAACAAGACAAAAAAAAAGAGAGTAGAAACTAACTTACTCTTTTGGAGAAACTGATCGAGTAGACTTGAAAATCTCACCGTTGTGATCACTCATATGGTCTCTGTTCTTCAAACAAATGAACGCAGAAGAAGAACTCTTAGACAGAAGTCAAAGAATTCTAGAAAAGTAGTTTCTAAAAGGATAATGTGTTTTAAATAATGAAACTCATTTATAACGAAACTATTTATATTAAAATAATTTAATATTAAAATAATTTAATCTTATTATTTTTAAACTACTACCATTTCTAAAATACCATTTTATAAATCTTTACATATGAATACATAATAAATAAACTTTTACTTTACCACTTCTAAAATATGATTTTCTAAATCTTTACATATAAATATATATTGAATAAACTTTTACTTTATTATAAGATACAAAGTAGACTATTATGATAAATTTAAATTGAATATAGTTTTACTAAAAGATAAAAAAAAAATATAAAGAGATGTATATTAATAAAGAACAACATTATATGCAATTTTATTTATAAAATGATTTTATTGATAATGAAAATAATGATAAACATAAAAAATAAAAGTTTGTATGTAATGATAGACATTTTATTTGAGGTTCAATAAATCATAGACATAAAAATATTATTTTACTATATATATATATATATATATATATATATATATGTATGTAAATTAAAATTGTACAAAAGTCTGTGACAAATTTCACGTAAATTTATTCAAATATGATAAAATCAAACGAAGTTTCATACGTAAACGTCTCGCCTGTATGAGCTAAAAAAAAAGTCAACATAAATGTTCGACTTGTGATATGCTTAAGATGCCATTCCTATTTTTGGATATATAACTAAATAATATACCATAAATAACTTTTAATATATTTTTTGAAATTTATGGAAATCATATTAATTATTTATCTAATAAAATAGAAGATATTTAGTAAAATTATATGATTGTGTATTTATACAATAATACTTAAATATAATGAAATCTTAATTAATTTTTGGCCTGGTTAACATAATTATTAAGAGTAAAATTTGATTATCCTCTTCCTATCTAAAAGCATATTCTCAAATACACCTAGACACTTAAGTTGCCATGTTGATGGTTGCAAATGTTTGTCTTTATTCATATATTCTTATGTGCATGAATATATATATATCTATATATTAAAGTTGACTTGATAAGAGGAGAGCATCATTAATGCATGCATGAGATAACATAAGGAAATTGATACATTTTGTTTCTTCACTCCTTCCCTTGCCCTCATGGTCAAATGATCTAATTAATGGCGTAGAAAAGTATTGCAATAGAGCAAATAAGTGGTTAAAATACAATAATTTTCAATTTTCTGGTACTACTTTTCCTTATGTGTGTACACTTGAAAAATAAGACCATTTTATACATGTGGCATGTTGAAATAAAAATTATTCTGGTACACCCTATACAATTTAGGTGTTATTGTAAAAAATGATTTAAATACTTTTTTTTTATTTTGTTCTTTTGAGATATTTTTCAAAGACAAAAAGTTGAAAAATTTTATGTTTTAAAATACATTAACCTTTAAAAGTTAAGCTATTCAATCGTGTGTCGTTCAAGAATAATATATTTTTTGAATACTATGTTTTAACTACATTCTTTTTGTATTAGAGAACTTTATTTGTTGATGTCATGCAGTAGATATGGGTAGCAAGCAACCTCTTACTATCTTGGTTAAATAAAAGATTTATTTCATAATTGTGAATGTATTTGTCAAGTACATGTACATGTGTTTCTCAAGAATTTTTTCTCAATCATTTTCCTACTATTTGTTACAACTAAATAGCTTTGATTTGAGTTCTTTTATACAGAGTTAACAAATATTAGTTTATCAATCTTAACTAGGGTGTTTTCAAACTTCAGTGTCGATCCAAAGGATTACTTTGATGTAAAGGTTATTAATTTCGTGAACCAATCTCACCCACATGTTCAATGAATTTGATCGTTTCTGTATCTGAATTTTGACAAGAATCCCATACATAACAAACCAATGTTTTTGTTTATTTTGAACTTTTTGATGAATATGGAGATGAAAACGAATAACAATATATGAAGTGAATAATAATAAATAACCAAACTCGGAATGGTAGATGTGATGGTCCAGGAAGCTATATTGAAATACAAGAACACTAAAGTATAGATTGTAGAAAATAAATTACTCAAGAAAGTAAAGGGACTTATAACATAAATCAATGAAAGCAGTAACTAAATTGCGACAACATTGGATTAACCATTTTTGTTTTCAAAACATTTCAAATGTTAAGACAAAATCGTCTATATGTTTAATCGCTCTCATGTTTTGAAGTTTAACCAAATGACATTAAACGAAATAATAATCTGAAAATACCATAGGAAGAAACATAAGACTTAGGTCCAAAATCCCCAATATAGAAAAACAACTAAGTCAAAACACCTAGACACAATGCTAAATGACTGTTAAGTCAAAAACGTCTAAGAGTTGAAGCTAAACGTATACAGCTTATTATACCCAAGGGGTATTCAATTAAACTCTCGGGAAAATAAAACAATGTCAAGACAATGTCATTGAAAAAAACCACTCCAAAATACTAAAACTTAAAACACGAAAGAAAACATAAACAATGTTAAACGTTACTACTTTAAAAAGGCAAAATCACAAAAAACGTTTGCATAAGTCTAAATGGTACCATGAGTTAAATTATTACTTTGTCCAACGATGAAGTCTTTACTCAACGGTGTCTAAAAGAAAGTATAACTTACATCATGCAAAGTAAGGAAAAAACATGCCTACTCTAGCAAGTTGACTTTAACCAACAACTGATGTACATGAAGAAAGAGAAGACACAAGAATCAAGGCCAAGAGCTTAGTCTAACAGATACTTATCTAAGAGCCTTTAAATAGAAGATTAATCAGATGAAGAATCAAGAGGATAGTGTAACACCCCTAGTGGGATGCCACGTATATAAAAGATTTCTCGACACAATTTGTAAATCATTCTCTGATTTATTCATAAAATTTATTTACTTATAACAAAAAAGAAAAAACACAAATATAAACGACGTCCATACAAAACGTGAAACCTAAAAAAGTAATTTTTACAAATTACACCAAGTTTGAAAATTTCAAAGAAATATAAGTATAACAAATCCAAAATTAAAATTTCTCTTCTCTCGACAGCTACTCCATACAAGCCTCATCTGTCATATCATCTACTCCCGTACAAGTACTATCATCATAAGTGGAAACCACATCCACAAACATGAAAGGGTGAGCAACCAGAAATATCCTTCTATATAACACAATATAATCACATTAAACAGAGCCTATAAGAAGCCATAACATCATATCTTAACGCAATAGATAATATCATAGTCAAACCATTCATAAACCAATCTCGTTTCCTTGCATTCTGTCGTCACAACATGTTCTCATTAATAGGGAGATTCGAGTCGTCTTCCATCGCAACTTCAGACCTATCTTCCCGACTCCTCAAGGACTAATGAGTAAAAACACTTATACTACGTGCAATGGTGCACTATACTTAGCACGAGCCGAAGTCTTTGGGTGAGACATCCAACCCCTTCGTTTCCTCGCGTAGTAGGAAGGGTGACACTTGAATCTCTGTTTTCATGTGAGACTCAAACACCTTAATGTATTGCAATACGAAAAGCTCTTACCACCGACAACGTTACAAGGAAATAACATGGTTTTATGTTCTCATCACAATTCAATACATATTCTCAATAACATGCATTACATAACTTAACATAAGGTTTATAACACCATTCACAATTCATTACATACATAGCTGCACCCATAAGCATTAGTCCACCAAACACATGTTACCAATGAGGAGCATTGGTAAATTTGAAGACAATTGATTTTGATAATGTTACAAGACGATAGACTTAAAGGGTTGATATATTTACTTTAAAAGCATCTTAGTAGTTTACAAATGTATTAGGAATGTATTTGAGTATGTAAAACTTAGAAATTTCGTATCTCTAGAATTGTTACATATTTAATCGATTATTAGAAGTTATAATCGATTATCTTGACCTTTTCTGAAAAACCTTGTTGCTCTGGAATAATCGATTATTACTCCAAATAATCGATTATCACTGGTTCTAATGAGAACTGCCCAAGTCTCTGGAATAATCGATTATCCCTCAGAATAATCGATTATCACTATTTTGAAAGACCTGTAATGAAATTGAATAATCGATTATTACTGGCAGTTGTAAAAAGTCTTTCCATTTTCAGACCAGTTAGCTATAAATAGTTGTCTTAAACTCTTAGAGAGGAACACTGAGCTTTTTAAGAATATAGTTTGTCTGAGGAAGTTCTAAAACGCTAGTTCAGGTGCTTTGACTGGTCTTGGGAATAAGAGAATCTCGCGTTTCGTGTGTCGATAGTCGGAGCGGTTCTCTTCGAGTTGGCAAGGTGGTCATCTTCCGGTTCGTCTGTCGAAGGAAGATTTTAATCTGCGCTGTTACGGTTCGTTTATCGAAGGAGAGTGCAGATTACCCGGTTCCGGTTCGTGGGTCGAAGGAAGCACCCTTCCGGTTCGTTCGTCGAAGGAAGGTTTTATCATTTTTTGATTCACTCTTATTGTAATTTGTGAAACTAATTTTTAGGGAAAATGTTAATTACTTTTTATAGTGATTAACAACTGGACGTAGATTCTTTTGAATCAAACCAGTATAAAATTCCAGTGTGTCTTTTTTCTACTCCTACATTCTTTACTATTTTATGCACTGCAACTGTTCGATAAATTTTCTCTTAGAAAATTTACTTTTAAAATGGACCATATTAATTTAAGTTGTGACCGAACACGCTTTCCCCTTAATAAACTTTTATTTCACTGCACGACTCTAACCACGATACTGATTGTATCAGTCAATAAATTGGTATCAGAGCTTGCCTTGATATTCTTTCAAACTTTTGCAAAAATGGTCGGTCATCAAACTCAAGTTTATGCCGAAGGTGCATCTATCAACAGGCCACCACTCTTTACTGGTGATAACTATGCATTATGGAAAGTCATAATGGAAATTTTTATTGGGTCTGTTGACAGAGGCATCTGGGAAGCAGTACAAAATGGTCCTTATATTCCTAAAAATACAGTTGATGGTGTAGAAGTAGAAAAATCATATTTTGATTGGAGTGTTGAAGAAAATAAAAGAGCCCAATTTGATATTAAGGCTCGGAATATAATTTTATCTGCACTAACCATTGATGATTTTTGCAAAGTCTTTGTTTATAAAAGTGCATAGGAAATGTGGAAATTTCTAAGACTCACTTATAATGAAGTCATAGATGTGGATAAATTGACACTGTCTGATTCAAGCTCTACATCAAACTCCTTAAACTCAAGCGATTCTAATGAGCAAGAAAATCTATGCTGGATGGCCGACTATAAATCATCTGAAAGCCAAATCTTAAAGGAAAAGAAGGACTATCAAGGCTCCTCTTCAAGCTTCAAATTTTATGGATGTGGTGAAAGAGACCATGTGAAAGTTGATTGCTCAAGCAACAAAAGAAGTAAAGAAAGAAAAGAAAAGAAAATTCACAAGAAAAAGAAGACCTACATCACTTGGGAGGATAATGCATCAAGCACTTCTAGTTCAAGTGATTCTTTTGAAGAATCAAACTTGTTTTTGACAACTAATTTTGATGACACCGCAAGCCAAGTAAGTTCCTTTAGCCTTGACACTAGTGAGTTTGATTTACAAAAAGCTTTTCTAGAATTGTTAAATGAGTCTAAGAAATTAGATGTGGATCATAAAAGTTTGAAAAATGAGTTTAATGAATTGAAAATTAAATATGAAACTGCATGATGAAGAAGTAATGTTAAGAAACAAAGTTAGTAATCTTGAAATGAAATTATCTGAATATGATGCCTACAAACAACCTGTTGAATGTTTGTCTTGTAAGAATCATATGTTTGATATTAACATACTTGAAAACTTACTTGCAAAGGCAACCAAGACAAATTCACATGCTAAGACAAACTTTAATAGAAGCAATTTTAAAAATAGAAACATGCATCAAAATAAGAAGTCCAAAGTAAAAAGAACTCATAAAGTTTGGGTTGAGAAGGGGACTTTTGTGAAAAACAAGGTGCATGATGTTTGTTGTTTTTATTGCATGAAGCATGGTCATGCATCTAACAAATGCAACATTAAACATTTTGGAGTTCCAAATGGTAAATATGCTTGGATTCCTGTTATAAAGTAATGTATCTCTAACCTCAAAGGACCCAAATGAGATTATGGGTACCAAAACTATATTGTTTTACTTTGAAGGTTAACTTTTCAAAAGGAGAAGAGAACTCTATGGTATTCTGCTCCTTGAATTGATGTTCCAAGCCAGGAAGTGAATCCATCAAGTGATATTCAAAGCCTTGGTTTGAGCACCACGTGACTGAGCTAAGTGCTATTTTGATCTTCCATTATTTGATTACTGTTATATTCATTTCTGTTTGGGCAAATAATATGTCCATCACTGTTTCATTCATCTTGTGGTGAGTCTTATCTGTTTACACATTTTGATCAAGTGAAATTCATCTATTTGAGACATTCATGTGTTCAATTTCACTTTGTTGGGAATCAGGTAGGCTTCGTTTTAACACCAAGAGGGGGGTTGAATTGGTGGGTTTTCAAAATCAGAGCCTTTTCGCAATCTTTAAAGCAAAGTAGAAAACTTTACAAACTTTCTTAAATCGCAAGTTATAGAAATTCATTTGCAGCGAAAAAGTAAAATAGACTACGCATATAATGGAGTCGACTGAAAGTAAAAGTATAGGGATAGAGAATTCAAACGCAAGTTTTTATACTGGTTCAGCCTCAATGCCTGCATCAAGTGTTCTTCTAGTACCAGGAAGCAACTGCACTATAATGGTCAAGGTTTTTACAATAAGGCTTTTATAGAGACCTCCACGTCAAAAATATAAAACACCTCTCTAACCTTCTAACCAAAATATAGGCAAACAACACAACAAGACTTGCAGCAAGACATCCCCTCTACTGCAATCTGCAAACCACTTTGAACAATCCTCAAAGTGTACCAGACTCCACGACTCCAACCTCTGTAGTCACAACAGGTAACAACAATCATAGCAATCACCACGGATGCCAAACAAGTTCTTGATCAACCCAGAAACTCTTCCAAGAAAGATCACAACCGTCTTCTTGATGAGTTCTTGGAGCTCTAAAATCCAGAGAATCAATCTGAAATAGAATATGAAAATGTTAGTTTTCCAAAAGTTTTTTTGTAGAAGATCAGGTCTCGTCTATTTATAGATTTCTATAAATCAGACACTCTTGTAGTCGAATATGCTACTAATAGAGTCGACTATATTATAACAGTTATAACAGTTAAGACATAATAGCAGCAATTCAGTTAAACTAATTAATTTCTCAGTCAATGCAGTTGACCAACATTCAATGGCCAACTAACTTTTAAAAATATAGTCGTTGTGGTTCATGAGCATAACAGAATTTTAAAACAAGCAACTAATATAGTCGAATGCGTGGCGCACACAGTCGACTTCGACACTGTAGTTCACTTTGAAATTATTTTCAATGTAAAATCTCACATAGCACTGTTTTAGAAAATCTATGCATAGTCACGAGCTTAATTTGACTTCCCCCATAATAAAGTCGACTTACAGCTTGCAGATATGCAACAGAATGTAAGTTCATAAAAGTGCATGTGGTTTTCATCTTTCAAATCATGTGAAATGCAACTAGATATGATGTAACATATATAAGCTCAGTAAAAGTGCATTCACATATCATAAAACATGTTCAACAATATATCAATCAATAAGCAATAGAACATGTAACACATCAACAATACATGTGTTATTAAAAATGTGTTGTCATCATAAAAAAACCAGAGTGATATAGATATTGTGTTGTCAACAATCTCAACAAACTTTTGGTATGATTACTCATGTGCATTGTTATTTCAATGATTTGTTTTTGTAAATTGAATTTGTGCTTAACTGGTTTAGTATTCAATTTCATGAGTACTTTGAAGTTAGCCTTGGTATAATTTTTGTCAAGCACCAAAAGCAATGAAAAATTCATTTGAATGAGCTGGATGATAGGTTTCCATTGGCATTTTTGGATTATTAAGTCATTTGATGATTATATTGGTATTTCTGTTTCAAACTTATTTCTGTGGAGATCTGTTTATATGTTCAAAATGCATACCTTTTGAGCTATGATAATTCACATTGAGAGATTGGATGCAGTAAATGAATTGATCAAATTTGTATAATTTTAAGGTAAATTATTTGGTCTAAAAATTGTTGAAAGATAAAATTCTGAATCAACCTTTGATTTTTAAATTTTTGTATATGTTGTTTTGATATGCACAACTGAATTCATGGGGTTGAACAGATTGAGATATGAGAGTGCATGAATCATAGTTGTTGTTTGAGAAGTTATAAATTAGGTTGTCAAAGTTAGTTTTTGAACAAATTATGCTAGTTGAAATTCCTTCTTGTTAAATCTGGAGCAGCTGTGATCATATCCAATTAAACTACTGTTGCATTCATTTTAGTTTATAAATTGGTTGTTGAATCATTAATATCTTAATTGGTTGATAAACGATTGTTAATTTCATGGGTAAATTGAGTAATGTGAAAGCTAAATCTTAAATTGCTTCTTTCTTTTGTTGAGGGGGAGAGCCACTTGAGAGGATGTCTCTATTTTATGACCTTAGGAGAAAATTAGGAGTGTTAGATATATCTTAGACTTAAGATTTCTGAAATTTTCTCATTTTTCGTAAGCTTAGCGCTTTTAATCGATTATCACAGGATCATAATCGATTATTTTTGGCTTTAAAAAAGCCTATAATCGCAGATAATCGATTATCTCATAGAATAATCGATTATTCATACTCAAACCAAAAACTGGAATATTTTGAGCAGATTTATGAGTGGCAGCAAGCTCATGAAGATTATGTGGTTGATCAATTTAATGAAATCGATGTCCGCCTGGGAAACATTGAAAATCACTTAATTCTCCAACCTTCTGAATGATCACCAAGCCCTGAATTTTAGTCTTAGGTTTCCTTGTTAATGTGCTTTGATTGTTTATTTGTTTTCGACTCTATGTTATGTTTCTGCATTTTTATATTCTCCTTTATGATGGTCGATGTACTCTTTCTTTTCATGAATAAAATGATCTTTTATTTTAATTACATACATTGCTTAATTGCGGGGGATATGATATTATGGGGGAGCTTTCACTTTGATCTTTTTGCTTATGATCAAAAAGGGGGAGAAGTAGTGCAATTACTGCTAACTTTCTTGTTTTCTATCAGTTTGTATTTTTTCAGATTAGCCAAAGTTGCTTTTAAACAAATATTTTTTTATTATCATCAAAAAGGGGGAGATTCTTACCAATGAGGAGCATTGGTAAATTTGAAGACAATTGATTTTGATGATGTTACAAGATGATAGACTTAAAGGGTTGATATATTTGTTTTAAAAACATCTTAGTAGTTTACAAATGTATTAGGAATGTATTTGAGTATGTAAAACTTAGAAATTTTGTATCTCTACAACTGTTACGTATTTAATCGATTATTAGAAGCTATAATCGATTATCCTGAGCTTTTCTAAAAAACCCTGTTGCTCTGGATAATGGATTACTACTCCAAATAATCGATTATCACTGGTTCTGATGAGAACTGCCCAAGTGTCTGGAATAATCGATTATCCCTCAGAATAATCGATTATCACTATTTTGAAAAACTTGTAACAGACTTGAATAATCGATTATAACTTACAATAATCGATTATTACTAGCAGTTGAAAGAGTCTTTTCATTTTCAGACAAGTTAGTTATAAATAGTTGTCTTAAACTCTTAGAGAGGAACACTAAGCTTTTTAATAATACAGTTTGTCTGAGGAAGTTCTAAAAGGCTAGTTCAAGTGCTTTTCCTGGTCTCGTGAATAGGAGAAGCTCGCATTTCGTGTGTGGATAGTCGAAGTGGTTCTCTTCGAGTTGGAAAGGTGGTCATCTTTTGGTTCGTCTGTCGAAGGAAGATTTTAATCTGCGTTGTTCCGGTTCGTTTGTCGAAGGCGAGTGCAGATTACCCGGTTCCGGTTCATTGGTCGAAGGAAACACCCTTCCGGTTCGTTCGTCGAAGGAAGGTTTTATCATTTTTTTATTCACTCTTATTGTAATTTGTGAAACTGATTTTTAGTGAAAATGTTAATCACTTTTTATAGTGATTAACAACTGGACGTAGATTCTTTTGAATCGAACCAGTATAAAAATTCAGTGTGTCTTTTTTCTGCTC
Source organism: Vigna reflexopilosa (assembly GCA_027742785.1). Taxonomy (NCBI): domain Eukaryota; kingdom Viridiplantae; phylum Streptophyta; class Magnoliopsida; order Fabales; family Fabaceae; genus Vigna; species Vigna reflexopilosa. The sequence goes on along the minus strand of CM050925.1, from coordinate 31,950,291 downwards.
CTACATTCTTTTGAATCGAACGAGTACAAGGTTTTACACAAAGCTAATTTTTTTAATTAAATTACTCAAACCTAAGAATGAAACCCACGCTGATTCACAAGGACGCGTTACCCTTCAGCACACGGACCTAGCTAAGGAAAAATTGTTATACAAGCCCTCTTGCTTGTTCCCCCGCACATAGAAGGCCAACAACACCATTATTTTCTCTTCATAATACCATCTCCTCACAAACACTTTTCTTCTCTTTCTTTTAAACAAAGAGGGCCACCCTTGCCCTTAACAATTTCTACCAAGGACCCCTAACTACCCAAAATAAGGCTTCTGCCTCTAATATACTAATTTCATGTAAAACCCAAGGAAAGACACCCACCCCATCAACTATCGAATTCTTTTTAAAACAAAAACCTCAAACAAAAGGAAACAAAAACGTTTTCTCTACCTCAACAAAAACATGCACCCCTCGCATTAAAAGGGAGTACTAAAACTTAGAAAGCACAGTACCCATACGAGTCCCTAATTCTCAAAGAGATTCTCCATTCTCCCTTCCAAGCCTCTAGACGTATCATTTCCCATGCAAAGACCAAAACTTAGTGCTTTACTACAATCCAAGGATGCAAAAATTTCATGCATAAAGACCACTTCCATAGAGCAAACCCAAAAACAATACCACTATGAGGCTTTCATCCTCTTCCTCTCCCTCTTCTCCTCTTTTTACTAAACAAAACCCACCCTCCTTCTTAACTTTCCAACAGTCACACACCTTCATAACTTCACCTTTCCTCACTCACACCACCTTTACTCATTATCCCTCCCTTCTTCTATTTCTACAATGACCAAAGTCATCCTCCTCCTTCAATTTCTAGTGACTTCTAAACCCTTTCCCTCTCTCTTTTCTCTATCCAAACTCACATACCACCACTACACATGTACCCCATCCTCCCCTTTCTTCACCAACTCATCTCTCACTCACTTTTTCTTGCACTATCTCCTCACTTCTTCTTTTATCCATCAACCACCATACGAGACTCTCTCCAATTCTCTCTTCTTTCCTTTTTACTCAATTCAAAACCCTTCCTTCCTACAACCACAACAACCATTTCTTCTTCCCTTTCTTTTTCTTTTCTTACCCACAACGTACCCAACTCACCCTTTCTCCCTAGTTTCTTATCACCCAACTCGATGATCACTTGGATACCCATAAAAACGTAACTCATCTCATCCTCCACGAGGAAGAGTTAATTCACGAACTTAACCCCATCTCACTCTGGTTTAGAGAGTGGAAAAGTGGTGACACTAAAAGAAAAAATAAAAACGAAAGGAAAAGGAATTCTTTGTCCTGGCACATAGTAACAATCACCCAAAATTTCATCCATTCATAACACGTTCTCATGCATCCAAGGTTATACACTTTGTAACTAAGTCATAAACCATGAAAGAAAACTCATACACAGCACAAGATTAACATCACCATGCAAGAACAATACCCAGAACTCGTTATACACATAAAGAGATTTGGTTTCTCCCCTTACCTCGCTTCCTCGAGAATTTGCAATACCTTTGGGTTCCTAGCAACCTCCAAACACGTTCCTCTCCAACGGTTGGTCTCCAAGCCCTCTATCCTCACTTGTACCACGCTCACAGACTTGCACTAGGGAGATTTTCTCTTCGACTCTCTCACACTGATCTAAGTGGAAGCAAAGAAAATTAGGGTTGCCTCGCAACCACATTGCGGTTGATCTATCTATTATATCATTTGTGCTTAACCTAAAAATAGTTCTAAAACATCCTCATACCATTCTCAAATCTGGCCCGAAACTTGATCACAATACACTTCAAAAACTTTCTCGGTGGTTAGAATCACCAAGACTAGAGTAGATGTCAACTTCTTCTTTATCTCTTTAAAACTCGTCGCACATTTGTCTGTCTAAACAAACAACTGATCCTTACTAGTTAACTGCGTCAAAGGTCTCACTATCTTGGAAAACCCTTCCACAAACCTTCATAATAACCTGTTAGCCCCACAAAGCTTGTCACTTCTGTCACCATCATTGCCTGTTCCCATTTCCACACAACCTCAACCTTGACTGGATCCACTGAGATTCCATAAGCAGTTATTACATGCCCTAAGAACTGACTTCCTCTAGCCAAAATTCATATTTAGACAACTTGCCATATAATTGATGCCCTCTAGATATTTCCAATGTCATTCTTAGATGTTTAGCATGCTCCTTCTGATTCTTGGAATAAATGAGAATATCATCAATGAACACGACAACAAACTTATCAAGACAGGATCGAAATATTCGATTCATGTAGTCCATGAAAATTTTTGGAGCATTAGTCACACTAAATGGCAGCACCATATACTCATAATGTCCATAGCATGACCTGAAAGTTGTCTTTTGCACATCCTCCGGTTTGACTAAAATATGATGATAGCCAGACCACAAATCAATCTTTGAGAACACACCAGCACCCTCAACTGATCAAGAAAATCGTCGATCTTTGGCAAAGGGTACTTGTTCTTGATAGTAACCTTGTTCAACTGCCTATAATCAACACATAGCCTTGAGCTTTTGTCCTTCTTCTTTACAAGCAACATTAGAGCTCTCTACGACGATACACAAGGCTGGATAAACTTTTTTCCAACAAATCCTCGATCTGTTTCTTCAATTCTACTAACTCAGTTGGAGCCATCCTGTAAGGTGCCATAGACACTGGTCCCGCTCCCGACACCAATTCTATTGCAAAGTCAACTTCCAGACTGGGGTGGCAAAATGGGAACTTCATCGGGAAGCACTTCAGCAAACTCCTTCATCACAGGATACCCACCATTTGTTCCTTTGCACTCTTTTTCTTTTTGTGTGCTATTACAACAAAACACGTAGTTCCTTCCTGAATATCCTACAAAACTTCACGAGATGAAACCATCTGCATTTGTTCCTTCTTTAGAAAGACAACCTTATACTTACCATAATCAATGAGAACTCCATTGATCGTCAGCCAATCCATTCCTAAAATTGAGTCTAACCTCTCAAGTAATAGACACATCATATTAGCCTTGAATTTGTGCCCTGCTACCTCCAACGGACCTCCAACACAAAATGAACTGGTTGAGACTTTCCCTGATGTTGGTGTAGAAACTACTAACTCGCATCCCAAATCTACTACAGGTAACCCAAGTTTCTCCAAACATTCAAGAGAAATAAATGAATGTGTTGCACCCGAATCAAACAAAACATTCACACATTTATCATTCAAATATCAAATGTCCAAGATTAAGTTACCTGATTTAGACGTTTTGGCCCTTATCATGGTGAAGACTTGTTCCACTGCTTTTGGCTTCCCTCCAAAGGAATTTTGAGTATATGTCCCACTCCCTAGATTCTTCTTCTTTAGACATGCAACAATAAGATGTTTAGGCTTTTGACAGACATAACACTTCCTCTCCTCAATCTTCACATTAGACAACTTCGAACAATACTTCTTGTAAGATTCGCAATAAATAAAATAATTATTGATTTAGTATTTTATTTATTTGTGTGATTTATAATATTAAATGGTCTATTGTGACGTGTTATTGGATAATGAAATTATAGTAGAATGAATATGAATTTATTTAAATTTAGCTCTATTATTATATTTCAAAATTTTGGAAGAAAACCTTATATACTAATGTTTGTGTTATTGTCTCAGAGAATCTGAGTTGACCTGGTAATAGATGAGTGGACTTCTGTGTGTGCATGAATCGTGTTTAATTTCCTGCAGCCTGGTAAGGTCTTTTTCTATTTTGATGAGGTTATGGTGGGGTCCACGAAAGTGTGATTGGAAAAGAGGTGGGTCATTATGGTGTTATGGGAAGTAAGAGAGAAAAGAGAAAACTGTTTACTCTTTTTTTTTATACGTGTTAGGGTAGGAAATATAAGGGGGGCTTGGTCTTCGGTTTTATTTATTAATTAATTATTTTATTTGGAGAGTGGCATGCACGTAGAGGTAGTTTTTCTAACGGATGCAACGGGAGGAAATAAGAAAGTGGGTCTGGGCTTTAGGAGTATTCGGAAGGCTTATAAAAATTAGCTTGGAGGAAAAGGATAGGAGTAAGAAACAAAACCCTAGTTTTTGTGAGTGAAAAGTTGTGACTGGGAAGGAGAAGCAAACAACACATCTAGCTGTGACAAGAAAGGTGGTCGTCAACATTTTTTTCACATTCGGAACCGTGAGGAAATCGAAGGTAAGGGGAGTAACTCAGTTATATCTTGTGTATGGTGGTTTGTGATTTGATGACTGTTTTGTTAAGATTTTTTAGTCTTCCCGTGATCGGAGACTTTTCTAGGGGAAGGGTGTAACCTTGGGGAGACATGTATGTTTATCTCGTGTTGAGAATGGTGTGTTCTGTGGGGTTGTAAATAGATATAGTACTTCTTGCTCTTTGTTTTATGCAGAGTTAATAACGTGTATGTTGTACCCATAAGAAGATTGTGTTCGTAAGGGGGCGGTTACTGTACTGAGGAAATAAATGCTTGGATTAAGGTGAGTGTTGGTAAAGCACGTGTAGGGTTTAGCAAAAGAAGGGTATAAGTGTGATTGTATGGCAGTGCAGGTAGGTTACGTGAATGGGTGAAGGTATGTGATTTAGTGAGGATAATAGGAAAAGAGAATGCATGGTGTAAGATAAAATAATTTAGATTTTAGAAGGGTGTTGTACTATGTTGCAGGAGAAAAGGTTGGTATAAAAATATATTATATTTTATGAATATTAGGGTGGAGTTTCACTGGGTATCACGTAAGGATTTAATTCCTTGAAATTTTATAATTTAGTGAGAGAGTCATGGTATGTGTTGAATAAAAGAAGTTGGGATAATATTGGGGAGTTGGTCTTGAGTATTTAATTGAAAGTAGATTCTTAGGTTGCTGTTTTGTGATACGAGTAAACCAGTTATTTTTAGTGATTAATGTTTACATGCAGGGGGTTTGTTTCTCATAACTTGAGAGTTGGTGAGATTTGGTTTTGAATTGGAGAATGAGATGTGTGGGTGTAAGGGTGGTGGTATCTCGAGAGAAAGGGAGGACGGTTATTTGAAGGTGTTGTGCCTGTTGCGGGATGGGGCTATGTGGTTTTTGTAAGTTGAAAGGGTATTAAATGTAGTAGGAGAAAAGAAAAGTAAAATTAAAGGAGAGAGAAGAGGAAGACTTGGGGTACTGGAAGTTAGAAAAAAAAGGGGTGCAGAGGCTTAAGTTTTCTTTTAATAAGTTTATTAGATTTTAATTGTTGTTTAAATGATTATTTATATTGGTACGAAAGCAATGCAAACAGCATAGACACAAAGTAATAGCACTCATAGTATTGAATCTGAGAACGTAAACATCAAAATAAAACCTCTCTCTATATTATTGACATAGTCTGCATGGTTTAAATAGGCATGCAGAGTTTTACAGAACGGTAATAACATAAACTTAAAACTAACTATTAAAACTAACTATTTGAATTATATGGAAGCCATTAATTTAAAGTGGAATTGTGGACATTAGGATCTAAAGGGAAGTTGGAATTTAAAGCTAAGATGTGTGCAGCAATTACGTTTGTGGGTCCCACAGTGTTAAATGGCAAGTAGAATGTAAATGTTTTGACATGGGGTTGCTCTTTTTCTAGTGGAAGTTACATATATCTTATATATACATATATAAGTTTATATATTAGGTCAGGTGTTACCTATACATACATATATTACTTTACGTGTTACGGATATATCTATATACATAATATTATATTAGGTGTTAAGTGTGTATATAAACATATATATTAAATATAATATGTTTCCTTTTTGCTATGAAGTTTCGGGTTGGATGGGTAATCATGGTATGAGTGATTTTTATAATTTAATTGAAGGGTTTGAGGGATTATTATGTATGTAAAATAAATTATAAAAGTTGAATATTTTTATGTGTTGTGGTGATATTTTGTCGTAGTAATTTTATAAGTTTCTACGGTAATTTGTTCAATGTTGTGGTGTTGTATATGAAATCTTATTTTATATGGTGTTGTAAAATCCTGTGTTTGATGAGTTAATGTATAGTGTTGAGAATATGTATGAACAATATTGAAGTTGTGTTCTAAGTCTTGTGATTAATAAGCAATGCATATTGTTGAGACTATGTATATTTTGAGAATAATGAGATAAATCTTATGATTTGTGGAAGAATGTATAATAATGAGAATGTGTATGGAATTGTGATATGAACATGAAACTGTTACTTTCCTCATACTGTTGTCGTTTGTGTGAGCCTTTAGTATTGCGATACGATAAGGATGTTAGGTCTCGTATAGAGACAGAGATTCGAGTGTCACTTCCTTTTGCGAAAGGAGGTGAATGTCTCGCCCAAAGGGCTTTTCGATAAGTCGGGGAGATAGGTCTGAAGTTGCGATGGAGGACGACTCGAATCACCCTATTTTGCGTAACAGGTTGGGACGATAGAGTATAAGGAAACGACATTGATTTATGAATGGATTGATTGGGATATTTTGAGTGGAAATATGTTGTTTTGATCCCTTATGATTTATGTTTATTATTGTTTTACTATGATATAAACTATGATGATATTTCTGGTTGCTCACCCTTGCAATGTTGTGGTTGTGGTTTCCACCTACGATGATCGTACTTGTACGGGAGTATATGGTGTTACAGATGATGCTGGAGTGCAGTAGTTGACGAGAGGAGGGAAATTAGTTATTATGGGATTTTATTGATTTCGTTATTTAAACTTTCTTTTCAGACTAGATGTTTCGGTAAAGGTTATGTTTTTGAATTTTGCGTTTGTAAGAACAACGTTTATGATTTGTGATTTTAGCTTCCGCAATATTATTGGAATAAAGTTTTTTTTTCTTTTACCTGGAACCATCGATTTTATAGTAAACTATGTAAGGATGGTATCATTCTATTTCACAGGTGACATCCAGTTAGGGGTGTTACACCTCTTAGTATGAGAACCCCCACATTCATATAACTTCAAGCTCCTAGAAAGTCCCTGTTGTGGTCTAGCATATGACATCTTCTAATTTTTGTCTTTAGAGAAACCACCATTTTGAGTCCTCACCACATGATTATGACTCTCTTCCATCAACTTTGTCATCTTAGACTGTTCCACCATTTCAGTAAAAGTTTTGATCTTCAAATGCACTATGAATCTCATCAGACTAGGACACAAGCCTCTCTCAAACTTCCTGCACTTCCAATCCTCGCTTATAGTCTGAGTATAGAATCTTGAGAGGTACACAAAACGTGCCACATATTCCTACATAATCCTACTTCTTTGATGTAGCGTCAGAAACTCTGCTTCCCTTTCATATTTAGTCATCCAATTGATCTTCTCTCCTTGAACAGTCATCAAAAGCTTTGTACTCATGCACCAATACTCTACCTCCCCAACTAACATGAATGTAGAGAACATTAACTTGTCCTCCTCAGTGTAGTCTATCACTCCAAACATCTTTTCATTCTTGCAGATCCAGTCATCAGCGCCATCAAGAGTAGTCTTCCCATTGAACTTCAATGGATTATGATGTAAGTAGTTATTCATACTGGCACGGTACCTAGGAACGGGTCCTTCATGTTGTCCCTACAGTGCGTGCACCATCTACTCTAGAGCGTGAGAAATATCCTCAACAATATTGTTAAGGGATCATGGTCTATGAAACACCTTCTTACACACACAACAATAGTAATCACTTAATTTTTTCAATTCAACAGTTATACACATACGTACACAATCCATTCAAGCATACACATACACATGCAATTAAGTCACACAACAAAACCTAGATGAGTTCACTCACCAAAAGCCTCAAAAGAGTTTTTAAAAACATGTCTCTAATACTTAAATGAGACGCCCTAATTTCAAGGGTGTCATGGGTTATCCAAAAACTGGAAAATTTCAAAACTTTATTATAGCGTGGAAACATATTTTCAAAACCTCAAAATTTAAACATGCATAATTTATTCAAAACATAATAGTTCCAAAACACTTGTCCAATGAAAATAACGAAGGAAATAAAATAACTCCAATTACATTGTCTCAAAGTTCAAACACGATAAATTTAAATAAAAATCTCAAATCTGTCACCCGTCATCTCTCAAATCTATCACTGCAATAATCAATTATCAGTTAAGATAATCAGTTATCGCCAATCGATTATCATTAATGATAATCAATTATTCTAGTGGGTTTCACATACAGAATTTCCAAATTCATCACGCATAATAGAGAATCGATTATCATCCCAAATAATCGATTATTCCCAAGAATAATCACGTTCTTGGACCAAAACCTAAGGTCCAAAACCCCATGTATCAATCCCAAATCACGTGAAAACATGCTTAAAACATCATGCATGCATTCCAACATCACAGACCATTGTAAAAACACTCAAACACATAGTTTACATATTTGATTCATCTAATCCCATCACTACACATATTTTATCTCCAACAAAACCCAAAAACACTACACATGTTTATCATGCTATCTTTACATCCTGAGTTTGCATGGTAAAACCCCAATACCATAACTTTGTTCCCCCTTAGCATCAAACCCTATTATGGGATAACCCAACAAAATCATACATACATTCATAGGGAAAACCCATCACAATATGTGTTAAAAAAGAAGTGCTTCATTTCTCACACCAAGAGGGGGATTGAATTGGTGATATGTAAAAATGTTTGCTTTTAAAATCTTTTTTGCAAAACAAGATGTCTTTGAACTTTTCTTGAATCGCAAGTAAATTTTTATATAATGAAACAATAAGCGTATTCAAATGCAGTATCAATGTAATCGACTTGTAATAAATGCTTGGTCAACATATTTGAAAATATGACCGTTGTGACAGTTATGTCAAGCATTTAAACAGTTTTCAAATCAATAACTAACTTAGTCGAATACAAGTTGCATGCAATTGATAAGTAGAAACACTTAGCACATTTTTGAAAACTTTCCTTCACAAAATTCATCACTGCCAACTTGAAAAATATTTGTGCAAACATACGAGTTTTAATTGATTTCACTAATAATGTAATCGACTTAAAACTTGTTGTTTTGCCACACTTTAAAGATCAAATAGCATAAGCTTGGTGCTTGTGGGTTTTCATTTCCAAAAACTTATATTATGCATACACAGATAAAATCACATATCAAACACAGTAGTATGCATTGATCAACACAATATGTTCACAGACATGATTGTACAAACACAACACAATAAGCATATAAGCATGTAACATGTAACATAGTACATTCACATGTGTTTTTATTAACTATGTGTTGTCATCATAAAAAACATAGATATCACTGAGATTGTGGGTTCAGCTAAACATGTGCTTCCCCTATCAACAATCTCAACAATATGACATAAACCCTATCCCCATGCATACATAAATCCTTGCCCAGCAATAACCATTGTAATCATATTCATAATTATGCACACATGAATCAAAACCAGAATTACCAATCAAGATAATCAAGAATGCATGACATACCACAACAAACAAATAATGGTAAGCTTTCTCATACCTTGGTCAATACTAGAGTTTTATCTACTGTTGAAAATAGAATAACTTAGTTTCAACACCAAGAGGAGGGGCTGAATTGGTGACATATAAAAATCAGAGTCTTTTTGAAATCTTTTTCGTAAAAGTAAGAACTTTCAAAAGTTTCTTGAAACACAAGGAAAAAGATAATTCAAGTGCAGCGGAAAATAGTTGATTACGCTAAAAGTAAAGTCGACTTGAAATGTAAAAGTGCAGGGATAAAAGATTCAAATGCAATTTTTATACTGGTTCGGCCAAACTACCTACATCCAGTATCCTTCCTGTACCCAGAAGCAAATGCACTATAATGGTCAAGGTTTTTACAACAAGGTTTCTATAGAGACCTTCACGTCAAAATATAAAACACATCTCTAACCCTCTAACCAAAATATAGGCATATACAAAACAAAGACAACAGCAAGATATCCCTTCTCCTGCAATCTTCAACCAATTTGAACAATCCTTAAAGTCCTAAAACACAGCACGTCATCTTCCTGTAATCACAACAGGGCAGCCACAATCTTCACAAGATTGAGAGAAGAATTTGATCACGTATCAGAAACACCTCAATGTGCAGTATGATCAATCTGTCTTAAGCACAAATTTGGACTCTTCAAGCAACCACTAAAGAATGATCACCATCATCTTTCTTGATGAGTTCTTGGGGCTTTAGCGCGTTCTACAAATCTGAAAAGATTCAATGAAATCGTTAAATTCACAAAAGTCTTTGTAGAAATCAAATTTGCGTCTACTTATAGTAGTTTATCACAGATTTAACACTCCTCAAGTCGACTATGCTACTAATAAAGTCGATTAACTACATACAGTTATAATAGTTATAACAGTTTAGTAGTAGTCAGACCAACTAATTGATTCCACATTTAATTCAGTTGACTAACAATTAATGTTTGGTCAAAGATACAAAATATAGACGTTGGACATCATAAACATTAACAAAATTTCAAAATATAACTAACTAAGTCGAGTAGCTTGCGCATACAATCGACTTTGTCACATTTCGATGTAGTTTTGAAAATCTTTCTTTTCAAAAATACTCACAACATTGTTTGAAAACGTTTATGCAAAGTCATGAGTTTTAATCGACTTACTTCATAATGAAGTCGACTTAAAATTGTTGTTTTGCTACACAATATAAGTTCACCAAAACTGCTTGTGGTTTTCTTTTCCAAATCATATGTTATGCAATCACAGATGATATCTCATGTAGAATGCAGTAAATTTGCACACATAGACAGAATCAACATAAACATGTTCTGAAGAAATCATACACATGAGTGTAATGAACATGTAATATATATGAACATGTAACAACATATGTTGTTATTAATAATGTGTTGTCATCATAGAAAACCAGAAGCTATCAGAGATTGTAAGGTTTAGCTAAACCAGTGCTTCCCTTATCAACAATCTCAACATCTATAATCCTAAAACACCAACTATCTTCCTTTGCACCAAGAGTTTTTGTTGTTCTCTTCCTTCTTCTCCCAAAATGCCACTCTCCTCTCTTTATCTATTTTCTCTCTTTGATGTAAAGTCTCTAGGGTTTCTAAAACATAAAATATCACCCCTCTCTTTATATATTAATATTTATAAATCAACCAAACTCTATCTCTAGGATTTTTTCACTTATTATAATATATTTTAAAAACCAAATCTATTTAAATCTTTAATTCCCTTCGATCTCACGTCCTCCATCTATCTTTTATTTTATTTCATTTAATTTACACACCTTTACTTCCTACACCCCCTTATTTAATTTCTATACCAATTAAATAAAGGTAAAAGACCATTTTGCCCTTAAGCAGAAATATAAATAAAACAAAGGTTTTCCTTAACTCTCTTTCTCCCTAGAATTGAACCCACACCCATTCAATCCTAAATGATCCTTTCATCAACAAGCCAACACATCACATTGATAATATCACACACACACACCAATCACCCAATTATCAATATATCACATTCCCTAATTACTACATTTTTCTCGGGTCTTACAATATAAAAGTAAAAGCAAGAGGAGTGGTGGATGATTGCTTCCTAGTGGAGGAGTTGCATAGTGTTGCTTCTGCTTCCCCTGGATCTCTTTATATAAAACTCAATTGGGCTTGGATTCTGATTTTTCTATTCATAAAATCTCTAATATGATAATTTAATATCTTCCAAATGATTAACAGATTTAGACAATTTAAAATAATTGAAAGATATTTGTTTTGATATTTTTAGATTTAATTATCTGGTAAAATATCTAACAAATTAATAACAACAAAATATTCTCCAAAATCCCAATTTATCCAGTTTTTTCATTTTGTCCAAATTTGTAAAGAGACCTAAAATATTTTCATATTTTCACTTTAGCCCCCGTCTTATTTTGACCAGGTTTGAGGGACTGCCACGTGGAAATTCCTTCTCTTACCCAAAATAGGGTTTTGAAGGCTTGTGAGGAGCAACGTGATTTGGCTACGGTGAGGCTTGTGTTTTGCAGATCTACGTCGCGATAAAGAAGACAAGGCTCGCGAAGTGGTGTTGAGGTTCACTTCAGACGAAACATAATCTATGGTGGCACAAGGTTGATTCGCAGTGGCTACTATGGAGGAGTCACAGTTTGGCCTTCACAGTGTTTTCCTAGTTTGGCTTTTTCATTTTTCAAGGTTGGCTGCGAAAATAAAGGAGATTTCACTCTGCAGTATGGTTTAAGGTTTAATATTGCGTGATTTTGATTCGCGATTTTGTTGGAGATTTGCAAAGAGGTAATAGAGGTTTTCGTAGGTTGAATGGTTGTCATTAGAGGTTTGGGTTCGTGGTGGTTACAACTTAAATGTTTGTTTGACTTATTTTGTAACTACAACCATTTAATTACTCACTTTAAATGAATTAAACTTTAACTTCAGTTGCATCAACAAACATTAGAATATTCAAAAATAATTTATGCAACTAAAAATCACTTTTTAAGACCTTTTAATTCTCAAATCTGATAAATCCAATTGTCACAAATCCTATTCAAATAAATCATTTAAGCACAAAAATTCCATCAAAAATTTGAAATTAAACCTAAAATGTGAGCATAAATATGCACTCATCAAGTACATTATTACAATACTTGTGGTTTGAGCACGTTATGTGTCAAATGTTCTTACTAGAAAGAGTGTGAGTCCTCTAAGGTAGAGTTATCAAAACTGGTCACCCGACCCGACTCTGCTCGACCCATCATGGGTGGACCACTTAGTAAGCCAAGCCAACTCGACTCACTTATTAGCAAACCCAAACAATTTAAATTCAGCTTGGTCCACCACAGGTTTACTTATTTAGTGACAAATTTTTTTCTTCAATAAAAAAAAATTACAAATTTTTTCTAATTGAAATCTAAATAAAGTTCAATCCAAATATAATCCAAAATCATGTTAAACTCTAAATATAGTCCAAATACATTTAGAGATAAGAAAGAATTTTTAGGATTTTTATTTAAAATATATTTTAATATTTAAAATTTATGGTTAGGTTTATGAACCAAATCGACTCACCACAAGTTGAACCTAAGTGAGCCGAGTTCATTTTTATCTGTGTCGTAATTTGCAACTTTTTTAACTTAATTCAGTTGAAACCCGTAATGATCGGATTGACTCGCAATTTTTAACTTGCTACTCTATTGTAACATAGAGAGATTCACTCCAACAAGGAAAATTCATAAGTAAAATATTATTTGACAATCAACTGAATAAAAACACATTAAATATGAAGAAATAGATGAGAGAATGTGTGAGTATTACATACAAGAAAACATTGCATTTATACAATATTTACATTTATTATATTTTGTAAGATATTATAAAAGTATTTAGCATAATTTTATTTATTTAATATTATTATTTAGATAGAATGAAAAAATAGGAAATATTTATTTATTTAATATTATTACATTTATTACATAATTTTATTTATTTAGCAGTTATACAATATTTACATTTATTATATATATATATATATATATATATATATATATATTATGTATAATAATTGATGAAACAAATTATTATGTAAGTAATCTTTCAAACGGGTAAGGTTGCTTATGATGAAAACATACAAAACAAAAATACGCAATTATTGTATCTAATAATATCAACAACAAAACTTTATAATTTCGGTTGTTTTCGTAACTAGAGTATGCTTTTTCTTTTGATGAAGAGTTTAGAATCTATAGTGTAAAAAAAAATGTTTTTAATTATTAAATTTTCTTACTTTAATATAATGAATTAATTATGAAAAATGTGTGAACATGGTATTTTTAAATTTTACAACCGTTACAATTGTCATTGAATAATAAATTTAATAAAAAATTAAATTAATATATTTTTCAAAAGTGGAATGACTGATTCATTAATTTAAAATAAAAGAATTAAACAAGTTTAAAAAAAAACAATAATAAACTAAATACACTTTTTCCCTAAAAAAATATAAACGTATTCTTAGTCATTATAATTCATTTTGAAACTGTTAAAACTTAGCTAAAACATATGTATTGAAGGATCCTTTAAAATGGATGATGATACTTTGATAATATTTTTACACCATTTATATATTATTACGTGATTAGTTTATCTTGACGTTTATAATAATTATTATTATTATAATTATTATTATTATTATTATTATTATTATTATTAATATTAATATTAACTGTTCTGTTATTATCCAAAATAATGAAGATAATCTTTTTTATTAATTAGCAGAGAGTGTGTCGTCTAAGTAGATTAAAGGTTTAAAGGTGGATCATACACACGAGACAAAATAAAGAAAAGATATTAAGTTCATGAGGTGCTTAAAATTTTTGGTATATTTTATCATGGAGAGAGGGTGCAATTCCGAGAAACCAAATCCCAGAAACTCCACTTTGGACGTGTTTGGTTTCATCTTTTTCTCCGAGAAAGGGCCACCCCACGTTTAACTTTCACTTTTCGCTTTGGGAAATGATGTCATTGTGTCCGGCAAAACTCATCATGTAGGAGACTACTCGAGCCTCGCTTTCCCTTTTCCCCTTTTCACGAGGTGGGCACGTCAGAATCCTTTGATTCTCGACCCGAGTTTCTGACTTATTTTGGCTATGGAGGAAGACAAGTACGCCAAGGAATTGGAGGTGGCAGTGAGGGTGGTCCACGTCGCGTGTGCTCTGTGCGGGAGGGTGCAGGAGAGGCTCCTTGAGACCAGCAATGATCACGTTGTGTCCAAGGATGATGATTCTCCTGTTACTGTTGCAGGTATTTGTGTTTAATTTTAATTTTAGTGAAGACAAATTCCGTTTTTTTTTTTCTTTTTGTTATTTTCATAATAATAGGATCGTTGCAAATTTAATAATTGATGTCGGGTATGATCTTTTTTGGTTTTTGGCTTTGGGGAGGTGTGCATTTGAATTATTGTTTGATAGTTGTGGTGAGGTTGGTGTTTTGGTGTGGGAAATCAAATGGGGTTGTCGGAAACTTTGTTTTATCACTATGGTAAAGTAATGGATGACCCAGTTTTGATCAAATTTTGTCAAATCGCAATTTTCAATATGTAATGTAGCTTGAGGATTTATGTGAGATTGAGAAATTTTTCTCTTGGCTTTGTAAAGTATTCAAGTGCGTTGTGATGGACCAGTTTTTTCGACATTAATCCAGTGAAATATTATATTTCTATGGTGAATTTGAGTCTTTGGAGGATAATTTAGCTTACATTAAGATGTTCATTCTTTATTCTGTTTAAGAATTCTGTTCTTCTTGGGTATTTTGAGCTATAGCTTGACAGTGAAGTGTTAGGTTAATTCTTAAGTAGATTCTCCGATATGGCATTTATCTATGGCCATAACCTGATACATTCATTTAATCTTTGCATCGTTAAATAATTTTTCTTCTATTGTAATCCTTTGTCAATGGTGGCATCATAATTGCATCGTATGATTTCTGACGTTTACTGTGCACTGGCTTATTCATCTAACTTGATATATTCTATAAAACTGAGTAGATGGTTATGGTCATGGTAAGGAACCATAAAATGTAAAAACAACTTTTAGAGAAAAGTATATTGTTCATTGGTCCTTGACTATTTGTTTCTTTATCTCAAAGTGTTGGTGAACTTTTCCATTAAAGTTGTCGAGTAGCTTCAGCTGTGTCTAAAGCTTAAGCTGTTAGATCAAAGCTCATGTTTTGTTGAGTCTGGACAGTGCATAAGCCCACCTACCTTATACTCATAATTTAAGTTTTATTTTGAAGAATGAAGAGAGCAAGTATCAAACTCTAACTGCATGATAGAGGGTGTGATCCTACTTCATGAACTAGTTATCAACAAATTTTGTTAGGTTGTGTTATGATTATTGAAATAAGGAACTAATCCTATAATCAAGAATATCTATATCATATATGTATTATTAGGAACATTTTTGTTTATTCTAGTATCATATATTTGTTATTTGAGGATATCAAATCTCCTCTACTTATTGTATAAATTCATTTTTCTCAATATAAATGAAGCACCCATGTTGTCTGAGAAATATATTATCTCAGCTCAATGTTTATCTCTTTCCAAGAGTTTAACAGGTTAATAGTCGTAGATGTTTTTATATCAAAAAGCTATTTTATACCAGATTTTTAAGTTGTGGCATAATTTGTATTGAGATATAAATGTATAATGTGTGTGTAGAGGCACACTAGTATAAATCTAGGTTGGTGATAGGGTTCTTGGTTACAAGAAGCCTAGACTATCCACTGGATTGGTCCACTGATAGATTTCTTTAGGTAAGAAATCAATCTCTCTCGAACACAACACCCACACACACCCAGCTTACTAGAAAAAGAATGTATATTATTCTTGCAATCAAAGAATACAATGTACAAGTCCAAAACACTCAAAGGAACACTTTCCCTCCACAGGATACAAGGTCCTGTCTGCACAAAGAATTAACAAAAGCTAACCCATTACACGGCCCCTCTGCCTTATTATAAAGGCAACCCAACCAACTAACCAACTACTAACTGCACAAACTCCGCCTAACCTACTAATTAATTTCTTTCTCTCCTCTCATATACTTTTAAAGCCCTATCAATATCCACCGCCTCTTGAACAACCTTGACCTCAAGGTTGAATTTCAGAAACTGCTCCTTCATGGTCAGCTCATTTTCCCAAGTTGCTCCTTCTACTCCCCTTCTTGCCACTCAATCAACACCTATGGTACCAGTTCCTCCTGATTCTGATGAGTCCTTCTATTCAACACCCCGAGTGGCCAACAGATTGGCCCTCCCCCTTGTATATCTTCCGGCAGATCTCTCTCAACCTGTTGTGCTCCTACTGCCAACTTCAGTTGGGATACATGAAATACTGGGTGTATCCTAGCTGTGTCAGGAAGCTAAATTCTAAAAGTCACTGGTCCAACTTGTTTAATCACCTGAAAAGGTCCATGGTATCTTGTTGAGAGTTTTGGGTGTAGTCTGGTAGGCATAGACGCCTGCCTATGGGGTCTGATCTTCAAATAAACCCAGTCCCCTTCCTTTATTGTTGCTGATCTCCTTTTTCTGTTGGCAAACTTAGCCATCTAATCCCGCGCCTTCTCCAAATGATATCTCAGTTGTTTAAGCGCCTCATCCCTGGTCTGCAACTCTTGTGCCACTGCCTCCACTACTGTTTCACTTGGCACAGACCGTGTTAGAGTTGGTGGAGGCCTCCCATAGACCACCTCAAAGGGAGTACACTTGGTAGCTCCCTGATAACTGGTATTATACCAGTATTCTGCCCAGGGTAAGATCAAACTCCAATTTTTTAGTTGTTCTGAGCTAAAACATCTCAAATAAGCTTCCAGTATCCAGTTGAGAACCTCGGTCTGCCCATCCGTCTCTCGATGATAAGCAGTGCTCATAAGGAGTTGGGTGCCCTGTAGCCAAAACAATTCCTTCCAAAACAGACTTGAGAAGGTAGGATCCCGGTCACTGACTATTGATGTTGGTACCCATGCAGTTTGACAATTTCCCTTAGAAAGACCTATGTTATAGACTTGGTTGTGTAAGGATGTTTGATGGGTATGAAATGGCCATATTTGCTCAGCCAATCTACCACCACTAACATTGCGTCATACCCATGAGATTTGGGTAACCGGACAATGAAGTCCATGCTGATTTCCTCCCCTACTGCTTGAGGAATGGGTAACGGTTGTATCAGGCCTTGGGGTGATGAGGCGAGATACTATGCTGCTGGCAAACCAAGCATGCCACCACAAATTCGGTCACTGTTTTCTTCATTCCAATCCAATCCAGCAACTATGCGACCTTCTGGTATGTTCTGTACACCCCAGAATGTCCTCCTGTTGGTGTGGCATGGAACTCTGCCAATAAACGTGGAACTCTGCCAATAAAGGTTGACAACCAGAGCTACAAGACGCAACCTCTATGCCCAATGAAAATGCCTAACCAGTTTCTTGTCCAAACAATATTCTCTGTTTTTGTACTCTTTCATACCCTGTAGACACTGTTAGGTTTATCAAGGGAGGGGGTTCGCTAGGGAGATACAATACCAATGAGACTTGAGTCCAACCATATAAGGGATTGACACCACTCTCTACTCAAAACCTTAAGGCAATGGGTTAATGAGTCTTCACCTTTATATGGTACTCTCTACTTTCTCTTTTCTACCCAATGTAGGACTTGGACTCACACTTGGAATTCTAACAATCTCCCCCTTCAACGGTGAGTACCTTCCACAGGATAAATAAGTTTCACACAAGCCTTATGTGTCTCTCTAGATCTAAGAGGGGGCCCTTTGTTCTACCATTAATCTCTAATTTGGATCTATATATCTACAATTTTACAATCAATCGTTCATGTTTCTTTCGAGATATCTAACGCCTATTTTTTTGAGAAATTACAATGCTTCTTTAATTCAGTCACTTCAATGTCTAGAAAGTATTTGATAGATCAACTAGAGGCAATCGCCCAACAAAATAATCTATAAAGTATGCTTTACCTTCATTATCACTCAATGGTTCCATAGCATAAACAAATGCTCCCCTTAAAGCAAACCCAAATATAAAAAGAACAATTTATGAGAAAAGTGAAAGGGCAGTGTATGGTGTGTAGGGATTTTTAGAGCACAACCGAGACAAAAAAAAACCCACTAAAACCAACAAAAAATTGGAAAGAACGAAAAAATAAATCTTGATAAATAGGAATTAAAAAAAGAAGAGGCAACCCTAGACACACGCACTCATGGTGTCCTCCATTTTGAGTGAGGAAAAAGAAAGAAGACATGATGTCCTCCATCCTATGAGTGAGCAAAAGGAAAGAATGTAGCTTGAATAGAGATAAGGCAAGAAGGAGAGGGAGGCAAAGAATGCGGAGGGTGGGTGGGTAGGGAGAGCGAGGTGAAGACTATGGACGGAGGGTGGAGAGAGGGAAGCCGACACCTTGGAGGGAGGGTAGGGGTGGGGGAGGAGCAGCCATGGAAGATCACACATGTCAATAATTTAAAGGCCACATGTCAATAATTTAAAGGCCATGTGTACACACTAAAAAGGCAAGTGTAGCTCGCTTTTGTCACGTGAAAAAAAAAAAACTTAACACCGTTGGACAAGGAGGACTATATTCATGCACTTTTTGAGTATGAGGACATAACAAAATCAAAGTTTCAGATATAGACAAAAACCAAAACTGTCTTATAATTTAGGAACTAAATATATATTTAGTCCTTTTATGTTTAAAGAGAAAGGGAAACATGACCAACTTTGTGTTAGAAGCAGTTTTGGATCCATTGACCAAAGTTGAGATGAGGAAGTTTAAGAGAAGAAATAGAAGAGAATAAGGAGAGATGACCAGAAATACGATAAAAAGCACCTTAGTCAGTTGTCTACCAACTTTGACTTTCCACTTATTGTGAGATATAGATTATTGACAAACTGGGATATGTGAAAGATTGTGCTCGTCTTGTGGATTTTAACCTCAAATATTTTTCCCCATAATACCTTGTTTTAGTTGTTTTGGATTTGGAGATATTTGTTGTCTTTTCAAGAAAGCCATGCATAGAGTAACAATTTTCTTCAGTATGACTCATTCTTTTACAATAAAAGCATTGTGGACATCTTCGACTACCATGTCCTCCTCTATTGCCATGACCTCCCTTCCACGAGTAGATACATGGCAAAAGCTTCAGTACATTCGTGGATAACAGTTGTAACATAGAGTAGTGGTGTTGTTAGGCTTATTGATGGTGGGACTTCTTGTCTGGTGAAGATTTGATCTAAGATATTATCAAAATTTAGAATTATGGCATAAAGAATCACTACGGTATATAACTCGTGCAACTTCTGAATGGTTTTTCCCCAAGTCAGCTTTTAAGAACATCTTTAACTTCTTAACATTAATTGACCTTTAGCCATAAAAGATGTCAAGTAATGATTTATTTGTTTGAGAGATGTTACTTGATGGGCAGAGTCATATAGTCTAAATGTGATTTGCAAAGATGCTTTGAGCCTTCTTCCAAAGGGATTTACATATTCTGAATGTTCTGATAGTACCCAATATATTAGGTTCCACAAATTGCCACAATAGAGCACCGAGTGGGAAGTCCACATCTAACATTGTTCAACATTTGATGATATTTAATTATCTTTTTCCAAGTGATCATGAAAACCTTGAACGAGAAGCTAAAGTTCAACAAATGCATATCAAGATAAATAATTTTCACCATTAAGATTTTTCGAAGTAATTGTTTTGAGTCCCAAAAAATGAAAAGGCAGGTCTAGTAGATAATGTTTCACAACTCTAGCAGACATAAAAAAACAAAAACAGAAAAAAGAGAAGTTGCCTAGGTTTCAAGATAACCTATGCGTGAATAGTTTCAAAAAGGTAAGTATGGGAGTTGGAACAGGGACAAAAGAAGCCAACAAAAATGCTGGTGGTGTCGTGATGGTATTGTAGTGACAAGAAAGTGGCATGCAGGCTAAATGCACTGAGTCACAAAGATAAGTGGCCCTTGATGAAGTGAGAGAGAACTAGCCTTCACAACCAGTCAAATTGGGCATGGCTTGTAGAGACACTTCAGTTCCGGTTTCTGTTGGAGAAAAAGGTGGAGTTCAGCGATTGTGGGATGGTGGCCAAAGATAGTGGAAAGTGGGAGAAGACATTTTCTTGCAAGACAATATAAGCAAAGTGGGATCAACCCATTTTGATACCAACTTGAAAGAGTGTATATATGAGAAAAAGAGTTTGAGAGATCTTAACTTGAAAGAGTGTATATTGGAGGCCAATTTATACTAAAGATAAGGTCAAATTAGGGGATATAGGTGAGGGCAAACCTCATTGTCAGTTTTGTGATGTCAGTTTTGTGAGGTCAAGTCAGGCATAAATCCACTTACTAAGAATATATAAGCTTAAGGAAAGAGAAAGAAAAACATAATGGAGTTTATCCCTAGGATTCTAGGTTACAGATAAATGCAACAAAACTTTATAAACTATTGTAATAGTGACTACCTAAGCTCCAACTTGTCTTTTAAACCTGCATTGCAGCACTTCATAAGGATGGGAACTTGTTTTTACCTTTTGTTATTAGTCCAAAAATCCAAGCTTCAATATATTACACAATTTTCTCCTGCAAAAAGTGGAGCTAATACCACTGTTCTCTTTCTTTTTTATTCTCTAGATATTATTAGTTATCACAATCTATTAAGTATGAACCCAACATTTCAATGGCATGGCCTTGTGTCCAAGATGTGTCTGACACCAACACATGTCCGACATGTGTTAAACACTACTGAAGTTTCAAATTAAAAAATCATTGCAGCTCCAACACAGTCCAACACGGTGGTAATGAGTGTGGAGACAGTATTTTTTTAAATTGAGAAGGTAGAAACTTACTGCGTAAATTTATGTTAACTCTTTTAACAAATAAACAAACCGTCTACTTTCCATTTACACCTTCTCTTTTTGTAACTTTTGAGTTTCTCCCCTCTATATAAATAAATTACCCTCCTCTGCCATGTTAGTCTCATTTGCACTTCCCCACCATTTCATGCTTCTCAGTTTTTGTGAACGTGAAACCTATCACTAAAGTTTTGGTATAAAGTATTTTTTTGAATAACATGAATTTTGATGTTTCCTTTATCGTTTCGATTTAAAAATCAATTTGAAATTCCCTTTCATACTGTTTTTTAGTTTCATACGGTATATGGGGTTCATGTTGTGGGTTTATGGAATTTCATAGAAGTAACTTTCTTTTATCTTCTATGAGAGTCATAGAACTAGTTTTCTCTATTCATGTTTGGCTTCTATTTTTTACTCTCATCCTGTGTAACATGATGGTGGTGGGGACTTCGTTTTGTCTATTTAATATTATTATTATTAGTTGATTTTAGATGGATAAATTTGATCCTTTTTTGTTAGGCAACAATATGTTCAAACTATAAAATTTGACTATTTTATATATGATTTTGAATATATAAATATTCAATACATATACATACATATACATACATACATATATATATATATATATATATATATATATATATATATATATATATATATATATATATATATATTTGGGTGGCCATATCCTACATTTTGGAGATTATAGGTATTGCCGTTTTCGTGCCTGTGTCCATGCATCATAAATCACAATTTTGTGGTTAAACCAAGCTAGCTTGTTTATATTCCTATAGCACTAAAACAAATCTGCCATATTGCAAATTGCAAATTGCAAATTCATTCATGATGCTCATATATTGTTTCTGGCGCAAATGTTGCTTACTGTTGTTAATTGACTGGTTATTTCATTTCATATCTCGGCACAAGAAGACTTTAGTGTTCAAGCAACCATTAGTTGGTTATTATCAGAAATATTTGGAGTTCAAAACGTATCAATTGTGGCCGAAGAAGACATACAAACCATCTCAAAGGATGAATCAGCAAGCTTGCTGGATAATGTTGTGAACACTGTGAATGAGTCTTTAGCTTTTGCATCCAAGTATGGTCTTCAAAGTCCAGAGACAACTCTAGGATCAACTGAAATTCTTGAGGCCATTTCCCGTTGCAACTCAACTGGAGGCCCCAGTGGCAGATATTGGGTACTTGATCCTGTTGATGGCACATTAGGATTTGTACGTGGGGATCAGTATGCTGTTGCTCTAGCTCTGATTGAGGATGGAAAAGTTGTTCTTGGAGTTCTTGGTTGTCCTAACTACCCAGTAAAGACAGAATGGCTTAATTATCATTACCAGCATCACCAAACAATGGCGCAATCGTCTATAACAACTCCTGATACTGGAGGAAAAGGATGTGTATTGTATGCAAAAAGCGGCAGTGGTGAGGCTTGGTTGCAGTCATTGATTGATGGAGAGAAAATGCTGGAATGGCCAAATCGTGCTAGACTTATTCGTGTTTCATCAATTGACGATCCGGCATTGGCAACTCTCTGTGAACCAGTGGAAAGGGCAAACTCAAACCATTCATTCACAGCTGGACTTGCTCACAGTGTGGGACTAAGGTGTGTATATTGTCCCTTGTTTCATTCAAATTAACTAATTCACTGAACTGAAATTAATTCCTACATAAGCGCATACGAACATGGTGTTAAAAGGTTTAAAGATTTAACTGTCATGGCAGAAACCATTTCTGTAATAACAATTGGGTAACTGAGGTAACTTTTAAAGATAAAGTTTTTGTAGGGAGGGGTTCCACAATCACACATACACATAAGTCTCCACATTTGATAAGATATTGTCCGCTTTGGGCCAAGCCCTCACGGATTTGCTTTTGGTACCACTCCAAAAGGCCTCTTATCAATGGAGGTATCTTATGTGTATATAAACTCATGTTCATCTCTTATTTTTTCTGATGTGGGACTTTGTTTGTACCCAACATCCTCCTCTCAAACAAAGGACCACCTCCCCTACAGCGGAAGTCTTCTTTCTTATCCTTGAGTACACCATGGTCAACACTTCTCTCTCACAATCCATGGTCAAACACTGAGCATCTCTTGCTCTCCACCTCTCATGTTTCCAGGGCCTCACCCGATCATGAAGGGACGTACTCGTCTGAGCCCGGTCACCAGACCTGAACCATGGGCTTTGATACCATTTGTAAGGAGGGGTTCCACACTCACACATACACATAAGTCTCCACATTTGATAAGATATTGTCCGCTTTGGGCCAAGCCCTCACGGATTTGCTTTTGGTACCACTCCAAAAGGTCTCTTATCAATGGAGTAACTTTTAAAGATAAAGTGCACACTTTAGCCTCCATCCCTCCCATGTAGACCAGAACTACTATATGAATAAGAAACAAAACTTTCAGTTTGAAAGCTTTTTTAAACTCTTATTTTGAAACTACAATGTTTTTCCTATAAAGGAATTCAGAACCAAGAACTTTACTTTTAGCCTGATTTAGTCCTATCATTTCATGGATTCAAGGTAAAAGGTTATTCTCCAAAATTCCTTGTTTTCAGTTTCTTTCAGAGCTGGACCTGAATATATGACATTTTTTTAATGTTCATTTTAATTTTTCTGTTTCAAACACTGTTGCTGGGATTGAATCACTCTCTGTTGTAGAAAACAGCCCTTGCGTGTGCACAGCATGGTAAAATATGCAGCAATAGCACGGGGCGATGCAGAGATATTCATGAA
Source organism: Vigna reflexopilosa (assembly GCA_027742785.1). Classification (NCBI taxonomy): domain Eukaryota; kingdom Viridiplantae; phylum Streptophyta; class Magnoliopsida; order Fabales; family Fabaceae; genus Vigna; species Vigna reflexopilosa. Next base: position 31,926,062 of record CM050925.1, on the reverse strand, counting down.
ATTTGCCAAGTGTGGATACAAGGAGAAGATATGGGATCATGCTGCTGGTGTTGTGATTGTTGAAGAGGCTGGTGGTGTGGTAACTGATGCTGGAGGGCGCCCTCTGGACTTTTCCAAGGGAATGTACTTAGAAGGTCTTGACAGAGGTATAATTGCATGCTCTGGTTTAACACTGCATGAAAAATTTATTGCTGCTGTTTATGCAAGCTGGGACTCCTCAAATTTATGATCCTTCCTTTCTTCTATCAATGAGGCAAATTTTGGTAGAGGCAAACTGCAACATGTCTTTTTTTTCAATCCTTTTTTTTCCTGTGTTTTTCACTCCAAAACATTGTGATGCATGCCACAGTAGCTGGCTAAGTTTCCACTGATATAGCATATTATATTAAGCTGATGACATTTATTCGTTGGATTTAGCTCTTCTCTCAAAGAAGGGAGTATACTTCAAAAGGATAATAGTGTAATTATAATCATTGATTAATGATAAAAGTGTAACCATAACAATGGATTAAACACTCAAAGGAGTGTTTGATTTGACAAAAACGTTTTTTTCTTATAGTTATAATGTTGCATTGTTTTCACTTTGATTTCGGCTTTTACATTTTATGGTGAATAATGAAAGAATCACTTTTATGTTCTACAGTATGTTAAATGACATTGTTACATGTCTATACTTTGAATGTAAATTTTAAATTTATTTTTTATATTTAAAGGACAGTTTTTCCTGCAACTACTTTCCTTTTTGCATCATCTCCTATAATTTTTTTTTTCATTTTTCCCTTCTCGGATTGTGCAATCCGGATGTAAATGACTTTCAGATTATGCAATTGGTTGACCTCTATCTTATCAAAAACGAAATAATACTTAACCAATTACTTTCCAGACTATTATAAAATCAAAACCGGCTTAATAATAAATAAAATCAAACATGTAAACAGAAATTAATAAAACTTAAACACGATTACTAATAAAAATCTTAAAATTTAAGTTTATTCAACAAATATATTCTCTTGCGAACTGAAAGGAGTAATGTAATTCATTCATGGCAATAGAGGCACTCCAAAACTAAAAAGTTGAAGGTTGAGAATTGTTGAAGAAGGATATATATGAATTGTGATACATCTTAGCTACTTCTTTGGAATTAAGGAACAATATTTGTCTTCAACTTGATAATAATTGGTGCTCATTTTCATCCCAATTTGGACCCCTCTTTTTACATGTATGACAAAAATTCTTTAATCATATCATTCCGAGATGTTAAATTAGGTTGAGAATAAAATCTCAGCAATTTTGATTCAAGATTAGAGTTGGAGTCAAACATATATCAATCTCCATCTCCCAACTCCGAATGTATCCGGTGACTTTGAATTTTCTAACCTCATGTCTCCATAATTAGCGGACATTAATAACTTGACATGATCTATACAATAGTTTTCCTTTTTCTCTTTTGTTGGAGAAAAAAAATCTCACTACGAAGGTTGTATATATTATTTGATGAGAGAGTGTTCATTAGCTCGGACTATTGATGTTCTAGTTCGATTCAATGTAATCTAAGTAGATTATATTAAATTTTATTGTATTATACTTCTTTTTATATATATTGAATTAATTTGAATAATAATTTAATTAGTTAACTTGCTTAAAACATATTGAATTAAATTTTGATGCTTAAAAATGATAATTTAATAAAATAAATAATTCCATCTTATTTAGTCTTCTCTTATTTTTTAAGTAACTTTGGCCCTTAAATGTCTTGGGTAGACATGTGAAGATAGACTTTGATTGATCTTGGTTTGTGTTTGGGCATGCTAGCAAGGCTAAGGTCGAAAAAAGAGTACATCAATATCAGTTAAGTCATCATTTATTCCATTATTGATATATGTCATATCTATTGTTCATGTTTTCTTTACATGTTGGGTACATTGTTCGTGGATCTGCTCTAATGGTTTGTGGTGGTCGATGATGATGCTCGTGTATGTTCTGACGAAGGTTGACGATGACACAATGTTGGCTTTCTTTACACGATTGTCCTTAAAGGAGAAAAATGCACACAATAATGATTCAAATATCGTCGTCCAAGAATGCACCCAAGAATTGCACCAAAAGCTCATGAAAACGTTTAATGAAAGATAATTCATCAAAACGTAATGTAATTGGATTAAAAATGATTTTAAGCAGTGTAAATGGATGAAAACCATACTTGAACTTCAATGGCGGAGGAGAGAAACACGAAGGAAAAAGACGATGAGACTTCCAACACACCCCCTTCATATCAAGGTATAGACTTCTCAAGTATTTTTTTAATAATTTTTTTACAATAAGACATGTATCACCATTTTATTAATATACATGAATTTATTTTAAAAAAAATATTTGAAATGAACCAATCACAAGTATGTGTTATAAAAATAAACTGTTAAAAAAACTTTTTCCTATTATAATATATGTTGCTGTTTTTATTGCTTTTCTACTCTTTTTTCTATTTATTTTTACTTTATATTATATTATATTATTTATCACTTTTTTCTTTTTACCTTTTCTCCCTCTCACTAAGTAGGATTACATTTTTCTTACACAACCGGAATATAACCAGCACAAAAATGCTTGGATAGTTATCTCCTGTTATAATACTTCCCAACTCATTTATAAACAAAATTAACAATTTCTTTTATTGATTAAGAGTAATAGTTAAGTTTATTTGATATTTTTATTTTCATGTAACCAGAAGACATTTTTCTAAGTTACCCTCAAATTATTATTTATTGAAAATAATGCTTAATGATAAAAATATTTTTGAAATAATAATATTAAACAAGAATTATGACCTTTTTCTCTTATGTTTAAGTTTAAATGGCATATTTAAATATTTCAATTGGTTTGGCACGAGAGAATTCTTTTCACAGATGGGAAATCATGACTTCTAATATTCTTGTAAATTACGATTCCTATGTATGAATGACTAAAGTATTTTCTTTATTGGTAAAAGATACTTATTTACATAAAGATTTCTAAAAGTTAAATATAATATTTTATTAAAAAAATTACTTTTTACTACAATAATTGATTTAATAAGAATAATATGACACTTTCTATAATTTTATATTTTAATTAGTGACACATCTGCATGAGAATATTTATATACAAACAATTACAAGAAATATGATTTTCAGGGAATATTATTTTTAAAAAGTAAATGGAAAACGTATATAATGCATTTACTTGCAATTAAATCACAGTTTAATGCGAACAGATTTTTTTTCTTCTGCCTTCTCAAGTTACAATCTGAAATTGAAACTCAAAATTAAATTTAAACACATATAAGTATATAATATTCTATGAAACTTATTATTCGTGAACTAAATTTAGTTTGCACTCAACAATCTACTAAAGTTTGAGTGTATATAAACTATAATATAAATTAGAAAATATTTTTTTAATAACTTTTTCTTGACTATATTTTTACAATCATATTTATGATAGCTTATAATTAATTCTTTTTAAATATATAATGATAACTTATAATTAATTCTTTTTAAATATATAAATCAATAAAATAGTAATTATAAAAAATTGTTAAAACAAATTTTTAAATATTATAGTTTATATAAATTATATAGCATTAATAATTTACATGGTTGACTCCCCCAGCCAAGTGATAATTTTTCTTCCCTTGATGAAATTATTGTGAAAACAAAAAAGGAAAAACTGAGACAAAAATACAAAATGGTTTTGTTCTGTTTGTATATAGGACATCACTCTCCATAGACAGCAGTGTGTTTGTGAGAAAATCCACGTCAGCAGAATCTCCAATCCAACCTAACCTCAGGTGGGCCATGCACGTGTTGAGTGGGCTTTCTGAACGACACGACGTGGCTGCTAACCATGAACGCAGTCACGCGCTCGCTCACTCTTATGTCTTCCATTTTCATGTCTTGCAACCGCCGAACGTACTCCGGCACGTGCACAAGGTCCCACACCACCCCAACGCCACCTTCCTTCAACACCCTCACCATCTCCGCCATCGCCCTTCCCCTCTCCGCCGCAGCCACCTCCGCCCTGAGCCCCCTCCCTACCGTGTGCAAAAACGTCCCGGACACCACAACATGGAAGCTGCCGTCCAAGAACGGCAGTTTGGTCGGGTCGCCTGTGCGGCATGTCACATACTTCTCCACTCCCTCTACCTTAGCGGCCCGAAGCGTCGCCGCTAACCTGGCCTTATTCAGACCGCTTATTCCAATCACCCGACCCGAACCTCCTTCCTTTTTAAGGCGGGCGGCTAATGAATTCAGCAAAATGCCGCGGCCGCAGCAGCCAAGGTCAAGCGCTAAGCGCACCGTGGACCAGTCGTCGACGGTGTCCACCATGCGCTGCGCCATCTCAGAATGGAGAGGCACTGCGGAGTAGAAAAAGTTCGCCGCCGCGTAGAAGAGGCAGAGGGCAGAGAGCGCCGTGACGGAGCCGGTGAACCCTGCCGTGAAGCGGGCGGCGCCGCGGTGTACAGCGGCGATGGAGAGAAGGGTCTCAAAAAGGTTGGAGATTTGGTTGAAGTAGTGAAGGTAGAGTACTGAGAGAATCGAGAAGAGAACGGCTTGACAGAGAAGGAAGACGAAGGTTTGCCACTGATCCATTCCGTAGATGAGGTAGATCCGCGTCCATTCTTTGCTTGATGTTTTTCCCATTCTTTGATTCTGCAATTCACAGAAAATTCCTAGAAAATTAAATTGAAACTAAAATATCCTTAATCGACCCAAAAGAAGGAGACAGGAGTCTAGGAGTGTGTGGCTTACAGTTACAGTTTGGTAGTACAAAGTGGAAGGTTTGGATCTTCGAAGGTTTATTTGACGTTAATGGCGATGGTGCATCAAACAGTGTGATGTCATTTTGGTTGAAACAAACAATAATTCCTCGTTTTCGGTTTTCTATATGTGAGAGAGAGACAAAAAGCGTGGAAATGAGGGAGAGAAGACTATAGAGAGAGCAAGTTTTTTTTTTTTTTTTTTCAAGTAGACCATTGATTATATATATTGTATTTATATGGAAAACGATAAGTGTAATTTGACAATATTTGGACATGGTGTCACTTATTGGTTCATTTTTTAATATTTTTGAATTTTTTGTGTTAATGTGGAAATGAAAATTTATATAACGAAGGTATGTGGGCTGTTTTGAAAGCTTCGACTTTCATTCTTCTTTCGCAAAGCTTAGGTCATGAAGATTGGTTACAAAAAATTCCTTCCAGCGACGAGTTGTACCTTAGTCGCAAAGCTTAGGGTTCTTTCCTAGGCGCGATTTGAGAGTGAAAAACTTATTTTTTTGAGTGTTTGCTTTCGTTATTCGAGGTTTTTCTTTAAATGTCAGTGCTTGCTTAAGTCAATAATGTGGATTATCTGAAAATCATTAAAACTCTAAGAAGAAAACTGTTAAAACAACGGTGACAATTAAGTGGGCACAATGAAAACATGTGAAAATTAGAATTCACAAACTACATCTACACACTTATTCTTTGAAGGAATAAAATTGTCATAACAGACATCTGAATTAAATATGTAGCATATAGTTCAAATAAATGGATAACTGCATTGTAATTTTTGCAATTTTTAAGGTTCTTAGATCAACCAACTTTATCAAGTGCTAATCTACCACTTAGATTATTAATGGTACTATTTATAAGCAGAAACAACATTTTTGCTTAACACTAAAAGTCTGAAATCCCCTTAAAATCAAAAGTTAACACTTTTCCAATATGTTTGCTATTTTCAAAATTGCACCTTCCACATAATTCCAAAAAATATGTTCTAACACTCAAACTAAAAATCCTTAAAACAATAATGTAAAACAAAAAGAAGCAATCAAATTGGATAAAAATTATGCATTAATCAATCAACAAAGGTCAAAGTTGTCCTTTACAATCCGTCTCATATTTTCGAGAATAAACTGTATCTTTCACATAACTTTAAAAAATATGTTCTTAGATTCAAATTGAAGACCATTGAATCAAGAATGCAACAAAAATATAATTAGTTCAATTGGATAATTATGAAGAAAGTTATGCATCAAACAAGTAGCAAAGCTCAAAGTTGATCTTTAAAGTTCATATGATGTTTTCAAAATTAAACTGCATCTTCACATATCTCTAAATTTATGTTTTTACATTAAAATTAAAGACAATCAAATCAATATACAATGAAAAAGGAATCAACACAATTGGATAACTAGAGAGAAATTTATGCATCAAACAATTAGTAAAGACCAGAATTGTAAGATTAATTTCTGCCTAATTTGGTTTTTTAACATGTAGTTTCTGCTCATAAATGGTATCATTGATGACTTGAGTGCTAGATTAGTAGTTGATGGATTGGTTGATGTGATAACCTTCAAAAATTCATGTTAATGAAAAGTTGTGAAAAAATTAGAACGTAGTTACCACTTATTTGTACTGTGCTACCTAGTTAATTGTGAAGTCTGTTATGAGACTTTTTTCCTTCAAAGAGTGAGTGTGTTGATGCAGTTTCTTCTCATAATGGGTATTACTCGTGACCTTAGTGGTAGATTATAAGTTGATGGAATTAGTTAATGTAAGAACCTTTAAAGGATCATGTTAAGGGAAAACAATGCAAAAATACAACGCAGCTACCCATTTATTTGAATTATGCTACCCACTAAATTTTGATGTCTGTTATGACAGTTTTTTCCTTCAAAGAGTGAGTGTGTTGATGTAGTTTGTGGGTTCCAATTTTTACATGTCTTCGTTGCACCCCACTTAATTGTCATGACTGTTTTAATAGTTTTCTTCTTAGAGTTTTAATATTTTTCTGAAGTTGTGTAACGAGTTTCACTTTATTGCCTCCAAATTGTTGACTTAAGGCAGCACTGACATTTAAGGAAAAAACTCCAAACAAAAAACAAAGAAGCAAACACCAATGAATGAAAGTAAACAAAACAACACTTAAAAAACAAGGTTTTCTGCTTATAAATCATACTAGGAAAACAACCTTAACAATCACTGTGAACCTTTGAATAACTACAAAACTTAGAGCAAGAACGAAACAAAGCACGTTTTATAAAGAACAATGTTGGAATGTTGTGTGTTAGAGGTGGCTAAAAAGCACTAGAAGGAAGCAACAAAGGTACAACTCCCCATTGGGAGGGATTTTCTGTAACCAAGCTTCATGAATTTGTTAAGACATGATCTTCTAAGAAAACCTTTGTTTTGAAGTTTAACATAATGTCTAAATGAAAAAAAAATTAAATCGTTTATGATAATTGTTAAATGCATTAAACGATACCTTTAGAGATGACTAAATGATATGAGAACGTTTGATATCATAAGGCGTCTAGTGTATACATAAAAAACACAAACATTATAGAGCTCCTAATAAAGCATCTAAATCGTCATAGCATTCGAACAAAAAGACAAAGTGTCTCAACACAAATTCTGCTAAAACTAAAGATGTAAGACCTGGGAAAATAGGGATCTTATAAATAAAGTTAAGACTTGGGTATGTTTTCTTTTAAGAGTTGATATCTCTAATAAGGTGTTGTGTGTGTATCTCTCTATTAGAACATAATTGTTATGTTATTTTAATAATGTGCAACACATGGTTTGGTATGTTTATTGGATTGTGATATGTGTGTTATTACCAATGTGATGTGTTGGCTTGATGGTAGGAATGTTGTCTAGGAGGGAATGATTATCGGTTCAATTCCTAGGGAGAAAGCTAAAGGGAAACCTTAATTATATTTATATTTTTGTCTAGGGGCAAAAATGTCTTTTACTCTTTATTAATTAGGTACAAAAATTAAAATAGGAGGTGTAGTACGGAAAAACATGCAAATTAAATAATCTAAAAAAGAGATTACATAAATCTTAGAAGATTGAGTGGTTATGTTTGGATAAAAAATATGAGATATATTTTAGGTAGTTTCATAGATCAAAAACAGATTTGTAGTAGAGATAGAGATAGGTTGGAAAATAAAAAGGAAAATAAAAGAGAAAATAGAGCTTGAAAAACCCTAGAACCTACGTGAAAAGAGAAAAGAGAGGGAGACGTCCTTAGGAGAGAAGGAGACTGGACGGATTGGAAGAAGAAGAAAAGGATTAGAGTTTCTTGATCATTGTAGTTAGAGAAAGCCTTAATATTCGCCAAGGTATGGGGAAACTTACCTTGTTTGTTGTATGTTGTGTGTTCTTGAACATCTTGAATGGTATATCTTGTTTTGATGCATGGGATTGTAATTATGGGTTATGATTCTCTGTTGATATTACTGGGTAAGGTATATGTATGTATGATGGGTGTTTTTGCATTATAATAGGGTTTATATCAGGTTTGTGTTAGGCTTTCTCTATGAAAGCATGTATGACTTTGTTGGTTTTTCCCATATATAGTGATGACAAGAGGAGATAAAGGTATGTTGTTTAGGGGTTTTACCATGTAAATATAGGTTGTAAAGAGTTTTATGATGATCATATGTAGTATGTTGGGTTTGTTTGGGTTGTAAGTTTCATAATGATGAGTTTTTTATGATTCTAATGATATAATGTATGTATTTAGGTTTGTTTACAAGGGTACTTGAATACATATATGATGTGTTAAGTATGTTTTTTCGTGGTTTGGGGATGATGTTTGTGTGTTTTGAGTTTGGGTTCGACAATAATCGATTACCATAATGATAATTGACTATTTGCACGTCATTTTTTAGTTTCGTCACTAGAATAATAGATTATTTAAGATAATAATCGATTATCCTTTCATACGTTGTATAACTGAAATTTGGGTATTTTAGTTGTTTTGGAATAATCGATTATCATCAGGTGATAATCGATTATCCTAGTGCGTTTTGTGTAAGAATGTAGGAGGGATAAGCTTCAAGGGCTGCAAAACGTGATGTTAAGTAGGGTCAGGTTTGACTTTTGATTGGTAATGAAGCATGAATTAGTAATGGAATGGACAAAGGTGTGTGGTTGATCAATGAGCATAAGACATGGGAGATGCGTCTGCTTGTTTTACCTAGTAAATCCTAAGACTATTTGCGTGCGACACGGGATAAAAACTCTTTATGGCAATTGTTATAGAAAATAAAGTGATGTTCGAGTGTTGAACCTTCTTTGTATGGGAGGAATGATGTTTTGCCTAGTCCTTGTATGATAGGAAAACATGTCCTTTTTTGCGAATGCGGAAGGACTCGAGCTGACCTGTATGGGGAATTTACAAGTGACCTATATGGGGAAATTACAAGTGTGGTGAAGTAAGGTACATGAGTGTGACTGAGTCTTTTCATGATGGAGTTCATGGTAATGTGGATGCTCATGGTGATGTTCATGATGGGGATATTCATATGGTGTGTTCGTGATGGGGATATTCATGATGTTGGTATATTTATGATGATGATCATGGTGTTGAAGATGCTCCTGATTATGCTATGTTGATAGTGACGTTACTATAATAGTGATAGTGAGATAGTTAACATAGGTGCTGATGAGTGGATAGACCAAGGGTTTGTGCCTGTGATGTTAGTGATGACATTGAGGATCAAGGGTCAAGTAATTTAAGATTATTGAATAGTTTATGTTTAGAGGCCTAGGAATCTTATTGTTCATACTTTTATGTATGAGGTAGTTGATTATGGTTGATATAATCAATATGTATGTATTATGTTGTTGTGGTTATTTTATCGGTAGCTTATCCCATACTTGCTTGTGTTTGTGTGTTTGTGAATGAAATTATCGACGATGATTGTATAATGTATTACATGTGAGAAAATGATATTGTAGATGTTCCAGAGGTATGATAAATTCGTGAGATGATGGGGGGAAATTTGGGTTTCCTTTCAAAGTTCGTTTGGTTTAAAATTTTGAGACAATGTAATTTGAAGTTATTTCTATTACTTGGTTATTTGAATTCTTTCTGAATAATGTAAATTTAGACATTGCTTTTGGAGTTATTGCAATTCGAATTATTTTGTATGCTATATAATGAGGATTTTTGAAAAATATGTTTTCACATTATAAGAATGTTTTGAAATATTTTCGATTTTTGTAATAACACGTGACACTCTAATTTGGGGCGTTACATTTTTTGTATCAGAGCCAGGTTTTTGAAAAACCTTTTTGGGCTTTTGGGGATTTTGGGAAGTGAGCTCGTCCAACTTTTGTTGTGTGACTTGATTGCATCCATATGTGTATGATTGTGTGGATTGCATGCATATGTGTATGACTGTGTGGATTGATGTGTTTAAATGAGGGAATTGTTGTATAGATCTCCATAAGAAAGAGTATGAAATTGTGGTATATATGTTGTAATTACATGTTTATATTTCAATCGTCATGGTGGTGTTATGTTTGATCATGTATAATTAGACTATTTTAATTTACTGTTTTGCTTAAAATATGATGTGCATGGTTGAACATGACAAAAAATTAAACATTTCTATTTAAGATCAATAGGAACTTAGGCAATCTTTGCTACATCTTGGGAGTTAAAAGGAAAAGTATTTATATCTTTAGGAGGAGTAGGTCAACTTTCAGGGACAAAAATTCTTTTTAGGAGGGATGAATGTAAGACCTAGGAAAATAGGGGTCCTAGAAATAAAATTGTTAAGACTTGAGTATGTTTCTTTTAAGAGTTGATATGTCTAAGAAGGTGTTGTGTGTATATCTTTGTCAGAACATACTTGCTATGTTATTTCTTTAATGTTATTTTAATAAAGTGCAACACATGGTTTGATATGTTTGTTGGATTATGATATATGTGTTATTACCAATCTGATGTGTTGGCTTGATGATAGGGATGTTGTCTAAAAGGGAATGGTTATGGTTCAATTCCTAGTGAGAAAGCTTAAGGGAAACCTTAGCTTTTATTTATATTTTTGCCTAGGGCATAAAGGTCTTTTATCCTTTATTAATTAGGTATAGAAATTAAAATAGGGGGTGTAGGAAGGAAAAACATGCAAATTAAATAATCTGAAAAAGGAGATTACGTAAATCTTAGAAGATTGGGTGGCTATGTTTGGATAAACAATGGAGTTATGATAGGAGATGTATTTTAGGTAGTTTTCATAGATCAAAAATAGATTTTTAATAAAGATAGAGATACGTCGGAAAATAAAAAAGGAGAATAAAAGAGAGAAGAGAGTTTGAGAAACCCTATAACCTTCGTGAAATGAGAAAGAGAGAGAGAAGTCCTTAGGAGAGAAGGAGATAACACAGATTGGAAAAAGAAGAAAGGGATTAGAGTTGCTTGATCAATGTAGTTAGAGAAAGCCTTAGTATTAGCCAAGGTGTGGGGAAGCTTACCTTGTTTGTTGTATGTTGTATGTTCTTGAATATGTTGAATGGTATATCTTGTTTTAATGCATGAGATTGTAATTATAGGCTATGATTCTCTGTTTAGATTACTAGGTAAGGGTATGTGTATGTATGATGGGTGTTTCTGATTATGATAGGGTTTATATCAAGTTTGTGTTGGGTTTTCCCTATGAAAACATGTATGGCTTTGTTGAGTTTTTCCATGATAATATGTATTGATGACAAGAGGGGATAAAGGTATGTGGTTTTGGGGTTTTACCATGCAAATATAGGTTGTGAAGAGTGGTGTGATGATTATATATATAGAATGTTGGGTTTGTTTGGCTCTGCATAATGATGAGTTTTGGATGATTCTAATGATGTAATGTTTGTATTTGGGTCTGTTTACAAGGGTATGTGAGGCTTAAAAGCTTGTATGATGTTGTAAGTATGTTTCCTCGTACTTTGGGGATGATGTTTGTGTTTTTTGAATACTTTATATTTGTCTAGAATGAGTTTGGGTTCGACAATAATCGATTATTTGGGATGATAATTGATTATCCTTCCATACATTGTATTGCTGAAAAATGGGCATTATAGTTTTCTAGAAGAATTGATTATCTTCAAGTAATAATCGATTATCCAGTGTATTTTGTAACGTCCTAAGTTTGTGATTCACTTAAGCGCATCAAAGGCTAAATGATTTTGCAACATAAAAAAAATGAATTACATAATAGTACTTCCACTTGAAATCTTAAATATCCAAATCCAACAAGAAAATAAATGGTTCATTACAACTTTTATTTCTTTGCATAATTAAAAGATAAATAAAACGCCTATTGCAAAGTTCCACTCTAGTCAATTGCATAGCTCCAACAACATTTGCATTTCTATTTGAGCTTATTTCTCTTGTTCCTGTAAGTGTTACGAATAAAAACTTTGGTGCATCGCACACCGAACATTATACTCAGCTTTAAGCTGGATCATAAGGTGAAACATTTTTTCCTTCCCCTACTTCGCATAGTCTCGAAGGTACGGTACCCAAACTCATTCTTACTACTTCTCACAATCAAAGAGAACTTCATTCCTACTTCACACAGGTGAAAGGAAGACCCCAACTGTATAATAGTATTCTAACCAACTTTCTAATCCACTTCAAAGCCCTAGAATACTCTCAAAGTCTATCCATACCAACCTTACTTGGACATTTCTAACTCTATCATTTCTTAAGAGATCATCAAATATAACTAAACAACATGAGAGCAACATATATTCCATATATTCCACATGAAAACCAATTCAATCAAAACAATATAAAAATAACCATGTAACACCAACCATACCACACCCATAAACAAAATTTTCCAACATAATTAAGGTCAACACAATCACTCCATCTAAAACATGTACATTGTACCAAACAACCATATCAATGTTAACTAAATCTCTACTCTTTAGTTTCCAAAATAAGCTATCACAACAAACTACAATTTCTAGAATTTATCCCTCTATATAACAGATGCAAGAAATGTAAAACAACCATACATTATTTCACCATTTAACCATCGCTAATGTAACACTTTGCAACTAATACTCAACCAATACCATTAACTCAAACTCATTATATCATACTCATTATATCATAGCTACTAAGTTTCTAACCTTTACTTCTGTAAGCAATTGTAAAATATATAACAGTCACACATCCTTTAATTTTTTACTAACAAAAACAACAAAATTCTCATGCATATTTTACATAAAAAACAGCAAGATTTTATACACATTTTATAGCAAAACACCCATTTTTTTTTGTAGAGTTTTATTCTAAACAGCAACCATTTCCTACAAAATTTTATTTTAAAAGAACAAGAAATATACAAAATTTATAACAGCTAACATCATGTCTTTTTGACAACAAACAACAAATAATTTAAGTGCAATAACAACATCCAAAACAACACCAATCAACAAGAAATTAAGTGCAATAACAAAAAAAAAAAACTTAAATCTTTGCACCTACAACACTAAACAAAAACTAGAAAACAGAGAAAAAAACTAAAATGAAAAAAAAAATACAAGAACATTATACCATTAATTTCCAGCGTATCTTTTATAACCACAATTCAATGTACATCTTCTTAGTTAAGATCATATAAAAGAAACCAACTAATGTTCTATTATTATCACTCTTCAATACTAGAAAAATCCAAAAACTTAAAACATTACTCCTTCAGATTTATTAGTTAAAGACCTCCCAATCTTAGTTCAATCACATAGCACTTGACACATATGTTTTGTCATTTTTTTTATCATAATCCTTCTATGCATCAAACTATTCAAATAGATCTTATTTCATACAATTACATTTTAATTTCCACTATATCCCAATTCACCAAAACTAATGATTTCCATCAATTAGTGCTGATTTTTAAACTTACAAATTTCAACCTTTACACATGCCAATCAAACTAATCATGTGCATACTAATTCATATCATATAAGCATAAAAATTGTCATGGTTCATCGACAATCATGGTACATTTAATATTCACGGCTATCGCTGAAATAATATAGACAAAATGACATTTCCTTTATCATTCTCGCAGAATCCTGTTTTACCACTTTAATTTCCTTCTGACATACAAAACAGTTTATATTATTGGAAAGAAAAAGTTAAATAGCAAATATTTTGAAAAAAATAAATATATTATTATTTTTGTGTTTTTTATATTTTTTTTTATATTTTGTTTTCCATTTTTATATTTTTATTTTTTTTTCATTAAATTCTTTTTTTTGTCATTTTTATTATTTTGTGGGTTAGGTATTTATTCACCCATTTTATTCATTATTAATTTTTAATACAATTTATTAATTTCTTCTATCATCCTAACGTAAGAAAAAGCATGTTTTTTTTTTCTTTTCACAGTTTAGCATTGAAAAAAATAAACACATATAATTGAGATATAATTTGATAAAATTGATGTAAAGAATGAAACAATTTCCACTAACTATTTTAAATCTTTATTAATTCCTTCATCGAAACCTTACAAGATGATTTTAAAAATATTAAAAAGAATGACACTTAAGTCATTCCTATAATTTGTGAATGTTGAAAGAATAAATTTCATAGTTAAAATTCTACTAAGTAAAAAACTTATATAAAATCTTATTATTTCTAGAATATATATGAATCCTAACATATAATGATTTAATAAAACATGTCATTATATTTAGGATATCAGTAATATTGGGTTTACAACAATCAAATATTATAATTATAAAGTCTATTGTTATTAATTAATATAAAGTGGTCCCATGGTCTAGTGGTTAGGACATTGGACTCTGAATCCAGTAACCCGAGTTCAAATCTCGGTGGGACCTTTTGTTATATATAAATTTCAAACTTTCTACATCAAACCGGAGGGCAAAAATGTAAGTTCACATCAACAAGCATTTTCTTCACCCATTCACTCCCACACAACAACAGATTAGGAAGGCACGCACTCACAAGGTGTCCTTTCTTCCCTGCTTCAATGGCGTTCACTCTCTCTTCCTCCTTTAACCTTTCCCTCACTCGTAACCGAATCACCTGCTTCTCCAAGGAGCACCGCCGCCAAGTCATCGCAAAGGTGTTCCATCACAACCACGCGCATTACAACTTGCAATGACACGTTTAGCATTTCTGTCACGAGGGGTTTTTTACTGAACCTGTTTTGGGAATGGTGCAGGAAGCGGTAGGAGATGCGACGCGTGCCATGTCTGCGAGTGTTGTTGAGAGGATAATGAAACGGTTGAGGAGTGTGGTTCCGGTGGTGATTGCGTCCGTTCAGATTAGCGCTTTGGTGCCGTTGATTGATTACGTGGCGTTAACCGGTGCTGCCGAAGCAGTTTTGTATTCGCCTGATACGAAGGTTCCGAGAACCGGGGAGGTTGCTCTCAGAAGAGCCATCCCTGCCAATGCTAATATGAAGTCTATACAGGTCTGCTTGGTTTGCAAGCGTGTTTGGTTGTTGTTGTTTTCGTTTTTTGTTTTTAGAAATAGCTTTCTTTTCTTTTCTTAAATTAATATGAACACACCAAATTTTACATTTATTAGCTAAGATGCTACTTATGTTTATCTTAATTTTCCATATTTCATATAAAAAACACTACGTTTCTTAATAAACAATCCTTAACATTCTTCTTGAAGATGGTGCTCATATTTAAATGCATTTTTGGAATAAGAACATTAAATGGGGTTAAGTTAGTTGGAATTTACATATATTTTAATTCACCAAAAGGTAGTGACTTGTGTCCCTTATAATCCTGGTGTTGCCAAATTGTGTCGTTCAAGATATCTGAGATGTTAGTCATTACTTAAGCTATAGGTTGAAAAAAAATAGTTTACCAAACTGGAATAATTTTTTTAATTTTTTAATATAAGCAAGCATTTCATTAAGGAAAATGGGATAGATAGAGTTCAATGCTTACACACTGAAAATACTTATTGTGGAATTTTTTTTTTTATATATTTAAGTTCAGAGGAAATGTACGCGTTATTGTAATCTAGACATTTATTTCAGTAAGAGCAAAATTGGACCACCAATTAATTTAAGAGTTCATTAGGAATGTACTTAAAAAATAGTTATTATAAAAGCACACAAACTTATGATATTTGACACATTGTAATATAATCACAATGTAATCACATTATCCCTGCTTTTTTTTTCTGTTCTTTGTTACTTATCTAATAACAGTTTATTTGCTTATGTAAGCTTAATAGAATAACATAACAAAATACATATTTTCATAGAGCTCTCCATCAACCTTGAAATAAGTTTAGAAGAGCTGTGGGAAAGTTAATATAAATGGATGCAATCTATACATGGACAGTAGACCTCGAAGCTATACTGACTGAAGCAGAACATGCACAATGGCAAGATACAATGTTACAAGAAATTGCAGTCTTAGAAGCTGTAAGGACACTTGGAAGATCGAGGGCCTAGCGGCAATGGGTCTACAGGATAGAAGTACAATTCTTTTTTAATGGTCAAGCGCTTACGTCCAAGCTTTGTTGCAAACGGGTTCACTTATGTTGAAGTTTTGGGGTCCCTTGCTGAATAATTGCTATTTTCATATCTGAAAGGCAAAATCTTGATTGGGTTGTTAGTATAGGTGGATTACATCTTACTAGCACAGAAAATGGTTTAGAGGCTTGTTTGGACTTCAAGAGTTATTTGGAAAAACATTTTCATATCAAGGATTTGGCGGTGCTCAAGTATTTCTGGGGAATATAGAGGTAACAAGGTAACAACAGGGAAACTTTGCGCAAAAAAATAAAAATAAAAATGTATTGAACATAATATCACCATGTGCACGTAGACCTGCTGAGTCTTCCATGAAAGAGGGAAAAAATTGGGGCTAGCAGGACACCGGGAAATGAAGTATTATTCAGTTTATCGACATCTAGTTGGCAGAGTATTTACATGATGATTACTGACCCCGAGATGTTTTATTTCGCTGCATGTGTTGTCCTACTTTGCACAAGCACTTCAAAAAGAACACTTAAAGATTGCAATGCTGGTAGTGCCTTACCTCAAGGTCAACCCTTGAGAAGAGATATTACCGACCAACAATGATTTGAGATATTACACCTATTACGGGCACACTGAGATCAGTGATTGATACTTTGTCAATTTTGGGAATCACTTGTGTATTGGAAGACGAAAACTTAGGGCACTGTATCCTATTTTTTTAAGAAAAGCAGGGTATCATGATGGAAGCAGCCAGTAGTGAGCTAATTTGCCTGAAGTCAAACCATCCTTGGGGACAGGTCTCAAATGAGCTATTATGAGGTTGTATTGTGATATCTGTATGCTACAATCATAGCAGTAAATCATTTTGGGCATTTGTTGACCCTCATGCACCAACTTCAGAGGGTGGAGGAGGAGGAGTACTGAAAGTAGATAGATATTGTAATTAGTTATAGATGATACTGACAGATATTGGAATTTGGAAAGTAAATATTTTTCTGTACTATTTATTATAGTTTTCTAGGGATGATTTTGGGAAATGATACGTGTTCATTTGGTTGATTAGAATGTTACATTGATTAGTACTTTTTATATAAGGCAGGAGCTGCCCATTTGTAGATCTCTTCCAAATAATATATCCATTCTGACTGTGGAATAGGAGAGTTGTGTTTTAGATTTTTTTTCCTCTTTGAACCTTTTAATGATCAAAATTATGTTCTTTTAATGTCTTTTTCAGGACACTCTTGAAGATATTACGTACCTTTTGAGGATTCCACAGAGAAAACCTTATGGAACAATGGAGGGGAATGTGAAGAAAGCTTTGAAGGTATTCAATAATTTATTTTGTTTCCTGTTTCTTTCATTGTTTGTTCTTAGTTGTATTTGTTTGAGAAACAAAATATTGATTATTAGGTTATGTAATGATGTTGCATCTATGAAATATTTGCCTTTCATTCTATGGATTGACAAATAAGTCAAATGTTTTGAATTTCATACATGACAACATGTATGAGCTTTAGATCTATCAATTTGGGCCAACCAATAGGGCTTGGCCTTGACTTATGAGGACTAGGGCCAAAATGGTCCTTAGGACCGAAACCCCACATAAGACCAAAAATACCTAAAGGACCAATGTGCCCACTACAAGTTTTATGGGTCAAGATGAATCTATGGACCATCTTCGAGTTACAAAATCTTATTTATTATGAAAATGAAGAAAAGGAATTACTTAAATATCTTTATAGACACGAAAATAATTTACTCAACGTAAATCCAAATTTAAGTCGCCAAGGGTAGGCTCCATTAAGGCTCAAATCAAGTTAGGCTAGGCCAAGACCATATAAAGTTAGGCCTAGGTTAGGTAGAGGTGAATTAGATCTAACTCAAGCTAAGTTAGGTCAAGCCCAAGTCGTGTTGACTCGGGTTGGACCTGGGTTAGGGTGAGTTTGGTTCGGCCCAAGATATGTTGAGTCTAGGTAGGATCGAGTCTAGTTCAAACCAAGTTTGGTTAGGTTGAGACGATCTCGACTTCGTTTGATGTCAGGCCAAGTCATGTATGGCCGAGGTCAAAATAGGCTGGGTCAGGACCATGTTAAGTTTGTTCGGCTAGGTCTAGGTTAGGCCAATTCAAGTTGGGTCTAGGTTTGGCTGAGTTAGATTGGGTCTAGGTCAGGCATAGTTGAGACTCCATGTCGTGTTGAGTCAAGTCAGGCCAAGTTGAGTTGGACCTAGGTTTGTTTGGGTCCAAATCAAGCCATTTTGGGTTGGGCTAAGACAAACTCATTTGAGATTGAACCCATGTCAAGCATTGTCAGGTTGGATCTAGATCACACAAAGTTAGGTTAGACTGATGTCAGGCCAAGTCGGGTATGGCCGAGGTCAAAATAGGTTGGGTCACGACCATGCTAAGTTTGTTTGGCTAGGTCTAGGTTAGGCCAATTCAGGTTGGGTCTAGGTTAGGCTGAGTTAGGTTGGGTCTAGGTCAGGAAGAGTTGGGAGTCCATGTCGTGTTGAGTTGAGTCAGGCCAAGTTGAGTTGGACATAGGTTTGTTTGGGTCCAAATCGAGCCATGCTAGGTTGGGCAAGACGAGCTCATTTGAGGTTGAACCCATGTCGAGCAATGTCTGGTTGGATCTAGATCAGGTCGGGCCCATGTTAGAAGTTAGGTTAGTTCAATGTTAGATAGGGCCCTAATCAAGAAAGATTAGGTTATATTGGGCTTACATCATGTAAGGTTTGGTCAGGCCCAATCCAAATTAGGCTTGGTTGGTTTGGATTAGGTCAGGTTCAACTTTGGTGGGTAGAGTCCAAGTCAAGATGGGATTGAGTTGGGTTGAGCCTAGGTCAATCTGGGTTGGGCCTGGTAAGCCTATGTTTGGTTGGGTCAAACATAGCCTAAAACAGGATGAGCTAGACTAGTTGAGCTCAAGTTAAGCTTGGTTGAGTCGAACCAAGCTCAAGTTAGGATTGGTTGTATTGGGACAAGGTTAAGTTGGGTCCAAGTTAGGAAAGGTATGTAATGTCAGGCAAGCTGAGTTGAGCTCAGGTCAAGTTGTGCCGATTTGAGCTTAGGCAGGTTGGGTTTGGGCCCAAACCTTGGAATGTTGCAAATAAAAAAATAATAATTAATGATCAATTTGCAATTAATGTAAAACATTTAGATGTAATTTAGAATATAGTAAAGATTCATGCAATCCTGGAAAGTATTTAAGAATTAATTGAAGTCGTATTTTAATTTTGTAGTAACCTGCTTTGGTTTTGACAAACCTTGCTATATCTTTTTTGTTGATTAAGAAATTGAGGCATATAACTAAGAAATTATTTTAGAACTTATTTTTCCTTTAGAGTACTGTAGTATTTGTTGCACCTTAGTAATATCTTCTTACATCTTTAACATCGTGTTTGGTCTGTTGATATGGATTTGTTGTACTGTTCACTTGAGGACATTTAATTCTTGTAATTTTCTTCTTTATATCAGTTAGCAGTTGATGAAAAGGATTCTATATTGGCCAGTATACCAGCAGAACTGAAGATAAAGGGATCTTTGGTACATGCATCCCTGATAGAAGGAAAGGTTTGCTCAAAAACTGTATCTTCTGGAATATATGAACTTTATTTTGTATATCCTGATATAATTGTCATAATACATGCTGGCAGTCATGATCTAACTCCCTCCTCTATTTGGAAAAAAGAGTAGTCATTTGCATTTCATTTAAATTGATTATTTGTAAGAAGATCTCAGTTAATATATCTGTGGTTATACTTATGATTATAGTTCTTACATTGCAAAATGAATACATTTTTATATTGTCAATGTTTCTGATATGAAACTAATATACCGGGTACCTGTTTCCAAAGGAATACTTAATGCAAGAAAAGAAGTTTCAAATGTAGAAACTAGAATATGGATTTTGGCATGTTTTGCTTATATTCTGTTCTGTCTTCTGTAGGACGGAATATGCTAGAATATCTTAGAAGTTATAATTGACGAATTATGGAAATTGGTAGTAATTGTTCATTATAGTGATGTCAATATTTTGCAGGGGGGCTTGCAAACTCTTCTTCAATCTATAAAGGAACAAGATGCAGATAAAGTATCTGTGAACCTTGCATCTACACTGGACACTGTAGCAGAGCTAGAGTTGTTACAGGTAGTTGTAAACTAGATAATATGATAGAATCTTGAAATGAATGTAGTTATTTTCAATCCTCCAAAAAAACTTGAATGAATCTATCCAACAAAAATATTATAATCATATCCAGAATCTGAACTTAATTTTGTTGCAACAGGCGCCAGGATTATCTTTTTTGTTGCCCGAGCAATATGCACAACAATATCCACGGTCAGTGACTCAAATTAAAAGTCATGTCAATCTCTACCTTGATGTAATTACATAGATTCGTGTAATGGATATTTGAGTTTTCCACCCTTATAAATGTTGGACGTACCGTGGCCATTTGACACGAGTCTAACATAATAAAAGATATTCACTGAAATTATTCATAGCTCAATTCCATAGGAAAAGTAAACACTCAGAACATTGGGGAAAATCAATATATTCCCATTGCTTTTAGGCTTTCTGGGAGAGGAACTATCGAGTTCACCATTGAGAAAGTAGATGGTTCGACATTTTCCCCAGTTGGTGGAGAGCAGAAAAATACAGCCACTATTCAGGTATAATTAACCCCGTAAGTTTTCCTTTGTAATTTTCCATTTGTTATTGATTTGGTGGGTTCACGTCTCTTAAAGAATCCATAAGCAGTGAGAGCAGGTTAAATTTAAATACTAAATAAAAATTGATGGAGCATGAATAAAACAAACTGTTAATAAGTGATATTATTAAAGATTAAATATTAGACCTTTGTTTCAGGTTGTTATTGACGGATACTCTGCTCCATTAACTGCAGGAAATTTTGCAAAACTGGTAAGGTAGTGGAACGTTACTTCAGACTTGTGAATTTTCCACATGGTTATTCTTTGCCAATGGCCATCCTTGATTTTAATCCCTTCTGAGGGTTCAATCACTTTCGTTCAGATTTCCTAAGTTCTTTGAGTGAACCAAAGCACTATTTGAATGGTTAATCTCAGTTACTAAGTCCTATTTGCTTGAACTTCTCATACTATTACTATCGCAGGAAATAATTAGGTCAATTAGTATTCTTGTGAAAAACTAAGTTCTTTGAGAATTTTATTTTTGCCTCCTGGTTTGATAGTTTAAAAATAGAAGAAAGATTGGCTTCCGAAAACTTAAACATCTGTTGAGGCTGTAATGCATGCGCAATGGATCCATCACTAAACTGAGAAAGTTGTTTAGGATGTCAAAGAGTCAGCAATTAAAACCAGCCCGAGAATTATGGTAATAGCCTAATAGACAACTCTGCCTTTGAACAAACGTGTTGAAACTACTAAAGGGAAAAGAAAACTAAGAACTTCAAGGGTTTCGGCTGCGGAAGAAAAATGTTATTGAATTTCTCATGGACTGAACTGGTTGATATATTGGAATATTGCCATTCTTGGAATATTTAGTTTCAACTGTACATGTCCATGAGAACTTGTATTATGCAGTTTAATTCCTGTTTTTAAGTGTTGGTTCTTTAAACATCGAGATTTTTAGATTGTTTGACCTAGTGGAAACAACCCTCACACACTCCCACCCTTCAGGTGATGGATGGAGCCTATAATGGCGCAAAACTCAACTCTATCAACCAAGCTATTCTCTCAGATAATGGAGGTGATAAGAACAGTGGTTACAGTGTTCCCTTGGAAATAATGCCCTCTGGACAATTTGAGCCCCTTTACAAAACAACATTAAGTGTGCAGGTATGTTTATAAAAAATTGGCAGCAGGCATTACCAGAATTTATGATACTGTTCTCATATATGTTTTGTGTTGAGGAAGGATGGAGAACTGCCAGTTCTTCCTCTATCTGTTTATGGGGCAGTTGCTATGGCTCATAACGAAGCCTCTGAAGAATATTCATCACCTTACCAGTTCTTCTTCTATCTCTACGATAAACGAAGTGTAAGTGCAATTTATCACTTATCTCCGTCGCATTTTTATCTGCTCACAGGATTTTCCTGGACTTTCGCTAAACAAAATGAGTGAAACATGGAAGCAGAACTTCTCATTCTTGGGGAGTAACTTCCTCTTGCATGTTTATTAAGCCATTCATTTTTCCTCCTATTGATGTAACCTCTAGTGGTATTCGTTTCCTCTTTTGTAGGCTGGTTTGGGAGGAATATCATTTGATGAAGGACAATTTTCGGTTTTTGGGTATGTTATCCTAGCCTGCCACATAATCAATTTTGAATTTCAACTTTTTCTCCAATGTTTTTTATGGGGTTAAACCATGCAGATACACAACCACCGGGAGAGATATTCTTCCCCAGATAAAAACTGGTGATATTATTCGTTCTGCAAAGCTAATTGAAGGCCAAGACCGTCTTGTATTACCGAAGGAAAGTTGAGTATATTTGGCGGCGGTGTTACCCAACTAGGAAAAATATTCATTCTTTTTTATTATGTGGATGGCATATGGCATCAGCCTGATTTTCTTGGCGTAGGTTGTGTTCTAAATTATGTAGAAAATGAGTTGAAATTTCTATTTAATAAAAATCCCATGGAACAGTGAAATACATTCTCCACAAAAGGAATCCCTTTCGGTGACTTAAATCTGACTATTATCCTTTAGTTTCTTGTAAAGGAGCATATCGTATATGGTTCTATATCGACCTCTTACTAAAAGAATTATATATTATGTGAGCAATCCAGTCGGTTTAATGGGTCTGCTCTGCTGCCCAATAATGCCACATTTAATAACTACTAGGAATTTTAGGCATAGAATAACGATCTAAATTCTAATATACTTGAACAAGTTTGAAGAACTTTTATACGGACAAATATTATTTAGTATATATAGTAATAGATATATTATTTTAGTTAATTTATTATTATTTTTATTTGTATTTTTGACTTATTCTATATTTAATTCTGTTATAAATAAAGTATTTATGTATATATTCAACATAAGAGATTAATATCATAAATAGTTTTTTCACTATATTCAACATATATCTAATTTCACGTTCGAGATGTTAGAAGTTTCACATAGATAAGACCATTTTACAGTATATAAGTTTGTGTAAACTTCATCTTACAAATTAGTTTTGTAGAACTGAGTTAAACTTAAAGTCTAGCACACACAAGTACATCTTTTGTAGTCTGATTCCATCTTCTTCTCTTGGTTCTTGAGTTCTTGACTCAGAAGTCACATATCACATTATTAGTAATAAACTTTTGTTACAATGGTTGATAGATCTAAAGTTTTAGCTCATAGTGTTAGGAATGTTAACATTTTTTTCTTTTTTATCAATTCATAATATTCTTTATGTCCCGATGTCTCTTTTTAACTTATTATTTATTAGTCATTTAAATCATTCTCTTGATTTAAGTTAATAAAACATCTTATTTGAGTCTTATTCGACTTTACTTAACATATTTGTTGAGTGGAATAGTTGAAAACTTATTATAAATTTGTATTTCAATGGTCAATTTTTTCTTCACTCATGGAGTGGCTTCGCAAAGTTTTGAAAAGTTGCCATATGTACGTTGAATAAAGACGCACTAACTTCAAATTTAGAATTCTTTGCCGTTTCTTTAATTTACAATTGTACACGTTGCTCGAATAAAACAAGAACCAGAAACAAAAGAAATTGAACAACACTTGAAAAATCCGAACCTTGCTATTACAGCCATTTTTTTTTTTCTAGTTCGTAGCACCCTTATTATATATATATATATATATATATATATATATATATATATATATATATATATATATATATATCTTCGCTCTATTTCTAACTTGTAAGAGAAATCTATGCTTTACACAAGCAAGTTAATTGAGATGGCTATTTGCATTCGTCGGTTCACTATCCTTGCCTTCTTTTGGTTTGCTATTCTCTTTTCTTTTCCAGGTTAGATTCTTCCCTCCTAAATAGACTTGTCAACACAAAATCAAACGAGTTTAACTTTTCTGCAGTCTCAATGTAAAATTTTATACGGTCAATCGATAAAAATTTATAGGGTTAAATATGTTTTTAGTCCCTATACTTTTGAACGATTTTGGTTTTAGTCCATTTTCAAACTAAGGTATAATTTAGTCCTTCAATTTTAGAAAACTCTGGTTTTAGTCATTTTTACCAAATTTTTTTAACTTTATTTGTTGTTTCAAACGCGTTTCTCAATTAACATTGAAGCAAAAATATGTGTCAAACAGTGTAAACAATCCAAATGCACAGTGTAAACAATCCAAATACTATAATGAAACGTGTTCAATTAACCCCTACGGCATCCGTTCATTCAGAATCAGTGTGAAAAGACTTTTATATATATACCTGCATTTTATTATATTTGGTTTGTATTGCAGAGGTTAGTATTGGTGCAGCAATCTGTGGGAGGCCAAGTGGAACATGGAGAGGGCCTTGTATAATCTCTAGCATATGCAACAATCAGTGCAAAGAGCGGGAAAACGCCGAGGGAGGATACTGCTGGGTTTTAGCTTGTTACTGCTCATATTACTGTAACAACTGAGATTGAAACATTACACCATTATTACTATATCCATTGCATCTTCTCTCAATAAACACTGCAAAGTTTCAGTTTAAGTTGTTATGCTAGTGGAAAGTTTCATATATAAAGTCAATTTATAACATATAAATGTGTGCAAACTTCACCTTACAAATCGATTTTATGGAGTTAAATTAAATTTAAAATCTATTTTTACCAGATTTTACATTGTGATATTTTCAATTGTGTATTTGAAGAGTGTGAAAAACCAAATTTAAATGAAATTGATCTATGTATTCGGTCAAGAAATAAATTATTAGAAGTGGAATAAATTAGAGAAGTTGAAAAATCATAAGAAAATAGTTGACTTTGAAACACTTAAGTCAAAGAAATCTTAATTCAAATACATATTATAAGGCATAATTATCTCGTAATAAAATGCACTTGAGAAAATTCAATTAATTGAAGGTAAATTAACTTAAGAAAAATTTAAATATAAAGATTGATGAAGTGGTACGCACATAAGTTCTCTTCAAATATAAATGACTTATTAGAGATAATTAAAAAAATTTAATCATGAAGTGATGGAATTTTTTGTTTTTCAAAATTATTATTCTTATATTTTAAAAGGTTGTCAAACTCAAAAATTTAAATAAACTTACAAGAGTTTGATAAATTGGGATGGTAAACTTGAATAGGAAATTGGTAAGAATTTACTTAGTATAAAAATATTTTAAAATATTTATAAATAACATAATAATTTAATATTTATAATGTTATTAATAATTTTTTTTATTTTTTACAGTATTAAATTATTAGTTTATCATATTAATATATTTTTAATTTTTTTTAATATTATTATTTTTTAATTGATTATAGTTTATACTTCACATAAAAACAAGTTGTTAAACTTAATAATGGCCCAAAAGTTTAGGAAAGTTACTCCCTCCACCACCATACACTGCTCCATGCACCTTCTCATTCCTTTTTTGCCCTTCAGTAATATTTAAACGGATGTGAATATGCGTTAGATTCTTAAACGGATGTCAACATCCATGGATGGATATCGGCATTCGTTGAAGGACAAATGGATGTTGACATCCGTTTAACGTTTAAGAATTGAAGGTGCACTATTAAAGAAAGTTTGCATCATAAAGTTGCTTGAATAATTAATAAAGGAAAGAGTAAACGAAAGATACCTAAAGCCACAAATAGAGGCAATGGTCGATAAACACCCAAAGATTTTGATAATGCAAGTGCCGTCAAATCTCAACGAATCAAAAATCCATACAACTCATCGGAAAGGAACGACGCCAACCCTTGCCTTATCCGATGAGATGTCATGGATTTTGATAGTTTAGTTATTTTCCCAGCCATGCCATTTCGTATTTAAAATCATATAATGTATCTATCTATACTGTATCTTGGGTCGTCAATTCAGAGGCCCATCTCCCTTCTACAGTTGTTGGCTAGGCTTCCACATCCAAGAAGAGGGGGTGATGGTTGTGGTGTTAGCTAGGGTTTGGTTGAGGATGTTGTTTTTTGGGGTGTTGGGATTGTGATAATTTTTGGATTTGGGTCATGGAGACTAGGCCGATCTCTGCAACCATGGTACATTCACTGACATTTAAGATAAATAGATACAAAAGATAAAGAGATGGATATAGGAGATGGGGATAAAATTTGAGCAAAATTAAAAACAAATTAATTTGGTTAAATTGGGGAATAAGGTAATTAAGCAGCTGGGTCAGGACAAAGAAAGAAGAATAAATGTGGGGTTCTGTGCACGAAGAACAGAGGAAGAAAGAAAGTAGGTTATATGCAATCAGAGAAAGATAAAAGTGAAGAAGTGCAAGGAGATTTAAGGTTTTAAAAGAGGTAAATAAAGTTAAATGATAAAAGTTAAATCAACATAGGATATTTTTGAAATAAAAAAATAGTAAGAAAATGTAAAAAGCATTGAGGTGATGGAGAGAGCAACTCTCAAAGTTTACCGTGAGAGGCCCAATTATTTAAAATAATGAGTGATAGATGAGAACTTTAGTATTAAATATTTACATGCTAAAATAAAAAACATAAACATTGCAGATATAATTGTACAGCGTAATTAATTTCATTTCTTTAATAAAAGCATAAACAGTACCATTTAGGACTATAACATTAAAATAAAAAAAGCTTCACTCATTACACTGTGAGCTCAAAGGAAGCGAAAGCATGAGTAGTGGCAACGCAGTGAACCAGGCAAACGACGCCAAGCGAACGCAACGCGACCGCGAGCTAGGCAAATGGCGAGCGCAAACCAGGTGAACGGTGAGCGTAAAAGCGAGCCAACGAAGACCTAGAATGACAGCAAACATAACGCGACCACGTCCTAAACTCAAAACGACTTCCTCTTTCTTGATTTCTCTCAAACTCGCAAAATTGCTACAATTGTAATTCTAAACAATTTCACTGGATTCAGTTACAATTTCATCAAATTTACTCAAAAACCGAGTTTGCTTCGAAATTAACTTGAAAACCAAGATTAGAAACGCAAACTCGTCCGAATTAAAAGATAACTCAATGATAACCTTGTTTTAAATAATAATAATAATAATAATAATAATAATAATAATAATAAATAGAATGTAGTACAAAGAAGCTTTTATTTATTTATAGTATATATATATATATATATATATATATATATATATAATTTTTGGGTATATTCAACTCCATCAAAGATTATATATAATTGTGAGAGACATAAATTTATTTATGTGAAGTATTTCTCTGACGTAAATTTACGTTGGATTGTCATCATGATTTAAATTTATGTTGGAGTTTCTCACTTTTATGTAAAAATTTGGAGCAGACATAAATTCATGTTTGGTAAGTGCACATCAGAGATAAACTTACGTTTTACCATATACATTCAAATTATAAATTTATTTCTGGTAGTGTATAGTTAGATGCAAATTTATGTCTAATGGTAAATTTATTTCTGATGATGCATAGTTAAAAGTAAATTTACATCTGAATGTATATTATCAAACATAAATCTGTGTGTTTGTATGTTTTAAAATTAAATTAGTTTTCACTAAAAAAAATTACGTTAAATATGATGGTTGTTTTGTTTTTATAATGACATTTATAATTACCATATTTTTAACACATGATGAGTCTGCATACAGTTATAGATATAACTGTCACAAAGTATGATATAACAATAATATACAAGTATCAGCAACACTTTCCATTTAATACACTGTATAAAGAGACATTTGAAAATTTAAAATAATGAAAGTTAAAATTGTCATAACTTTTTATTTTTATTTTCAAAACGATTCCAATAAAAGGAGTTGCACCTAAAAAGACCATTATTTTCACTATATTGAAATATAATATAATATAATGTTTCTAATTGAAATATATTTTTATAATTTAATAAAAATGTTATTCATAAAATCAAAATAACTACTAAAAACGTATTACAATAGATAAAGTTTTTTGTTCACAAATATTTTCATTCATAATTCATATTAAATAAGTTCATATTATCCAATACATCACCAAAGGTTTACATGTTCAAAAAACCATAATAAGATCTGACATTAGTATAACACATTTTCTTAAATTTCTATATTTATGTTCGTAATAAGTTTTGTCTCCCCCACTTGATCCCCATATATGTCATTTGGTGTTTGAGCACCACTTTCAACATTCGATTTTTGGAATAAAAAAAGAACACATAAGTTATTCAGCTTGAGTGATTATTAAAATAAATAAAGACACTAATACGTTCAAAGTCTCACATCGACTAAAAATAAGACTAATTCATATTATATAAGTGACACTAGTAAAAAAAAAGCTTTTTTAACGTGTTATATATGCCTCGGTTTTACTGAGACCGAAGCGTATAAAAGCACCGTGGCATTTCCGTAAATATTGAGTGGTTATATACCTCGGTTATATAGGAACCGATGCCTATAGATGCTACTACCTCGAGTAGAAGGCCAATTGAGGCATATAATATGAATTTTAAATGGTTTAGACACCAGTTTGTTGTGTAACCGATGCAGTTAAAGGGTTTAGGCACCAGTTTTAAATATAACTGAGTTAGTAGCCTTAGGTTAAAATTAAAAAGCTTTCAGGCCGCCACCATCAAGAAAGCCCTTAGGCACTCTCGCGATTTCTCTCTCATCTTTGCCTCCCTCCGCCTCACGATTTCTCCTCTCCACCACACCCTAGCATCAGGCTGCCACCATCACCAGCCATTAGGGTTGCCGCAAGCACCGCCGTTCAACCACGTCGCCGGCCACCACGCGCAAACCCGCAAGCCGCCACCACAGCGCCTTCGTTCTCGTCCAAACTCCATGGACGTCGCGACCACCATCTTCATCTTCTCTGCCATGAGTACATCCATGGCCGTCAACCGGAGAACGCAATCTTCGTCCTTCTCGCGTGAATTTCATCTACCCTTCTTCTCCACCGTCGTGCCAGCCACCGCGTTTCAACCTTCTTCCATTCTGATTTAGGGCTTCCGATTTAGGGTTTCCAGCCACTGCGAATTAAATCTGGTTTCTGCAGGTCTGATTGTGGTTGCAGGTGGAGGCAAGCAACGACGTGATTCTGATTTAGGGCTTCCGTTCAGTGTTTGCACATGGAGGCTCACATCGCCCTCTCCAATCTCTCCCTATCCTCCGATTACGCCGTCGCCATGGTCCTCCCGTTTCCAATCTCTACTCCTCGAGGTATTCTGCAGATTTTTCTAGAAGAGGCTCTGTTGGTATTCTGCAGATTTTTCTAGACTCCTTGGATGACAAAGAAAATGGGAAAGATCAAATTTTGAAACCTGTGAAGGTTTGATCACCAGCTGTTTGCTTAAAGGGCTCAAAGAATTTCATGTCTCCAACCATTTCTGATTCTGCAAGATCAATGAGTCTCCTTAAAAGAGAGTCCTAACTGAGCGAAACACAATCTTCCTTGACTAGTGAGGATTTGAGCGAAACGAGATCTCCCTGCTTCCATTTCTGGTTCTAGAGGATGACATTCACGGAGGATACCCAATTTGAAAATCTGGAAGAACTGATACTGCCTCAGTTCAAAGTGAAACGAGTAGAATCCTAGATACTGCTTCGGTTAAAGAGAGTTGAGGTGAATCCTACTGACTTTTTACCTCGTCTATGTATGACTCAGTTCTCAGACCGATGTCTATGACTGAATATAACCAGTGCCTATTCCTTTGACTGTACTAGTGTGGATGCAAACCTCAACATTAGTATATATATATATATATATATATATATATATATATATATATTAAATTGGAATAATAGTTCATCTATTGGATCATGCATACAATTGGATCATGCACAACTACTAATCAATTTTATAATGAACAAACACAGTGTTAGTAATAATATTCAAACTAGATTAAACAAAAAATTTACTCTAACTTTGGAGAAAACAACATTCAGCAATCATGCAGGTGAGAAATTTACTCTAACTTTTCTACATGAAATTTTAAAATAGAAATTTTAGGACAAAAAATTAGCTAAACTTAAGGAAGAAGATGTGGTGCAACTATGCAATTTATTCAGAGGAAGGCACTTTGTACCATGCCCATATCTCTAGCCTTAGCCATTTTAATTCAAGTTTAATACATAGTTAAATTAAAATATGGTTATCCAAACTCAAAGCAACAAATTTTGAAGACTCAAACTATCAAACCAAAAAACCAGCAATTGGTCCAGACTCAAATCAACAAATTGAAAAGGCTAATACCACCAAACGAGCAAACCAACAAATTATCTAGACTCAAATAAAAAAAAATATTTCAAACCAACAAATTATATATAGGCTCAAAGTTCCCATAACATTATCATGACAATCATTATAAATAAACAGTTCCATGGAAAGAAGAAAGTTACTCCAATATCTACAGTCTCATCATTAACATTGTGAGGAATAGTTTATCTTTTTCTTATATCTTTATTTCTATTATACAAAGTAAAAATGAAATCCGTTTTTGTAAATTTGAAGAGATTGACATAGTTAGTTTAAATATACTAATTAAAATTATGTACCATTGTGGAAAACTTTAGGCAACAATTAACAAATAGAACCCATAGGATGGAGAAGATTTTGCTTTATGAGTGGCCACATGTACTATTTCATTGGAGAGGATTTGTGGACACTTGTCCACTTCTTAGAGGGTCTTATTTTCGGCCAAGGTTGGTTAGATAGGGTTGACATGCACATTTTTATCATTTTAGGGTTTTTAAGAGACACTCTTAGCCTATAAACAGAGGTGTTTGATCTCTTGTATTCCACTTTGGCTTAGAGTAATGTAATGATGCCAATTTATAGTCATATTACTCTCCTTAAGATCACGAATAAAACAACTCATGAGGCCTCTCTAATCACATTCCTCTTTGAATTGATCTAACCTCTCTTAGAACCTTCAAATACCATACCACCACCACACGACTACCATAGGTTGTGATCCTTTCTCCCTTGCCTCCATAGCTTCCTCAAATACCTTGTCCCTTGCCCACCATTTCCGCATTTTCCACCTAAGGGACCAAACCACCATAGCTTCTCTTCTAGCATGGACCACCTTGGCCAAGACCTATCTTATGCTTTTCTAAAATATTCTAAAATTTGAATTACATTTTCTATCTTTAGGATTTTCTATATTCTTCTAGAATTTGCATTGCACTTTAATTATCAAACTAAGTTGTGGCTTTGGATCCTCTTGAACAACTAGCATTATACAAAGATTGAACTTCCCATCTATCTAAGCAAGACAAGCAGGGTTGAACACTACTTGAATAGATGGCTAAATCTCGTCGATCCAGGGATCAAAATCAATGGAAAGCAAGGGACGACCAATCTATGACACTTGGTCTCTCAATACTGTGGCAAAGACTCATTCCCAATGTTTTCAACTAGTCTCGACCCAATCATATATTGCGTTCCTTATCCCAAGTCCAAGGACAATCGCTACATTGAAAGACATGACCATTTGTTGAATGAGGAGATTAAGGCAAATCTCATAGGTTTTCACCCTTTCACATTTGATGTCATGTGAACCTTGATTTTCTAAAAGGTGGAAGTGGCTAAGTGTTGAGAAATATAGTGGTTCAGCCAATCTAGAAGAGCATGTCAAGGTGTACCTCTCCCATGCCAATCTTTGTTTTAAGACCTTAGAATGCATGTCAACTTTTTTCGACCACCTTGGAAGACTTGACCTCAAACTACTATTATTCTTTACCGAGAAACTATGTAAATTCATTACAACTTTTTGTTCAAGAGTTTTGGCTCATTTTTCTGATTGTAAACATATGGTTGTAACCTCGATAAACCTATTTACATAATGTGCTACAAGGAGACAATGAATCATTACGATAATACATGGCTCATTTCGCTAAAGCATGTATTCGTATTAATGTGTAATGCAAATTCTAGAAGAATATAGAAAATCCTAAGATAAAAGTACTAAAATGTAAGTTCTAGAATATTGTAAAAAAAACTAAATAAGTAGAAACAAATCAAGAACATTCTACATAGGTACAAATCTATAACATTCCACATAAGATGTTGTTAAAAATAGGAGGCTTTATATCTCAATCCAAGAGGGGGGAGGTGGGGGTGAATTGGATTTAACCTTTTTTTCGAAATCTTTTTCAAATCTTTATGAGTTCTTGAATATTGAAATCAATAAACAAAGATAAATTAATCAACTAAGAGAGAAAAAATATCACTCTCACCCAATACAATAGATGAACGCCCTCAATCTCTAACCTGGCCTACTCACACATGTGCTACACAATGTAGAAAGAATGATACACTGATCAGAACACACTCTTCTAGTGTAGATATATTAGCAACAGTGAAGTCCACTTGATCTTGAATAAATCTTTGAATGTTTGATCACAATGAAGCATGAAATCCTCCAAGAACTGTTCTTGAGAGACCCTTTACTCAAAACTCAGAAAATATGTTAGTATTTGAAAATTAGAACGTTAAAGAAATAGGTCTCAAGATTATAGCACATGTATAATTGGTTATTTCAACATTTATTCCTATAAATGCCTCTTTTAACAAACTTAACATGTTAGACTATCTGTATAATGGATTAGACCTTACTTTCTGTTTTAATAGATTATAGACCTTATATAACCGATTATATTGCCACTTAGCCTAGTTAGTCATCCATTTTCCTTTCTTAACAGATTATGTTACTTATATAACATATTATGCCTTTCTCTCTGTTTTAATCGGTTATGTAACTTATATAATCAATTATAACAGAGTGATTTGCTCCTATTTAGTATTTTAAGTGTTTTGGCTTAATCTAATAGATTATACCACTTATGTAATCGATTATTATTACCAGAAACTAAATTCTCAATCTACTTTAGGCCTATTTCATTAAACATGAATGGATTCAAACATCTAGCACTAACATGCTAATGATTTAAACCGTTATACCATTTTGTTGTGCAAGAATGATTAAAACTATTTCTAATCATTTAAACTTATATTCATCATCAAAAACCAATATGTATAGAAGCTAGACTCCCCCTATCAACAGACGTGGCTAACATGTTCTAGAATAATTTATAGATCTATAAATACTCATGTATTCGACCATTTGTGCAAGTTAACATCTACCACATCAAATACAACTACAACACTTTTTCTAACTACTACTTCCACATTTTCTCTACATTTTACTATCTTTACATTTTCTCTACCCCATCAACTATTTCTTTTAAAACCTCAAAATACTAACACTTCTAACACTTCTTATACCCAATCTCCATCTCACTGTGGCCATGCACTCACTTTGAAGAGAAAGGAAGCTTACGGTTGATGGTGAGCTCTCAAGAAGGAAAATGCTCTCGCAGAAGAAGAAAGCGAGAATGAAGAGAAATTAGGGGCGAACGAAAGATAACAGCTACGAGAGAGATATTATGACTGGTTTGTAAAAATCAATCATAATACATTAAAAGAATTTATTCCGCGTTTCATATTATGATTGGGGTTTATAACTACGTAATAATATATTTTAAACTTATTTACAAGTTTGCCACCGTGTTTTATATTATGACTGATATACAAAAATACGTCATAATATGTCTTACTTTTATTACGATTCTACTACTGATCAACCTATTATGATGGATAAATTTTATTCGTAATAATAGATCGTTATAGTATTTTTTTTTTTCACCAATGCTTTATGCTGATCATTCGCAAAAGAGCAATGATGCATTGGAAATGAAGAAAACTTGGATGCTAGAAGAAAGATTATCAAGGCCTCGCCTGCATCTACCTTGAACAGTGCTCAAACTTAAAAAAAAGAGTGTAGTGAATAGGACGAGTCTCCATGGAATTTGAGCTCTACCTACGAAGATTGATTGGGAAGTTGTTAGAGAAGACGGGGTAAAAATCTATTCTTCAACGCTAAGTAAAAACAAAAAAACTGAGTATAAAAGTTAGTATTAATATACATGTAAATTACTTTGTATTTTTAAGTTTTATGAGGCCTAAACTAGAATGTAGATGAGATATAAAAAACAAATAAAAGATATGAATTGTGGCTGAATATTTGCCATTGTTCAATTATTCCTATATATATTTAATAAATACTCGAATTATAAGGTTGCTTTATTGCATTATTTTATCACATAATACTATTATATTATTTGATTGCATATTTTTATATAATTTGAGTATTTGTAGGAAATTTCTTAATCTAACCTTATGTTTTCATATCTAATAAATTCATTCATTGACTTAGAATTACAAAATTACAATTAATTGCAAAATTACAATTACATTTATATATAGAATAGGGAAAACTAGAGGGGACGAACAAAGAAAAATAAAAACATACTTATCATTTGCATTAGTTGTCATTTTATGATTATTAACCAAAGGGAAAAAAATTATTTATTATTTTTTCTAACAAGATGACTAAAATATGGAACCTTTCTTCCTACACTTTCACAATTTCGATTTGCACTCTCTTAAATTTTGTATTCTAGAATTATAATATAAAATATAATTTTGTATATTCTTTATTGTACATTTCAAAATACAA
The DNA here is from genome assembly GCA_027742785.1 of Vigna reflexopilosa. Taxonomy (NCBI): domain Eukaryota; kingdom Viridiplantae; phylum Streptophyta; class Magnoliopsida; order Fabales; family Fabaceae; genus Vigna; species Vigna reflexopilosa. Next base: position 31,891,101 of record CM050925.1, on the reverse strand, counting down.
AATAAAAAATACATTTTGAATTATACAATCTAATATATAAATATATTGTAAAGGGTATTGAAAATACAATTTTTATATTATAAATTGTATATTATAAAATACAAAAATAAAAAATATATTTTGAATTATATAATTTAAAATACAGATTTTATATTTTCAGATGGTAGAATTTAAAATAAAAAACATAGAAGAAGTGCAGGTTGAAATTATTGAAGTGTAGTAAGAAACTACCTAAAATATATGGGCCCATTTGTTTCTATGGTTATAATTAGATTCAAACACTTGAGTTTACAAACATACTATACAAAATTTTGTTAACATGCAAACACTTTATGGTTACGATTAATTCAAACTATGCTAAGTGTACACAACCTTCTTTTAAGGCAAAAAAAATGTATTTTTAAATGGTTTTTTATTTATTCTACCGTCTATTTATGTGAATTGGTATTGCTTTATCTCAATTCTCAATTTTCTAAAATATTAGAATATAAAAATTTCATAATTCCATTGACAAATTTAGCAATAAAATTACTAACAAAATTTAAAAGCAGGAGAAAAACTTAATTAGCGTATATGTATAAATTATTTAATTAAGTTGATGTCTGAAATCAAGTATGAAATGAAGAGGACATTACAAATTTAGTAGTTGTAGAATAAATATTGAAATTTTAGGGTGCTTCTAAAAATCGATCTAATTATTTGAGAAGCATCTAATTGTAAATATTAAGTATTATTTAAAAAACTATATCATGATTACTAAAAGTATTTAGGGAGTAAGTTGAAAATAATAGAAATTAATCAAGGTTCAAATTGTAATTAATATAAAATATTTAGACACCAATTTACAAATTAAAAAATTTAAGAACTTATAAGAAATTACTAGATGTGTTTTAGAAATTGGTAGAAAATAATTTATTTCGTTTAAAAATAGTTGCAAACAATTAATATATTTTATATTATTATTTTAATTATTAATTTAAATAATCATACATGTTTCACATATCAATCGAATTTTTTATTTACAAAACATTTCCATCGATTTCGTTAAAACAAAATTATCATAATTAGTCTAATTCAACGCACACTTATGATTTAATTACGTGGGTATAATTTATAATGGGTTCGTGAAAACGATTGAGTACTTTCTCACACACAAATCTATTTAAAAGGGGTTTTATATAATCAAATTTCATCACAGGTAAAAATTAGCTAGATAAGTCACAATTATGTATAAATTAAAAAGTAATATAATTAAATGACATCAATTAATTGTTCTATCTTTTTTTTTTAAGTTTTCATATTTATTAAAAAAATTATCCTAGAAAAAAAAAAGTAACCCTTACCCTTTTGAGAGAAAAAATTATTGAATATGTTTATATGAATAGATTAAAATAAAAAAAAAAAATTGAGTAAGGAACTTCTCTTACACTCAGCAATGAGCATCCGTCCATAAATATATATGGTAGTTAGACATACTCATATGTTACGAGAATAACATATTCAATAGAGAATCTTACTGTGAACTTGGTCCATGTGAAAACCTTTGTCGGATCAATAGTAAGAGGAATAAATCTTTAAAGTAATAGGATAAAGAATAAAAAAAGAAAGGAAAAGTGATATATATTTATAATTTTTTTTAACCACTTTTTGACAATAGATTATGTGTCACTGTTTTATTGGTCTGTATATTTGAAACGGATCAATCACAAACTATCACATAAGCGATGGTTGGAAAAAAGTTGTCAAAAAAAATTATTAAAAAAACTTTTTCCATATATTTAGTATGAAAGAATATAATTATTAATTGAGAGATAGGAGTTGAAAGACTTTAAGGGCGTTGAAAGCATGATGCAAAAGAGAAGAAGAGCAATAGAATTAACAGTTGAATTGGTGGTCATGATAGCTATTCCAAAACGAGGCACAAGAGATGCTAAACTCTACAAAGTTGGTTCGTTTTCTTTCCCTGAAAAGGAAAGCAATTAAAGAGAAATTTGGATAATGATTCCTTTAGATGATAACAAGAATGGTCCCTTTAGAGTGATGAAATTGACTTTCATGTCCATTTCTGTGACCTTTTGGGGCGGTGGAATATACTTCCACTATGTCTTATCATTTCCACCCATTCTCAAATATCTTCATACCCTTTTTTTTTTTATTAAACCAAAGATGCTGTCTGTGGGTGCAAATTGGTAACCTCAAATTAAACAATAATTAATAATCCACCTAATTAATTAATTCATCTTAACCCCTCTTTCTCCTTTTTCCTTCATCGAGTCATGGCGTATTATTGATGTTCTTCAACCCTGCATTGAAGAAAATGAAGAAATTAGTTTGGAAAGGGATGCATCACAAAACGAGTTTTCAGTGGTTGGAATGGGATTTTTGTTAGAGCACCATGACCTATTAGTGACAACCAGGCGCATAGGTGCTGCTTTTCTTCTCTTTTTATTCCTAAAAAGAATATGTTATAAACTATTGATGATTGATATATTAACAAACTTTTAAGTGATTTGTTGTATACGTAGATTTACTTTGTGGTATATCTATGCAATATGGGGCATGTGCTCACTTCATTTCAAAATTTTAATATTATAGTTAACTTTAATTGCTTTCTTTTTCTCTGGTTTGGGTATAGTGTGTCAAGTTTGTCCACCTTTTTAAAAAAGTTTTAATTTTGGTCAAGCGTGGATTAAAAGTTTCAATTTCGTCCAAACGTAGTAAAATTTGTTTCAATCAAGTCTTTTCCGTTAAATACAAACTAACGAAATTAACTTTTTTTTGTCTCTTCTCTACTTTTTTGTGCAACTCAGCTCTTTATTAGTACTTTCTCCTTTTCATCTTTGGGTAAAGTGATACGAAATAAGTAAAAAATTGTTAAAATTTACTTGGGACATCATAATTATTAGTCATATGATTTATTTAAATAATTTTTTAATGAAAGACTTTTTGGTGACTGAATTTGTATAAAATATCTATGACCATGTTTAACCTACTTTGACCATCATGACAAATATATGTACATAAAATTCAATTAATTCATCTCAATTGACCCCATTTATTCAGATTCAATTTCTCTTTGACTAGAATAATCGATTATCAAGTGAGATAATCGATTATTCTTATCAGTTTTTAACAGCAACCTGATTTTTATCATCTTGGTGCATCGTAGACATATCCAAATGATCAATTTAGAATTTGTAACACTAATATTGATACAAAAGCATGTTTATAGAGGAAATAGAGTACTATATTGCTCATTTGGATAGGAATTAGATGTACCAAACCAATTTAATAACTCAAAAGTGTCTAAAATCAATTATATCATGCTATTATCTATTATTATCTCTTCCACACCATATTTCTTATTTATAGCTCTAGACAAGTCATAATAAGCCTAACAATACACTCTAAACTCCCCAAGATCGTTCACAGCCCTTTCCTCAAAATCTCACTACTCAAAACCCAACTTTTATACTAAAAACACTACAAAATTTCCCCAATGAATTACTCCTTTTGTTTCATCTCAGATTTTAAATCAAAAGACACCTCTAACAAGTTTCAAATGACATAAAACAAGACCTGAAATACTATATATACAACTCAAACCCTTATCTTTCAAACTTGCCTATCAAACCTCCACTTTTAACTACACACATTCATGACTTTGATAGCTCACTGCACCTTGCACATTTTAGTAAATTCACAACATCAACACAGCTTCATAACACACGGTTCATCGTCACAATAATATCAATATCACATATTATCATAAACCAATCATCAACTGACCAATTATACCCATTAAATGAACCAACGCTAACATGCACAGTGAAATTCTAATTAAACCAAGTTATCCTATGCAAACACCAAACTTATACAACCAACGTAATTTAAAGACACAAAATTAGCTTCCCTTACCTTAAAATCTTCTCCTTCACGACAACACCCAAGATCACGAGACGCGAGAAGAAAATCCTCTTCGAAACCCTAAAACCTTAAATTATCACAAATAAGAAAGAGGAAAGGAAACCCATATTCGAACCCTAAAGTGATCGTGAAAAACGTTGTGCCTGAGTCACCGGAAAGTCACCCTGAAAAAGTCACAACTCCGCTGTCACGAAGAGAATATCGTTGTCGCCATACTTCCGAATAGAGATAGTTGCATCGCAAAGAGGAATGAGTTTCCTCCTGCTGCTCCCTTTCCCTCATGCCCACAACCTTCTATGACCTTAAGGTTTTCAGAAAAATGAAAGAGAAAAAAAGAAAGTTGATGAGAGAAGAAGACAAGAAAGAGAGTATCAGAGGAAAAGAAGGAAAAGAATGTGTCTTTACAAATTTTATTGAAGTTTTTTTTGAAGTTAAATAATAAAAATAAGATTATTAGTTAAAATAATATTAACGTATTTTATATATTTATATACATTTATTTAGAATTAAAATTATTTTTTACGAAAAATATATTTTGTGATACAATTTTTTAAACTGTTTTTTAGAAGATAAAATTCATTTCAACTTATGTTTTATCATACAATTTTTTTAATTATATTTGCAAAATAATTTATAGATAAACACTTATATATTGTTATTTTTTGTTTTTATGATTTCATTTGTTATGTAAAATAGTATCCATCCTAAAGTTAAATTAGAATAAAAAAATGTTTAATTATATAAAATCTATCATTTTAAATTAGAGTTTAATTATAATAGAATGTCCATTACTTTTAATTTTAATTTAATATTTTTTTATGATGAGAAAGCTAAGGATTGGTTGGTTCACCGAGTGCTTGGAAGTTGAAGTTGATGAATGAGGGTTGAATTTGAAATCAAATAAAAAATAATACAAAGTATTTGTTCTTGATTGAAATCAAAAACGAAAAGTGATGAAAAGGAGTGTGAGATTTGTCAAAGTGAGAGAGAGACGAGTTTTGTCAAAGTGTGAGATTTAAGTCTTTCCATTTATTATATATTTAATTTTGAAATATTATTAAAAGTATAAGAACAATTTTTTACTTATTTTGTGTCACTTTATCCAGAGGCGAGGAGAAAGTTTTGACAAAGAGATACAGAAAAGTAGAAAGATAAAAAAAAAAGTTAGTTCCGTTAGTTTATATTTAATGGAAAAGATTTGATTGAGACAAATTTATTACGTTTGAACGAAATTAAAATTTTTAAATCACGCTTAAATAAAATTGAATTCTTTTAGAAAAGTAGACCAACTTGATACAGTACATCCAAACCACAGATTAAAAAAACAATCAAACCTTATAATTATTAACGAAAAGGACAAATGAAAATATAACAAAGGAGGAACTGATTTTCTTTTTCTAAACATTTTTGAAAATGTTTGAAGAAAAACGCTTTGAGAATGCGTTAAGCAAGAGTTTACTAATTTGTCAGATAACAGATTTTAAAAATTAAAAACCGACTGTCGAATCCTTAAATAGTAATAGGAAAACTCTTTGTAAATTAATATCAGCTATGAGAGATGGACTAAAAAAAACTCTACAAATATATGCTTATTCACACCACAAACCTAAAGTGTTTTGGAGTATAAATATGTCCTGGATTATAACATGAAGCCTCTCTTGACTTCTTCCTTTGAAAAAAGTTAGTTTAATATACGAAAGTTAAGAAATATACAGAATGCATGTCTTCATAATGTAAAATAAGTTATATAAAAATGAAGAAATATACAGAATCTTTTGAGAAAAATGAAAGAATTAATATTAGATTTGGTTGAATAACTTTTTAATTCTTCAAACTTTAATTAATAACATTTCGTATAAATTATGATGGTTATTTAAAATTATCAATTTTTAGATTATAATAAGGCAATTTTGAATCATCATATTTTACATGTATAATATAACAATGATATATTAACTGTCATTTTTAAATAAATATTATGATTGTTTTTTTCCTAATTATTTTTTTCAAATGTCATTTTTCAAGATCTTAATTTTGAATTTGGTGATGCTCTTTAAGTTTTTTCTTTCATGGGTTAAGAATAATCTTTTGTTCAATGTTTACTAAAACAAAGATGTGTATTTTCGAATAAATATTACCGAAGGACAATCATTATCTACGGAACAGGGAATAGTTACTTATCGACGGTTTATGGTCGTTGATAATGGTGTTCGTAATATCGTTGGTAAATTAAATGAGACATTACTCAAGGACTATGACGGTTAGTATGTGTTTCGAGTTTCTGAAATCAGAAATTGTGTTTCCCTTCTCCCAATTTCATTTTCTTCAAAACCTTGGTCCTCCTTTGGCTCACTAGTCCTTCCTCTGCCCCAACCACCAGTGCAATTTGGTCTACTCCAACCTCCATTGTTGTTGAAGTCCGCCATTCCCCAACCTCCATTGCGATTCAACCCTCATTTTCCCTCTTCTTCATTGCACGTCTGTCGTGGAACGTCGGTGTCATGAGCAAGGAGATGGTCGACGTGACGGTGGTCAGTGTCGCTAGGTAAGAAGTCTTCGAGGGAGGCTATTTTTGGGGTCTGTCGTGGAGGTAAGTTTGTGTTTTGAATGATGAAGAGCAAAAACTGATGTATTTACATGCAATGATATATACTTTGAATGAATTTGTGCATTCTGATTTCATAAAAAAACATTTGGTTATTGTTCTATGCATTGTATTGGCATATCATTTAGGTTTATGTTATTTTCATTTGCGGTAGAGCAGAAGAAATAAATTGGTATAGGTTTTGGTTGTGTTTTTAGTTCATAACTTATAAGTACTAAGAAATTGAGTGGAGACTTGTTTGCTAAGGTAGTTAATGTTGACTGATACAATCGATATCGTGGATAGAGTCGCGCAACGGAATAAAATAAATTAGCGGAAAGCGTGTTGCGGTTAATAAAATAGTTCCTTTACCAGTTTTAAAATTTCTTGTAAAACTTTTATCAAACAGATGGTGTGCTAAAAATTGTAAAGAGTGTAAGGAGTAGAAAAATGACACACCGGATTTTTATCCTGGTTCGATTTAGAAGAATCTACGTCCAGTTGTTAATCATTATAAAACACGATTAACTATTTCACTAAAAAATAGTTTCAAAATTTACAATAAGAGTGAATAAAAAGAATGATAAAACCTTCCATCGACGAACGAACCGAAATGGTGCTTCCTTCGACCAACGAATCGGAAGCGGGCAATCTGCACTTTCCTTCGACAAACGAACCAGAACAACGCAGATTAAAATCTTCCTTCGACAAACAAACCGGAAGATGACCACCTTGCCAACTCGAAGATAACCGCTCCGACTATCAACACCCGAGATAATCGATTATTTGCGCAATGACTCACTAAATACGAAAACTTCTAAGAATTTTTACATCATTACAATTTATCCTATACATTTGTTTCTACAAAATGCGTTTAACAAAGATGCACTTAGAGTCTTCAATTCTTCAGCTTTTATCATCATCAAAACTTTATAGTAGCTTCAAGATACCAATGCTCCTCATTGGTAACAGTTAAGTGGTCCTGTGCATAAGTTACGGGTTGGTCTAGTGTTGTTTATATTGAATAAGTTATTAGGCAGTGGCTGTTTGGAATTAGTAGTCACTATTAGACTTTGGGCTAGACTCTGGAATTAGTAGGCAGTGGTTGTTTGGATGAAACTCAAAGAAAAATACCTTGAGCAGTAGATGGAAGTTAATAAAATTTGGTCAATCATATAAAAGAGAATTAGTGTTTCATGGTTAAATGAGTTATGAATTGTAAAGAAGATATTAACTACATATGAGTGTCAATCATATTAACTACTACACTAGCATATGACAACAATTTTAAGGTGAATATCAACAAGTAAGATTCTAATTCTGCATTCCTTTACTTTCTTAATCCATTTTAGAGCATTTCCTAGGTTCAATTTGATGCCTACTTGTTTTAGAACTTGGGTTTCCTACATGTCCCAATTTTTCACCCTTTAAGTGCCAATTTATGTGCTGAAATTAGTGCTATCAAGTGTTATATTATTGGTTGTCTTGTGAATGATAGCATCCTAGGTTGTGGTGGTCTACAAGATTCTTTAACCTGCCACACTTGAGCTTTTTATATTTAAGCATGTTAGTTCCTTGAATTTGATAGTTCTCACATATTCTAGTAACAACCATTATAAGTTTCTACATTGCATCATTTGAACTTAGCTGAGTTGTTAATGGGTGACTCTATACGTGTCACTTGATCCTTGTCATGTGCTTGATCATCAAAGGCATGCTAAGAAACATGGAAAGGGATGAATGCATCTATAAATTCACCCTTTCCATCAATTGTAAACTTACTTTGAGTGATATACTGAAAGGCTATTGAGAAGACTCCAACTTCTCCCCTTTGCTCTTAGTTACCGTGTAATACCCCTATTGGAATGCCATGAGTATAAATATTTTTTCAAAAAATTTCCATAAAACATTCATTTCAAATAATCAAAACTTTATATTCAATTATAATGCGGAAGCAAAACCATAGCTATAAACGTTGTTTATACAAAACGAAAATCTCGGAAGGTCACTTTTTCATAAAAGTATCAAGTTTGAAAACTTTTTTAACAATGGAAAATAAATAATCAACCCTAAACTTAAATTTTCCAACTCTCGACAACCACTTTGATTTAGTATTATCTGCAACACCATCTACTCCTGTACAAATGTGATCATCATAGGTGGAAACCACAACCACAAACATGCAAGTGTGAGCAACTAGAAATATCATAACGTAAAACATAATATACTCATGTTAATCACAAAGTAAGATAATCATAGAAACATATTTCTTCACAGCATTAACATCACGGCCAAACCGTTCATAAACCAATATGGTTTACATGCATTGTGTCATCATAACCTCTTCTCAATAACAGGGTGATTCGAGTCGTCTTCCATCACAACTTCAGACCTATCTCCCCAACTTCTCAAGGACTAACGAGTAAAAACACCGATATTGTTGATAGGGGGAGCTATGTGAAAGCTAAACCCAAACCCTTGTGTGGTTTTGATGATGACAACAACAAAAATGTTTTAATAGTTTCTTGCACAATAACTGAATTGTTTAGTTGTTTAATATGTTTGTTTGTGCCTGAGATGTTTGGTTTGCATACTTACCGTGGTTACATATGAGTTTATATCTGTAGTATGCATATTAATAGTTTTGAATAACAAAACTCTTTACAAAAAAACGTATATGTATGAAGTAATCGATTACAGTGTTTATGTAGTCAATTAGACTCATCAGACATCAGCAAATGCTTAACTTTAGCAAACTGCAAGTTTTAACCGATTACATTATATGTATAATCAATTTAAACTCGTGCCTTTGCTAACACCTAATTGCTGAGTGTAGGGATGAGTTTTCAAATGAAAATTTTTTCAAAATTGCTTAAGTGTAATACTTAACCGATTAAATGGTTTTCTTAATCGGTTAAACTCTATGCACACTGAAAATTGTTTTCATGATAAGTCTTAACTAACATAATGAACATATTTTGAATTGTTTTAACTTATGTAAATTGTGCAATCGAGTACATTAATTGTGTAATATTTTAAATTTGTTTTAATGTAATTATGGTATAGTAGTGATAATTGCTTAACCGATTACATTAATTTTGCAATCGATTAATATGCGTCAGACTTGAGAAAAATTATATATTGGCGCATAACGCTCTACATTGAATACTTTTGAGCATTTGATCTTTAATATCTGACAAAAGTGAGTTGACAAAGAAATTGCAGGTGTGCTCATTCTCCAAGAATCAAAGAAACGCTAGTTTGGAAGATCTTAAGGATTCTTGAAGGATTCTATGCGTGCTTTCATTGGCTAATCATCATCCGCACTCTGAGGTGTTTCGTACCTGATCAATATTGTTAGAATTGATGGACTTTGTTTCTCAACACCAAGAGGGGGGGTGAATTGGTATTTTATAACAACTTTCACTTTTTAAATCTTTTTCGCAAACAATGATGTTCTTTAAATCTTTCTTGTGCCATAAGCAAATATGTGTGCAATGAACCAGTACGTGTATATGACAATGAAGAATGTAAACACAAATGTAAAGAGATAAGGAGAAGAAAAGCAAACTCAGTTTTTATAATGGTTCGGCCTCAATGCCTACATCCAGTCACTCTCCCAATCAACCTTAGATTTGAGAGTAATTCACTATAATGATCATAGTATTACAACTTAGGCTTTACAGAGCAAATCTCAAATGTAAACACCTCACATGCCAACACAGTTAAACACGTCCCTGTTGCAACAAACCCTTTGAGATATCCCCTCTCAAAGTCAAGAGTACACCACTCTTCTTCCTGACGCCACACGTACAGGGAAACAACAAATCTAAGATTGCAAGTCTTCTCTCCTGATCAATCAAGATGCACCTTCAGATGTGCTAAAGCGATCATTCAATGTAGTCCAGTAAACTGCTTCTCAAGAAATCTTCAAGATACTTCAAACTCTTCACGTTATTAATTTTTGGAGCTTTTGAGTAATATGTAATAACACTCTTAGATGAATTCTATCAAATATGAAAATGATTAATCGTTGTTGTTATTATTCATAATATAATCAATGCGCCAAAATATAGTTTACATTAGTCCTGACGCAAAGAAATCGATTAACAAATTAATGTAATCGATTACATTAAACAGATGTAACATAATTACAACAATCATAGCACTTAATTGAATATACAATTAATGTAATCGATTCTCATTAAATGCTGGTCAAACACATTTAAAAATATGACCGTTATAGCAGTTATGACAAACATAAATTTAGTTTTCAATCATAACAGACTTAATTGAATACACAGAACATGTAATCGATTAAGCTTTAACACTTAGAAGAAGTTTGAAAACTTTCCTTTCCAAAAACCCATCACAGCACATTTGAAAAAGATATTTGCAAACATACAAGTTTTAATCGATTCAACCGTTGCAAGGCAGATTCTTCAGGTGGGGCTTCAACCGTTGCAAGGCAGATTCTTCTAAAAGTGATTGGATTTCTTTTTCTTTCCTTCAATTTACAAATTTAACTCCTTGGATTCATGTATTTCTACAAAACAGGTAAAATTTGGGTTATCAAAGAATTTATACATAATCAAAACAAGATAAATGTTAATTAAACATTGAATTTTACTAATATCAAACACTTATCACATATACATTGCATAAATGATTGATGACTTATGAAAGTTATACATCATTCATATTTTTTATTTGATATAACATATGATATTCAATAGTCTGCCCTCATATTTTTGCTCTGATTTTATTATGACCAAAATTATGAAAATTGATCTAAGTCATATTTGATCTTGCTATTAAACATCACTCATATAGTTGATAGCTATGATACATAAAACTCTTATACTTAAAAGCTCTGATACATAAAACTGTATAAGATATCGTTTAGATGTATTTTTTTATATAACTATGATATAAACGCTATAAAATATACTTTAGACTTATTTTATAGCTTTGATATGTAAACATTATGAGATATTATTTAGACCTACTTAATTTAACAACTTTGATATATAAACGCTATAAGATATCGTCTAAACTTATTCTTGTAGCTCTGATAGAAAAATGCTATAAAATAATGCTTAGACTTATGTTTGATTCAATATCTCTAATATATAAATGATATGAGAAACATATCGCCTAAACTCATTTACTCTGATAGCTCGAATATATATGCAAAAGCTATGAATGTATATCCTTTCACTAGTGCAGAAAGGGCTTTAGACGTCTGTTATTTTGGGCTTTTAACGTCATTTTCACAACCGATGTCTTTACGGATGACGTTAATGGAACGTCGAATTTTCAAATAACCGACGTCTATATAGACGTCAGTTCGTGCCATGCCTGACGTCTAAGGGCACTATATAGACGTCGAACATGGCACTAACCGACGACTAAGGTTACTATAGATGTCGGTCTTGGCACTAACCAACGTCTAAGATAGCCGTTGTGTTTTAGTGCAGTCTTACTCCTGTCTTTGGATAGCCTAGTAGCACACTCTCCCTTTCAACCCAAAACTGAACCTGGCTCCTTGCCTAATTCCATTTCAACCACAAAAGAAAAAAATTACTGTGACACGAGAACTAGGCAACGACCCAAGTTCGATTTTGGGTTGAAATGCCATAAGACATCCAAAAGGCGCCGCTTTTCTTGTGAGGAAGCTAGCAATGGGAGAATGTGGTACTACGTTACCCAAAGAGAGGAGCAAAATTGTACTAAAATACAACGAAAACACATTTTAATCGGTTCAATTAGAAGATAACCGATCAAAAGACTAATTTAATCGGACTAAAACAAAGTTTAAACGGTTTAACTAAAAAAAGACGCACCTGGAATCCAATGCCGCGAGAGAGAAAATGAGAGGAGGAAGACGATGCTGTGCTCGTAACTACGAGTTTGTGGTTTATTTAACATGAATTTAGGCGTCGGTTACCACAGAGACCGACGCCTATAATATTATAGATTATAAATGTCGGTTACCTTACTAATGTGACGTCCAAGAGCACTTTTCACCTGCCTTTTTTAGGCCATTTAGACGTTAGACGCAAGGGGCGCCGACGTTTAAAACGCTGAACGAAATGACTTTTCAATTACCGGTCAGGCCAGTAGACGACGGTGACCTGGGGCGCAGACGTCTATAATATTATAGACGTCGGGCCTCTACTACATGACGTCTAAGTGCCTGCCAGGTAGGTGAATAACATTAATTTCAGCCAGATAGACATCGGGTCCCCCCATAACCAACGTCTATATGGCAGAAAAAGACTGACTTCTCACCTACCTGTCAGGCCCATGGACGTCTGGTTAGGGAGGAACTGCCGTCTACAATATTATAGACGTCGGGCCCCCTTGAAACCGACGTCTCTATGGCCAACTTATTTACGAAAATGCCACCGTTCATTAATATATGTCGAGCCAACCCTTAACCAACGTCTAAGGGGTGACGTTAAAAGCTGATTCTACACTAGTGTTTAAACTATAAAATGAGAAAACTATATAAAAAGATACAATTATGCTCTAAATAACAATGTCAAAAATTTTTCGAGATTCATAAACCTTGATCAATATCATTCAAATATTTTCGAAACTCTCATAAACATATTTCGTTTAGTATGTGTATTTATTAAACAAAAAAAAAGGAGATTGCTAAGATAGGATCATCTAGAGAGACTAAATTGTCTAGCAACTCAAGTTTTGAAGTTTAACATACAACACTTAATAAAAATGTAGTTCAGTGGAGTATAACATCTAAGCTAAGTACATATCAAAATATCCTTATTAAGCACTTGTAAGTTAAACAATGACCTATCAATAATAAAAGGATAAACAATATTTGACAAAAGCACGTCTAAAGAAAGGAACAGTAAATGATATATAATTTTTCAATTGTGATAATACTTTGAAAAGCAAAGACTCGCACTAAAGGCTTTTATTATGAATCATGAACGTAATATACCTTTGTTTGCTCTGCTTTCTCTCTCTTTATTTATGCATATATTGACAATACCAAGATTTACTCAAAAGCACTGTACATGGATAAAAAAGACATTGTGAAATAGGAAGACATTCCTAAAATGTTTTCTTAAAGCTTTATGTCCTATCATAGTCGTACAAGTTCTCACTATTAAATCAATGTTGCTCTTCCTAAGACGCAGAAGCCACCTACTCGAAAAGAAGGTCAACTCTTTCTGATTCACAGTCATATCTCAAAGAAAAGTATTAAGGAGGACTCACACAAAAGAATAAAAGAGCTTTTGCTATCATTGTATCATTATGGTGTCATTTTCTCTAAAAGCTTACATTGTTTGAGTTTTTTCTTAGAGTAAGAGAAAATCTTTCAACTTACCATATTTCATTGTAATGTATTTATCCTCTCTCTAAGATTTATCTGAATTTGTACTTGTAATCAAACAATGATTATGTTCGAATATTCAGAATTGAATTAAAATACTTGTATTGTTTAACTCAGTTGAGTTAAACGTTCTAGACAAGTTGTCTAATGTTGATACCCAGAGTGGTTAAACTCGGACTAGTTAAGTTGATTAGAGAAACCATAAGTGGTTAATAATACTTGTACACCAAGTGGTTTATACTTGTTTGTAATCTTTGAAAAAGATTACTAGAACTCCTTAAGAAGTCTTAAGGTTGACTGGATGTATCTTAGGTTGAGTGAACCAGTATAAAAATATTTGTGTTATTGTTTTTCTTGTTTAAAACATTTTCCTAAATGCTTGCTTGAAAAAACAAGTATTTAACAACTACTATCGTTTAGCTAACACTGGCAGTAGTTTTTAAAAGTTTATTTTGCGAAAAGTTTTGAAACACAATTCACCCCCCCTTTCTAGTGTTTCCCTGTATTTCATTAGGATCGTTTATCGCTTTAAATCATGTATGTTCAAGTACTTCTTTGTTTGTTGTGTTGTGCTCTCTTTTTCTGTGCAAATCACTACCTTTATTCAAAAACCTGTTCAGGATTAGAATAATGTTAAGAGGTTGAAAGATAATCAAGGAATGTTTCATTCATGGTTTTTGCCTATCCTTTTTGTATGCACAACACAATTGCTTTGACAAAACGCAACATAGCTTTTGACTCTCTACTATAAAGGGTACACATCTAGAAGAAAGTTAAAGTTTTGAGTAACGAATCTTTTTCAAAGACATCTATATAAAAAGGGCTGCATAAGAGAAGATAACAAGAATTATCTTCTTGCAATACGCTCACACTACTTCTCTCGTTAAGCTCTATTTCTTATACTTGTCATTGAAAAGAAAAGTTCTTTTACAAGTTTTCAAAATATCATTGTATTAATTTCAAATCTTCTCTAAAAGAGTCATACATTATGTTCTTGAATTCTTTCAAAACACTTTGTGTTTATATTCAAAAGTGAAGTAAAACATTATAAGGTTAACTTAGTGGAGTTAGACTGTCTAGTCAAAAAGACTAGTGATACTAGAAGTGGTTATACTCATTTAACCATTGGTTTAGTTATACACCAGGAGTGGTTAAACTTGTTGTAACTTTTTTAAAAAATTAGTGAAACCCTTTAAGAGTGTCTAAAGAAAAACTAGACGTAACTTAATTTGAAGTAAACCACTATAAAATCATGTGTTTTATTGTTTTTCTTTTTCAAAAATTTTCTTAAAGATTGTTTTATAAACTCAAATGTTTAACTATTATTGTAGACCATCTAACCCTAAAAAAAACTTAAACATTATTTTGTAAAAAGTTTTAAAACTATATTCAATCCCCGTTTAGAGTTTTTACATCAAGGTCATCTATATATATATATATATATAATTTACAATTTATACAATCTACGGCATCAGGGCTGCACGATGCCAATGCCAGATTTAGAAAGAATAAAATATGGGGAAGAAAGTTATATAGCATAAGAGCCAATTTCTATTAATGATCACGTGTAACCATAGCATCACAATGCGATGGATCTTTAACAACATTAAGAATATAAAAAAAGATTGAATTTGATAATGTGCATCAACATTATCGACTTAAATCATAAGCATGGATGACATATGATCCACCAAGAGTATTAAATAAATATGAATTAGCATAGTTGTTGTCACAATAACTTATGAATCTTCCTGACCTTTTTTTTTTATTACTATGATATACTACTTTTACCAACCAGAAAATCAGATATAGAAAAAGGTTAATATCATGAGATAGAATACAAGTCATGACAAACATTTCGTTTTCAAACAGTGTGATCATCTGGGACAAAATTCAGAACCCTCTTTTCATCACTGGGGTATCAATCTAAATAGTCTCAAACACAACATTGCAATTGCACCATTATTTAAAATATTTTTATATATATATATATATATATATTTGTTCTGGTACAAGACGGGCCCCTATATCATACAAGAAGACAGAAGCAGTGAAAATTATTGTTTATTAACAAAATAATATTGCATACTTTTTTGTTTCTTTGTGTATGGATACACATTCTACCTAACCTACTTTAGATACCAAAATCATTCAAGCCAAATGATAGAGATATTTACAATGCTAATCAACAGCCATCTAGGTTATACCTAGGTTACATGCAAAGACGTGACACAAAATCTCTTTCAGTTGTGTTCGCTTATCAATTTAATTAGTCATAATAAACAAATAAAAATTAGATATAGAAACACAAATCAAACAACAAATAACACTACAAATATAAATATATTTAAACTCTTGCATCAATATATTTCATTCTGAAGTATATGTTGTACATTCTTCAGTTTGTATCTTAGAGCAATGTATACATATATATTGAAATATAAATGGCTAACTCTTTTTTCTTACCCTCTTGAAATTTTGTACACAAAGAGCACCCTTTCTTTTGTTTCTTTACACACCAATATAAAACAAGCAAATATGTCTCTATATCTATCTCTATATCTCTATCCTATCATTCTATATGAATCTATAAATAAAACTAAGTACCATGTGCCTCACTCCCTCACCTCATGTGATATTAATTACCTGGAGCTACCTGCAAATAGTTGAAGGAAAACATTGATTAGAGTACTCTAACGTGCTTCCATTTTCCTAAGACAATTAAACCACAAGCTCAATAACCCTTAAAATTCTTTGCAATCTAGCACAATTGAGGATTTCTTGTCACACCTTAGTTCAGTTCTTCTCCTTGTGCATTATAATTATCATATCGTATCATATCCCAAAGAGGAGTTAGCCGTACCAATTAGTCCCTTGTATTTGGTATTGTGTCCTAAGTAACCCATCTCCCATAGACCCTATTTGAGGCAATGAAGGTGTTTGTGGGAGCTGGTTAAGCAGAGTAGCAAAGGAGCCAGGAGAAGCATTGTTCTCTTCAGTCCTCACAACACTCACATTCCCATTACTGTCCAAATTGAAGTGTTTTTCATCACTGTCATCGTTCCAGTTATAGAGTGTTGAGAGTGTTCTTTTGGAGGCTGAAGTGTTGTTTGAAAGGGCAAAAGGAAGGTGATCTGGCTTGGAGTTTGAAGTGCCAAACTGAGATGGCATGGCACTTGTAATAGTAGTGCTCATCCCATTCACACCATTGCCTATAACCACCCCTTCTAACGTGTTTCTGTCATTTTCCAACAATGCACTACTGTAGCTCGTACACATCTTTGAAAGGTGAAATCTCGCATTCATGTGGCCCACGTTCATGGAAGAAGGTACTTCTCCAATCATCTCATCCATGGAATCATCCCTCTCGTGCTCCATAGCTGACCTTTGTGTGTTGCCCTTCTTGTAGATCCGGCACAACACCCAATCATCCAGCTACAAATCCATGCACAATTCATCTTATTATATATATATATATATATATATATATATATATTCTTCCATAGTAATCATAATATGTTAAATATTAAATGCTTTTCTCACCAAAACTTTAACTTTCTTATAAACACTTCACTCAGAATTGGTGAATGAGAAGGGTGGTCTAGTGGAGGAAAAAGTGATGTGCATGATGTGGTTAAAAGTGAAGCAGAACAAAGCTATAGCTTTTACATGAAAAAAGGGTTTACCCTTAGGGAGTTTTTCTTGTGGCCCAAGTCACAGCCAGGTGGTCTGTTGTTAGGCTTGGTTTCAGCGAGACGATACTCATGCATGATCCAATCGGTTTTCACCCCTTTTGGTGGCTTTCCTCCGTAGAAAACCAAAGATTTCTTCACCCCAACCTTTTGAGTTCCACTGAATATGGGTTTATCTGTCCCCGTGGCCTTCCAGTACCCTGAAGTTGCAGCCCTGTTTGGCCTCGCGCCATTTGGGTACTTCCTATCTCTTGGACTGAAAAAGTACCACTCTTCCTCCCCAAACGATGACTTAGCTGCATAACCAAATGCAAACAAAACCAAAGAAAAATACAAAAATGAAAAACTCATATCATCCATTTCATTTTTCATCCAAATTAAATTATAATACAAAACATATTTTTATTCCACTTGGTGAGGTCAGCTGTATACAGTCAGACCCAGATCATGAAGTTTAATATATTAAACTTCAAAATCTTAATAGAATATGAAAAGTTATGTAGAAATCACGGTCCAAAATCATGATATTCTGAGCAATAAATAGAGTTTAAAGATTGCGATTTGCAAGATATTGTTTATAAGGGTTAAATTGGAGAGAAACCTGGTAATTCCCATGGATCAAACTTGTAGAGATCAACATCAGCGATGATGGAAACAGGGAGAGGAACAGAATCAACTTTCTTCCTGAGGTAGTGAACCACGAGCTCTTCGTCTGTGGGGTGGAACCGAAACCCGGGTGGGAGGTTTGGTTGTTGTTGTTGTGAACTCGTTGATGAGTCTTCGGTGCTGTCCATGGTTATTTACTGAGGTTGTTCAGCACTATGTTGTGTTCCAATGGTTGTGTTTCTTGTTGTTGTTGTTGTGGGTTTGGCTTCACACAAGAACAAAACACACATCTTTCACTGGATGATGATGATGATGATGATATTGATATATATGTAGCTTTATTTACCATCCAAAGTCAAGATGAAGGCCATGATCTTATGTGGCTGTGGGAAATGGAAATGATCGCCTACGAACGCCTCCAATGTTGCACTTAATACATGAATGATTCCATGACTCATCGGGAGGGGCATATGGGTCTTTTCAGAGTCTTTGAGGTAGAATCTCATTCATCAATTTAAGAGAATATAATACAAATTAAAACAAAAAAGTTTTGAGGGTTTAGTAAATATCTTATGCGTGATTTACTTTTAATATGATTTTGGATTTAATTATTGTGCATGAAAACAAAATCTTAAGAGAATATGATCAAAATAATTAAAATAAATATTATCTTTTTCTGTGAAAAAAGAATCTATATATAAAATTTTAAAAAGTATTGTGTATTAAGAGAACAAATAAAATTACCTGTTAGAAGTTAAAACATTAATTAATAACTTAACTTGAAATATTGTTTGCATTCAACTAAATTATTCTTTGACTTTAAAATAGTTTTGTAAATGTAAATAAATTTACATTTTATTATAGTTTATAGGCACTGGTAAAACAATTATAATAAATATAAATTTAAAAGTAATTAATATAAAAGTCAATAAATTTATTATAAAAAAAAGGTACGAATTAATAAGTGTAAACGTATTCATCAAATTCATTAAGTTCAGTTATCTTAAAATTTAGTTTATATTATATATAATACTTTTAAATTTTTTACTGAGTTTATTATTAAAGAATATCTTATGAATAGATTTTTTTCGAGAATAATAATATTTTTTTTTATATTTAACATTCAAGTGATAAGTGTGATTGTATTGATAAATTTTTTTCAACCAATCAGGTTATACCATTTTATAAATCACTGACATATTATCATGTCAAATGAATAGTACTCTTATTAGCACAATTAAAAACTCAATTAACCAATATATTTTGATAAACGTGTTTATATAATGAAGAAATATAAATTCAACAATAAATTTTGAGATCAGAATATTTAATAAAGAATCATTCAATTATTAATACGACAGGATGTAAGTTAGTGTTCTTCAAAAGAAAAAGAAATGGACTTGATGAAGGAAAAGGAGTGCGGTTGCAAAAGAAAGAGTTGGGTGGAATAACACACGAATACACCAACAGAAAGTTCGGCCGTTCAGAGATCGACACGTAAGATTCCGAAGCATGCAATCTTGACACGTGAGTGGGACCACACAACAATATTATTTTCTATTTTTATTTTCACTGTTTACATTTTTATGAAACTGTAAACAATCTCCACCGTAAAAAACAAACAAACTAAGATTAATCTTAATTATGAACTGCACCGAGGCATTAGAACTCTGGAGAATCTGATCAAAACATGATTGTTTTGTGATGTGAAGTTGGAAGCCCCTACAGTTTCCAAAATAAATGCTATAGGGTGTGTAGTTCATGCCACAGCCACACGATTTAATTTTATCTATCAAAAATATTCTTTGATACGATATAAAGAAAGTTTCATTCGATAAAATAAGAAATGGACATGATTTATATATATATATATATATATATATAAGATATTTTCTTTTATAAGAGGTTTTTTGGAGTGGTAAAAAAATAAAATCGTGAAGGTTTGACCCAAAACGAATAATATGTTACCAGTGTAGAGATTTATGTGTGTTGTTAAAAGTTTCACATCGACTAGATATAAAGCCAATTTATAATATATAAGTGGGGTGCAAACATCACCTTACAAGTCGGTTTTGTAAGTTTGAGTTAGGCTTAAAGTCCCATTCTAAAATGGTATCAGAGCCAGAAATATCTAATCTCACGCTCGAAATGTATATATCTTGGCGTGAGAGAGTATGTTGGAAGTCCCACATCGACTAGATAATTTTGTGAGGTTGAATTAGGCTTAAAGTCTACTTCTAACATGTGTGTCCCTACATCTAAATCTTTTGCATTTATTTGATATCATTCTTACTTACTTTTTACTCTCTTTTTTTCTTAAAAATTTATATTTTTATAACTATTTTATTACGTGAAATAAATATAAAAATGTGTTATTTATTAAGTAGATCACTAGAAAATGAAAATTACAATAGGAGAAATATTGAATGGTGAAGATGTTGTGCTATTCAAAAGTGACTCTAGATATCCAAGCTCGATGGTGATTGATCTTAATTTTAATTTGTTTTATGTGATAAAAAAAAAATGAAAAGTATAGATAGGGGAAAGATAAGTGTGGGGACAAAGGTTTTCCACACTTTCTGCTTTTGTTGGACATATTAGAGCACCAATGCCAACATCAACCAATGGATTAAGAAATTTTACCATGACAAGTGCTAAATCAATGGTCCCACAAGCCATTAACTCAACCTTTCACTTTTTTTTTTTTCTCTTTTCTTTTTTCTTGATCTCGTGTGAACCCCACTTATACCAATGGTATTAAACATATGGTTCATCCACACAATATATATTTATATATAAACAATAACAATTACTATAGAGAGTATTTGGAACGTTTTGACTTTCCTATAAATTTACGAAAATCTGAAATTACAAATTTAGATAATGTTTAATCAATTTAACATATAAAATGAAAACTATCTTTAACATAGATAAAAAAAAAACATATTTTATTTTTTTTTTAAATAGTTGCTTAAGAATTTTGGTTCGATAGTTATGGAATCTATTTTTATAAACTTAATAAACTCAATGTGAATCCATCGTAAAAAATAAATTATTAAGGATAAAACATGAATTAGTAAAAGAAATCTATGAAAACAATAAACATCATTACAAGATTAACCTGAGTGTTCTAATAGTATCTATGTTATAAATACAAATTGTCACTCATTTTTTCATATAAACAACTTATGTATATTTCTCTCCCTTTTTTAACAAATAAGCTAAAATAAAATAAAATTATATAGTTTAAATATTGTTTATGTTGTGTTAGTTATGTCTATTCCCTTTCAATTCATAATTCATCTTTCGATTTTGTCTAATGAATTCCTTAATATATTTTTTGAGTTCTCACTTTTTTCTTTTTTATTTACACTTCATAAATGACTTTATTTCAATTTCTTGTTTTAATTCCCTGACTATCCTTGTCTTAATCTTGTCATTGATCTCTTCATCTTTCTATGTACTCAACTCATTCTTTTCAATAGATTTTCCTCCATATATTCTTTGATCAATCGGTTTTGATATTAGAGGAGCTATGTTCATCGAACCAACATTCCACCATTTCTCGTGCTGAACTTCCAAACTTCTATGCTTCATTTGACGTAGAACGTTAAGGGTGTTCGAGTATTTGTAGTTTTTTTCATTTTTGTAAACTGTTTTCGTCAAAGATTATGTTTTCTTTATCCATTGTTGTCTGAAATAGTTTTCTTCTGTCATGATTATGTATTTTAGGATTTGTTGTTGGTTGTCCAGCTTCGTTTTTTTATCCTATTTTTTTTTTTATCTTGTTTCTTTTAACATGGAATCCATTTTTACAGCAATGGAAGTGGAATTTTTTTATTTTCTTGGAATAATGTTTATTAGTCTTTTAATAGTCAAGGATTATCTATCTGAGAAGATCATAGGAAATCTGAACGAGTATGTAAGAATAAGAACATATCACAAAATAACCTACATCAACTCTCATCTCTCAAATATAGTCATCGAATGTCAATCGGGCTTTGAAAGATAACTCATGAGTAGAAGCTATGAAGGAAGAGCTCGATCAATTCAAGAAAAATGATGTGTGAGAACTCATTGAATTATCCCAAGGAAAACATGTAGTCGAAACTAAATGGGTCTATCGCAACAAGCTGGATAAAGACGGAAGAATCATTCGAAACAAAGCAAGACTAGTTGTGAAAGGATATTCACAGCAAGAAGGGATTGACTACGCCGAAACCTATGCTCCAGTAGCAAGGTTAAAAGTCATTCACATTCTTCTATAATTCGCTACATTCAATAAGATTATACCATATGAAATGGACATCAAGAGTGCATTTATAAACAGCGATAATAAGGAAGAAGTGTATATGGAACAACCCCCGGGCTTTGAATGTACAATCAATCTATTAAATATAATGAAAATTATATATTGGAATTAATCCCTTGTGTTAAATACACACATAGGGTTCTCTATTTATAATAGAAGAAATATAGGCTAAACCCAAAATACAAATAAGAAATAATAACAAACTAACTAAAGATAAAAGATAAATATAAAATAAAGATAATATATCTAACACTCCCCCTCAAGCTGGTGCATACAAATTGTATGTACCAAGCTTGTTACTAATATAATTCATAAAGACTTAATGAAAATATCTGTTTCTACACTCGAGAGACACAAAATTGCTAATGATTTGCAAGACGACACAGAAGACAAAATACCAACCCAAAAGACTCCCCCTGAGCAACAAATCTAGGAGGTTGCTCCATGTAAATCTCTTCTTGCAAATTGCCCTTGAAGAATGTCACCAGTGGATAAAGAGGTAATTGCTAGAGAGCCACCACGGCTATAAATAAACTAACAACAAACCATCTTTTCCATGAAAAAAGCATATATGGATGGGTCATACGCAATGGTGAAAAGAGAGGTCAGAAGAGACAGCAGCGGAAGAAGCCATGGATAAACAGGAGAGAGAAACTATAAAAATAAAAATTCTCCAATCAAGGCACCTGAAAAAGGAAAAAGAGCAAAAAAAAGGAAAAAGAGCAACCTCGATTCTCTAAATAACTACCAAACATGCCACAATGAACGACGAAAAAGGGAGAAAATCCAACCGTGAAAGGAACTCCGCTGGATGAAGGCGTCGTTAGTGGCATGGTAGTCACCTGGCCGAGATGATAAAAAATGTGTGATCGTCGGTCGAAACTTAAACTTCGGTAATGGCAGCAATAGACAACAATGGTAGACGACGGCGCTGCCGGTAGCGGCGGATGTAGTGGTAGAGGCACTAGAAACTTTTACCTTAGAGGAACCTTAGGCTCTGATACCATATAGAAAAGTATTTTGGATGAATTTTTTCTATCATTGCATTTCAGTAGTATAAATATACAAATTGATAACCTAATTGGAAAGAGTTAAAGGGAATAAACTCTACCAATTTAATATCAATTATTATAATATCAATTATAATAATTGATATTTATTATTAGCAATTAAACTAAATAATGGAAAAGTAAATATACAAAAATTAGCTAATAAAGACTAATTATTTAAAACTAATTATTATAATTGATATCCTCCCGCAAGTTGGACGATCTGGAAGAGAGATGCAACTTTCACAGGAATGCCCAATCTGCATCTTTGGACACTGTGTGGAGACGCTCATTTAACTGCTTGAGGTATGAGACGGTCTTGTAGACGTAGGTTTGATAAGCAGGATTCGAAGTTGGAGGTACAACGGTGGTGGAGATCGTTATCAGCGGCGCAGGAAAGGATTCATCTAGATATTTGAGAAGATCATAGCCATCAAGAAGAGCTTCAACTAATTTGAGGGCAGAAGCTTGGTGACACTGCTAAGGGTGATGGAAGTGAATGGTTTTGATGGCTCATGAGGGTTGCTAATAGATGAAGAGTTGTCGTTGGCCATGGGAGACAAAAAGAAAAGAAGGAGCGACGTCCTGTATTGAAGAAGAAAGAAAAAAAAATAAAAGTGAAGGAATAGAGGCATTCCAAGTGGTTCTTGAGAGCGTCTGGAAAACCGACAATGAAGGAAGGAGCGACGTCCTTTTGGTGGCCGGTGACGGCGACGGTGGCTAGTGATTGGATGCTAATGAGAATGCCTATGATTGGGTATTATAGGAGGGAAGACACCGGTTTTAGGTATTGGTCCGAAAGACCATGGCCAGGCGGGACACTACAAGCAAGGATGAGAAACAAAACAAAATTCTAAAAGGTGAATTCCGAAAGACGAACTTGGCTAGGGCAATTAGGTGGACTGCACATTGAAGTATAAAGACACATGTTGAAAAAGAAACTTTTAAGGGGGCCACCGGTGGCGGTGACCATAGGCCACCGGCGGCAACAAAGACAAAGTAGAAAAGGATCAGAAAACCTGCTCTGTTACCATATTAAATATAATGAAAATTATATATTGGAATTAATCCCTTGTGTTAAATAAACACATAGGGTTCTCTATTTATAATAGAAGAAATATGGGCTAAGCCCAAAATACAAATAAGAAATAATAACAAACTAACTAAAGATAAAAGATAAATATAAAATAAAGATAATATATCTAACACAATCTAACACACGTCTTTAGGCTTTACAAAGCTTTATATGGATTAAAACAAGTCCCCAAAGCTTGGTACGAGAGGTTAAGTCTCTTCCTTATCAACAATGGTTTCACGAGAGGTCAAGTAGACACCATGCTATTCAAGAAAAATGTCAATCAAGACTTCATTATAATTCAAATATATGTTGATGACATTATCTTTAGTGCTACTAATGAGGAATTCAAGACTTCTCCATCATGATGCAAGATGAATTTGAAATGAGCATGATGAGTGAGCTAAAGTTCTTTCACGGACTGTAAATTAAGCATGAAAAGGATGCAATTTATATCCATAAGACTAAATACATTAAGGAGTTGCTGAAAAAGTTCAAAATGGATGAAGCAAAGGAGATGAAAACTCCAATACATCCAATAAATAGCCAAGGACTATACGAAAGCTCAACAAAAGTGGACAACACTACATATCATTAAATGCTCACTTTAGTATCTCACTACGTCTAGACTTGACATAATGTTCAACGTCTGTCTATGTGCAAGATTTCAGTCAGATCCCAGAAAAACCCATCTTAGTGTTGTTAAGCGTATCTTTTGCTATCTGATAAAAAAAGCCAATCTCGGCCTATGCTACGAAGGAAGCGAAAACTTGAAATTAGAAGGCTAATGTGGTGCTGACTATGCTGGAGACAAAGTAGAGCGTAAAAGCACAACTGGAGGTTGCCACTTATCGAAGGAAATCTTGTCTCGTGGTTAAGCAAGAAGCATAACATAATTGCACTATCAAGTGCAAAAGCAGAATATATATCTGCCACTCACTACAACTCACAACTACTTTGAATCTAGAATAAACTAGATACAACTACTTCCAAGGTAAGATCCCTATCTATTATGATAATAATACTGCTATTAGTTTATTTAAGAACCCTACATTGCATTCACACACAAAGCATATTGAGGTCAAGCATCATTTCATACATGATCATGCTAACAAGGGTACTGTGGATTTACAATATGTAAACACAAAGGCTCAATTAGCTAACATCTTCACTAAACCATTAGTTGAAGATAGACTTTATCATCTAATCACACTTCTTGGTATGAGAACTGATGAATGAATTTGACTCAACATGTTTAGTGTATTCATATAATGTCTAAAGACAAACGTCAAAGATTCATCGTCTAAGTGACGTCATATATTAGACGAATCGTCTACAAGACAACTACATACATCCATAAGTTGTGTCTAATACTGAGCCCATCTCTAAAAGTTGTCTAGGATTTCCAATAACTCCAAATGATAAATCATCACAATTAAAAGTATAAATCTTATCATCAATCCTCTCATCACTTGTTGCGTGTCATTCAAGCCATTAATTCTTAGTATCAATTCTTTCTCCCTCTTCCTCGCATTTATAGTTTTCGGAGTGGGTCTTGGATTAATGATGATCTAATCACAACCCAATTACTGGTAATCCTACTTTGTTTTAAACTAATTAATATTTATGTTAATCCCATAAGGTATTGACTGTTTGGTTGGTCAAATGATAGTCGTTCAATCTAACACGTGAGAATGGCCATACAACCATGTAATACAAAACACTAATTTCTTAAATTAAATAAAAAATGTTGACAAAATTTATAGGATTTCATATAAGCTTCTAAAATCAATCACTTCTTGATATTCAAGTCTCTATGTGTATGTTCATATTATCACTTTAATAAAATTATTTTTGAAGGAATAATTTTATTGTTAAATTATAGTTTTAAACTCGTTTAATTTTTTTATCTAGTTAAATATTTTAGTCCATAAATTCATTCCACTAGTAACAAATAAGGCAACTAACGCGCCCATTATGCTTCGGTTGGCCAGAAACCGAAGCATAAAATGGGGCGGTGGCATTTTTTAAATTATTGGAAGAGTATATGCCTCGGTTCTATCCAACCGAAGCCATAGAGCACCTATGACTTCAGTTATAAGGGCAACCGAGGCCATAAAGCCCTCAAAACTTGCCAAGAAAAGACTTTTCAGCTGACAAATATCTATATATAGGGTTTTTGGCCTCAGTTACTATCAAAACGGAGGCCAAAACCCCCTGCTCCAACTGACAATCCTATCTGCAGTCTAACAAATATCTCTGTGCAGGGTTTTTGGCCTCAGTTACTCTCAGAACCGAGGCCAAAACCCCTCTGCTCAACTGACATTCCCGCTCTGTACTCTGATGTTTGAACTGACTGACTTTTTGAAAGGAGACTATATGGCCTCAGTTCCCTGCAGAACTGAGGACATATTCTCCTCTCATAAAGTTAGTCAGTTGTAAATGTTATATTTTCACAGAGGGTAATTAATATTGTGTAGGGGTAATTTATACCTCAGTTTGGCGCTGAACCAAGGTAATATGGTTCATTAAAATTGCAAAAATGTCATTTAATATAATTTTTGAATGTTTTCCTCGGCACTTTAGGCCTCGGTTGTCTAGAGAACTGAGGTCATAGCTACCCTACTGCCTCATTTTTAAAAGCAACCGAGGCAGTATCTCCTGCCAGGGTTAAAATTTCTCGAGGACACAAAACAATGCTTTCTTTTTCGCGCAACAGTTCGCTCCCCTCTGCATTCTTCCTCTATCGTGCCACGCCAATTTTCGTCCTTGCTTCTCGCCATTTTTTCGCCGCCGTGAGCACTGTAGACGGCGTTCTTCTTCATATTTCATCGCGAACATTTGTATCCGATTAAACTTGGCTTTGGTCGTCGTGGTTTCTTCTATTTTTTTTTTTGCATTTTTGGATTGTTTGATGTGTTTTTTATTGTTTTGGATGATCAAACTTACGTTTTGTTATATTTTTGTGTAGGCAATGTGTTTTTACTATGAAATTTGTTTTGTTCCGAAACGCAGGTAGTCATATCTTCTTCGTTTTTGTCTACTTTTTCAAGCTCTCAGGTTCCTATTATTGTGTTTATTAATTTTCTTTTGTTAATTTTTAATTTTTGTATGTTGAATATATGTAATTATGTATGATTGAATGTTTGAATTGATCATTTGAGTGTATGATTGAAAGTTTGAATTGTCCATTGTTATTAGCTTTTCACACTATCAGGTTCATATATTAATGTATAAGTTTACTTTTTAATAGGATCATATAATTTTGTGTGATTGAATATGTGATTGGATGATCATATAATATGTGTATAATTTTGTATGATTGTATGATTTTAAAGTTTACTTTTTTAATTTTGTAATGTTATTTTTATAACTTCTTATGTTGAATATATGATTATTTCAATCCTCATTAATTGTATGATTGAATTAAATTAACCTAAATTTGTCATTAAATGATCAATACAAGTATTGTAATTTTGTAGAATATCCCAGAATATTTACGTATGGATCGAAATTGGATTAATTTACCACGCATTAGTGCTGAGTATGAGATAGGGGTAGAGGAATTTATACAATTTGCATAATGTAATGAGGGTAGAAGTGATGATGAAGTGAAGTTTAGATGTCCTTGTGTGAACTGTTTGAATGACAGAAAGTTGAACACAACCCAAATTAGGGAACATTTTATCTATGATGGTTTCCTACGATGCTATACAACATGGATATGACATGGCGAAAAAATACACTTTCTGATTATCTCCCAAACTGAAAATGTTATTGATTCCACCATGGAAGAAGATCGATCGGATGAAGACAAATTAGAGGACATGATCCATGATGCTAGCGTAGAAATTTTTGCCAAAGCTCGTGTGTATGAGACGATATCGACTGATGCGGAAACACCTTTGTATGTCGGTTCAAGTAAGTTCACACGGTTGTCAGCGGTGTTAAGGTTCATGAATTTGAAGGCAACCAATGGATGGACTGATAAGAATTTCACAGAATTGTTAACATTGTTGAATTAAATGCTACCATATGGAAATACACTACCGACTTGTAATTATGATGCGAAGAAAATTCTTTGTCCGATGGGTATGGAGTATAAAAGGATACATGCTTGTCCCAATGATTGTCTTGTATATAGTAAAGAGTTTGAATTTTTGAAAAAGTGTCCAAAATGTGAGTTATCACGATACAAGTCAAAAAACAATAGTGAAGATAATGGTCAGATTGAAATGGATCTGCTTTGAAAGTAGTTTGGTACTTTCCAATTGTGGCCAGACTTAAGCGTTTGTTTGCAAATCGAAAAGATGCTACAAACCTTAGATGGCATGCAGATGAGAGAAAAATTGACGGGCTGCTTCGTCATCCAGCTGATTCAAAGCAACAGAAAAATATTGATCAACAATTCCCCCAATGTTAAAACTCGCTTTTAGTCGCATCAAAGCCAACAAACTCAGTTTCCCCACTAATGTAGTAAAGGGATAACCAAGGATCAATCCAAGGACTCAACTATGATTAAGTCTAAAGTGAATAGTTAAATCTTGCTTTTATTTTCTAATTACTACCAACTAACAAACAAGGTGGGGAAAAAAATTAAATTGAAATTTAAAAGGACAAGAATCAAAATAAAAACAAAATCTAATAAAAGAAAAGAAGAAAGTAAGTAAACAGAACCTAAGCTAAAATAATAGAAAAAATATAGAATCTATTTATACCTAAAACAGAAACTAAAACTAATTGTATTATGATTAACTATGTCTAGAGAAAGAATGACTTGAATCTAAAAACAAAAGTTTATGTATTCTAAAAGCAATGAAAAAGGAATTTCAATAACGCTAGATCCTAAACTAAAGCAAAGATAATCATCATTTCAGAATTGAAACTAAGAAACAAAACTAAAATACTGAAAGTAGAAAACAAAAGAAATTGAATCAACTCAACAAGAAAATACCTAGAACTAATGATTAAAGCAACGAATCAGGTGAAAAACTCAAGA
Organism: Vigna reflexopilosa; assembly: GCA_027742785.1. Lineage (NCBI taxonomy): Eukaryota > Viridiplantae > Streptophyta > Magnoliopsida > Fabales > Fabaceae > Vigna > Vigna reflexopilosa. The sequence goes on along the minus strand of CM050925.1, from coordinate 31,861,488 downwards.
ATCAGACTAACTCTAATCATTACGAACAGAACATGACCTAAACTACCAAACAGAACAAGATCAATGGATAAAAATCACAAATCTAAACCAAACTTGCTTGAAATGGTGTATCAATTGAGTTATTATTCTACAGGAAGACATCCCATTCATAAAATGCCCACCTCAGGGTCTCAAGTTCTAATTTAGAACTAAAAAATGAATAACAGTCAAATGATTTACCGAATCAAAACAAATTTCATTCAACTTCATCATTTTTAACCAAATCTACAAACAAAAAATGACAGAAAGTAAAACAACATGAAAAAATATTTTTTATTTATTTAACTTCTATATCTAACTCGAGAAGACCTCTCGTGAATTCACGCCCACCTCGGGGTCGTTTAACTCCAAAAAGGAATTATAGAAGTGTAGATTTACAAGTTCAATAAATTTTCAAATCAAAATACACAAGAACATAAAAACATTGAAGAAAAAAAAACAATCAAATCAACAGAATCAATAAACACATAAAACAAGAAAACACATCAAAGAAAAGAAACATTTTATTAACATGAAACGAGAATTACAGTACTGAACAACCGTGCAACCAGAGCCACCACGGGCTGTCACCACCGTATGTGTGCGCTCCAAATGCAAAGAAAATGAAAACCCTAGTCTATCTAAAACTAAAATGGCAAATTGTAGAGTGTATGTTTGAAAGTGTCTCCTTCTATCTATTTACATGGGAGAAGCCCCTTTTATAGGGTCTGAAGAAAAAGGAAAATAAAAGAAAAAAAGTAGGAACCTTGCTCGCTACAAGCTTTTCCTCGACGCTTCCTTTTCGCAATCGGACTGCCAACCTTCATCATCTTTCCAGCCGTTTGATCCCCTCCACGTGGTAGCTCCAGTTAGATCGCGGGTCATCTTCTCCAGCTCCTCCGTTCAAGACGTGCTTCTTTCTTCAGCTCCTTTGAACCCTAGCACGTGGTTCTTTCTCTTCTCGGTTTCGCCCTTTCTCTCGTCTTACTTTCTTGGCTCGTGTGTACTACTGCCTCCAAATGAAGTGATGGAGTGAAGAACCCCAAAGGAACAGTACACCAAAACGATGTCGTTCCACTAAAGGGCAAACCCAATTCAGCAGTGCCAATCCACTCAGCCCAATTCTCCAAGCCTGCACCGTCAAACCAAACGCAATGTTTTATGAATGGCTTAATAATCTAAATGTGGCAGCAACATTGTCAACCCAAGTCTTGCTTTTCTCAGTGGCCCAGTTTCCAGCCTTCATCTTCCAAGCGGCCAAAAAATATCAGCCTAATTCAATCTCACTTGTAGAAGCCCAATTAATTCAAGGCAGCAACTCCAACACGTGGCAGCAGCTCCAACATGTGGCAGCAGCACCAATTTGCAACCCAATTCAATGTGCAGCCTAATTGTATGCATTCCAGCCCAATCTAAAAAATTGAATTTAAAGAAGAGTAAAAATGAAATTAAAAGAAAGTAACCTACTCTAGAAAAATTATTTTTATTAAAGAAAAAGATTAATTTCCTAATTATTTACAAATGTACTAAAAATACACTAAAAATCTATTTTTAACTAAAATTATACAAAACTAAAGAATTTAAAGAAAAATCTAAAACTAACCTAATTCTAGACAATTAAAGACTAGAATACACTAACCTGGACTTCTAAACACAAATAAAAGTGCAAAATCTGAGAGTTATCACAATTTGGTCAAGAATGTAGAAATCTTAGGCTTGGTTTAGCCACTGATGGAATGAACCCATTTGGTAATCTAAGTACCAATCACAGTTGTTGGCCAGTTATATTGATAATTTACAACTTATCTCTTACATTGTGCATGAAGAGGAAGTACATGATGTTGTATATAATGATATCTGGTCCAAAACAACCTAAAAATGACATAGATGTTTATCTAAGCCCACTAGTTAAAGACTTGAAGTTGTTGTGGGTTAATGGGGTTGAAATATTTTATGCATTTGCTTCTCAAACTTTTGTGATGTGTGCAATGTTATTTTGCACCATTAATGACTTCCCAGCTTATGGTAATTTGTCAGGATACAATGTCAATGGTCATAAAGCATGTCCTATATGTGAAGAAAACACTGTAACTCATCAATTGAAACACGGAAGGAAGATGGTGTATCTGCGTCATTGGAGATTTCTATAATGTAATCATCCATATCGAAGGTTAAAAAAATCATTCAATGGATATCAAGAGAGGGACGAAACACCAAATCCACTTACTGGCCTTCAAATTCTAGAAAAAGTTAATAAAATACATCATGTATTTGGGAAAACATCCAAGAAGTCATCTGTAACGACCCCTTGGAAGAAGAAATCAATATTCTTTGATATTTCATACTGGTCAAAGTTAGATGTTAGACATTGCATAAATGTGATGCATGTAGAGAAAAATGTGTGTGATAGCATGATTGGTATACTACTCAACATTCAGGGAAAGAAAAAAGATGGAGTGAATGCTTGTTTGGATTTGGTTGACATGAAGATCCGAGAAGAGTTGACACTTAGGGAGATTGGTAAACGTACTTTTTTGTTCCCTGCATGTTACACAATGTCCAAACAAGAGAAGATAAGTTTTTGCATTTGTTTAAAGAGTATCAAGGTTCCACAAGGATACTCTTCAAATTTGAAGAGTTCAGTGTCGATGCAGGACTTAAAGTTTGTTGGCATGAAGTCTCACGATTGTCATGCCTAACAATTGTCTTATATATCTGGGTAAGTGAAGTTTGTTAACTTCAAAGTATCATCTGTTATTTTATTATATAACAATTAAGTTATTATCAATTTCAGGCATCATTGGCAGCTACTTATTGTTTCCATACCAGAGAGTTATGTTGTGTGGTTCTACTCATTGCATAAGTCTCCTCCCAAACATCTCAGACAAGTAATTGATTGGTAAGAACCTCAATGTTTGGACTTTCTTTGTTATATAAATGAATGATAAAGCCTTTTGTTTTCAATAATTCCATTGCAGCACGTATGATGATGGTTGGAAGATCAACTGCTAGCAGTAAAAAGCTTGCATGGTTGGATCTCAAGGTTTGACATATGCTAAAGTCATACTTTCTTATAGTTGTTTTATTTTAATGATTTTCACTAACTTTTTACAACTGTGATGATATATTTTAGTGTCACAGACAAAGTGGATCATATGATTGCGGATATTATGTAATGTATTGGATGGCACATACTATTTGTGCCAATATTAAAAGTGGCTGAGAAACGATAATATTTAAATTTAATGAATTTTTATTTCTCCATCATTTGGAATTCATATACACTAATTAATATCAATTGTCTTGTGCAAAGATTTAAGGCTCCTACTTCCACTTCCTGAGAAGTCACTTACATTCTTAAGGAAGACACTTGCAAAACATTTACTTAGATTATATAATAGTTCATAGTTATTATATTTAAAATACATTACAACATGTTGATTTATAGTTATTAGACTTTGTACATTATGTTTTAAACATTATGTGATGTAAATATTGATTATTCTGTTGAATCTGTGTTGTTATTATACTGTTTGATAACAGTATATGCCCCCAACCTTCAGGATATTATCTTGGTTGTAACCGAGACCAAAAGCCCCCTATCTTTTTATTTCGCCAATATATGTCTTGGGTCTAAAATCGAAACATATTGTCAAAAACAACTGATGTGGTTTCTCTTCGTTGCACTGGTATTTCCAACTTAAAACCTTTTAGTCTTTAGCGTTAAAGATAAAGAATTATAGTATGAAATCCCTAGGAATTTTTAGAAAAGCTAGCTATAACGTCATTTTATGAATGATACACTACTTTTTGTTTTTGTTGCCATTGGAAATTGTTTGAGATTCCTCCCATGCATTTGACCGAAAGAGGGGTTGAAAGAGACGTGCATGAGTAGATGGCCACACATGCCAAGATGCATGTGGAGATGAAACCGAACCCTACCCCACAATGACCCAATTTCTAATCAAAATCGACGAAGCCTACATAAATCTTCGATAGTGTATACCCTTAAAACAACTCTCGTAGGTGGCCCCAAATGCTGATTAGTCATGCAACAAAGGGCCCCACCACCCATCACCTACACTTGCATTGCTTCACACCAGGTGGAGCTATCCAACCTCAACAATCAAACCCTAAACATTCTTCAAACTACTCTTTCTGTATATTACTTTTCAACTCTCTTCCAATGCATTAATTAATTCAAATCAATCTCAATAAACACCTTTTCTTATATTTCATTAATCTTTCAAGATATTGTGATTTTATCTTAAATATTCTTTTTTCTATTTTTATACACATAAATATATTAAACACACATCTTTTAACGAAATATTTTAGAATTCGTAACCTTACATAAATGTAAGAAAAAAAAATATTAAGAAAATTACATATTTTTTGTATGTTAAGGTTATCATATATGTTGTAATATATTCAATATCCTTATATTATTGGTAAGAATGTGATTTAAAATTTAACAATACCTTAAATATGATTAACCTTAATGATATTATATAAATGAATTTGAAATCGAAACATTCTCTTAACAATATTATCCCAATATATTTGAGATAAGAAAAATATATGTTATTGCAAAGAATCAGTATTTCCATATATTTTAATTAGTTACATTAATTTTAGTTTCCTTCCATCATTCATCTATCACTTTTGTCAGCATGTATTTTTTGCTGATATTTTAGTTTTTGTATTTAAAAAGATTATAATTTTATTGAATTTTTAATATATATATATATATATATATATATATATAAGTAAGAATTGAATCAAAATTATAAGCTTTCTAAAATCCTAAAATTACAGAAGAAAAAAAGTATAAACCAAAATGGCAAACCTTAAATTAAAAGGATCAAAATAGCAGTTTCAGTATTTCAAGAAATTAATTTTTCACTTATGATGAAGTGACATGATAATTTACTCAAAAATATGAAAATATGAAAATCAAATTTCTTATATACTTAAATGATAAACTTCTCAAAAGATTATGTCACATCACTTTAACTCTTTGGAACTATTACCGTGTTAAGAAACAACTAATAATATACTCTTTAATAGTTTTTAACAAATTTATTTATTAAGTAAAATTTATATAAGTCTAACTACTAAATATATAAATCTCATCATCTATTTAATACGTTCATATATCTTTCATTGTCTATTTCATAAGTTCATAAATCTTAACTAATAAAATGAAATGTATCTAAAAACGGAGTGTTAAAAGAGAGTTTTGCTTACCGTATCGTATTCGTATTCTTTTTCCAAGAACCTGGTATATACGCAAAGTAATTTATTGATATCCGCAATATCTAAGTATGATAAGAAGATAAGATTAATTTTCTTGATAAGAGTTTATTTTGTAGATACAATATTTAAATTTCAAATTGAATTAATAGTATCAATTGCTATAAAGTACTAGCGTGCTTGATTTTTTGGGGAAATTGTAAAACATAAGTTAAGCAAAAATGAAAAGAAAAAAATAGATCACCATTGATATTTTCTAAGTACAAAAGTTTACGCCGAGCTTTGTCTGCGAATGGTAACGATGGTATACACAACCCTGCTCGCCTAATTAATGTTTATTTAATGATGTTCTTGGTAGTGACATTTTGTTTTTAAAATTTAGGTTTAATGTATTCGGAGGTTTTTATTTTTGTGGATTTGTATTAATTGGATCTCTTTTTTGGTAAAATTGAACCAATAATGCTTTTTTCGTTAATTTTAGTGGACGGCGTTAACTTTCTAGCGAGGTGGCATGTTGATGTGTCATTTAATTAGCACGTGACACAGTAAAATCTCTTTGTGTGTAAACCACCTTCTCCCCTTCCCCTTTCTCTTCCTCACCAACTCCAACCTCACCTTCTCCCCTTTTTGGAAAACATTTTTCTCACCCTCCCACACCCACCTCTTCAACATCTACATCAACGCCCATCCCCCAATCCAACCGTCTGTCGCACCTCTCGTGCCTCCCCATCTCTCATCGTCTTTGCTCGTCGTCTCATCGCTGCCACACTCCTCCACAACCCTCTCAACCTCTACTTCGCCCTCCTCTCCCAGCACTGCATCCCCTCGACAAAGTATAATTTTTGCTGGAACTAAATGACGTTTCTGGTTTTTCTTTGTGCTCCAAGATTTTCAAAATCAGGTTTGATTTCGGTTTCAATTTTGATTGTTGATTAAAATCGTGTTCTCTCGTGCAATGAAGCTTATGTGCATTTGTCTTTTTTTTAAGACTGGATTAATTGGCGTGTTAATGATTGATTGTTTAGGTAATTGGGAAAGCCGATGGATGGAGCTTAGATTTGAGGAATGAGGTGTGTGATTAGCAGGGAGGTGTCGAAGGGGATAATCTCTAAGGTCAAGAAGGAGAAGGGTTTGGGTGGTCAGCATTACATGGAGTCCGAGAACACAAGCCCCCTTTTTTCTATATGGTGAAAACCTGAAGCTTGATGAGCGGTTTTGTTGTTTTGTGTGGTGTAGGTATGGAGACCGAAGAGAGGAACCAGAAAGGGTGCAAGGGTTCGGAGCCAGAGTTTTTCTTGTAGTGGGGGCACAGGAAGTGGCTGAGATGTGTGAGAGTGAAGGACCCTTGGATTTCAACGAGGCTCAACGGTGGAATCAAAAGGAAACTTGGTTCTACACTTAATCATCGTTCTGGGGTCTCTAGGGTCAATGTGGCCGAGAAAGAAGCCTCTCATAATCATCATCACAACCCAATCGCCTCACAAGGTGCTTACGATACCAACATCGACTAAAAATTGTCTTCAAATTTTCTCCTACCTTTCTTTTTGGCTCTGGTTGGGTTTCCTAGAGAAGATGTGATTTTTTTTATTGAATGTAATGATGTTGTTTCTCCTCAGGTTGGGCAGAGGAAGAGCACAACATCAAGGAGAAACTTCCCTTTTCATTTTCGTTTATTTTTTTTTTCACTTTCCTCTCGTATTTGTTTGGTTTTCAGAACACAAACCAAAACGACGTCATCCAAGAACACCAAACCTAAATCACTCCCCATGAGGATCGGATCAACCAGATCTTCCCAGAAAGCAATTGAAAGAAAAGTTTTTCAGATTCTGCAAAGCTGGAAACAAACGGACAAAAAAAAAAGGGAGAAATTGGAAACACATGACCGTGAAAATGAAAAAACTATATACATATATATAAAAATAAAACAAAAAATGAAAAACTAAAGAGAATCGATCTAAAGAAGATTAGCGATTAATGGATGAGTTGGTGTTGTTTTGTTGGAATGTTTGATAATGTTTGAGAAAAATAAAAATAATATGATTAGAATGGAAAAGAAGAAGAAGGTGAGGAAGGTTTGAAGTCAGAAGGGGATCTGGAAGAGTGAGGTTTCCAATGTAGAACTCGCGAAGCGTGGTGAGGTTTCCAAGCTCTAGAGGGATGTTTCGCATGAGCTCGTTGTCAGAGACGGCGAGGTACTGAAGGTGCTGCCAGGTGCCATATTCGGGAGGAATCTGGCCGGAGAAAAAGTTCTCGCCGAGGTGGAGGTGGCGAAGGAGGGGCATGGCGGTGACGGGGAGGTGGAGGTGGACCATAATTTGTTTTAAAGGATTTTATTTAAAACTTAAAATAAAATAAATTCCACCACATGTGCCACGTCATAGTTAATTGCTTGGTTAGCGTGCCACGATACACTAATGTTAACACCGTTCACTAAAATTAACGGCAATGGCATTATTGGTTCAATTTTACCAAGACAGGGACCCAATTGAACACTTTCAGAATACGAGGACCCAATTGATACAAATCTGCAGAAATAGGAACCTCCGAAGACATTAAACCTAAAATTTACCATATAAATTGTTATTTTAAAATATATTTTGCCAAGCATGAGCAAACACACTTTCATACAAACTCCTTTATATCTCCGCAACACTTTCATATAAGCTCTATTAGTTAAACCAAATTCTAAAAAATTTGTCTTAATTAGTAGTGATAATTATCTAAAGAATATTTACTAGTTAGTGAAAAATAGATGTTTTCAAAAGAATATATTTTGTCTTAGTTATGAATGAACTAATGGTTAGTGTCTAAACAATGATTTTATATGTTAAGAGTGATTATATTCTAAATATACTTAAAGACTTTTAACTAGTTTTTTAATAAGGATAAAATGCATCACTACTACAAAATAGTGTATATACAATGCTTTTTGTTATCATATACAAGTGTTGTTTATGTGAGCACTGTCTTCTAAACAAAACGTTATCTAATGGTGTTTAACAATAAACAATACTTATTTTAAAAAACGTGGTTTATTGGTGTTTGACAATTAATAGACAACACTTATTTAAATAAGTGTTATTTATTATCAGCCACCAATAGATCACGCTTATTTAAAAATCGTTATCTATTGGTCCAATGTTTTTTTTAAGAATAATTTTTCAATAAAATATTACGAAAAATATAAAATATTTTTTCAAAAGAAATATAAAATATTGGTTTTATTATGAATAAACATGTGTTATATGTTCTATTATATACAAAAAATATATATAAAATATTACAAAAAATATGAAAAAGACAAAGACAAAGGTATCAAAAAGAATGTTCATTACTTAAATGTATGAATAAAAATTATTGATACAATAATATTTTAAAATATAATCATTGAGTCGTCCAGTACGTGTCATGACATGACATTGTTTTAAAAGGCAATATATACAACCATAACATATATATTCTATTTGTACTTATAAGCATGTACATCACCATAATATAACCTATAAGCATGTACTAATTACATATAAACAACAATCTTCCTTAACTTCAACAATGATTTGATTGTCACGATATTGTTAACATCTACAACTAGGAAAATACTGCAACAAAAGAAAATATTAAACTAGTCAATTATTTTTTTACTATACAAATTAATTATGACAATGAAGATAACTTACATCAGTTAGAATTGTCCCTTCTTCACCGTATATGTGATAATTTCCTTCATATATTGACAAACAAACCCAAAATCATTGTCGTGGATTGTTTTGGACACTAGAAAACCAAAAGCAGAAAACATCATTATAATTTGAACATAACAGTAAACCAAAATTCTAGTAAACTCCAAACAAATTCAACAATTAGTAAAACTCATATTAAAGAACCATATTTCACTACTTGTAAAATATGTAGAAAGTGAAAGAATAAAAAGCTTGGAATATACTCTTTATTTTTTTAGTAAAACTCATTATATAAGGGCAGTAAATTTTGGTTTGTGTCATAAGTGTTGCTAAGAGTTAAAAGGCTATTTTAAATACCTAATTACGTGAAGGAATTAAACCCAGATAGAACGATGGGCTAGAATTAAAAGAACGATACACTCATCATAAACAAGAAGAAGGATGAACAATAAATGGAGCACAACATGGATTGAAAAGAGAAAATAACGGTGAAGATGTGTGAAATATGATAAAGATCACATGTGGAATATGTTGATGGAACAATGAATTTAAGGAACTGGAAATCAGCGTTTGATCTTTTCCTTCCCACAGTTGTTGAGAAGTACGTTTAAGGAAATTGGGAGGTTAAGGTTGATGCCAAGGACGTTAGCTTTGATGGCAGTGTAAAGGCAAGCACCAACTTCAATATCAATCAGATCCTTGATTAGGCTGCAGCATGGTAGGGTTGGCGGTGACCCCAGTTTAACGTTGGCCAAGTTCAACACTTTGGCGCACACACCCAACTTAACTACGTCCATAGTACATGTATCTTTTTTATAGGGTATTGATGGATCTGGAGGAAAGCCTCATAAAACCGGCTTGTAAAGTAATGTTTACATTTTACTTATATATTATAATTTAATTTTATCTCTAGTCGATGTGAAACCTCCAATAATATAGGTGGAACTCACTATGGTATAAGAAAGCATGTCGAGACAAAGGAGCATAGCATCAACTTAAGTGGACGCAATGGTTCCCTTCAAAGCCATTCTACACAATCAGGATCAAAAGGATTAGGTTTGGGATCTTAATGAAAGTTATAGAATTTTTAAGAGGGCAATTTAGGTAACTAGTTCTGGTTTTTGGTTTCTTTGTATTCAATTTACTTATTCAGAAAACTTATGGGATTATAATTGAGATGCTCAAAAAGTTGGCACCTTGGTTGTGTATCATGAGTGATCTATATGATGACTGTTAAAAAATGAAAATAGATGTATGATTGCCATGTTCTTGCTTTCCATGACATCCAAGACAAACTGAAATTACTCAAAGACAAAAGAAGCCAAAGTTGTGATGGGGCATTGATACAATAATTGGTTGATTATGTTATTAATCTCCTAGATTGTTTTATTAACAAAATTTTGTTGGACTTTCACAACAGGCTATGCTAACTCAGTCATAATTATAGGCTTATGCCAATTTAGTGGGACAAACTCTGATTGACCGGATCAACCATCAACCATGACTTTAGTTTGAATCGCAAAAATGTGTACAATACCATTCTATATAAATTTAGTTCATGATAAATCTATTGAAAGTAAATATTATCTTAAATGCTTCTTGGAAACTATTAAAATTAATTGTCTATTGTAAAAAGTAAAATCAAATATGCACGTTTGTACCATTTCAAAGCTAAGAGAACTAAAAAGCCAACTTGATTGTACCATTTCATAGATAAAACCAATCGATCAAAGAAACCATTATACAAAAATAGAACTCCCAACATTGACTAGCTATCTTTGGCTAGCAAAAATCTACAGCATTGAACTAAGGTGGTTAGGGATTGTTGGAGTCCTATTTTCTAGTTGGTTTCTCTAGCAATAAGGAGCTTGTGAAAGTAGCACCAAGTGCAAGTTTAAGGGTCTAGTTAGTAAAGTACTTGGAAAAATACTAGAAGAGGTTGAATAGTATTACAGGAAAACTTTTGGCAAAGGAGACAATTTAACAGTTTTGTAGATGATTGAAAAGTTTGCATAAGTTATTGAATTCTAGACTTTAAAATTCAGTTCAATAGAAATCCATTTTTAGTAAATGTTTTTCAATCATTTAAATATGTTTTGCTACAACATTTCGATAAAACTAGCTCTTAGTAAAAGACGTTTGATGACAAGAACTTTTGTAGTAGTTAAAGTAATATGCAACTGCGGCATTTGTAAGAAAAGTGTTTAGAGATAATAGAGAAATAAACACAGTTGTTTTCGTAGTGGTTTGTCACCACTCTTAGTATCCCTAGTCACTCAAAGTAACTACCGTTACTTTGACTAGTATTGAGTTTCACCCACTCCTCATTGCGTAGTATTCTTTACCACTCTTGGTATCCCTAGACACTCTCGGTATCTTCTAGATACATTGTCTAGTTGAGTTTCGCGCACTTCTAGTTTCCACTAGACAATCCTGTCTAGCTATCGTTTAACTTCACCAAGTTAAACGTTAGAGTTTCACTCACTCCTGGTTTTCATTAGACACACTTGTCTAGCTATCGTTTAACTCCTCAAAGTTAAATGTAAAGTGTTTTAATTCTCTTCAAGAATTTACAATCAAAAGATTGGTTACAAGTCCTTATAGGATAATTCTCACAAAGAGGATATGTGTTCAATACAATTCAATCTAACACACTCACTGGATATTTTTTTCTCTTATCTCTTCTTACAAAAGTAAGCTTATATCAATGAAGCTTGAGAGCGTTTCTTTTCTTGAGCTTTTCTCTCTCAGATATTCTCTATAGAGTTGGTGCACTTTTTGGGTTTTCTCTTGGTGTTGTTTGCTTGAGTTTTTTCTTTCTATATGCTACTCTCTTGATTCTCTTTTTGAATGATCTTCTATTTAAGGGCTTCTCAAAAAGATATCCATTAGACAGAGCTTTGTTTTGATCTTTGAGTTTTCTTAGTCTTGTCGTATGTAAGAGTCATTGATTAATGTCAATTTGTTTGAGCAGGCTTGCTTTTTCCATACTTCTAATAAAAATAACCATCAAGCAAACTCTGTGGAAGAAAATAATCAGGAAAAACTCTTATTTTACGTTAATCAAGAATCTCCTAGTGGAGAAGGAAATTGGTACTTGGATAGTAGATGTAGCAATCACAAGGTGAAAGATCAAAGCATCTTCAAAGACATTGATAAATCTGTCAATGTCAAAGTTCGACTAGGAAATGGCACCACAATAGAGTGTCAAGGCAAAGGAACTATCATGGTGGAGACAAAGAAAGATACAAAATTCATCAAGGACTTTTTTTACTAGTTCCAAATCTTAAAGAAAATTTTTTAAGTATTGGCCAAATTATGGAGAATGGGTATTCTCTTCATTTTGAGAAAGATACATGCAAAATTTATAATAGTAAAATGATAGAAATTGGCCAAGTAAAAATGAAGAAGAGAAATAGAAGCTTTCCTATAAGCTTCAAACCTGGAACTAATATTGTCATGAAGGTAGAAGTTGATGACTCGTGGCTTTGGCATAGGAGATTTGACCACTTTAACACATATTTCTTAAAGCTTCTATAACAGAAAAATGTGATGAGAGATCTTCCATGCTTTAAGGAGAATAATGAATCATGGGAAGGATGTCTCCTCGGCAAACAACACTGATTACCATTCTCGACAAACAAGCATGGAGAGCAAAATATTTATTAAAGTTTATTCATATTGATGTTTGTGGACCGATGAGAATGCCTTCACATCACAACAACAAGGTATTTCATCTTCTTCATTGATGACTTCTCTAGAATGACATGGGTCTATTTGTTATAAGAAAAGTCATAAGTCTTTAGAGTATTTAAGAAATTGAAGGCCCTTGTTGAGAAGCAAAGTGGAAAACAAATAAATGTACTTAAAAGTGATCATGGCAAGGAGTACACATCTTGAGAGTTTGACAAATTTTGCAAAGATGAAGGTATAGAGCGATAAAATACAGTCGCATATACTCCACAACAAAATGATGTGTCAGAGAGAAAGAATTGTACAGTTATGGAGATGGCAAGATCAATGCTAAAAGAGAAAAGTATGCCTAACACTTTTGGGCTGAAGCAGTCTATAATGCAGTTTACATTCTAAACAGATGTCCAACTAAGGCAATCCAAGACGAGACAACTATTGAAGCTTGGATTGAAAGAAAGCCATCAGCTAAACACCTACGAGTATTTAGGTCTATATGCTACATACATGTTCCTAATCAAAGGAGGCACAAGCTTGAAGACAAGACTATACGAGGAATATTCTTGGGATATAGCATACAGACAAAAGGCTATCAAGTCTACAACCTACAAAAAAAATATCTCATCATTAGTCGAGATGTTGAAGTTGATGAAAATGCTTCTTGGAATTAAAAAGAAGAAAAAGTTGTTAAAAGTAACATTTTACTTCTAGTGCAACAATCTCAAGAAGAAAATTCAAGTACGCTTTCTCCACCTCCACAACAAGATTATTTGCCTGAATCCAGTCTAAGAAGAGTAAGATATTTGGTAGACATATACGAAACTTGCAATATGGTCATGATTGAGCCTAACTATTATAAAGAAGCATTAAAGCAAGAAGTATGGGTCAAGGCAATAGAGGAAGAAGATCAAATTGAAAATATTTTTACGAAGGCATACCAAGACGAAGATTTGAACTATTGGGCATAATGCATGGAGTTGCCAAATTTGCATTAATGAAGAGTATTAAAATGTAATACAAATTCTAGAAAAATGTAGAAGCTCCTAAGATACAAGAATTGAAACGTAATACGAATTCTAGAATATTGTAGAAAAGTAGAAAATCAAGAACATTCTACATAGGTAAAAATCTAGAATATTTCACATAAATTGTGGCTAACATTTACTACAAGTATAGATAACTACAACACTTCTTCCAACTACTACTTTCACATTTCACTCTCTCCATATTTTCTCTACATTTCAATTTTTCTACATTTTCTCTATCGTTATCAACTATTTCTTTCTAAGTCTCAAAATACTAACATATAATATACTTGAAAAGTTATCATTATCAATACTGTTAAAAATCATTTTCATGGAAACTTGTAGTCATTGTTGAGCCCACACTCATTTTAGAGGAGCTTAAATTATTCGATTATTTTATTTCACCAGAATGCATTTAATTAAACTAGTAGGCCTTTATGCCTCCATAAACGTTACCTGCTTCTGATAAGACTTTACATGACTTTAGTGCTTGTGGTTCTTGATATCTTTAGATATTCCTTTGGCTTATTTAATATAACTATTTAGTTCATAATTACGTTTTAGTCCTCAAAAGACAAATGGAGATTTTGTTGTGGTTCCCCTAGTATAACTCAGCCTCTTTAATACGAAAGTAAATTTGTATCCTAATATTCATTCTTTTTTTGGAAAATATTAGAAGTAAAAGATATTTTGTTACAAATTAAAAATAAAGTGATTCTAGTGTAAAATATTTTGGTGATTACTTTTAGATATTTTATAAAAACAGAAGCCAATTTATGTGTATTTGTATTCATAAAATCAGTCTTCTTTCTCTAAAAGTAGTAGATGGTTCCATGAACTTATTCAAAAATAGCTTCCAATGTAATGATTTAGATTCGTTAAAGTTTCTGATTACTTTTAAAAGATGAACAAATGCATGAAAATCTAAAAGCGAATTTTCTTAAAGAACAAGTTGTACCAAACAGCTGTGAAACAACTGTCAGTAGCATCTCATCAAGGAAAAAAGCCAGTTCATAACTGAGATTGCTACTATATCATCTGTACAACATCGTAATCTGGTTAAACTTCTTGTGTACGAGTATATGGAGAATAAGAGTCTTGATCAAGGATTATTTCGTATGAAAAAGAATATATAAGTTTTGTCTATCTGCACGTAAATTATCTGTTTTCTCATTTTCATGTGTACGAATGACTAAGGACAAATGTTGTCTGTTTATATATATATATATAAGCACCCATGTGGCTGGAACAATGTGAGTCATCAATACTTCAGACATATCGGTACAAATTTATCTTGGAAGAAAAAGAAAATGGAAAATGACTTGTTCATAAGTTAAAATTACAAGATAACATCTCAGTTTCTATGAACTTTTACTTTTAAATTATGCATAAGCCAAGATGAATATATGGAGAAGTCAATTTCATTTTTCTGATAAACTACATGATGTATGTGGGGATGAGTGATATGGAGTACTGGGCCGACTACTCCTGTAGGCTGGCAGCATGCTCAGTTCTCAGCGCGGTTATTTCAACTTCATGCTTTCTCTACATCTTTTGTATCTGGCTTTGCATTTCTCTAATCAGCTCTATCAGATCTTGCTGGTCTCTTATGTTTTTTTGTAGTCATTATTGAGTTTCTTCGTTGGTTTTCAAACTCCATATTTAAGTTTATGAGATTGAAGTTAAGTGTTCTTCCACAAAGAGTTTCTAAGTTTCAAATTTAGGTCAAGGTTTCGTCTTCAATTCTCTATCTACTTTTCAGTCGAGTCAAATGTTATCTGCAGAAAATACTCTGATGCTAAAATTTGTGTTTATCCTAATATTCTACCAATAAGTACGTAGCAAAAAATAAACAACTACCTGGATATCAAATTTATATTTATAGATTTTGGAATGAACTTCTGATTAGTGTTGACCTAATTACGATCCAAACTATAATGATATGATTTAGAGTAGATATAATTATTCTTAATAATAATTTTGTTTATAATCCGACCAACCAGTCTACCGACCATTTTTCAAAATTAAAAAAATTGTTAATCACTCGGTTCATGACTTACCAGAGATATCAAACCACTCAAAACTCATCTGGTCTATTGTAGACTCTCAAGAAGTCTTGATAAAATTGTTTCATTTTTGGTTTTTCATGACTGACCAACCTCCCAAATCAAATGTGTTTCATTATATTATTAATTGCAAATTTCCCATTTTAATGTCAGTTTACTTAAAAACATGTTTTCAATTTGAATTGGATGATTTGTGATCGGAGGAGCATAATGTACAGTACTAATGACGTAGGAAAATTTGTTCAGGAAGCATACAAAAAATATGAATAAGTCCTGAGAATGGTATTCAGAAAAGAGAATATTACAAGGATTTGCTCGTTCCTCTAACCATCTTAATATACTAATATGCTTGTCACATGTCCCCTTTCTTTGGTCCCATTATTCTCTTTAATTAACCTCTCTGTGGCTACATTTGTTACACATAATATGAAGTAATTTTCTACTGAAGATTAGTAGGAAATGGTTTTATGCTGATTTGTAGTTGACTCGTGTTAATGCTAATAAAATAGCCCTGTGTTGTATTTTTTAATTAATTTTGTAATGTAAATAGCCCTCTGAGACAATAGGCCTCAACCACGAATATTTATAGGGTATTTTTTTGTATACACACTAATTTCTTCGTTATTGTAATTCTTTTAGAACACAAATTAAATTATGGAATAAATTATTTGTTGTAATTGATAGATTTTCTGGAATTTAGAGTGTGAGATGTATTTAATCCATTATGGAGATTAACCTTCAAAGTGTTAAAATTTTCATGATTTTGGAAACTATATATATTCCTTCAGTTTGAAAATTGTAACACCAAATTCTAGAATTGAAAAGAAAGAAAGAACAAGCACGAAAAGTTGAAACCAGAAATTAAACATTAGAAACTTGATTAGATTTATAGTTTCTTAAAAAGGATCCTTTTAGTTTTAGTTCCTATATTTTACTTTATTGTTTGTTTATGTCCTTTTTAACTTTTTGTTGTTGTTGGTCTTCCTAGTTAATTTTCTTCATCAAACTTAATAATAATAATAATAATAATAATAATAATAATAACGTCATAATAACATTACCACATGTCACAAAAATTGTTAAAAGTATTCATGAATATATGATGTCATCATGTTCAAAAACAAAATAATGTGTAGGCATTAACAAAAAAATAATAATAATATAAGTAGGCATTGAAAAAAAAACATTGCGGTTGTGTTTCTTTTTTTAGTCATGGTATATATATATATATATATATATATATATATATATAAAATAAAAAGATATATATTATTATTATTAATAATATATAATAAAAAGATATAAATTATATATATATATAATAATAATAATAATAATAATATTTATGTAATTTTGAATGATAATTTTAGTTTTATTTTAACATAATTTTTCTTATTTATATTTAATTTATTGTCATATTTATTTTTTAAGAGTAAAATAGTAATTATGTAATTTTATCTATTAAAACAGTTTCTTTTTAAATTTTATTTATTAAAAAAAATTAATTTATCGTACACGTTACACCTTACATATACTTTGATAAACTTTTTCTTGGAATCTTTTTATTCATTTTTTTTCAAATCCCTTAATAGAAACAATTCTACAATCCACTTTTTATCCTTTCAAATTCATTAAAACGCTGGATAATTTATATCCTATGATTATTTAATTTGTCATACTAAATAGGGAATATAATTATAATTTATATTACTTTTATTATATTATATGTCATTATTTTATCTTTTTGTACTATGTATGTTTTAATGTATTGTTTTTCTTACTTTTTCAATGTCATCAAGTGGACGTGCGGGAGTGGTTATCGGGCATGACTAGAAATCATGTGGGCTCTGCCCGCGCAGGTTCGAATCCTGCCGTTCACGTTTTTTTATTTTCTCTTCTAAACATTTTTAAGGATAGCAAAAAATTTAATTCATAATGATATAATTACTTTAATGGATTTATATCAAATCCAAAATCATATTTTCAAATTTTAATTGAATTTAAATTGGTATAAACGGGTGAATTTTTTAGATTTTAAAAAATTCTAAAATCAATTTGAATGAGTTAATTCAAGCTATGCAAGTTCAGTTGTATTTTACAGTTTTGCACAAAGTTAGGTAAGTTGGTTATTTTTCCTACCAACCTCTTAGCTTCGGTTTGATTCTAATTTCTAATTCCTATTTTTGAATTACATTGTTAATTGTGGTTTTGGTTACGTTTATACATTATAAACATGTTATTAATTCTAAGATTAGATTTAAATTTCTAATTTTTACCAGTTCAGTTAAGGTTTCTAGCTAATTAGTTTGCTAATTTTAGGAATTTTGGTTGTTCTTTTTGTAACTTAGATGCATTTTTTAAAATAGTTATTACAAGAAATACAACCATATGTTAATTATTATTTTTTATTAGAAATAATTTATATCAATATACCATGATTATATTTTTGTTGTGACCATTCTCTCCTCTCCATGAAACAAACACCATTTTCTTGAATAGTTCATTCCATTTTTTCTTATAAAAGAAGTCAAACTGGGTTTTATTTTTCAAGGTTAAGAAAAACAAGCACCAATAAATCCTATGAAACAATATTTAGATGAAAAGTACTAGAAACATATTCTTATGTACACACACTAAGATTAAAAGTACCTAATTTTGAGATTATTTTTTTTCATTATAGTCAAAATTAAAAAGGTATGAAATCATTTATTGCAGGGTTTTTTATTTGAATTAATCAATTATTGAGAATAAAATCAGAAAATAAAATTGTATATAATCTTTGATTTATAATTATTATGAATACAAGTATTTTCTTTATTAATCTTGTAACATAAAGTAGTGAACATGTTTCTTATATCATAATTTTAATAAGCTCCCCGCGTTTTGAAAGTAATAATTAAGATGGAAATCTTAAACACGTCTTTAAGGTAAATATTATTTTTTAGAATTAAATATATTTTTAATTTTTTAATTTTCAAATAAAATTGAATTTTATTATTATTTTAAATTTTAAATCATTTTTATCTCCAAATTTTATTATTGAATTTATTGAATGGATGTACCAATTTTAATTACTATTAAATAATAAATATCCAATTTTGATGCTAATATTATTTATTTAAATCTCTAAAGTTTATACTTTCAACTATAATAATTAAATTAACTTCTCATGCTACTACCAATTATCATGTCATTAAAGTAATTAAATCATAATCATGCACAATTGATCAAAATAAATAATATCATAATTTATTATTTTTCCTTGCTTTAAAAATAGTTTTTTCTCAAAACTCTATAAAGTTTGGACTACTCCCATCATGATTCCAATTTTATAATCTAAAAATCAATTTATCAACTTAAAAATTAAACAATTATAATAATTAGAATAACTTCCCTTATTACTATCATTTTCACAACTTTCTCAAAAGTTTAACCTCAAAATAATCTAATAACGATACTATCAAATTAATTTCATTAATTTAAAATAAATAAACAATTTCTATAATTTGACCGACATCTCTTACAATTACCCATTATTAAATCTTCATCCAATATCAATAAAACAGTCTTCATGAAATTATTTAGTGTAAATATGAGTTAAATTAGACAAGTTAATTTCTCTTATTCTACTATTAACTCACTAAACCCAAATAGTTAATAATAGATAATTTATATATAAAAAGATAAAACATATAATTATAATTCAATAATTTTCCTTGCTCTCTTAATTTTTCGTACCAACCAAATCAACTTATAATTATAGTTATTATAACTGAAATAATTTTCTGTATTAATTTTCTTCATCCATCTTTTCTCCACGTTACTCTCGAACCACCTAGGGCTCCACTTTCTCTCTCATCGTAAAACCACCAATGTTGACACTGCCAGGGCTTCGCCGGCGCTGTCCATTTCTTCTTCTCCCAAGGGTACCTTCGTCTTTTGGGTGACCCTGTTCTGATAATGGAGTGTAGAATTATCGTAGGTAATTGCAATTACATTCCTATTAAACTACTCACACACATAACTCAAATCATATATATATATATATATATATATATATATATATATATATATATATATATATATATATATATATATCGGGAGGACCTGACGTCGCGCGTGGCTTGCAAAGACAAATGGACCTTTAAGATAACAACTACTACGAGCCTCTACGGTAGGAGTCCGTCAACCTTCACGAGGAATGTAGAATGTTCGGTCTCTACAGTCAACATTAAAATTAACCCCACAATAATTAAGGTGATTAATGGTAGTGGACCGTGATTGGATCGAGATTAAAAAATTACTAATCACAGGTCCATGTCAGGAAACTATAAATACATGTCAAAGGAAAGAGATAAGGGGGATTTTTTTTCTCTATATTTATTGCGCATTCATTACTGATCCGAGATTAACTGTACAGTTCCCAAAACTAAATAAGGCATCAGAGTGTCTTTGACAGGTACCTCCTCAGATGGAAACTATCATTGAGAGAAGAGTAGATAGACGACGTAAAAGAAGAAGACAAAATGTGAAGGTGTTGGTGACTCGACCTCGCAACCGAAACATTTTGGCGTCCACTGTGGGGCCGAGTGACTTAACCCAATGGTGACCACGAGAAACATAAGCACGGAAGACCCAGTAGAGATGATTAGAATGTTACAGAAGATGGAAGTAATGTAACAACAACATGAGGCAGAGATGGCCGCTGTCAGAGCGGAGTGTTCGACGGGATTGACTCAGGTGCATGGGACCTCGGGAGGTGAGAAGACAGGAGAGGAACAAGGCAAGGCCACCTAGGAAGACACCGCCTAACATAGCAGCATTCCGGATCCCACTTGGAAACCGACTGAATCGGAGGTCTAAAAGAGTAAAGCCAAGGCAGGTCAAGACGAAAGCGTCGTTATGAGCAAACAACTAGTGGTGAAGACTAAAGGACCGTTCGTTCTCTTACCCTTCGTCCAGGCCATCATGGATGTCCAAATTTCGGAGCAATTTGTTCCCCCACAGTTCAAGATGTACGACGAGACCAGATATCCGGAGGCTCACATCAAGGCTTTTACCAACGCGATGGCTTTCCGCTCCGGCAATGACATCATCTGGTGTCAAGCGTTCTCACTGTCCCTCTAAGGGGAAGCTTTTGAGTGGTTTAACTCACTCCCTAACAACTCCATCGAAAATTTTGAAAGTATAAGATGTATGTTTAAGAGGCAATTTGTGTGACACCCGGGCACTGACGAGGGCGGGGAGTGATCGCCGGTGCAAGAGGCACGGACAAGGAGCGGCTCCTGGCAGGCTTCCAGTGGAAGGGGTACATGGACGAATTGAACATACACCGGAATGAGAGGGATCTAGAGACTGTATAGGTATGGGACTATACAGTTGAAGGATAGCTTAAAGGAATTGATTTGACTACTCATATCAACAAATGCATTTGTTTTTCGGTAGCCCAACCCATAAGAACTCAATGGTTAAGCGTACTTAGCCTGGAGTAATTTAGGGATGGGTGACCTTCTGTGAAATTTTCCCAGAAAGTGTGCGAGTGAGGACAAAGCACACTAGAAAGCCTCGTGTTGATGTGTGGGGGCAGTCAACAGTCCCTGTAAGTTGCCGGGGCGTTACAAGTGGTATCAGAGCCTAGCCTCTCCCAGTACGGTGTGGTTCGAGGACGAACCAAGCGGAAGCTGGTGAGCATGTGACACCCGGGCACTGACGAGGGCAGGGATTGATTTGACTACTCATATCAACAAATACATTTGCTTTTCGGTAGCCTAACCCATAAGAACTCAATGGTTAAGCGTGCTACCTAAGTTGTTGTGGCGTTACAAGTGGTATAATGTAAGGGTTTGAAAAGTAATAAGGCTAATGGGCCTTATGATGAGGCAGTCAGCCCATAAGCTAAGGACTCATGTCCTTAGGAAGGGGTCTTCAAAAAATCAAAATCAGATTCCCCCATTTCTGCTAATTTCTTTCTCTCTCTAGACAGAGCTATTTTCTCCCTAAGAAATTTGCTCTGCCTTTTCTCTAAGAAAACCACTCATTGAACCGATTAAACTTTGCACTGAAGGTACTCCAGCGTTCCCTGCACCAAGGACTTCCTCTTGAACCGATCAGTTTTCCTTTTTGTCCCGGTAAGCGTTTTCCCCTCTTTTACTGTCCTAGGACCTAGGGCTTGCAGCATTGCTGGCTGCATGTTACTAGGGAGCCATAATCTTTGTGTTTTTGCCAATTTCAAGCTCAAAGAGCTGTTACTGTCACCGTTTTGGTGACTTGTAGGGTCAGATTGAGTACTGTGTTGTGGAGAGTACTGTTGGGAACGTTTCTAGGAGTTATATTGCGTGAGCTATCAGGTAAGGGGAGCTAACTGTATATCATGATTTAATTTTGTAATATGCTGGTCTGATAAGTTTTGGAATGTGTAAGATATATGCTTGTGTATTATACTGCTGTGATTGTACTTTTGTTGCTTGAACTGTTGCATGGGTACATATGGGTATAATTTGTTATTTTTGAATTTGATATGGTGATTGTTGACTGTGATGGAGTGTGATGAGAAAGGACTTAAGTAAAGGTTTAAAGTTTACATCATGTTGGCAGAAAGCCTATAACTGAGCACTATTTAAGGTTTTGTTAGGGGAAGTGAGGAGTTGAAATTGGGGAATTGGGGTTAGGGGTTCTGGTAATACAGTGGGATAGTATAGGCAAGTTAATTTAGACTTGTTAAGCTAATAAAACTGAACTAAAGCTCTTTAGGATAGGTATATCGGGAATTGACTCTTTAAGTTAGGGAATTGGTAAATTAGACGCAAACACTATCCTAGATCACTTTAAAATCATCCTAAGAATGTATAAAACCAGTTAGACAAGTTTATATAGGTCCTTATCACGAGTTAGAAGTGTTAGAAGTTAGGTTGGAGGGTTGGAAATGGGTTGAAGGGGTGTGAACAGCGAAATTATATAGAATCGCGTGCTACAGAGTCTGCAGATTCGCACAGCGCACCATGAGGGTGCGCTGAGCGAAATTTTCTGGGCCTCCCTCGCTGCTTAATTCGCACAGCGCACCAGGAAGGGTGCGCTGAGCGGATTTTGTGCGGCAGATTGAATGTTTTTGACGTTTTAGGAGTTCTGGACGTCCGTTTTGGACGTCCTTTAGGTCGTTCTGGTGGTTTTTGACCCTTCCGGAGCCATTGGTGAGGGTCTCCAAGCTGTTTGAATTACTTAAGTATTGGAAATTAAAGGTTATAAAGAAATTTGTGTTAACAAGTGATATTTCTGTGAAAATATGTAATGTCTGAGTATGTATGAGTTGTTTTTATGATATGACTAAAGATTGTGATATGTCGACATGTACAATTATGAATGGAAATGTGAAATAGAGTTCAAAGAGGATATGATTTAATCAAAGCGATGTAAATAGTATAATATCAAGATCTCTAGGAGAGATCATGATAGTGTTTAGAATGAATGTAAGAGGCTTCCATATGGGAGGTTATCCTAACACTCTAATGGTCTTTCATTCTCACTTAGAGAGGATTGACGCGTGTGGTGAAAGTAGTAGGAAATCCTAGGGTAGGCACTATCACTGGAGGCCTATCGCGCGGTAACGGACTAACCTTGTGTGTGGTCGGGTGAAACCCCTCGGCAATGGCTTTGCAAAGCAGTAGAGGCCACCACAAGTGCACAACCCGCCCCAGCTCTACATCCATTCTAAGTCCAGACGAGTCTAGAAGTCATAACATGATAGGATTCTTGCTTTGGTGAATTGTATGAAAATGATTTCTATGTCGATGATGACTTGCATGCTATGTGTGAATGTTCTTAATTATATTAGATTGATTTGATTTACCTTGTTTGTTTATAGAAACCTAGCTTACCCTTGCAATTGTTTGTCTGCTGTGTTGTGCCATGTTGTGTGTGCTGCCCTGTTGTGATGATCATCCGTTTTGGATGTGAGCAGAGGAAGGAGAGACCTCCCTGGAGCATGTGTTGGAGGAGAACGAGGATGTTGCAGCTTAGTTTCACTAGGGTCTTTTACAGCTTCGCTCCTTAGGACTAGTTTATTCCTTGGTGTTCTTTTGGAAACATTTTCTGCTTGTCTATTTTAAATTACTCCCTAGTACTTGAGTTTTAAATTCCCAACACTATTTCAAGGATGACTGTAATCCTTTTTACATTAATTTACTCTTGACTGCTTTCCTTTATTCTAAAGGATGACGTCTAGACTATATTATATGCATGTCATATATTTACCCAAGATATGATTGTCTTTGATTTAATGAACCTCAAACAGGGGAAGGAAGAGTCATTGAAAACGTTCATGGATCGTTATCAGAAAATGGTCCGACGAGTCAAAGGTCTCAATCTTGAGCTCGCACTCCAGTATATCCTGTCGGCCCTCAGGCCGGGACCTTTCAAGGACAGTGTGTGTCGATGAGCAACCAAGACTATGGAGGAGATTCACGAGTGGGCAGTTGACGATATACGGGTAAAGGAGATGAAACAAAGTTATAAGAAGGAGAGTCAAGAGGCTAAGGGAGACAAGACAGATGGTCGAAAACATGATGGCCAGTCTGGAAAAACAGGAGGGTTCGAACCGAGAGAGCCGCCCAAGGGCCCTCATTTCCAGCAGTACACCACGCTTAACGCCCCTCAGGCTAAGATACTCTAGGAAGCGCTCAACGAAAAATTGATACCGGCACCTAAGCGCCGACCTACCCCTCTAAGGGCAGATGCGAACAAGCATTGTTTGTATCACAAAAATATGGGCCACACCATAGAGGAATGTGTGACCCTCAAAGATAAAATAGAAGAATTGATTCGAGTAGGCCAGCTGAAAAAATATGTGAAAGTAGAGAGGCTGGCGGAGTATTCGACCCGAGGATCTCGAAGCCCACCAAGAAGAAATCCAGTCAAGCACGAGGACAGATGCCCCCGATATGGCCGCAACGATCGCCCGAGGTATGAGAGAAACAATTGTCCCCGATTGGAGCGACGAAGAAGCCGATAACTTTTTCGAATGAAGACTTTCACGCCCCTGATCTGGACCAAGACAATTTGATGGTTATCACCGTTGAGATAGCCAGGTATAGTGTAAGCAAGGTGTTGATCGATCAGGGTAGCTCGGTCAACATCCTCTATTGGAAGACGTTCCAATAGATGGATATCTCGGAGGATTTGATCGTTTCATATAACAAGCAGATAATAAGATTCACGGGAGAAAGGGTAGACACCCGAGGGTACGTGGATCTGCGCACCCGTCTTGGGACCATGTGAGACGGGGAGGAGAAGAGGGTGAGATATCTACTTGTGGAGGCCAACACGTCTTATAACGTACTGTTGGGCCGGTCGTGCCTCAACGCGTTCGGCCCCATCGTGTCAACCCCTCACCTCACTTTGAAGTACCCATCAGAGAGAGGAACAATTTACATCGTCCGCGCTGACCAGAACACAACGAGGGAGTGCTACGCGGCAGGGTTGAAGTTGTATCCCCACTCGACCAGGAGAAAAGGAAACCGCTCGGAGGTGGCCATGGCGGATCTCGACCCCTGCACCAACACGGACGACCGAATTGAACCACTGGGAGAATTGCAGCCCGTAAAGATCGGACAGGACGTCTCGCGCGTCATAACTATGGCTAGAAGGCTTCCAAAGGACGTCAAACGGGAGTTGCGGTCTGTCTTGTGGCGCAATCGTGACCTTTTCGCCTGGACGACCGCCAACATGCCAGGGATCCACTCGTCGATCATGTTTCACAAATTGTCTCTCTTTAGAGAGGCGAAGGCGGTTGGGTATGGAAAAACGGAAGGCGATAGAGGAAGAGGTAAAAAAGTTGAAAGAGGCCAGATTCATCAGAGAGGTCACTTACACCACTTGGCTCGCCAATGTGGTCATGGTGAAAAAAGCTAAAGGGAAATGGTGCATGTACACGGACTACACTGACTTGAACAAAGCATGCCCTAAAGATGCGCATCCATTACCCAGCATTGACGGGCTGGTAGATGGAGCATTCGGCCATGTAATACTCAGTTTTTTGGATGCTTATTCAGGATACAATCAAATTCCTATGTTCGCGCCCGATTAGGAGAAAATCGCATTCATTACCGAAAAGGCAAACTTATGCTACGACGTTATGCCATTCGGTCTTAAGAATGCAGGGGCGATGCATGGACGTTTACGTCGATGATATGGTGGTCCGTTCAAAATCCGGACTGGACCACGTGAAAGATCTGGAAGAGGTTTTTAATCAAGTCAGACATTATCAAATGAGACTCAACCCGGCCAAATGTACCTTCGGAGTAGCGGCCAGGAAGTTTCTGGGTTTCATGTTGACATCCCGAGGGATAGAGGCTAACCTGGAACGCCTCCCATTTAAAATTTTATTTTAGTTAAGACTTTACATGTTGTATCCCTCTCATTTGAATGGTTAATCCAAATCCCAGGATTTTCGCTCTCGGCCAAACATTTTGAGCAATAATCAATAACACATAACCCAGGATCGAAATCCAAGTTAATGAACGGCGAGTTCCAAAAGGAACCACCATTGACTTGGTCGGGAGCTGAACGGCGAGATCGGTTAAGAACCATTGCCGCCCGACACAAAAATTCAAGTTGATGAACAGAGAGTACCAAAAGGAACCATTGTTAACTTGGTCAGGCAGTGAACGACGAGTTCGGTTAAGAACCACTACCGCCCGATAGAAAAATTCAAGTTGATGAATGGAGAGTTCCGAAAGGAACAACTGTCAACTTGGTCGGGCGGTGAACGGCGAGTTCAATCTTGAACCACTATCGTCCGGTTAACCCATCTCCAGTTGATGAACGGAGGATCCCCTCAGGGAATTACTATCAACTTGGTCAGGCGAACTGTGTCGCCATTAACCGACACATTATTTAACAAGAAACAAAGCATTCGTATCAATATCTCCCGAACGATAGATAGAAAATATCAGCAATAAAGTTATGCGACTAAATCGAACGGCGAAACTAATATCTGCTCAAATACGCTGAAAGACGACACAAAACAGTGTATTGATGCAAAACAAAAGTTGCAGAGACCACTTACACCCAAAGTATACCGATTGGCATTCGACCTCATCACACAAAAATCAGCAAAAAACTTAAATCAAGAGACTAAAAAACACTTAGGCTCTCATCGTCTATTCATCACCCTCATCCCCACCATCTTTGTCGGCGTCAGCATGTTCAGTCGCTACCCTTTCGTCCCCCTCATTGATCGGCCTCATCTCTCCACCAAACACATCTTGGTCAATATCAAAGCCTACTGCTAGGGGATCCACCTTGAAGAGGAAGGTCGTCTGACGCATGGCCTTATTAAAACCCTCTGCATAAAGTCTCTCACTCTGGCCAACCAGTTCACCCCCCTCTTCCTCAGCCTCCTAACTTCAACTTTCAACTTGCATACCTCTTCTACCAGATTTTCTCCCTTTGTCCGAGCAGTCTTCAGCGATTAAGTGGCTATGGCCAACTTACAACAAGCTTCCTCCAAGTCGGCTTGAAGAGTGGATTGTCGTTCGACGCATCCCTCGTGATCAAGGGCCAAGGCCTCCAGCCGAGAGCGCAACGTACCAGAAGTCTTCCTTTCCTCGTCCAGTTCCAGTTCAAGATCGCGAGTCTCCCGGCGTTTGGCAAGCTCGCGTGCACTGTAAACCAGCATGGCCCCTCGGGTGGTCAACTCCAGCGCTACGCTTAGGAGGTCCCCCTCAGACATCGGTTCAATGACCGCTCGTTGGGAGGAACTCACATGGAAATTCACGCGAGAACTGGTGGAAACTAAGGGTCGAAGACGCAGGCCGGGAGAGGATGGGAAACACTCCCCTCCCGACGACTACATTTAGAGGAGGACTTGTCCCCCCTCCTTCATTTTCCTCTTCCTCTCTAACGAGACGGCCGTTTCAGTAGGTGTTTCAGAGGACTGCTCCAAAACTAACATCGGTGTAGGGTCGGGAGGAACGACAACAGTCACTTAATCAACAGGAGGGGTGGAACCAAGACCCCCGGCATTTGTCAGAGCATGACTGGAAGAGGCCGAATGATGGTCAGCTCCTCTGGAGCTACTTCCTCCCCTGTGACTGTGAGTAGAAGTAGTGAAATTGGTCTTACGTGGCTCCGGCAAACTCATGTATCCTAAAGGGAGAACACAAATTTAGCTAAGTTAAAACAACAAAATAATAAATGAACCAAGAAAAAATAGCATACCGAACGCTACCTAATCAAAATCCTTATATCTCAAACACTCAACGAAGTCACGGGAATTCAAGCGGCGAGGCAGGTTACTTATTATGCTTACGGCTTCCCGTTCCTCGGGGACCATCCGGCCGAGGGCGTAGGCACTTATTTTGCAAGGGTCCTTCGTCCAATAAAAAGGGAACAAAGGAGCACCTGCCTCGTTATGGAATTCGGATCGGCCAGATTCCCTAATTATTACTTTGAAGTATCTACTTTTGAAATTCTTAAACGACTCCGAGTACGGGTTAAACAAGGTGTGATTCTGGACGGACGACAGTGACACCCATCCTCGTCGAGGTAACGGTCGAATGTTGAAATAATGAAGGAATACTCGTACGGACGGGGAAATTCCAACGGCGAAACATAATGTTGTGAAAGCCTGGATGGCCGCTCATCTGTTCGGATGAAGTTGGCTCGGGGCAATGTTAAGCTCTCGAAGGATGGACGCCAAGAACTGGGTAAATGACACCCCAATGAACATCTAGTCGAACATGTACAAAGAAGAAATCCCCTGGGTGAGATCCCTTTTCATGAAAGACCCGTTCATTCGGATGGCTCAATCCTAAACGAAACAATCGCGCATCCTCAATGTCTCAAGCAATGTATGACTAATCGGCCCACCACTGGAGATCCCCTCGGGTCCCGAAGTCGGAGGTAAAGAGGTCGACGTCGGGGGAGGCCCAACGATACCCTCTGATTCGAGGCCAACCGCCAGCAGGTTCCCCCGTCTCCCGATCAACACGAACACCAACTTTTAGCAGGACAATAGCTATCTTGTTTATTACCCTTTCTCCCCCATAGCTAGGAGAAGATGGTTCTGACTCGTCTCCCTTAGAGTCGGACTTCTCAAGGAAAGAGGACGACACGAAGCTAGGAGACCGAATGACATCGCCTGTCGCAGTTACCGCGCCCGACGTGCCTTCAGCGCTCGTTGTACCTGCGACGCCCGCCATGCCCGCCATGCCCTCGCCGCCTCTGCCCGCCGACTCCTCGGACGAATAAATACTAACTACAGCCATTACTGAAATTACCTGAGGAAAAGAATACACCCACTAGTAGGAAAAATAGAAAGTGGAAAGGTGAAAATGACAGTGCTTGGCACCCCTATTTATAGAAAAAATTTTGAAAACTGCCATGCCACGATAGCCGTTGAGATCAACCGTAACAAACGATGCATATTAAATGACGATCCCACTACTCAAGACAATCGTTGCTTCAGTCCCTGACACGTGTATTTCCCGCCCAAACGCCACATTCAATAAAAGAACGCAACGATAATGCTCGGACAACTTCACATCTTTAAGCCCAACGTCACTTATGATGACTAGGGCTTGGGGGGCTTAGTGTACCGGGAGGATTGGACTGTGTGCATGGCTTGCAAAGGAAAATGGACATTTAAGATAACAACTACTTCGAGCCCGTACGGTAGTAGTCCGTCAACCTTCACGAGGAATGTAGGATGCCCGACCTCCACAGTCGGCATTAGAATTAACCCCACAAGAATTAAGGTAAATAATGATTAATGGTAGTGGGCCGTGATTAGACCGAAATTAAGAAATCGCTAATCACAGGCCCATGCCAGGAAACTATAAATACAAGTCAAAGATAAGAGGTAAGAGAGATTTTTTCGTTGCATTTATTGCACATTCGTTACTGATCCGAGATTAACCATACGGTCCCCAAAACTGACTTAGACATCGGAGTGTTTTTAGTGGGTACCTTCCTGGACAGAAACTATCATTGAGAGAAGAGTAGATGAACGATGCAAAAGAAGAAAACAAATTGTGAAGGTGTTGGTGACTTGACCTTGCAACCGAAACAATATATAAGCTTCACTTCATCATAAAATATGGTATAATTAATCGGTTAAAACTAATTGAAATTCATCTATGATTAACACTGTCAGCAAGCTTTATTAGTTTATTGTTTTTCGATCAATTAATCAACAAAGTTATTCGATAATCCTAACAAAACAGTTATTAATTGTAGTAAATTCTATTTCTATTAGTTTAATAAAAAATAAAATAAATATGATATTAACTAAATTATATTCATTCAATTTAAGAAAAAATAAATATTATATGAAGTGTTAGTAGCTCATAAATATGGTAAAATTGTACATGTTGAAAAGTGATGTTTATGTATATATATTTTTATTTTTACCAATTATTTTTTTTTAAATCTTTCATCCGAGACCAAACAGTACAGTGTTAAAGATCTAACCTTATAATTTAATATAAAAATCATATTTAATTTTTTTAATATGATGTATTGGATTAAAAAACACCCGTTGTTACATTCAAATGATAATATCAATATAACTTCCTCTCTTTTTTCAGTCAAATTATAATTATTATCAATTTGATTAATGTCTTAACTTTCGCGTAATACGGAAAGAACACTAAAGTTCAACAAAGACCAAGACCAGGTCACAAGACAAGATAAGATTCCAACTACAAATAGAAGAACATGTTCTTAGTGATTGGACAACGTTAATAATGTAAATGCTTTAAATTTTAATTATATTACATTTTATTGAAAAATATATATGACTAACTATTTTCTTTATTTTTCTAGTGTCGCATTAAGGACCAACTATTTACTACTCTTTCATGGATAATCGTTGCAAAAGATACTATTAATATTTTCAACGAGAGGTTTTCACAAAACCTAAAACGACACATAGTTAAGACAATTGTTATTTCCTTCTCCAAAGAAATTATTAAATGAATGTGAAGTTAAGAGTAGGGCATGTTGTTTTAAGTAAGATGATTTGTGTTTTCGATATTTAAATTTTTGGTATATATTGCAATTTTTTTATCTCTTTTTTTTTATGGCATTTGAATATATTATTATATTTTATAATGTGTTTTGATAACTATTAGAAATTGAGTTTAACAAAAAAAAATTATAAAACTGGTTTATAAGTATAAATTGATCTTCAATACACATTTTTCATGCTAAGACTCATGTATTTTGTGGGTGAAATTAGATATTTGTCGATAATCTGATAACAATTGACATAATAAGTGTAACAATTCACTAGATAGATTTTGATATTACATTAGAAAGAGAGTTTAAGCTTAATTCATTTTCACAAAAATTGACTTATAAGATAGGGTTTAAAACAACTTATACATTGTAAATTTGTTTTATCTCTAGTTAATGTGCATGACACCACAAACAATTCCCATTGGAACCATCATCATTGAACAACTCCTTCCAAAGCCCAAAAACACCCAGAAAGCCTCCACCTCATACCCTTCACCATTTCTTGATGAAAAGGTAGATAAGCAAGAAAATGAAAAACTTCGTCTTGTTCTTGAAGAATTTGAGAAGGAAGCACAACGGTCAATCACTATTGGACTTTACCAACAGGGTAGTGTTAGCTTCTATGGCCCCTATCCAAGGTCTCGCATGTGTCAACCACTCATTTGGGTCTTGAGCTACCTCTAGAATCAAGCAGTTCTTCATGGTGGCCATGATTAAAGGAATAGAAGAAGTTCTCTTATTGCTTGATGTGATTGCACCTCAATTCTCTGCTATTGACCAGGGTTGAACCAATTAAGGATGTGCACCCTACTCCCACACGCCCAGTCTTGGCCAATCCCAAAAAGATGTGGAATTCTGATGTTGCAACCAGCGTCAATGAGTTAGATGCTTACCTCTATTGGCAACAAGCAATTTTTGCCAACACAGATGCGTCTAGAGAAAATCTCGCGTCATCTAGCCAACACTCGTTTGAGGAGTTTGGTGAAGGGATAATTCCACTAGGCATGTGCATTCTGGAACCAAGTAAGACTCATCATTTTGATTATTCCAATGCTACCTTTTTGGTAAGCGTAAATGTCATTGATCAAAGTCTTATGAACGCACTACCAATTGGGACTCTACTACCTCAACCAATTGTCTTCAAGCACTTTGCTAATCAATTGTGGAAGTTGTTGATGATGCTCAAAAGCTATTTATTACTACAAAAATAAGGGTTGATCTCGAGGATGCAATCAATCAAGACATTTGTTCTTCTCTGTCAATGCTCTCAAATATTATTAAAGACCCCTCTTAAGAGGAAAAAACATAGTAAGAGATCTCCCTGGATCCCAACCAATCTCAACCAAAACCTACCCTTCCACCTCCACATACATCAAGCCCCACATCCCAAATCACTCCTCAACCACAACCTTAGTTATCATGACAGCCAACACCTCACTAAACCTAGCTCCTTTACCCATTGATCCAAACTCTCACATCATCCATACTCATGTTCACCACTTGATTGTTGAGAACAATGAGCATTAACAAGCGACAATTGCTGTCGTGTTTCAAGCAAACAAAGAGGAACAACAAGCCAATTTCCAAACCCTCCTCAATGCCATTGCCCATCTTGTCTCCAAACTTGACCAACCATAATATAGCCTGTTGGAAAACAGGTTGACTTCGTTTTTACACCAAGAGGGGGGATGAATTGGTGTTTTGTCAAAATAAAATAAAATCTTTTCGCAGTCTTGCAATCAAAGTATTAAACTTTTTACACTTTCTTGAAATGCAAGTAATGAAAAATCATATGTAGCGGAAAAACATAGTGATAAGTGTAAAAAATAGGTATTTTTACACTTATAAATGATCTCAATTTTGTAATTATTCATGTTATTACTCAGTGAAAAGTTGTAATAGGAAGTAGATTGTTTTGTAAATTATTGTACAGGAAAAATATGTATAATTTGGAATATGTCAGCCAATTCTCGCAGAGCACAAGGCAAAATTCGCAGAGCCAGAAAAAGAAATTCGCACAGCGCACCAGTACTTGTGCGCTGAGCGAATCAGCAAATTAAAAGA
The DNA here is from genome assembly GCA_027742785.1 of Vigna reflexopilosa. NCBI lineage: Eukaryota > Viridiplantae > Streptophyta > Magnoliopsida > Fabales > Fabaceae > Vigna > Vigna reflexopilosa. The sequence continues at coordinate 31,828,674 of CM050925.1, read as the reverse complement.
TGACAACATTTTGAAAATTCGCATAGCGCACCAAATACTGTGCGCTTAGCGAATTATAGCAGTTAAGTGCATGAATTAAAATTAATTCGCACAGCGCACACAAACCTTTGCGCTGAGCGAATTAATTAAGTTAAGTGGCTCTTAAAAGACGTGACAGAGAGGTAGAAATGAATTCCTGACATGAAAAATAGAAAAACGCTCTGGAGAACTGGAGAAGACCATCAGGAGACCCTTCAAGACATCAAGACTTCACTTTCTACAAGGAATTGCTGTAAAGAGTACGTTTTAGATGTCTAGGAGAGACTAGTTTTTCTGTTCATTGGAATTGGTTGCATGACGATACATTAATGTAAATTTCCTGTGCAATATATGTCTCTGTTCTTGTTCTTTTCTTGACTTGGTTTTGATTATACGGAAATATAATTCTTTCTAAAGGTTCTTTTGTACTGGAAAGTATTTTTAGAACCAGAAACGTAAGAAAAGAAACTAAAAGTAACTACGCTAGGAATAGCTTCTGTGCTTTTGGTCATTCTAAACATCTGAACTTAATGCAAAATTATTTGTTAAATTAATTAAGGAATTAATAATTTAATAGATAATTTTAGAACTTGTTTTTAGGAATTAAAACAAGATATGCTTATGTGAATGCTTGAACAGAGAACGTATTTTATCCAGGATGTTACTGAAATGTTAGTCAAAGGGTATTTTTACACTTATAACATAGTTGACTACGTGAAAAGTAAAGTCGACTGCAAAGTAAAAGTGTAGGGATAGAGAAAATCAAACACTAATTTTTATACTGGTTCGGCCAACAATGACTACATCCAGTGTCCTTCCAACCCAGGAAGCAAATGCACTATAATGGTTGTGGTTTTTACAACAAGGAATTTATAGAAGACCTCCATGTCAAAAATATAAATCTCCTCTCTAACCCAAAACCAAAATATAGCTGCAAAACAATACAACCAGACTTGTAGCAAGAATCCCCTCTTCTGCAATCTGCAACACCACTTTGAACAATCCTCAAAGTGAGCAATCCCCTGTAACCAATAGGTTCAAATACCAGTAGTCTTTACGAATGCCAAGCTAGAAAAATAATGCAGCAGTCTTCAAGGATGCCAAGTCTGAACGTGATCAACTCAGAAGCACCTTCTTTTGCATATACTGATCAATCTTTGTATGCGCAGAAGAACCTCCCTTTGAATCTCTTTCAAGAAAGATCACCACCGTCTTCTTGGAGAATTCTTGGAGCTCTTACAACAGAGAATTCAATCTGAAACAGAAATGAAATTGTCAGTTCATCAAAAGTCTCTTAACTGATTCGTGATCAGTCTATTTATAGATTTATGTTAATCTAAGTCGATTATGCTGTTAATTCAGTCGACTGGATTATGACATTTATAACAAACAGTCAACCTGGTAGCATACAGTCAACCAAAAACAAAACACATTTAATACAGTTGACCAAGACATTAATCTTAACTAACTTTTAAAAATATAGTCGTTAGAGTGCAAGAGCATAACAGAATTTCAAACCAGATAATTAATACAGTCGAATGTGTGGTGCACATAGTCGACTTCAATCATGTAAAACATTTTGAAATTCTTTTCTTCTCAAAAATCCACAAAGCACTGATTCTCAAAATCTGTACAAAGATTTTAGCATAGTCGAATCCATTAATAATGTAGTCGACTGCACTAGAACTTTGTCACACAGTTATAAGTTCATGAAAGTGCTTGTGGTTTTTAGCTTTAAAACTTGTGCAGAAAAACATATATAATGATGCATTGCACATAGCACATAAAGCATATATACACATTCCACATATATATCAATCAATCAACATAGGAACATGTAACACAGTACATAAGCATGTTCATAGATATAACAATCAATTTGCATAAGAACATGTAATAACAGCAAACAACATATGCATGTTATTAAGCAATCTGTTGTCATCATCAAAAACTAGATTGATATAGAAATTGTGTTGTAAACAATCTCAACATAGCCAACGTCCATCCTCCTCCAGGCTATGATTATCTCTCCCCCAACTCTTTAATAACTCAAGGGAGAAATAAGTGTTAAACGACAACATAAAGGGTCTAGGCATATAGAAGATCCATTTTTTCACATTAGTTTGCATTTGAACAATATTGTTGAGAAATTACATATTTTAATTAGTATCCTAAATTTTTATGAGTTAATTCATTTATATCTACCTGATATTTCATTGCATAATGATTATGACTTATTGAAGTCATAAATCATTCATAAGATTACTTGTCTAATACTTATTCACAATGTTTGATTGTCTTAAATGCTTTAAATCATACACTGGTAGATTGCTTAGATAAATAGGAACAAACTGAGCTAAACAATAAAAGGTTACTACATTTAGGGGGAGAGTACACTTAGGGAAAGTTAGGTGGAGCACATTCATAACATGCATCCTTATCCTCATTTTGAACTTCTACTCTTGCGCACACAATATGCTACAACACTTGCCTACTTTGATACAATTTTTTTATATTGCTCTCATCTAATTCAATATTCATTCTGTTATATGCTTTGATAACTAGATAAATACTTGTGTTTGCTCTAGTTATTTAATGTACTGCATAAGTTTCAGTGATTGTGACTTAAAGGAGTCACAGATTAGTCCTAGTATATTTATCAAATAATCTCTTACTTTATATGTTATGTCTGCTATATGTCAAATAATGTTGTCGTTGACGCGATCAAATTAATACTACTAAACTATAACAATTTCAGTATTTCGAAGATAGTAGCCAACAAAATAGAAAGGGTAAATTCAGTCTTAAGTTGTCTCCCAACAAACACGAAATTGATTATTAACAAATTAGTTCTTATAAAAACTATACAAAAGGGTTAGTAAAACAAAAATAATAAAGAAGATAAAGATTAAAGAACAAAATAACAAAAGATAGAAAGAAATAAATTTATAAAAGATTTAAAAAGATAAAAAACAATGATAAAGAAAGTAGATTGATTTTACCGCCTTTTCAAAATAGGATTCATCATTGATATCTAAAGATTATTGTTCAATTAATTAATACTTTAGATTTTCAAATTAATCAACGTAAATTCTCAATTAATTTGTTGGTGTACTCACTATCAACCAAAGTACATTCTCAATTAAAACCAAGAACTTTGTAGATTAATCATAGTAAATTTAACCAAAGTGCATTTTCAATTAAATATTATTATGTCTAATCATGTCTATTCTTTTACCTTTTATATTAAGTAAAAAGCTAATTAACCAAAGTACATTCTTGATTTGTTAAAGTCTTCATCTTTAATCAAAGTACATTCTCAATTATTGGCAAAAACCCATTCAATCACATGAAAGTTTCTAACTTCAATGAAAGTAAATTCTCAATTAAAATTAAAAAGCCTTGGACTCATATGATTGATATGTTATGTAGATTTAACATCATGCTAACATGTTATAATGTAAATATCATTACTTTTACTTGATTAAGAAGAAAATGACATAGATAAAAATAAATCAAAACAAGAATTAAAATAACAAACAAATTTATTCATCTAACCTCAAAATTCAGTTAAGAAATTACAGCAGAATCAACTGTAGAGGCTTAGCACTCTATGAAATGTTCAAATAACATGAAAATATAAGAAGAGAGCATGGAGAACATGAGAAAAGAGAGGGTGGACGAAATTTGAACCCCCCAAAGGGTTCATAAGCTCCCCTAATGTGTTTTCATGTGTCTCTTTATATAGAAATTGGATTGGGCTTTGTTTCAGGCTTTTCAATTATTGTAATCTTCTTTATGATAATGTAATCACCACCAATTATCTTCTAAATAATCTAATATCTTCAAAATATATTTGATTGCTGTGGAGATCTAAAGATATTTAAGAAGATATTTGCTAGATTAAAAAAAAGATTTGGCAAATATGATCTTTTGATATTTATTGATATAGTTAAATAAGGTAATTATTTAATAATATCAAATAAAATATCTTAAGATATATTTTCTCCAAATTATCTTTAATCATAAACATTTATCAATTATCAAAGCCCTTTTAGTAGAAAAAAATGGAGAAAACCGCAAGATCCAATTTTTGTTGCATGTTCCATCTTCTTGGCTTAACCAAATTTTTTCACTTTTTCATGCTACGCTTGGATTGCCTTCTTGTGGTCTTGATTATTTGTTATTCTTGGATTTATTTTTAATGTGTCATGAAACTTTAACCAATTTATTTCTACATCTCAATAAGCTCAACTTAACTGTAGTTGCATTATCACACGTCAAAATATTCAAAGAACATTTATGCAACTTAAAAGCTATTTTTAACATGTTTTTGTATCTCATGCTAAATAAACCCAATTATAAAAAATCATAATTAAAATATTCTATTAAAGTACAAAAACTAATTAAGAATCCAATATTAAAGGTTAAATGAGGGCATAAATATGCACTCATCAATGTCTCTCTCCCTTAGAACCCTTTTTTATCCTGATCAAATAAGGGTGAGAATAATATGTTAAACAAAAACACTATGCTGGAAAGAGAGAAAATTGTTCAAAGAGCGAATACGATAAACAATAGAGATAGAGAAAACGATAGATAAAACATGTGCTGAAACATATCAAACTTTCTGGTAATTGATAGGATATCTAATTCAATAGGAGAACACGCACGTACCTTAAATGTCTTGATAATGTTAAGACAAAATCATTTATCTGTTTAAACACTAAGTTTAACCAAATAACATTAAAACGAGATAATAATCTAAAAACAACTTAGGAAGAAAACACATGACTTAAAACCTGAATCCTGAACATAGAAAACCTACACAAGACTTGGAACCCGAATCCCCAAGATAGAAAACCATAGGAATATAGTTAGGTTCTTAGGGAATAGAAAAACATCTAGGTCAAAACACCCAAACGTTATGTTAAACGGTTGTTGTGCCTAAAACGTCTAAGAGAGTTAAAGCTAAATGCATAATGTTTATCATACTCCAAGGGTATTCGTTTTAGCTCTAGAAAACATAATATGTCAAGACGATGTTTTTGACAAAACACACTAAAAGACTAAAAAGATTAAATATAAAAGAAAACATAAATAAGCAAAACACTATCTGTATAAAGAAGAGACAAAAATCAAAAGAAGCGTTTATTGCCTAAACGATACCATGAGTTTAAAAAATATTTCGTCCAACGATGAAGTCTTACAACACTTGGTATCTTTTAGAGAAAAGCTTCATTGTCAAATGCTACCTTAAAGGTAGGAAATCAAAAAACACTTTGTTGTTCTGAGCAAGCATTAAATGACATTAAATGTTCAACGTTAAAAAAAAATAAAAGTGATAAGAAAAAACATAAGTGTTACATGCACAATTTACTCTACTCTTTGCAGATAAGCTATTCTACACGCATCCACAAAGCTTCAGATCAAAATATCAAAAGTGGACGTTAGAGGCAAAAGAGATATCCACATAATGTTCTTCACTTGAAGCCATACCTAAAAGGACATACTACCTACTTCAAGCAAAGTACTAAAAAAACATATATGCTTTGACAAGTTGACTTATCCAACGGCTGGTGCACACGAAGAAAAAAAAAACACAAGAATCAAGGCAAACGCTCAGTCTAACGGACATTTATTCAAGAAGTCTTTAAATAAAAGAGCTTTCGAAAGAAAAATCAAGAGAATAGCAAGAGCATAGCAAGAGAAAAGCTTACAACAAAATATTTATCCTTAGAAGCGTTAAAAAGAGAAGAAAAAAAAGAGGTCAAGAAAAATATCATATATGAGCAGAAAAGGAGAAGAAAAGAAAATAAATAATCTCAAGCTTCATTGTAATATTGTTTACTGATTGTAAAGAGAGAAAGAGAAAAAAGAGAAATATATGAGTATAGACTGTTTTGTATTGTAATCATATTCTCTCTCCGAAAGTAATAATTTAAATAACTTGTAAGTAATCGTTAATTACAGTTTTTGAGAGAATTAAAACACTTAAAACTAAACTCGGCTTGAATTAAAGAAATTTAGACGAGATCGTCTAGTAACAAAAAGTGGTGCAAATATTCAAGTTGTTATATATATATATATATATATATATATATATAATATATAATGCATAACAAACGTGAAAAATTGTACAGAGATTTTTTTAGGATTAAAATAAAAAAAGGTAGTGGAACATTACATGGTGTGTCCACAATTTGCATGTTAGCTACCAACAATAAAATGGCCACTAAAATTATTTATTGGTATATAGCCTAGTTGATCATGTTGACCTTTGAGGTACACGCGGGCCATCTGGTGGGCTATGGTGGAACATGACGTAAGCTTTGACAGAGCTCAGGCGAATCATAATAGTTACACACGTTGAAATTTGTGGTCAGAGACGCCATTTTTGCCTCTCTTTTGCAAGTAGAGTCTTATAAAAGTAAAGCAACGTTCCAATCTTTCTCCCTAACACTGCGATTGCTCACCAAACACCAACGTTCTGATTAACCTGAAAGTCGATCGACCAAGTTTGAAATTTCAAAGATTGTTATTGTGGGGTGATCGTGTTCATCATATCATGGGATGGATGTCACATGGTTTGGCTTTTGCTCTCGTTGCTGTGTTCTTCTGTCACTTGAGTTGCTTCGTTAGCTTTTCTCAAGCTCAATCTGCAAACGCCACCACTGACCCTTCTGAAGGTAACTATCTTCTTTCTTTTTTCCTTTCTGTGACAGCCTCTGCACATCAATGGATTTCTTTTTGGGAAATTCAGCACAGAAATTATCAGAAAAGGAAAACTCTTAACTTGTTCATGATCCATCAACAGTATTGAATTAGGTGAAAAGAGAATTTAGCCAAGGATTTGTGTTATTTTGTTTAAAGCAATGACAGGCGATACAAACTTATATTTATTTTACATATATTATAAAAATAAAATAATCATAAACAATAAATTTTTTTATTTTTTAAAATATAAGAAGAAAAAGATAAATATAAAAAATTTATGTGTGTAAAAATATATTTTAGCTTTAAGTGCGTTGGCATGTTCTGCAACACTTGATTCTTTTTCTGTTATGCAATTTGCAGTTTCGGTCTATGATCTGGTATTTAATATTTATATGTTTTCTATTTAATAACTTTTAAATTGGTAGTTGTACCTTTCAAAAACAAGATAGAGTCCCTGTCACTGTCTTATTCTCAAACCTTATTTTATATATATATATTTGACTTTTCAATCATCATTTTTAATTCATACTTACAATTTTTAATAAGGATATTTTGGAGATCTTTTTATACATTTACTTTTTTTCAACGAGTCACGTAACTTAATTTCTACTATTTTAATAACTCTCTTTTCTTATTTTTTATATTTTTATTATTTTGATATAATTTATCAATTTCAAATACATAGAACAGATAATGTATCTTATTGAAAAGTATTCCTATAATTTCCTTCCTAATTTGAAAATATTATTTCATTTAATTATTTACATTCATTAAAACAATCAAATTTCATTAAAATATAAACAATAAATTAATATTATCATTATTTTATCATAATAATATTATTTACATTTATATTTTAAAGGTCACGATTTTTTTTTAAATATAATTAAAAAGTAAAAAAAAACAAAAATTTGAGACATATCAAAATAATATCAAAACATTTTAATAATTTTTTTAATAATTTTATGATAATAAGTTATGTGACACTGTTTTATTGTTCTGTATATTTGAAACGTATATTTGAAACGGATAAATTACAAATTACAGACTGTCACATATACAATTATATGAATGTAAAAAAGTTTTCATGTTAAAATTTTTTTCCTTTTACTTGTTCAGATCCTATATTTATATGGAATTTTTTTCAATTATATATAAGTTTATCAAATTTTATTTATTTTTTTAGTTGGTTTCTTTGTAATATTAAAGTGAGTGCATTTCCCTGAAAAAGTGAATTTCTGAATGCAGCAAGAGCTTTAAATTCAATATTCAGTAGATGGGATATCTCTGCAGACACAAGTGTGTGGAATATAAGCGGTGAAGTGTGCAGTGGAAATGCCATTGATAGTACTTCCACCCCTGAAAGTTACAATCCATTCATCAGATGTGACTGTTCATTTGACAATCGAACTACTTGCCACATCACAGCACTGTATCTCTCTCGCTCTCTCAACTTAATTTATTCCATTTTTCAGATCAAATTTCTCTGTTGCTGTACATTGAATTTGTAAGCTTACTTATGTTTTTAATGGCACAGGAGGGTCTATGCACTGCACGTGTTTGGTGAAATTCCGGAAGAGCTATGGACTCTCACCTATCTCACCAATATGTATGCTTTCTTCCTCATTAATAAGTTCAGCACATGCTTTATTATTATTACCAGAGGATACTCAGACATTCATTCATGGGGGTTCACATTTTGCTCCATAATAAGTGGTTACTACTACATTGATAACACTTATCACAGTATAAAAACTGTTGTCATGATAATAATAAAATTGTAAAAAAGAAAATCTGTATAACAAAATTGATATATTGATTTAGCTTACTATAAATTTAATTTTTGTGCACATATTAATGCATCTGCCAACCAATTAAAATTAATTTCGTCTGTGATTTTTAGGGTAGTTATTATATAAGTTAACAAATTTATTAAAGTTATGATTGAGTGAGAATCTAAAATTATTTTGGTGCATTTTTAGCTTTTGATTTATTGTTCTTTAGAAAGAATTACAAGTTTTTTGTTGTACTAAGTTCCATCAAATTGCAAGCAGAAATATTGGGCAAAATTACTTGACGGGTTCTCTGCCTCCAGCTATTGGAAATCTAACTCGTATGCAATACTTGTAAGACAATTCGACCCAATCTCATTTCCTAATGTTCTACGAATTTAATGTTGTGACGCACAACTTCTAACAGTTAAGTTTTCTCTTTGTTAGGAGCCTTGGAATCAATAATTTATCAGGGGAGCTTCCAAAGGAATTGGAAAATCTTACAGAGTTAATAATACTGTATGTTGTTTATTTTGAACTTTTCTTCCTCCGGTTATGAAATTGCCAATGGGTTGTTTTTCAGGATCAAGTAGTCACCAAAAATATTTGGGGTCAGTTATGAGTCTTACATTTGATAGAAAATGAAGTGGTATTTAATCGATGGGGTTAACCCACATATTGAATTAGTATTTTGGGTTAACTTCACTCCTTGTGCCTAAGTTATAATATTGTGTCTTGTAATACGAGTGCATGTTTGATTTCGTGTCGGATCAATTCAAATGCGGATCCATAATACACATCTAAGTTGAAACAACTTTGAATAACTTACACTTTTCACATCTCAGTCTTGAGTGCTAGTTTAAAGTTTAATTAATGGTGTGAAAGTGACCTGGACATTGTACAAAATATGAGTCATGAATTGATAGAAATCCACATGGAAAATTTTGGTTTGAAAATGTCTTTTTTTTTCCTTTAGATTAGTTATGAATATCTAAATGGATAAAAGGGAAATTCACTGTTTTACATAAGAATTTGCTCGCACGAAAACATTATTCTCTTTAATCAATCCAATGTTGTTTTGTTGTGGATACATGATGGTGTGCATGAGAAATTTCTCTTGATGGTACTAGTGAGATTCATTATTTGTTAAATTTGTAGGAGTGTTTCGTCAAACAATTTCTCAGGATCTCTCCCATCCGAACTTGGGAAACTCACAAAGTTAGAAGAACTGTAAGTATTTCTGCAGTCTTAGCTTCTATTTGTATTATTATTTTTTTAATCAAGCTTGGGTCCTATGGAGTTGTTATTTTACATATTTTACGCACATACATATCCACTGACTCTACTCATTTATTGTTTCCTTTTGTATGCTAAAATATTATCACCTAGCTAAATGTTTTCTTATATTAGAAGTTTAGTAGCAAAAGTGAAATTTCTGCATGATATATATACGCAGCCACACATGCCCCAATGCAGCCATCCTTGCATTTTGCATCTCAAATAGTTATTGTCCAACATTAGTAAATTCTTTCCTTTTCTAATGATAGTGAATCCTATCTCTACGTTGAAGTCGTACCCCTGTGTAAGTTTCCATATCTTTGTGTAGAATATAGTCATAGAGTTGGACGCATATACCACTCTTTCAAATATGGTTTGTGTCTGCAAACAGCAACAATATCATTGGGGAACTACAATATTATAGTGTTTTGGTTACTAAATGCATGTAACAAACAACTATTTATTATTGTCCACAGTCATCAATTAGAATCGTCATAAGCATAATTGTCGTGAATAATGAGTTGGTCGGTTCTCAATAATGCAAAGTATGGGATATTTTTCAAAATTAAACTTTGTTATGCAGTTGCTTACCCTTGTTGTGAGCAGAAGAAAATATTAATTTCACGATATTTCCTTGCAGCTACATTGATAGTTCTGGAATTAGTGGTCCAATTCCATCCTCATTTGCAGACCTTACGAGTTTGGCAAAAGTGTAAGATATTCCTCCTTTGACGTGCCTAAAGAAAGAAAACTTATACATCAATAAAGTTTTTTCTTTTCATTTCAGATGGGCTTCAGACGTGGAACTCACAGGCAACATACCAAACTTCATAGGGAATTGGACTAGGCTTCAAGTCTTGTAAGACAACATTACCAGTCAACTATGTTTTCCTCCTTAATTTGAATTTAGTAGGTGGAACACTTTTTGATAAAATATATTATATTGGATGTGAAATTAAAATTTTCTTTTTATGGTTCCTTTCATATTCTATTACAAAAGTGTGTACTGAAATTTTTCGTGAATGGTTGCGTTTTGGTATTCTGTTCCAGAAATATTTCTTTTTATGGCCACTTTCATTTTCTTTTCCAGAAGTGCTTACTAACAGTTCTTGTGAATTATTATCCTTCTGAGTATTCTGTTACCAGAAAATTTTCTTTCTATGGTTACTTTCGTATTCTATTCCAAATGTATGCTGACAGTTTTGGTGAATTACTGTATGTTTTCATAGGAGGTTTCAAGGCAATTCTTTTAATGGCTCAATACCCTCGTCACTTTCCAACTTGACTTCTTTAACAGAATTGTGAGTACCACCACTAGTTTTTTGTATGGGTATTATTGATTGATGAAACCTAATATATTAAGTATGATATAAATGTAGGAGAATAAGTGGTTTATCTAATGGGAGCTCCTCACTGGAATTTCTACAGAATATGAAATCTTTGACTACCTTGTAAGGCCCCGCTTTGCTAATGTCCATGTCTCACTCTCTGCTTTCAGACTTAATTTTTTTACTTATTTGTTACAATTGTTGCAGAGAATTGAGGAATAACAATATTTCTGGTTCAATTCCGTCCTTCATTGGAGAGCTGCACAATTTGACCCAACTGTGAGTATCACCTGTTTGTCTCAAACTATATTCAAATGAAATAATGTAAAAGTTGTTGACTAGAAAGCAACAAATTAGTTAACTCTTTGTTGCTATTCCAAATGTGTCCAATCTGATTACTGGCTGGTTATACTAGGCATATCTTAATAAGTAGTACTCAACATGTTCATTACTGATTTGCGTTCAATTATATTTTTGACTTCGTAATTTTCATTGTTGTGGTAGAAAGATACGACTTTTCCGCTAATTTATCATATGGATAACATAATTGGACATTTTCTTTCTTTTATTTGATAAAGAGAAAACATGTATCTTGTCTTATAGTTTTATCCTTTTCCAACTCAAGAGAGTTATATATTTATGTTGGTTATTGCAGGGATTTAAGTTTCAATAGCATCGAAGGACAAATTCCGGGTTCAATTTTCAATTTGAGCTCGCTCAAAGCCTTGTAATAATACATTTCTAAGAAATTGAAAATTCATTTGTTGATATGCTTAAGTACATATTTTAAAGGATGTTTTCATCAAATTTCAGGTTTCTTGGAAATAATACACTAAATGGCACCCTTCCAACACAGATACGTTCATCACTTCAGAATATGTGAGTAAGATTGACTTATTTGAATTATGGAGAATGAAATTCATTACTTTCTGATTCAAAATACTAGGGCAAAATCCAAGGTGTCCCTAAACTATAGGCTGCATATGCTTCCAACCTCACAAACACATTCCTTAAACTCGCCAAACTCCAGTTGTTGATCAATAAGGTTTTTTTGTTTACTTGAAATCGAGGATAATTTGATGAATTCAAGAAGTTTGGTTGGTGATATCTAAATCACCTGACATTGTCTGCATATGACCCATAGTTCGATGAAAGTCCTAGTGTTCTGCCCAGCCTTACACTTAATTGCTATTTTAAATTTTGAAAAATTGCACCATCTGAATACAAAAGAGATTAATTGGAACTTTGTCCTGCTAGTTTAAAGATTAAAATGAACAAAAAATGTATTATCATACTGAGAGGAAAGAGTGTGTGCTTTTCCATGTTGTTACTTGTCAATTTTCTATTTGTATTTATTTTGATTAAGTATGTGTCCACATGTCGTAATTGTTTTAATACAACTTGGATGCTTTAAAATGGATGTTATATGTGTATGTGTTGTTATTAGGTACATGTATATGTATTCCTAGGAAACCATAGGAAACTATAAGTACACATCATGTAATTTTATTTATTTTTGAAACTGTTTGCTGATATATGTTGGTAATAATATGTACTAGCTAAATCGTAGTCATATATCAAGTCTATAATGACTAAATACTAATGGTGAAAAAGAAAAGGCAACAACATTTACGTTCATGTTTATTTGACTTTCTCCACTTTTCTCACTCATGGAATTGCTTGCAGCGGCTTTATTTGTTTATATGATGTTTTATTGAGATGATTTACAATTTACATAAATGTTTGTTAGTGTTTTACTTTATCTTATCATACTTAATCATATGTAAGTTTTCCTACGGGTGTCATATCTGACACTTCTATCCACACTTGTATGTATGTATTTGTGTAACATGAATTTGTACAGGTTCAATAATGAACTTGCAACACACATAGTTTGTCAACAAATATGAATATTAGACTTAGCTTATTTTGTCTGCACTCTTTTCAAACCATCATTCCCCAAGTATTTTCCTTGATTTGGTTTGACTTAACATGCTTGCAGAGACTTGTCATACAATGATCTATCAGGAAGCCTCCCCTCTTGGGTAAACGAAGCAAATTTACAACTGTAAGTAGTGTGATTATTTTTTTCTCTCCTTTTACATATCAAATTGTTAGTAAGCGCCCAATAAAATGGGTCTAAGTTAGACAGATAGAGATGGACTAGTTTTGAAATTGGATGACGTAACAGGTCTACCTGGCTATTAAGAGGATTGTAATGAGTAATAAACAGAGGAAGCTTAGATAAGTAGTTAAGTACTTCTAGAAAACAGGCATTTCATTCTTGAATTCATTTTTTTTTATTGTATAACATATATACACGAGTCCAAAGATAGAGGGCTTTTTCAACAAATCATTCTCTTTCTACACTATGATCTACTTCTTATGTTCCACTTCTTTTACAATTCCAACAATATTGTTACATTTTTGTATGTTATACGAATCCAATATTGTGAGAAGTGAATCATATTGTAGTATTATGGAATGCTATACATATCCAACATTCCAATCCTTTTATACATCATATTTCCTATGATTTTGTTTGACTATACTACTAGTCAAAAACGCAATCTCAAACACTAAAATGATTAAATGGATAGCAAGAGTAAGCAAATGCAAATTTAAAATTTACTTTAGTGACTAAATGTTTTCTAAAGTGATCTGCATTTGAAAGAGGTGAAAATAAATATAAATACAATTCAAGTTAATAACAATTTTTTTTTACTCATTTATATCATGATTATGGTAACAGCTATCTTCCTATTATTCATTATACTAAAATAGTAAAAGTTTTCATGTCTCCTCTGACCATTAAATGTTGAACTAAATTTTAGTTCAAATTTTAACATTATAATTGAATTACATGTGTGCGTACACTTGTTTGTTCTTTAAGAGTAACACTATGAGAGTTAATCTTCATCATCATTGGTGTTAACGAGTAACTAATTATAAACTATTAGATTTCAAGAAAATAAAAGGTGATGACATGGAGTAACCCTTCCCTTATATATGTGTGTGAGAGAGGGATATATATTCTGAAACTCATTGCAATAATTTTTGGGTTTGAGATGCAGGAATTTAGTTGCTAACAACTTGTCGATAGATGATGGTTCAGATACCAGGTGATTATTGCACAATTTCTTTAATGATGATTGTTTTAAAAGTTCTTTTAAACCATACCCCGTATCACCTATTTTTGGCTATAATATGAATTATGATCTCGCTTAGATTTCGTTCCTCAGAGTTTAGTCTATCTAGATTCATATGCTAGTTGCATCCATTATTTATTATTTTGACAATCTTTCAATCCATTTGAAACATTTTCGTTTCCATACAAGTGTACTGTATTTTGCTTGCCATTCATTTGTGGACCAATCTTTTTATTTGGTAACTTTTCCTTTGCAGTGGCTTGCCATTTGGGCTCAACTGTCTCCAGAAAAATTTTCCTTGCAATCGAGGTGTTGGAAGATGTAAGTTTGACTTAACATAATTTTACTGTGACTGAAGGATTTCTATGCCTTCCTTTTTCATTACATGGAAAAGAAATAGGATAAAATAGGTTAGGTAACTCAATATTTAGTTAAAATTGGATTTAGTACTTACTATTTAAAAATTGTAGTGTAATCCTTTCATTTTCTAACATATGGTGAATCTTGTCCTTGGTCAAACTAAAATGAATTATGGGACTAAAGACGAAAAATTCATCATATTTCATAAATACAGGATCCAAAACTACAGTTTTTAAAATGTAGGAACTAAGGTCCAAAACCATTTTGACCATGTCTTATTGAACCTAAATCACACTTTACTCAGAAATAGGAGGCTCTATCTGAAGTTAATCCTGTTATGTAATACTCCTTGCCACTCATTGATCAGTTATCTATGATTCTGTGCAGATTCTGACTTTGCTATCAAGTGTGGCGGACCCCAAATTACGTCCACGGATGGAATCACATATGAAAGGGAGAATGAGACACTTGGTTCTGCTACATACTTTGTTACTGATACAAGTAGATGGGCTGTTAGTAATGTTGGATTGTTTACGGGCAGTAGTAATCCAGAATACACAAAATTTGTGTCTAATCAATTCACTAACACTATGAATACGGAGCTCTTCCAAACAGCACGGGTCTCTCCTTCATCATTAAGATATTATGGCTTGGGGCTGGAAAATGGCTTTTACAACATCACCCTTCAATTTGCAGAAACAGCTATTCTGAATTCTGCTGGAAGATGGGAAAGTCTTGGGAGACGAGTCTTTGATATATATATCCAGGTACTTTTGTACTTATCAAAATGCTTGGAAATCGTAGATGATAGTGCAACAACAATGACAATAAGTATCAACCTTAAGAACTTGTACATCTACCTAGTTTGTTAAATTATCATGTGCTTTTATTTTCTCATTTATGAAAATTAGTACAACAGTACCACATTTCCATAACGATGTATCAAAAGGGGGATGATTTATATTTGAGTGACTACAACTAAATATTTTTCAATTTGCAAATACTAAAAGCATCTTTTAACTATTTTTATAATATTAGAGTATTTGTACACATGTTACAATCCAACATCTCACATAAGACCAAGTGTTTATAGAAGTATGGCGTCTCTGTAACTTCTTATATTCATTTCGGTGTTCTGTTCTGATGAAGAGAAAATTGTTCATTAAGTATTTAAAGATGCCATCACCTTGAAATTTCTAGTAAATATTTTTAGAATATGAGGATTTGGCCGATGTTGATAATGATTTAAGGTCACGTGTGCATTATTCTTAGCTTACATTGGGAGAATGAGAATTGGTAGGAAAGGAAAGTTTTCTTCTTCTTTTTTCCTTAATTATCCAATTGAATAGTATTTCATCTCCACTGAGCATATTTCGTCTTTTGTCCAAATCAAATTCGTAGAACCAGGTTATGTTTTATGTTAAATATTTTGAATTCATGTTGTGTCGTTGGTTTGGGACAAAAAGAAAATTATTGTTTGACCCTCTATTTTCTTGTCTTTTATTATACTTTCGTTTTTATTTTTCCATTTGAATATTCTAGGGGAATCTTGTTTTGAAAGATTTCGACATAAAAAAGGAAGCTGGGGGCATCTCATTCAGAGCTGTCCAAAGGCAATTTAGGTTTGAAGTGACGGAAAACTATATTGACATCCATCTCTTTTGGGCTGGAAAGGGGACTTGTTGCATACCAGCTCAAGGTACTTATGGGCCCTTGATTCAAGCCATCCATGCTATCCCAGGTAAAACTACAAAAGAAAAAAAAAAGTAGGCAATTCAGTTGTTTAACTACTAACCTTTAACAATAATGCATAATCTCTTGTCAGAAAAACATTCAAAAGAAAAATTTTGTTTTAATAGGGTGTGCCTGTATTGTACAGATTTTATACCTACTGTCAGTAACGAACCTCCAAGCAATTCAAATAATAGAACCGGCCTTATTGTTGGAATTGTTGTTGGAGTTGGAGTCGTAGCCTTCCTATCAGTTTTTGTGATTTTCTGTATCATTCGGAGAAGAAAACGTCAGCATGAGGATGAAGGTAAATACTCTGCAGATTTTTGTATAGTAATGCTCTCATGATATTTAAGCTGTTACAACTTCTACGAGAAAAAATTAAGAAGAAAAAATAAAATAAGTTTCTTCACATATTAAAATTAATTTATGCACAAGTTAATTTGTTGAAACTCTTTTTGTATAGCTTCTCTAAATTTTTATATTTTAACTTAATCTAGAAACTTATTTTCTTTTTGTTCTTATTTTTCTCTCTTAAAATTTTGTATAGAGAATTTTGTCCAATCAGATCCAATTTAGATAAAGGGGGTGTCTCTAAACTTGAAAAGCAAGAAAAGTTAGCATCATCCCAACTTTGATTAAATAAGTCTCTGGTTGCCTAACTTTTAACCCTATTCATGTATGATTTTGCAGAGCTTTTAGGAATTGATACAAAGCCATACACTTTCAGTTATTCTGAGTTGAAGAATGCTACAAATGACTTTAATATCGAAAATAAGCTTGGAGAGGGAGGTTTTGGACCTGTTTATAAGGTAATATTCTGTCCCTTTAAGATGAAGGTCATATTCTACTTGAAAAGTTATCATTGTGAATACTGGTTCTAATAATTTTCTTGGCTAGTCAATGTTAAGCCCACAATCATTCTAGAGGAGCTTAAACTCTCCTTTGATTATTTTATTTACCCTGAACTGATTTAATTAAACAAATAGGCCTTTATGCCTCCATAAATCTTACCTGCTTCCGAGTTATCGTAAGACTTTATATGACTTTAGTGCTTGTGGTTCTTGATATCTTAGGATATGCCTTTGGCTTGTTTAACTATTTTGTTGATAATTACGTTTTAGTTCTCAAAAGACAAATGGAGATTTTGTTGTGGTTCCCCTCGGCACAGTATAATTCAGCCTCTACTTATAGTTATACGTTTAATATGAAAGTAAATTTGTATCCTAATATTCTTTTTTTTTTGGAAAATATTAGAGGTAAAAGATGGTTTGTTACAAATTAAAAATAAAGTGATTCTAGTGTAAAATATTTTGGTGATTATTTTTAGATATTTTATAAAAACAAGCTAATTTATGTGTATTTTTATTCATAAAATCACTCTTCTTTCTCTAAAAGTAGTAGATGGTTCCATGGAAACTTATTCAAAAATAGCTTCCAATGTAATGATTTAGATTCTTTAAAGTTTCTAATTACTTTTAAAAGATGAAACAAATGCATGAAAATATAAAAGCGAATTTTCTTAAAGAACAAGTTGTACCAAACAGGTTCTTAATGCTTTCTTCAAGAGAATATCATTTTTCTTTTTTGTTCTTGTAGGGGACACTTAATGATGGAAGAGTTATTGCTGTGAAACAACTGTCAGTAGCATCTCATCAAGGAAAGAGCCAGTTCATAACTGAGATTGCTACTATATCAGCTGTACAACATCGTAATCTGGTTAAACTATATGGATGTTGCATTGAGGGAAATAAGAAACTTCTTGTGTACGAGTATCTAGAGAATAAGAGTCTTGATCAAGGATTATTTGGTATGAAAAAGAATAAATAAGTTGTCTATCTGCACGTAAATTATTTGTTTTCTCATTTTCATGTGTACGAATGACTAAGGACAAATGTGGTCTGTTTGGGCAGGAAATTCTTTAACCCTCAATTGGTCCACACGCTATGATATTTGCACGGGTATTGCCAGAGGTTTAGCTTATTTACATGAAGAGTCTCGTCTCCGTATTGTACACCGTGATGTGAAGGCTAGTAATATTTTGCTTGACTACGAGCTTGTACCCAAAATATCTGATTTTGGATTGGCCAAATTGTACGATGATAAAAAGACCCACATAAGCACCCGTGTGGCTGGAACAATGTGAGTCATCAATACTTCAGACATATCGGTACAAACTTCTCTTGGAAGAAAAAGAAAATGGAAATTGACTTGTTCATAAGTTAAAATTACAAGATAATTTGATAAAAATCTCAGTTTCTATGAACTTTTACTTTTAAATTATGCATAAGCCAAGATGAATATATGGAGAAGTCAATTTCATTTTTCTTTCGTATTTTTTAAAATCCCTTATGGAGAAGTTCGTCCAAATAAATCCTTAATCATCTTTTATTGGATCCATGAAAATATAATTAACTTTTTGTGGTTAGAGTTCATTTTGTTTTAAATAATTCTAAACTGTTGATATTCTTAATTCTTGTGATAAAGTGGATATCTTGCACCGGAGTATGCCATGCGTGGACACCTTACAGAGAAAGCAGATATATTTTCATTTGGGGTTGTTGCTCTTGAGTTAGTAAGTGGGAGACCAAATTCTGATTCAAGTTTGGAAGGAGAAAAGGTCTATCTTCTTGAATGGGTATGCACGCTGCCTCTGTTTCCTATGAATGTTAATCTTCCTAAAAATTGGTTGATGTTAAATCTGTGGTTTTTATCTTAATTATACCTATATTATTTGTGAAGAATTATAATCCAAAGGTCAATACCTTTTCATCTCGATTTTGGTATCGCAACCGAGTTTAGATCTAATCTCATCAACTATTAACCAAGGAAAATACCATTTGGTTTACAGGGCAACTTTTAAATAATATTGATATTTCACTTAATAGCAAAATAAATGAGTCTCTTCTCACATGATTAGGAATTCTTCAAGTGCTTAGTTTGCTTTTCGTTTTACCAAAAGTATGTCATGTGATAAACTACATAATGTACGTATTCTCCTTCCTAAACCATCTTTTTTCTACTATCTTCCAAGCAGGAATTGTACTTTTTTTACCTATGACCACGTTGTGACAAAATAAAAATTTGTTACAAACATTTTTACAAAATTCATTTTTGTAATGTTTGTTGATCATAATGATTGGTTGGTATTACACTTCTCTCAAAACTCATCTGGTCTACTTAAAGTTTCGTAGACAAGAACAACTCTTGATAAAACTGTTTAATTTTTGGTTTTTCATGACTGACCAACCTTCCCATATTAAATGTCCTTCATTATATTATTAATTACAAAATGCAATGTATAATACTAGTTACATGTTTCCCATTTTAATGTCAGTTTACTTAAAAACATGTGTTTTCAATTTATGTGGGATGATTTGTCATGGGAAAATTAATAATTGCCTTTGCTTTTTAATCATCAAGGCAAATATCCCACTACCATAAGATGAAGTAACTTTCTTCTGAAGATTAGTTGGAAATGGTTGTATGCTGATACCAGTTAACTCGTGTTAATGCTAGTGAAATGAATTTATTATGTTCCCATCCTCTTTGACAAACAATTTGTGCATTGAACATTCAAAATCATGTCTATCATTTTACCTTACTGTCATTGGTTTTCTGTTTCTTAGGCTTGGCAGCTTCATGAAAGCAACCTCATAATGGATCTCGTGGACCCTAGACTTTCAGAATTCAATGAGGAAGAAGTAAAACGTATTGTGGGAATAGCACTTCTGTGCACTCAGACATCACCATCATTAAGGCCATCAATGTCACGAGTGGTGGCAATGCTTTCAGGAGATATTGAAGTGAACAATGTTACTTCAAAGCCTGGATACCTTACTGACTGGAAATTTGATGATGTTAGCAGCTTCATGACTGAAAATGCGATCAAAGGATTCAATACAAGTTACCAGTCTTCATCGGGAAGTACCAGCATGGTGGGTGGTGCAGACTATTCACCCATAAGTGTTTCTAAACCGATCCTTGAGGATGCTCTTAATGAGGGTAGGTAAGAATTGGTGTACTGTTCAGATCAAGTGCAATGATCATTTTACTGTGATCCAAAAAGTGTTTCCTTTTTCTTTGTTTTACATTTACTTTAGCCATTTGTTGTATTTTTTACTTAATTTGCGATGTAAATAGCCCTCTGAGTTACAATGGAATGAGCAAGGATGTGTGGTAACAGGCCTCAACCAGGAATGTTTTTATAGGGCATTTTTTTGTATACCCACTATTTTCTTCGTTGTTGATATTTTAGGTTTAGAACACCCTTTTCTATAAAGTAAATTATGGAATGAATTATTTGTTGTAATTATAGATGTTCTGGAATTTAGAATGTGAGATGTATTTAATCCATTCTGGAGTTTAGCCTTTGAAAGTGATAAAATTTTCATGATTTTGGAAACTAAATTCCGAAGTCTTCAAATTGTAACACCAAATTCTAGGATCAAGCACGAAAAGTTGAAACCAGAAAATAAACATCAGATACTTTATTAAATTTATAGTTTCCTTAATTAAAGGTGCTTTTAATTTTATATTATTTGTTTGCATTTTCCTTTTTTTAACTTTTGTTGTTGTTGTCTCTTTACTTAATTCTTTTATCAAACTTATTATTATTATTATTATTATTAACTTTATCACGTGTAACCAAAATGAGGATGCTTTTGAGAAAATGAAATGGATTCGACGAGAGAAAAAAAAGTGAAAAGTTGAGATGTTTGGATTAAAGATAGTTGAAAGTGAAGAGAAATGAAGAGAAAATTTATGAGTGATATGATAAGTGTGATTGATTAACACAATGATTTAATTAATAAAAATACAAAATTATACTTTTATCTATGTATTTAAAATTAATTTAAAATAAAACCTAATTAGTTTTGTTGATAGGAGGAGTAATGTGTTAGTTGAATCCAATAATGTTGGATTTTGATGATGACAATATCTTAATAATAAAAACACATAAATGTATATTGTGTTATATCTTAAATGTGTACATGCTTACGGTAAAATATACACATATTGTGTTTGTCACATTTGTTGGACATACTATATTGATTGATGCATACTATTGTGTTTGTGAAGTGATTATATCTGTGTATGCACAATGTATGTTTTGGTGATATGAAAACCATATGCACAAAAGCATATCTGAATGACTTAATCGATTACAGTGTTGTGATAATCAATTAAGGTCATTAGAGAGCTTGAGTTTTGAACTGAGGCAAAACAACTAGTTTTTAATCGATTACATTATTTGGTGAATCGATTAAAACTCGTGTGTTTGCACATATTTTTTTCAATTATGTTGTGATGAGTTTTTCAAAAGAAAAGTTTTCAAAATTCTTGTAAGTGTTAAAGCTTAATCAATTACATGTTTTGTCTATTCAATTAAGTCTGTTATGATTTGAAAACTGACTTTTGCTTGTCATAATTGTTATAACAGTCATATTTTTAAATGTGTTTGACCAAGCATTTAATGAAAATCGATTACATTAATTGAACATTCAATTATGTGCTTTGACTGTTGTATTTATGTTACATGTGTTTAATGTAACCGATTACATTAGTGTAGTAATCGATTGCTTTGCGTCAGGACTGATATAAACTATATATTAACGCATATTTTTATTTTCTGTAGAATGATTGAACATACTTACATTTTCATATCTGATTGATTTCATCTAAGAGAATTTACAGATTAATCAAAAGTTCCAAGAATTAATAATGAGAAGAGTTTGAAGATCTTGAAGCATTCTTGAGAAGCAATTTGGCTGGACTGCATTGATTGGTCATTTCTGCACAACTGAAGGTGCACCTTGTTTGACCAGGAGAGAAGACTTGTAATCTTGGATTTGTTGTTTCCTTGTACGTGTGGCATGAGGAAGAAGAGTGGTGTACTCTTGACTTTGAGAGAGGATATCTCAAAGGGTTTGCTGCGACAAGAACGGGGTTGTTCTGTGTTGGCAAGTTTTGTTGTTCTATATTTAATTGAGAGTTTGTGACGTGTTTACATTTGAGAGTTGCTCTGTAAAGCCTTAGTTGTAATACTCTGATCATTACAGTGAATTACTCTCCAATCTAAGGTTGATTGGGAGAGTGACTAGAAATAGGCATTGAGGCCGAACCAGTATAAAAACTGAGTTTGGTTTTCTTCTCCCTATCTCTTTACATTTGCGTTTACATTCTGTCATTGTCTTTAACACGCACTATTCATTGCACATATAAGTGTTTATAGCACAAGAAAGTTTTCAAAAACACCATCATTTGCGAAAAAAGATTTAAAAAGTGCAAGTTTTTACAAAACACCAATTCACCCTCTCTTGGTGTTGAGAAACAAAGTTCATCCATTCTAACAAGTTTAAATTATATTAAAATAAAATGTGACTTATTATTTAAAATAAAATGAAAAAACCAATTGATGAAATTAATTTTAATTAAAACGTGATTGACATATATTAAGTTGAAATAAATGATGAGTGATTAATTTAAAAAAAAAATTAGTTGATGAAATTCCTAGGGTCCGCCGCTCGGTGAGAAACGCTTTTGTAACTCTCACTGAAACCTTTTCACCCTAGGGAACGCTTCTGTAGCTCCTAGGGTCTGCCACTCGGTGAGGAACACTTTCGTAGCTCTCACCGAAACTTCTTCGTCCTAGGGAACACTTTCGTAGCTCCTAGTATCCATCGTTTGGTGAGAAACGCTTTCGTAGCTCTCACCTGACTCTCTTCGACCTAGGAAAAGCTTCCATAGCTCTTAGTGTCTGCTGCTCAGTGAGAAACGTTTTCCGTGAACTCTCACTCGAGTCTCTTTGACTTAGGAAACGTTTTAAGTGAACTCTCAGAGTCCGTCGCTCGATTCAGAGAGGAATGAAGACTTAAAGCGCATCGAAAATAGACTCCCTAATACCACGTGAACGACCTCTCTTAAAACTCATAATAATCCCTGTGCACCTCTTCCATTAAAGAGCTTGCCTTGGGGACTTGTGTACTGTATGACCACCGGTCAACCAATGATCGGGCGGTCAACCCTCCAACAAGGAAATGACTGATCAATCTGGAATAGTCAATGATGACAATTAATCTGAGCAATAATAATTACTAATGGGCAGTTAATGAGAATAATAGTCATTGATTGACAATTAATATGAATAATGTCTTTTATTGGTGATTAATGAATCAAACTTAATAGTAAACTCATTATAATATATATAATTATATGTCTGATGAAAAGAGGAAGATAATTTAACACTGACTACTCATTCCTATTATAGAATATTTGAGTCACTGACTTGCGTCAGAGTATTTTCTACAGAATCCTCTCCCACGACTAGGACAAGGATACGAGATAGAATAATACAACTCAAAGTATTTTCTACAAACACCATTCTCCACGACTAGGACAAGGATAAGAGAGAGAATAACATAACTGAATGAAGGAACAGACAACTTTGAATGCTTTGAGTTAGAAATCTCAATCCTACCAAAACAATAACAAATCAAATATGCAATTCAACCTTTAAAAATCTTAGAAAGAAATAAAATGTCTATTTTTTTCATAATACAATAATGAGAAGCAAACAATTTATTTTGTTAATTACTAATATAGGTTTACTTTTAAAAAAATTATAAATAAGGTTAAGTTGTGCTAAGATAACACGATGCATTAACGACTTATAAACGTATAAATGATGAAATTGTTAGTGTCAATCATTTATTTAAGCTTTCTTGATCATTCCAAATCACAAATATTATTAGTCCATTTTTCAAAAAAATCTAGCAACTTTGTTCATCATCATTATTGAAAAAAGCAAATCTAAACAATTGCATCACATTAAACCAGATTAGGGGTTGTTTAGTGGTGTGAATCACAATTATTTTTAACAAAAGTTTGGACAAACCTGAAAGCTGAATTGATTAAAATTGGGACAATATCATGAGTTAGAAAGGTGATTTGAAGTGTGAAGTCATCATTTTAATTCATTCACAACACACATTACATTTCCAAAAAATTTCCAAATCATGCTAAAAATTAATTAAAAAACATGATACATAAATAACACTAAAGTCAATACAAAAACCAAAACAACTAAAGTGGTCACATACAACCACGACTTTAGTTCAAATAAAAAAAAACATTGAAGTTATCAATTTTTGAAAAAAAATCGCATCAAGCATACATGACTTTGATTAGTATTAACGAATTATAATTGAAAATTTATTCCACTGATTTATAATTTGGCTATACTTTTTAAATTGATGACGAGTTATTAGTTATTCATGTCATAGCTTAGTATTGTAATGCTCTTATTATTAATTTGACAAAGAAAATACATTAGTTTATTTTAATAGGTAAAACTAAATAAAAAACGCTTTTAATAATAACAAAAAAAATTAAATTAAAAACGTCTAAAATAATGAGAAAAAAATAAATATTCTTTTTGAATGAAACACTATCAAACCTAATACAAAACTATTTTAAAAATAAATAGATTTATGCTCTGATTAAATTTTTAGTATTAAATTCCTCTAAATTTTATTATGTAGCATTAAAAATTAAAAATTAAAAATTAAAAACTTAAAATAAAACAAGGGTGAATTTGGGAGAATAGAGGACTAGAAAGTGTTTCTATGTTTCCCTCCTCTCTCACTTCCACCTTTAAACTAAACAAACACTCATTGGTGCCATTTTCAAATTCTCTATTTCCTTCAAAACCCTATCTTATGTGAACGGTTCGTCTTCGCTGCATTTGGGTTGATCGCACCAACTTATTTGAACTTGTAAGTTTGTAATGCATGCATTATCTCTGTTTTGTGTGTATATCACAACTTAATCTTTTGCAAAATGCTGGTAACATGCATGTTGTTATTGTTCTTCTATGGTGCGTTTTAGGACACATCCTTAATATTTTTTCTCCAAGTTCAGTAATTGGTTATTCACTATAAATGGTTTTCTCGTTTACATATGGATTATGATGCCCTAATTTGGATTTTTGAATGAAAATCTATAAAGAAATTTGGTACCGTTGCTTTATCAATCAATGATATAAGGCTGATAAGAAAAGCACAGTATGCCCATCAGTCAATACTAAATTTGAGCAATATGTTCTTCTCTTTAATTACTTACCCATATTTTTGTGAAATACTTCATCTGTATATGCTACCCAGAGACCAAATAAAGGTGTGTTTGAATTGGTTTTGAACAATGGGTTGCCTTAGAGATCTATCATGTGGTGTTTTCTCATATAGCATTTGACTTAAAAAGTAGAAATCATATTTCTGATAATTGTACAGCTGGAATACCTCATTGTAGAATCTCTGAAAATTCTTAAATTGTAACAGGGTATATCGGTACTTCAAATTTTAACATGGTCTATTTATTTTCTTCAGTGTCATTTGTAGCCAAGGAAAGAATGACAGAGGTAGTTCCTGGAACTGAAGAGGCTGCTGAACCTCCAGCATCACCTCAACCATCTACTGATGTGCCACATAATATGGAAACTGAACAGTTAACTCCTACAAAGTATTCTATTATGAGTAGGAATGGGGTTGGGACCGCAGGAAAACAGATATCTTTACTTGTGAATCTCTTTGAAGTTTCTGTTAATGCTCCGGACACACTGTTTTTCCAGTATAGTGTATGTTCTGTATTTCTGCCTCAGCAATTTTGTTGTATCTTATCTTAGACTTTAGCTTATTGAAGCATTTTCAGGTTGCTATTACTTTAGAAGATAAGCGAGCAGTTGAAAGCAAGGTCATTGGGAGAAAAGTGATTAACAGGCTTTACCAAATATACTCTTCTGAACTTGGTGGCAAAAGGTTTGCCTATGATGGAGGGAAAACTTTGTACACAGCAGGTCCTCTGCCGCAAAATAAGTATGAGTTCAAAGTGCTTTTGGAGGAATCATTTAGAAAACGGTATGCCTTTCATATGACTATTTTATTTATTTGTGCCGTGTTTTTTTTCCCTTTATGCTTATACTGTTCTAACTCTACCCGTAGTGCTGGTGCTGATGGAAGCCTTTGTGAGGAAAGTAAAAGGTCCAAACATTCTTTTCAGCTAAAGACATTCATGGTGGAGATAAGTTTTGCAGCCAAAATACCCATGCAGTCCATTGCTGTTGCTCTCAAAGGGGTTGACTCAGATGCCAATTCTGAAGATGCGTTGAGGGTGCTTGATACTGTACTGAGGCAGCGTGCAGCTGATTGGTACCTATACATCTTCTAAAGATAAAATTCAAAGAAATATCTTTATGTTTTTTGGACTGGAATTTAAATTTAATCATAACCTCTTTGGTCTAACTTAGTTGAACCATTTTTTTTTGAATGTGAAGTGGGTGTCTTTTGGTAAGGCAGTCCTTTTTTCACGATGACCCAAGAAATTTCACTGATGTTGGGGCTGGTGTAACAGCAGTCTCGGGTTTTCATTCCAGTTTTCGTTCCACACCGCGAGGGTTGTCTCTAAATATGGGTAGAACTGTTTTCATACTTTTCTTGGAATCTTATCTTCGTAAAAATGTATTATTTTCGATCTTAACACTTTATTTTTTTTTTCTAGACGTGTCAACAACTGTGATCATAAAACCTGGTCCTGTAATTGATTTTCTGTTATCAAATCAGCAAGTGAGGGAACCCCGTTATATTGACTGGGAAAAGGTGACAAACTTGTCCATATGGTTCATGAATAAAAATTAGTAGTTACCTGATATTTTTTTAATTCTTGATAATTTGTAGGCCAAAAAGGTGCTTAAAAATTTAAGGGTACAAGCAACTCATCGAAACCTGGAATTTAAAATTTCTGGCTTGAGTGAGAAACCATGCAATCAGCAACTGTAAGTTCTTGCCTTTAGAAAGTCAAGTTTCTAGTGTATTTACACGAAATAAGAAAAAAAGGTAAACAAAATCTTAGGATTCTCTTGACCACAACAAAGCTTGAGTCTGATATCTTTTGCAGTTTTAGCATGAAGGTTAAAAATGACAACGGCAGTAATGAAGGACAGACGGTGGAGATTACTGTATATGAATATTTTGTCAAACATTGTGGCATTGATCTGCCGTCATCTTATTATTTTCCATGTCTTGATGTTGGAAAACCAAATCGGCCCAACTATCTTCCTTTGGAGGTTATTTGATTTTTTATAGAGGCTAAACCTTGTTTTTATTTTTTCTTCAACAGCCTATCCCTTTGGACCAATTATATCTGTCTGATGTTTTCTTCTCTTTTTCTTTACTTTTGGTGGAGTAGCTATGTTCACTTGTGTCCCTCCAACGGTATACAAAGGCACTCTTACCAATGCAAAGAGCATCTTTAGTTGAGAAATCACGCCAAAAGCCTCAAGATAGAATCAAAATTCTGAAAAATGTAAACTTATATTTATTGATACGTTGTTCCATTTTATCATTAATATGTAAGCTCATTAAAATATATAGGCTGTAGGAAACTATTGCTACGATGATGATCCTGTTCTTGCTGCATGTGGCATTTCTGTTGATAAACAATTGGCTCTTGTTGAAGGTCGTGTTCTTGAGGCACCACAGGTACACAGTTATTCAATATTTCACATTTTTTTGTGCAAATGATATATAAGTTGAGGAGAGAGATGAAAGGGAAATTGGCATAAAAAAAGTGGTTTTCTTATAGATATCCATTTGTAGTTAATTTGGTGTCTGCTAGTGAGGTAGTCAGTTAGTTTAAGAAATAAGGCATGTTGCCTTTAAATAAGAGGGATTGAGAGGGGGTATCTAGCCTTTTGGTGAAATATAATTGGATTTGGAACAGACCTGGATATCTTGAATATTCAGTGTTCTTTGTACAGATACACTAATCAATAAAGAAATCCTATTTTCTTTCATTTGTTTCTCCATTTTCTGTCATTTCCTTCAATTATTTGAGAACTAAATACACACATTGATACGATTCTATTTGAGACACAGTTAAAGGTTGGCCAGAATGATGTTTGCATCCCATGTAATGGAAGGTGGAATTTTACTAAGAAGGTATTCTGTTATTCTTTCACATGCTGAAAGTGTTAAAGGCTTCCTTCTTTTAGAGTTGTCTAAAATACGGACTAATTCAGAAAAGATGATGCAATATTTCCTTTTCATAGACACTTCTACAACCATCGCATATTGATTATTGGGCTGTTGTCAACTTTTCTGCAAGATGTGATACTAGTTACTTATCAAGGGAGCTGATCAGATGTGGAATGAGCAAGGGCATTGTATGTCTCTGGGCATTCTAATATCTATGCTATATTTATTTGTTCTCCTGTTTTTAGTTTGATTAGTAATTTCAAATGTACTTAAATATTTGTGCAGAACATTGAACGGCCACATTCTTTGATAGAGGAGGAACCACAGTTGAGAAGATCTAACCCTGTTGCAAGGGTTGAAAGAATGTTTGACCTGCTGAAATCAAAACTAAATAGAGAACCAAAGTTGATTCTTTGCGTCTTACCAGAGAGGAAAAATTGTGATATATATGGTACATTTTTAGGCAAATGTTTCTTGGGTTTCCTTTACATAAAATATTTTGTATTAATGTTATGATCATTTATCAACTTTAGGGCCTTGGAAAAAGAAGTGTCTGAGTGAAGTCGGTGTTGTCACACAGTGCATTTCCCCTGTCAAGATCACTGATCAATACCTTAATAACATACTTCTCAAAATCAATTCTAAGGTAACTGAGTACTTCATGACTGATTTCAGTACAAACACAACTCAACTTATTTTAACTCCGTAACTTCATGTACAGTTTAACTAATTTTTTATGACTTCAATACAGCTTGGAGGAATAAATTCTCTGTTGGCAATGGAGCATTCTGGCCATCTTCCCTTAATAAAAGACACCCCAACAATGATTTTGGGGATGGATGTCTCTCACAGAGGTCAATTAGATATTCCATCAGTTGCAGCTGTAAGTCTAGTTTGGTTTTCTGTTTTCCCGTATCTTCATTGTTTTTGTTAGAATAATTACATCTATGTAACATCATTAGGCCTACTTAGGGTGTAGTGTGCTAGCTTTTGTGAGTAGTATCTATAGTAGTACCTAGTTCTGCACTTAGGTGTCTAGGGCAGCCTCTTAATCTTTTATGTACTCTTGTATCAGTTCAGTATTATAAATTTGTAAAAGGGATCAACTAACCCCTCTAGAAATATATTTTCTGTTTTAATCTCAAGTGTTCTAAAAAGCTTCTTGTACCTTTCTATTTTCATTTTGTTATCTCTGCAGCATATTAATCTGGTGCATATTGTTGAATTGTAGGTTGTTGGATCTCGATGTTGGCCATTGATTTCAAGGTATAGAGCGTCTGTGAGATTGCAGGCATCTAAGGTAGAGATGATTGATGCTCTATACAAGCCATTGGAAAATGGGGGTGACGATGGTATTATCAGGTTAGAGTAAAATTGTATATTGAGCTACTGTTTTGAATTTCATAACGAAAATCTACAAAATACCCTGAATTCCATCTCATTTTGAAGTAACCTGATAGGATCCTAAGTATTAATTTTGTAAAAGAAAATGGTCATGGGGTAGTTTTAGGAAAAAAAATTAAGTGATACTGGTATAAAATAGTTTAGTGATTATGTTTTAGAGATTTTCAAAGAAGTGGAAGTTAGTTAGTTCCTTTTTTCCTACAATTAGAATTCTTTTTAAAAAAAGAATCAATTGATTTTTATGAAAAGCTGTTTTAAATAGCTTCTGATTATGGACAGTATGTTTAAGATTAAAAAAGAAGTGGTAAACAAATATTTTAGTGATTATTTTTTAGAGATCTTAGAAAAAACAAAATATAATCTGTGTTTGTTTTTACAATAAGAAAAACACTTTTTTTAAGTAATTAATCTTATAAGAAATTGTTTTTAATAGCTTCCTTCTGATTGTTTTCAGATTCTAATTATTTTTAAAATCTGTAATAGACATTAATTTTTTTTAAACCATGCGATTCTTATTACAATATGATTCAAAAAAATTTGAAGGAGAAAGAAAGGCTTTATTAATGCTGAAATATTGATAGGATAAAGGGGGAAAGGACTTAATGGGTTAGAATAGAAGGTGGGGGAATTCTATAAATAAGGTGGGCAAACAACTTTTGTATGGTTATTGGAACGATATAACAAACCTTTTCAAGGAGATCCTTTAATATATTGGCTCACCACATTGACTACAAAGGAAATATCATGACGAGTAACTGTAACATAATTTAATTTCCTAATCAATCTTCTATATTGTTCAAGATCTGAAATAAGTTCCTCCTGATTTGGTAGGAGTTTGGTATTAGGATCCTTGGGTGTGTCAACAAGTTTTGAATTCATCAATCCAATTTTCTCCAAAATATCCAATGCATACTTCTTTTGAGATATAACAATGTCATCATTGGATTGTGCTACCTCAATACCCAAGAAATATCTAAGTTTGCCAACATCTTTGGTCTAAAAATGGTAGCAAAGATGTTGTTTCATTTGAGAGATGTCATGGTGGTCACTGCTTGTAAGAACAATGTTATCAATATATACTATCAAATAGTCATATCCAACACTTGAGTGACAGTAAAGACTAAATGATTTGCCTCACTCCAAGTCTTACCAAATTGTTGAACAACGTTGCTAAATTTTTCAAACCAGGTCCTAGGAGTCTGTTTAAGGCCATATAAAGATTTGTGAAGACGACATACTAATTCAGAAGACTCCCTAGAGCAACAAATCCGAGAGGTTGTCCTATATAAATTTCTTCTTACAAATTTCCATTGAGGAAAGCATATTTGACATTCAGTTGATAAATGGGCCATTGTTGAAGAGCAATCATGGCTAGAAATAAAAAAAACAGAAGCCATCTTTGTCATTGGAGAAAAAATATCACCATAATCCAAGTCAAAATTTTGTGTGTAACCTTTGGCCACAAGTTGAGTTTTGAGGCTATCAATAGTTCCATCATGACCAATTTTGATAGCAAAAATTCACATGCAACAATAGTCATGTATTTGAGGATATATTCTAGAATGTAGAAAATGACTTAGAGGGTAGAGCTTCTATTGAGCTGGTTGAAGTTTTTTAACATAGTGGAATGATTCTTGGGGATGTTAGAGGAATTTAGCTAATTGTGCGATAAAAAAGCGCAGTCATCTATGTATCCAATGTTATTTAGACATATGCTTCTAGCACCTCCATAAATTTCTTCCGACACCTCCTACTAAAGTGGAATAACAAAAATGATATTTTAAAATTCTTACATTTTCTGAAAACATAATTTGGAATTTATTAGAAAAACGTATGATTACACATTCTAGAATTATTTTGAGATAAAGCATATTTCAGAATAAAGATTCCAGAATGCATAACCAAAATTTAGAAATAAGAACTTTTGGGATGATGCTTTCTGGAAGGTAAGAGGTGTGGAAAGAAATTATGGAGGTGGAAGAAGAAATTGTCCTAATGCAACAATTATAACTTATATATGTTGTTTATGCTTCATGATTTTTTGTACAAGATGTAGTGTGGTCACATTGTTATATTTATCATGGCTCGCACATCAAACTGTTGTAATGATTAAAATATTTTCTTACAGGGAATTGCTGCTAGATTTCTATGATTCAAGTAACAGCCGCAAGCCAACTCAATTTATTGTCTTCAGGTGTCATTTTATCACTATTTTATTTGATCTATAATCCAGTCAGATATTCTTTTGGATAACTTGTTTTTAGGTCAAATGTTATTATAAATTAGAATATACCGATATTAAATATTATAGCATATAAAAATCATTAACCAATTGAGTCTATTAGCATTGTTGAGTTGATTATGCGATATTTTTGGATAATTATTCTCATTTTAGTATCTTGTCATTCTACTATTTGGTTATGTATCCCTACCATTTGAATGGGATTGCATTGTTCAGATATGTCATTTGATTTTTTTTTTCCATCTTTTCTCTAAAGTTATTCCTTGTGTATAAATGCAATGTAGAGATTGCAACATTCACCATGCCTTGACGATGATGTTTACATGTTCTTTTGGGGTTTTGTGTATGCTTGTTAGCTTGTGTGATCAAAAGTATTTTATATGTTTCATTTTTGCCATGTAGTTCAATCTTGTCTCAATTTCATGTTCAGTTTTATTTAGACAATGAGTTTAGGCATAGTGTTAGTGTTGCCAAGAGAACATGTGGATCAAGAAGGTGGAGCTATCAGATGTTGTGGGAGTAGACCTTGTGGGTGGATTATTTGTAGTGGCTATTGTTTTGTTTAAATTTTTATGTCCATTTTCTTTGGGTACTTGCATGTTGTTTATGTCAAGGTCACATAAATTGTTCATGTGGACTTTGGAGGAAATAAGACCAGTTCCTAGGTACAATTGTTTTGAAGACTACTCATTTCATCAATCATTGCTTGTCTCCACTTGGGATGGGATGTATCACCTAAAGTGTTGGGAAATGGTCAAAGAAGAAAGGTAGGTATAGTACATAGAGAATGACAATAATAACCTAGTGTAACATAATGACGAGACGGGTTAGGATTAGGTCAAATACCTTTTATGGAGCAATGGACCACTGAAGGTCGAGGGGTATGTTTGAATTGATAAATAGTCAAACCATGGAAGAACCTAGCATGGATCTACTATATCTTCATTGGTTGAATCAGTGATTAGTGTAGTTCGTGGTTGATGCTGATGTGTCTAAAGAAGTTGCTCTGTTTGTGGTCCTATTGTTTTATCTCAACACTATTAAAAGGATAATAAGTTCTAAGACAACATGCTCCCAAAAGTATGTGAGTACATGATTATTGAGAAAGAAGGACCAAAATGTGTGATGGAGAATTTCCTTAGACGCCATATGTTCCTAAAATTGTTTTAGTACAAGATCTTGCATGCATTAAGGTGATTTACTAAAAAAATTATTATTTTTTTCCTGAAGTGTAAAATCTTTCAAATATGGAAAACAAGTTAGACATGTTTTCATTGAATATAATCATGTACATTGTAAAAAATCATCAATGAATGTTAAAGAGTGCTTAAAACTATAATAAGACACAATACCAGGACTCATGAATTAAGTCGAATGGGAAGGCCACTCTTTTATTGACTCTATCAGGAAAGGAATGTCAAGTAAGTTTTCCTAACTAACTGATAGGCTATTAAGAGTCTATGAAAGGAGAAAAAGGAATTTATGAAGTAGTTAGAAGGTTAGGAGGATGCTATTATGTTGTAACTGTTAATAGCTCAGTTAACAGTTGGTTAGTGGTAGGGGGCCTTTATAAGAAGGCTGGGGAACTCTTGTATGGGGTTAGCTTGGTTAATTCTTTTGTATAGACAAGACCTCTGTATCCTGTGGAGGGAGAGTGCTCCCTTGTGAGTGTTGTTGGTGTACATTGTATTCTTGTTTATACAAGGAATATACATACGTTTTCTTTCTTCTGTGTGAGTGTGTGCTGTGAGGAGAGTTCGTTTGATTTCTTGACTAAAGAAATCTATCACTAACACAACTCCCAATGTAAACTAGACAACTTAGACTCAGTAGGATGACTGATTTCTGAGTCTCTTCATTGAGTATTGTTAGAATAATTACATCTATGTATCATCATTAAGCCTACTTAGGGTGTAGTGTGCTAGCTTTTATGAATTGTATATATAGTAGTACCTAGTTCTGCACCTAGGTGTCTAGGGCAGTTGCTTAATCTTCCATGCATCTTTGTATCAGTTCTTTATTATAAAACAAGTAGTATAAAACTAAGCCCTCTAGAAATATATTTTCTGTTTAATCTCAAGTAGTATAAAACAATTAAGATAGAGAGGGAAACTACTCCTTTCCCAGGGCTTGTACCAATGTGATTTTTATCAAGTTCATACTATGTAGAATTTGAAGATTCTTCTTTTCTCCACTACTTCGGCATGTGCTGGGGCATGGACTTTATGCATCTTCAAACTCTAATACGGGTCCAGCTTGGTTTAGGATTCCATGATACCCTCATATAAAGGAAACCTTGTTTAATATTAGATTTCTTGCTCTCAAGATAGGATGGCTTATTTTTCTTACAGAAACAAACCAATATACAATCAGGGTATTGGGATTTCCTTCCAAGCTTTAGCCCAAATTATTAGCTCGTTATTCTGGGCCATATTTAGTATTACAGCTGGTAGGTGCAGTATCTTTTAGAATCCATCTAGTTTTCCACGTTTCTTTTTGGAAGGGAATTGGGAAATAATGTTGAACTGGAGTTGCCAAGAGGTTTGCAGGGTTCAATAGTTGGGTATCATTCTAAATAATTTTTAGCTAGTTGCATACTCAAGAAAGTTGGCACGAGTCAGCCATAGGTTTTAGTTTAGTACCAGGATAAGTCACTAGAGGAAGCTACACGGCAAGACATGTCTATTGTTAGTAACCAATTTTTTGATTTCAACATTGATGACAAGATTGCTTTAACTATTTTTGTCTGGTAGCAGAAAAGAAAAACTGAGTTCCCTAGGATTAGGAACTCTGATACCAAGTTGAAAGGGTACAATGATTTTATTAATTTCTGTCAAATTATTGATCGTCCCTAATACAGGAAATAAAGGAAATCTGAGGAATAAGGAAATACCGTACAACATCAACTTGAATCTTAAACTATTTCCCAAGATATTTTATCATTTACAACGCAAATCAGTCAGCTGTTTGAAATCAACGACAAATTTATTTAGTTTCTAATTTTAGGAAACTAATATTGAACAAATTATATCTAAAATTAGTACAAATTCTATCAGTATTTGACGAGTGGTCTCAATTTCCTTTATCACTTGTTAAAAATCTGAACTGTGTTTTCATGTGCAGGGATGGAGTAAGTGAATCACAATTTCAACAAGTTTTGACTGTCGAGCTTGAGCAGATAATAAAGGTTACAGCTTAACTCTTTCTTTGTTCAGTTTGATAATCTGTTTGATTGCTGGAAGAATCTTACGTAGACATTGTTCTGAGTGCGTGCTTAGATTACACATTTTTCTCTTTAAAGAAAATGGGGAAAAGTTAATATTTTCTACAGCACCTCTTGTGTTCTATGTTCACAACTTCAGTAAATTCTGGGAAAAAAAAAATTAAGAAAAGCTACTTAAAACATGCAACCAATCAAACGATACACCTTTGTTGATGTTTTCCTAGTTCTAGGATCACGAGAAAGTGTTGTAATTTCAGGCCTATCAACGTCTCGGTGAGGATGATGTTCCCAAGTTCACCGTGATAGTGGCACAGAAAAATCATCATACTCGGCTGTTTCAGACTAATAGTCCGGAAAATGTTCCTCCAGGTGTGCTTCTTGTTTTGTTTACTTGCATACAGGTAACTCAGAATCATTGTAATATAAATTTTCCTCTTTAGGGACTGTTGTGGACACAGCAATCACGCATCCAAGAAATTATGATTTTTATATGTGTGCTCATGCGGGGATGATGGTAACTAACTTTACATATCTGGCTTCCACTTTTTATTCCCTCTATACTTATTTTACAAGCATTTGGTTTTGATTGCGATTTGTTTCCTCACCATATATAAACAGGGAACATCTAGGCCTGTACATTATCATGTGCTACTTGATGAGATTGGTTTCTCAGCAGATGGCTTACAAAATTTGATCCATTCGCTGTCCTATGTGTATGCATTCTACCTTTTGTTTGTATGTTAACTCTTAATTATCCTACTTAGTTCGTTTGTTTGTATACTTATTTCAGGAACCAAAGAAGCACGACTGCAACCTCAGTTGGTAATTTCATCAGAATAGTGTTTTTCTTCAGAAAAGTGAATAATTTGTTAATAATAATTTATCCTCATTTTTTATTCTTCAGTGGCACCCATATGCTATGCTCACCATGCTGCAGCTCAAATTGGACGATTTTTGGATGTTAATGATTTATCAGAAACGGCCTTAAGTTCTACTGCAGAGCTTCCAAGATTGCATAAGAATGTTAGGAGTTCCATGTTCTTCTGTTGATATGTAGTGTCAATGTACATTTGCTATACCTCTACACATATGAAGCCCAAATTTTGTTTCATGGGGAAATGTGTTCATTTGATGCTAGCAATGAAAATAGTTATTTCTGCTTCCTTTTAAAAAATGTGATTTTAATTTATGCACAAGTTAACTAGTGAAAAAATTAATTTGTTAATTTGGTCCCAACTTAAACGATGACAAATTTCTTTTACACCTTTCATCTCTCTACTTCTCAGTGAAACGTATAAACTAGAATCGAAAACTATCTAAGATTGTTTATTTCGAAACATTCCATAATGAGATTTATTAATATGAAATTAATATTTTTGAATAATTTAAGAATTAATATAAACAGAAAATATTGTAAAAAATAAATTTTTTGAAAAACTAACATTTAAAGATTCTAACAAGTTATTAAAATATCAGAGCAACGATTGTCATGTTCTTCATAGGCATTTAAACTACAGTTTAAGAGAATTGATACAATGAAAAGAAGAAAGTATGTTTGTATTTCTTATTTCATTCAAATGGAAGTAACGTGAAATAGACGAAAGAACGTAAATTCATCAAAAAACTAGTCATCGAAAGGGGTTGCAACTCAACGACTGCTCCCTTGGCTTTCCATCCCGACTCTAGATAAAATTATAACAACCTTAATCAATTCAAATAAGAATTTAAAACCATCAGAGCTGTGAAAAAGAGAAGCAAAAAATATACCCACTGAGCATCCCTAAAGTAAGCATGGCTTAGAGCGGCTGACGCAGAAATCCTGTCATTTGGGTTCATGCAAAGCAATCTCTGCAAAAACCAACAGAATTTTGGAATTCCAAATTGCTTCTTTAAAGACAGATATTGCATTTCTCACCACACAACCAAAACAAAACTTACTGCTAGAAGATTCTGGCCACTTTGTTCCAGATTAGGAAACAGTTTGTGCATGCCCTGCATAGCAGTATAGAGGCACATAAATGCGTTGTAACTTTCAAAGATTGTACGAAAAAAGAGAATCGAGAAATGAGAATTTAGTACCACTGGCTGATATTTCGGGTACTTATGAATGTTAGGCAATATTTGAGTGATTCCTGGCCATGTATCCTCTGTGGGAGTACCTAACAGTCTTCACAGAAAATCTTTATTGTTTCTATTACAAACAAGAATCGAAGGAAAAAGTGAAATGGATACCTGAAAATTGCCTCCAACTCATCCCGGTTCCTATTAGATAGGAATAGAGGTCCTCCAATTACCATCTCAGCAAATACACAGCCAGCAGCCCACAAATCAATTGGAGATGAATATTGATAGTTGTCGGACAACATTTCAGGTGCCCTGTACCAGGCAGTTCCTAACTGAATACTGTATTAGTGAGTTCTCCACTACATCAATAACACTTTTATCTCTACCAAAACTAAAACTGTTACCTAATCATTTATGTAAACAAAGTAGTTTAAAGTTTCTTTCCGTATTAAAATAAATACGCATACCTAAATTAATTGAAAATTATATGAAATGTAAGATTTAATTAATATTATCTTGAATTCTAAAATGTCTTTCAAGAATTTTATGTAAAAAAAAAATTAATTTAAATAAAATAGTTTTAATATTTTTTATTTTATTTTTCATTTCTGCATTACCATAAATATTAAGGAAAATTACATAAAAGTAAAATATTGTTAATAAAAGACTAATAAACATTATCTTTAATTCTTAAGAATCTATAAATCAAACACATTTTAAAATCTCATGATTAAAAACAAATGAAAGAAGTAGATATTTCTTATTTTACATATGAAAGAGGGACCGTGATTTCTTACCAGAAATATTTACATATAGTCTATCTCTATGTACATATGCAAATAAAATTATAAAGCCAGCAAAATTTACAATTCAGAGGAATAAAGGAATACTGCAAGATTTAAGATATTTATACTCCTCAAAATTTAAAGAACTTGAAAAATAATATATAATTAACCCAAATATGCCAGAGAAAATCACCCATTTGTAAGTTCTAAATTTGCACCTGATATGAATGTTTTGTCGTTTTCATATAATATCCAAATTTGGTGGGAACAAAATATCACAAAAGGAAACAATGTGCAGGGTTCAGTTGTGTCTAAGAAGAAAGCAATGCAACAAAATGTTAGTGTGAAACTTAATGAATGTGAATACTAAAACAGTAGAAATTGTTATGAAACAACAAATAATAATGTTCCTTTCAAGTCAATTATACCTGTTCAGTATATAATATGTCATCTCTAAACTCTCTAGCCAAACCAAAATCCGCAAGTTTGATCAGCAAATTAGGTTCATCAACCAGCACATTGCTGGGTTTCAAATCTCTATGCAGAACCTTACGCGCATGGCAGAAATCCAGAGCAGAGAGTATCTGCTGCATGAAACTCTGCAAGCAAAAGAAATTTAATCACAGCTACAAGATTTTTAGAATTTCAGATTCATCTACCTCAATCTTCTTAAATTATTTATCCTTCTTAATCAACAGTAATAAATGTCAGGATACTCCTGAGTAAAATTGATTTTACCTCAAAATCACAATTTAATTAAAAGTGATGATGAAAAGTTTACCCTAAATACTATATAACAAAATGCCTTTCATTGAAATATCCAAACATAAATCACTTTCTTTAACTAAAATCAATTTAAATATAGCACATTTAATGCAAATTTCTTTAAATTCAAAAGATTCTTTGGGAACCCACATGCAACAATGCCTAATCCATTTCTGAACAAATTAAAAATAAATTTCATAAAACACCAGAAAAAAAAAAAACTCATCTTCCAAGTACCTTTATAATCCCGTAATCGCGATAAGGATTTTGCCTAATATAGTCATGAAGGTCGCACGGGAGATGCTCGAAGACAAGATTGACATATCTGTCTCCCCTGACATAGACTTTAAGCAACCTCACAATGTTGTTATGGCGGA
Organism: Vigna reflexopilosa; assembly: GCA_027742785.1. Lineage (NCBI taxonomy): Eukaryota > Viridiplantae > Streptophyta > Magnoliopsida > Fabales > Fabaceae > Vigna > Vigna reflexopilosa. The sequence continues at coordinate 31,789,432 of CM050925.1, read as the reverse complement.
GTTCTTTGAGGAACGACACTTCGCGGACGATCTGAGCCGGTACACCCTGGAACGCGCCGATTATTGCGATCTCTTTCACGGCGACGACATTGCAGGAGACAGGCTCGAGGCACCGGTAGACTCGCCCGTAGCCACCGGCCGCCACCACATCGATTACCTCGAAGTTCGGTATCACCTCGTCACTGGAGTCGCGTTTGTCACGTGAGCAGAGGCCGCACAACGCCAACCTCGCCATCCTACTCCACCACAAACATAACCATTGATCACTCAGATGTAATTGGAAGAGAAAAAACACAGAAAAAACGATAATCATCGATTAGGCTATTGAATCCAAAAATCATCGATAATATAATTACAGAGAATCGAAGTAGCTGATCCAATCTCTTCGTTCAGGCTGCACTCTCGGAGACGGTCTGATAGAGAGAGCCATGGCAACTGTAACAAACAAACTATTCTTCATCACTCAACCCACTCCATTTTTATATGCTTCTTTCAGTTACGATTTCCCGCGCAAAAGAATAACGAACTTTCTTCGCTAACCAATAGAGGCCTGCCACGTGGAATTCACCGTTACCTCGATGCCTTTAGCTAACTGTTACTTAACCGAGAATGTAATGAACTTTTTAGTTAGTTAGCTAATTGATGCTTTATTTGTTTAATGCAAATCATGTAATGTGATATTCTAATCAGTATTTCAAATTTACAGTTAATTATGTATTGAGGTGAAACAAATGTTCAGTTGAGCAGTTAAATAGGTCGTTATGGTCGTCTTTATTATTTTCCTGTTTTTATTCTAGCACTTTTTCATTTAATTTAATCTTTAATAAGAAATTCTTGAACGAAAAAAAAAACTAAAATAAATAGTTTTTTATATGAGATGAACTTTTGTAAAAAGAATTACAATTTTATTGGGACAGGAAAATTAATATCAAGATTATATTGAAACAAAGTATTTTTTTGGGATCAAATAATACCATGAAGTAAAGTATTTTTTAATTTTCACTAAATTAATCTTTATTTAGTGAATTTTTACTTAATCTCTCTTTATTTGTCCGTAGTCCTTTTATTAAAAAAAGAAAGAAAGAAGAAGCTTCTTTTAGATTGAAAAAAGAAATAAATTCACTCAACAATAAATATTGAAAACAAGTCAAAGGGAACTTTGATACCTTTTGAAAACAAAAAGAAGTTTAGAAAAACTATTTTATCATCAAAATTAAAAGTAAAATTTATCTAGAAAAAGGATTCCTAAACTTTTTCACCAACTTCAGTAAAGAAAATTATAAAGTTGAAAATGAAAAGCTCTTTAGTTTAAATTATTCAATTTTTTTTATCTCACTAAATATTACCTTTTTAATATTTACATAAAAAACATTTTTTTTTATTCTTATGAGACGTACGATTATCAATTGTTTTTTAGTTTATCAAGATTTAATCAATAAAGAAGAAAATCAATTAAGACAAGATCCTTTAAAAACTTTTTATTTTGAAATTTAACCAAAGTGTCTAACAAAATAGTGTATATAAAAATGATCGTCTAAGATAATGCACTAAATGCTAAACACTATACATTATTCTAAACTATTTGACAAATATACTATCATAAATGCTATAAAACATGAATCTTACTAAACGTTATAATACATCTAACGTTTAAATTCAAATGTAGGAATAATATTTATTTGTCTTTTGTGTTATGCAGATCATATAAAGACAATGCTTTATTCAAAAGTTCTGCATTGGTTTAGAAGAACATTAAGAGATAATTAGACATTTTGATAATGTTTCCTTAATTCATTTTTGTCTGTCAAATCGGTACAAGGAACACAATTGTCTTTGCAAAAGCAACATAGTATCTGACCTCATACAAAAGGCTATACACCTTATTAAACATACTACTACGCTGTCAAAATTCTCTTGCATTTGCGTCATCTAGCTCTTTGAAAAGGAAAAATCTTTATAACAAGTTTTTTAGATAAACTTTGTATTGCTCAAGTATCTCTCTAAGAGAGATTTTATCTATACTTGCTTTTACGAAAACACTTTGTTGCTTTTGTATAATCAGAAGTAATTTAAAATACTTGATTGTTTAATTTAGGGGGAGTTAAAGGTTATAGTCACTTGGAGTATTTGATACCAGGAATGATTATACTCGTTATAAACCAGGAGTGATTAAACTTGTTGTATCTTTTCAAAGATAATGGAACCCTTTAAGAGTGTTTAAAGGACAACTAGACGTAACTCAGTTGGAGTGAGCCAATACAAAAACAAGTCTCTTTCTTTGTTATCTTTTTACTGATTTTCTAAATGCTTTATAAAAATCCTTAAGTGTTTAACACTCTCTGCAGATCTTCTAATCTTTGCAAACGTCTAGTACTAAATTACGAAAAGATTTTAAATTTTATTCAAACTCACCCTTTTTAAATTTTATTTGTGATTTCATCAGTGAAAAAATTAAAATAAGATGTAAATGCAAGATATATAATTTTTAAATATAGACAAAAATCCTAATGATTCTACAATGGTAAAAACTAAATAGATAACTAATCTAATTTTGAAAGTATCTATTTGTTTTTTCATATTTAAATATCTTTAAAAACATACTTGGTTGTGTAACTTAAGAGATTTAAATGTTATAAGTTGGAATATTTGATATCAGGAATATTATATTCATGGTAAAGAGTGATTAATGTATATTTTCAAAGATAATGAACCCTTTAGAAGAATTTAAAGAATAGCGGAACATAACTCAATTGGAATGAACCAATATAAAAATAAGTCTTTCTTATTATCTTTTTACTAACTTTCTAAATGTTTAATAAAAATTCTTAAGTATTCAACAATAACATGTGCAAACCGTCTAACCCTTACAAATAGCGTTTAACAATAAATTAAAAAAAATATTTTAAACTCTATTCAAACTCACCAAAATTTATGTGAGATTTCATTATTGTAAAAATTAATATACACGTAAATGCAAGATATATAATTTTTAAATATAGACAAAAATCCTAATTGTTCTACAATGGTAAAAACTAAATAGATAACTAATCTAATTTTGAAAGTATCTATTTGTTTTTTCAGATTTAAATATCTCTCAAAATCATAATCTTGTTTTCATAGAAAATCGAAATTATATACTCAATATAAGAATGATAGTAACAAATGCCAGTCACAAAGTATTAAGTAGTTCAGAACCCTACAAACAAACATACATATACATATACATATACATATACATATACATATACATATATATATATATATACATACATATATATATATATATATACATACATACATATACATACATATATATATATATACATACATACATATACATACATATATATATATATATACATACATACATATACATACATATATATATATATATACATACATACATATATATATATATATATATATATATATATATATATACATACATATATATATATATATATATATATATATATATACATATATATATATACATACATACATACATATATATATATATATATATATATATACACACACACCTGCATGATTGCTAAAGAACAAAGATCTTCAGATTCATCGTTTGATTATAACCATGGTCCATATTTACAAGATAGTGTACATTGGCCAAAACTTCCTAGTCTTCAATAGAATAAAATATTAAGACACAAATTTATGGACCTGTAGCAAATTTACAAGTGAAAGGGAGATCTAAGAAAAATGAAATCAAATAATTTGGATTCACGGTGTCAACCAATGACAAATAATGGTTACAAGCTTTGATCATATTTACGAGTGAAGGTTGTGGTTGTACTTGTACTTGCAGCAAATGACATGGTGTTACCCTGGCTATCTGAAGCAGAAGATGCATTGTAGGAAGATGAACCCTTGGTTTCAATATCACCATCTTTTTTATCTCCTCTGATTTTAAGATCCATAAAATCTGAAATCAGGCCTGGCTTTGTTATCTTGCTTCCATCTATGTCCATTTCTCCAGTGAGCATCTTCACCACAGAAGACATTGGTGGCCGGAGTTTCGACGTGTCCTGAGTGCAGAGAAGTCCAACTTTCAGAAATGTACAGGCCTCCTCGGCATCAAAATGCCCGTCTAGGGATGCATCTACAAGCGCTACCAATTCCCTTCGCTGATAAAGCTCCCATGTCTAATGATTAAGCATAAGTCAGAGTCTCACATTGTGTAAAAATGAATAAAAAAGCAACACATCAGAAGAAAAACATAGAGAAAACAAGAGATGAAGCTTAAATTAACAGCTGGTAGAAAAATATCTTAATGTCAGAATATGAGTGTACTGTTATGTAAAATGAAGTGGTCAAGTGTGTCAGGCTAAAAAAAATGTGTTATGTTTCAGATTTCAAACAAAAAAGATTCTTTCAGATATGATACAGTCTTCTGATACTAACATCAGAATTGTTTGATGGGTTTACCAAATGTAATTTTAGACTAGAAGTAAACTCTCAACTTATGGTTTTCAATTTAAAGCATGACTCCAAAATTTCAATGTCTTTCATGCTGAAGGATCAAACTGTAGCTTTCATAATCAATCACAATCGAATGGAACTTGGATGGAAAACTAGAGCAGAAAGAAGAGAAGGCGGATATAACAAAAAAAAAATAGTGGAGACTAAAACTTGGACGAGTTTCTCCATAAGCACTTCTAGGGGAGAGAAATAAGAAAAGTTAAACTTAGCTTCCCCATTAAGATAATTTGTAGAAGCTTTCCATCTAGCTTCTCTAAATTTTAATTTTCATAAGCTAATTTTGCTTGTGAAAAATCCAAACAAACCATTTGTCATACGAAAAGAAACATAACTCAGAAGAGGCTCCATATTTATAGATCAAGGCTTGGAATCATTTTGATGTTTAAAGTCACCATCCTCAGCAAAGGTTATGTTATCACATACTTGGCTGTGAAAGTAATTTAATTTATTGTACCCGAAGAATTTTGCTTATTAATAGGGAGATGAGCACAATAAACCAATTTATTTTTTCCCTCTGACTATGTATTTGTAAACAGTAAAAGTACAGCAATACAACTAGGAAAGTAGAATGACATACCGTTTCCAAAATAAACTGCTCTCCTATCGGTAACAGTGTATTAGTGTGACATCTTCCACTCACTATCTCCACAAGGAGTACACCAAAGCTGTAAATATCTGCTTTACGTGTGAGGTGCCCCCTTAATGCATACTCTGGTGCCAAATAACCTCTGAAACAAAAGATACAGCATTAAGTTCCTGACATAAATAATTGGTAAGTAAAGGGAATCAATAACTATAAGAGAACAAGGGAACCTTTCCTCTATATCATGTGAGAATTGAAAGGTTATGAATTAATCTCTAGGTCCAACATCTTAGAAAGTGAACTTTAAAGTTTAATAGTTTCACCATATCTCTAGTTAAAGTAGGATTTCCAACACAAGAGGAAGAGAATTACTGCCACAGTTTTATTAACCAGGTTATGTATATTTGAATCATAGAATCCCTGATCTCTATCAAGAACTTCAATGATCCCTGTTGTGTTCTGGTTGATGATGAATTTACAACAAGCAAGGATTTTGTGGTGTGCTGAATTTAATGGACTACAAATCTTGCAGAGCAAAGGGTCAACCAAAGGAATCCCTTGTCAGGACTACTAAAGAAAAATAATAACAGATAATTTGAAGTAAAGTGAATATAAATTTCAAAGTCCCAAATTTACAACAAAATCAGTTTATATAAAATATTGAATAGAATCAATAAAGCCAATTGCATTCTACTATTCTCAAATTTTTCAGCATTATGGTATATAACTCTGACCAATAACCACATTATAATCACATTGTGTGCCATATAAAACATGAAGAATATTAGTTTAAGCATATTGAAGAGATAAAGTCTTACTTTTGGGATGGTAAAGGAAAATAAAAGTTTCCAATTCATGCAAAGGATGTTTATTAGAATACTTACATTGTTCCGGCCACACGCGTGCTGACATGAGTCATGTATGATGGAATAAGCTTTGCAAGACCAAAATCTGAAATCTTAGGTGTAAGGTTTTTGTCAAGGAGAATATTGCTTGCTTTTATATCCCTATGAACAATATGTGGTCTTACTTCTTCATGCAGATAGGAGAGCCCACGTGCAATCCCAATGCAAATCCTAGATCGTGTTTTCCAATCAAAAAAGATGTTACTACTGTGACCTGAACCTGCAAGTGAACAGAAAATAAGTTATTTAGAAAGAATTGGGTAGGATATTAAATTAACATAACAACTCCATGATATTCTAAATGATATAATACGAAGTCCTGTTCTCAGATTTTCTCAGAAAACTTTACCACAAAATTACAAAGCATTTACCTAAAAGGGTTTGTGCAAGGCTATTGTTCTCAAGATAATTGTAGACTAGTATTCGGTTGTTCCCTTCCACACAACATCCATATAGCTTAACCAAATTTTCATGCTCTATTTCTGAGATCACATTAATCTCTGTCATAAATTCTTTCACCCCTTGAGTTGATTCTGCTGAAAGAACTTTTATAGCAGCTAGTTTCCCATCTTTTAGTAATCCCTGATCATCCACCACAATATTGTTAATTTTTCACTGATAAGGAAAGGAAGAGAAAAATAGTGATCAATCAAATGGATATGATGATGCAAACAACATTCCAAAGTTACTTAATTACCTTATAAACAGAACCAAAGCCACCCTGCCCAATTTTATTGGCCTGACTGAAATTGTCAGATGCAACTCTTAGTTCTTTGTAGGTAAAGATTCTTACATTTTGAATGCCTGAGAGTTCTGTTTTCAAACATATTCAGTCAAAATCAAGCACTGGAAGCAGATTTTTCATGCATTTTATCATAGGTATCTTAATTCTACAACAATATTCTTGAAGATTAATCTAACATTGTTGAATTACCTTCATCAATATCTGGATTGTGTCTTGCCACAGAGGGCACTTTCCTACCAAATGAGAATGGGAAGCAAGTCATGACTGGAGGATGGAGTATTCGAACTCGGCCTATAATGTCAACTGGAATAAGTATCTTTGAATTAAACCAGTTCCAAGGTTACCTGGAAGAACCATATATAAAATGTCTGTCTTAGAATCATAAAGTGGAAGTACGATGTACAGAAAATGATAACCATAATGCTAAAAATTCAGGTCTTAAAACATGAAAGCAAACAAACTACATTCATAGTATGTCAATTACTACATCAGATGAAACATACAAAAAAGTAATAACTAGTATCATGGTCAAGGCTCCAACATTTTTTTCAATATTCCAAAGATATCAGTTCTATTAAACTAAACTCAATGCACAAATATCAGCATCATATTGCAGTTCAAGTAGTCAAATTTCACTGATTATTACAATACTTTCCTTCTAGCAAAACATGTTTGAAAATTTTATGAAAGACGCAGGTGACAAAAAAATAAGTATATTTGGCAGTTCCCAGTGCCATACAACTAAAACAAACAAATGATGCATCTTTAGTTCCCAAAATCCTTCTTTTTTGCTGCCTTCCAAGAGGGTTTCTGAAAAGATGATTATTTATCCAAAATTAACCTAAAAAGTCCATTTCTAACACCCTTCTTCACACCTATACTAAAACGAACTATTTATCAGTATCTAAACCACTGAATTCATAATTTCCACATGCCCTGTTTCTGGAAAAATCATAATCTCAAATGAAAAACCATTTTTTTCACCTACACCCTATTTTTCATACAGTTCTCTTGCTCTAAACTATAAATTTGTGTGTTATCTTCTTAATGCTTCATTTCGAGCTGCTTTTCACAGCTCAAAGAGCATTGAGAATAAAAATGTGAACTGGGTTATCTCAGGAACTAGAATAAACTACAAGAGAGACAAATAAGGAGCCGAATCATAAATTTTAGAGATAAAATAAAAGAAAAATAAACCAAAAGATTATCCAGAAACTAAAAGTGCTGAAACGAACCTTAGAAAATGATGAAAAGGGAAAAGAAAAAATTGAAACAAAAAAGAGAAGCCTTTTCTGATTGATGAGAAGAAAGGGTAAGCAATATGATGAGTAGGGTGGGTTTGGTCAACAAGGAGAACAGTGTCCGAAATTACGACGATGATGTTGTGTTGTGGGTTTTTATTCTGTGTGCCGCTTATTTATCAAACTTACCACGTGGTGTGAAGAGGACGCGTAAGCAGTGTGAATCTGTTCTCTCTATGCATTGACTTGACTTAGACTATTTGAAAATAAATTAGCAAACTAATTTTTCATAATTGTAAAAAAAAAAGTCAAATCATAATTAGAGTCTTCTAATAAATATTAATTAAAAGTTTTACATGTTTTTATTACAAAATATGTGTTCATATATACTTTACTGTACAGTCTAGTCTCAACAACGGTCAAGTTTGAAATTTTGACTTATCATGCTTAGAAATGTCGACAGTTTATTAAGAAAATATAATATATTAAATTTTATTTAAATATTTATAAAAATTATAAAATCTAAAAAAACTATAATAAAAAAACTTCAAACTTAAACAATTAGTAATGATTTTATCATTAGAAAAAATGAATCAAGAGATTTATCCGTCTTTTTACAATTAATTGATCAAGTTGATAATGCAATTGTAATGTGAATTACTGAATTGCTTGATAATGATTTCATACAAAATAAGGTTAAATATATTTTTCTCAAAAAAGTTATATTCAAATGCAAAAGGATAGATTTTAATAATATTAAAAAATATATTTAAGATGATTGTATATGTAAAACTTGAAGTGAAAATTACTAATTATTATTCACATTATTAATAATAAAGTGGTGAATATGAAAGCTGGAAATTATCATTGTAGACGCATGCAATGAGTTGATAAAGGTTGACAATGTTTATATATTATTATATATGCATTATACGATTATTTATACTATTATTTTATTTTTAAAAGTTATTTATATTTATTATTGTTATGATTATTATTTTAATATAATATTTTATTATCAAAAACAGCTATGAAGTGATTATTTAACATAAAGATGAGTGTGAAATGATTATTTTCCTTCTTAATTTTCAACAACTTTAATGCTACAACAACTTGCTGAATATTTTAAGCAACTACTCTTAAAAAAATTAGTGTGAGTTCTTATTACATGTAAAAGAGAATTATACCTGTACGTGAATTAAAATTATTAAAACTATAATATTTTTTCTAATTACAAATATTAAGACATTATTAGGCAAGAATAATACATTAATTTAATCGCATACAAATCTCTTTTAAGAAAACATTATCCATCGTTATTTATAATAATTAAGAAAAAAAAAAGTCTAAAGACATTTGCTATTTTACTTTGAAAAAAATATATTTTGGAAGTAATTCTTATTACTATAAGATTAAATTTACACTAATACACGTTTCTGTCACACTTGTCTTTTTTTTTCATGATTTTTTTTTTAATCTTTAGTTAGTCTAGTGGACTACTTGTTCAATGGATTAAAACAGAGTTTAATTAATGAAATAAATTTAAAAATATTAAATGTCTTATTTACATACCATGTTTACAAACAAGTCTTTGAATAGCTTTTACCTTACTCACGATCTAACAATAGTCTAATTACTTTTTAATCATATTTAACATGATAATGCATAATTAGTTACCAAACTTATCTTTTTTGACAACTGATACACCTGTTGGTATGATTCTCTCATCTCGGTGACATGTACATTTTTGGATATACGTTTAGGAGAAAATAAATAAAATAATTTTTAAAACACTTATAATTTCTTAAATATATAATTTTTCACTAATAAAATTAGTTAAAAACTAAAAATAAAATGATTAATTTCATTACAAAAAATATTACCGTATTTTGCTTTTAATATAATAACAAAATTATAATTTTAATACAAAGATTTTAATTTTTATTAATCTTACCTTAATTGTATTAATTATACAATTGAACGCAGTATTGATCTTACTATTATTATTATTATTATTATTATTATTATTATTATTATTATTATTATTATTATATAATTTATAAAGTAAATGGTAAAGATAGGTTAATTACACATTAAAACTATTTTTTTAATAAATATCGATCATTATTAAAGATCAAATATATTCACGGAAATTCAAACAAAATTAAAACTTTGGTATTAATGCTGTAACCTTATTTTATTATACAAAATTTATCAATAATAATTGTTATAATAAACGAACTATTTACGTATTAGCATTGACCAAATGTGTATTTTACTTCGTTTTTTGAACTTTTTCACAAAGTCACCATCATTGTGTATAATTTAACAATTAACAATTCTATAAGTACAGTAATACAGATTTAATATTTTTTTGAAGTGCGTGAATATTTTGTCAACAAATGTTTAATTAATTTTCAACTTGCTCATGCCATAGACTTTAGTTAGGTGAAACAATCGTTGCTCATGCCAGCTCGTCAATATTGAATAAAAACAAGTTTTTTAATAAAAATATCAACAACTTGAACGAAGATGTAGTATGCTCCAAATGGCCATAAAGTCACTTTGTAATTAAATATATCGGACGATTGAGGATGGATGGTGAGAGTTAATAATCAAGTTTTTATGTAAATATTAACTGAGTAATGATTAGAGATATTGAATTGGGATTCAACCGTAATTAAGATTTTGTTAATTTTAAAATTATGATAAAAAATATAAATACAGATCAAAAGTAACAGATAAGTGATTCATATTTATTATGTATTAATTACTGATATCCTATATTATTATATAGATGTCCTTCTAACTTTAATATCAGTCAGTAATTCGATTCCACATCCAACATAGATAGTAAATAATAAGCTTAAGAATTTAAATGTTATAATTTTTTTTTTAAATAACATTTTGAACAGTATAATAAAATGACATCAATGGTACTTTCTAAACTAAAAATAATTAACATAAACATAAATATTAAAAACGATAAATGAAATTCGTTGATTTGTTCATCACTAAAAACATGTTTAATTTCTTTTGGTTTATCTTGATTTAAAATTTAGGTTTCTTTGCAGCTTCCGATCTTGAGAGCCTCGTTCAACGTTCATGGTTTAAATAAAAAATCTTATACTTGTTTATGTAAGAAATGAATAGTTGTAATCTTTAAAAGTATAATTGTGTTAATTGTTCAATTACTAATGTTTTTTATTTTATGAATATTTGAGATACTTGCTTATAATTTTATTCAAAGTCATGTATTTAAAAGTAAACTTTGGTCTATATTCCCATTTCAAATCGATTGAGATAATTTCGGATTAATTATTATATTTCAGATATTATTTATTTTATAATTCAAAACTTTGTTATTATTTTGTTTTTAAAAAATATTTTAAAATATTAAAAAAATATATATTTAAATTATTCTTAACATCAACTTCTAAATTTGTGAAATTGTTAAACATAGTAACCAAATAGAGTTTATTATTGGTAAAAGTTATTGCAAACTTATTGAGTTTATTATTGGTTTTGATTAAAAGTTTGAAAATAAAGTTTATTTTGTTATATGAAGATGATTTTATGATATTTTTACTGTGAAAAAAAATTGCAAAACAAAAATCGTCTTATTTTTGGTATAGTTTTCTGTCAAGTCAAATAAAAAAAAGAATAGAAATATTCAAATCGACCTTTATTCTTTACCAATTTTTTTTGTTAAAGTTAATTTTTTTTTCTCATCTTGTTTCTTAATGGATTGTCTGTCAGTATTATTATAAATATAAAATAAATTTTAATTTGTATATTTAACTTATTTGTGATTTTGTTTAAATGATGTATGATATACTCTATATACAAATGGTTATTGAGAGTGATAAGAATTATATAAATTTTATCATTGATTTGTGTATTAAGTGTTAACATCTCTGTGTTATAACATAAATTTCTTTGCTTTGATGATAATCTAAGTTATATAAACTAAGATATGATATGTTAAGAATATTATATGTTAAGAATTTAAGGGAGAAATTTTTGCCTATGATAATGTATGTATGGTTTAAGTTGTATTGAATTTACCTTATTTATTACTTTAGAATTCATATGTTAATTTAAATCTTGAATTGAATTAAATGTTAATTTCTATTATAACATATTTAATAAATTTTTACACGACGTGAGATAATATTTTATTTATTGAATATATATATATATATATATATATATATATATATATATATTAATTATTGTATGTTGATATTTGAATGAAATTATATTATTATGGTTTGTTAATTAAAATACCTCTTTTTATATATAATTTACTTATGTTAAAAATTCATTTCAATAACTTATTCTTTTTGTTGTTTTGTTTATGTTATGAATATATATATATATATATATATATATATATATATATATATATATATATATATATAAAGTTTTGTTTATAACTTTGTCCTTTTATAAATATTTGTGTGTATGTTTAAGTTACATTTGAAATATTATGCTTTATACAAAACTTTTATTGGGAAGATAATTTTGTATAAAATAAGATATATTTTTGTAATTAATAACATTTAGAGTGTATTAAATTTTTAATATGTTATGGATTCTAAGTTTTAAGATTAAGGGTATTTGAATAATTTTATATATATTTTATTTTAAATTAAAAATAAAATTTATTAAAATATTCACGTGTTTAAAGTATATTTTTTCATGAATAGAGATTTTTTTTTGTTAAATTTTGTCTATATAAACATATAAATAATAAATTAGTATATAGACATATAAACACTAAATTATGTGTTTTATAAGAAAATTAATAATAATGATAAAATAAAATATATGTTTCATGTCAGTGAATAAATATGTTTTTAAAATATCGTAAAATATTTTAAATGAAGGGTGTGTTTAAAATTGTTCTTTTTTTTTTTAAATTTACAAAAGTCTTATATTTTACAATTTTCAACATACTTGCTCTCTTGACAACTTGACAAAAACTAAATAATTTATACATTTATTGATTATTGATGACGCGACACGATGAAGTAAATTGATATGTATATTTTGAGAATAAAAGGAAATGACATGGAAATATTCAATGTCTAGTGCAGGCGCAGCTGGATATGGTGAGCCCGCAGACGGTGAAGTTCACTGCCGCGCTCAACCGCAAATCCATTGTCGATGTCGAAGGCGTTGTTTGGATTCCCGCCGCTCCCATCAAAGGTGCTACGCAGCAGGTTTTTGTAGTTATTAGGGTTTGTAAAGTCTGTAGGTTATGTTGGTTCCTCTGTCCCTTTACGTTCTCATGTTTCAACGAGGTGAACATGAAATTCCTTATAAATAGTGTTTTTTTTATCTCCCAATTCAACAAAACTCAAAATTAAAAGAAAAAAACAACAGGAAACAATATTCCATAAGATCTGCTAAAATTCTTTCATTGACATCCCTTTTAAAATAATTTTTTTAATGTTTCTTTAGGAGGACAGAAGTAAAATGCAGAGAGCTTTATGTAAATATTTAATGACTGGGTGGAAACTATGTATTTTTCAAACTGCATGACGCCAATGAAATAATAAATAATGTTAAGGATTATTTAATTAAAAGAAGGATTGAAGTAAGGTAGAAATGTAGCATGAAATTGTGAAAAAGCATAATCTTATGTGAAGGAATGGAGAGTGTAAAAGTTGTGATCAAGGCCTATTATAATATTATAAGGGAGTCGAAGAGAAGGCCTACTGAACACTGTTTCGGAAGCTAGAAAAGTATAAGTGATTATTTTCTAAGATGCCAAATTTAATTGATTATATTGTTGGTCTTGAACCTATTTATTAGAAGGACTGAAATTTGCAATTATTGGTTATGTGTCCTGATAATATGTTCCTTACGATCAAATTTTTGTTTACAAATTTTTAAATTGGTATTATATGACTCTGATTAAACATTAAATATTAAGAAAATAGTTGTGAAATGAAAATAAGAATAGTTGGTGTCAGGTCAAAAGCTAACACATTACTAAATTTACATTTACATCAGTAGTACTGTTGCAATTCAAAACTCAGTTGTAATCTCCATCATCTCTCTTTATCAATTGTGGTGTCAAATTTTGTGCCTCAGTTCTCTACCATACTAATTTTTCTTTCTGAAGATGAAACTTCTTCAAGACACTTTTTTTCTCATTTTTTTCATCATTTTCACCATCATTGTGAATTTCCTTTTCCTTACGATTTGCAAGCACGAGAGAAACCTTTGTTCAACCTCAATTTCCTCTTTCTTCAACCTCAATCACGCAATCTGCACAGAAAATCCTAAAATGCAAAATAACAAAACTCCTAATTTACAAAAATCCAAATCGTAACATCACTCCACCATATTCGATTTCTACACCTCGAGACAACCTCGTCTTCAAGATGAATCAACAACAACCCTAACCTTTGCTTTTAAAATTGGGAAGAACAACTTTGCTCACTTCAGGACCAATCAGCAACAACCCTAACCCTTTGCTTTTAACCAATTACTTCAATTTTAACATTTCCACACACCTTGCCAAGTCATTTCAACTCAGCGTGCCACGTAATGAATAAGTGTACAAGTCATTCAGTTTTCGCTAAGGGGACAAGTATACCGTTAACGTGAACCGTTTTTGCAAAATATAGGACGCTTTTGAACTTTTGAAAAAAAGAAGGACAACTTTGAACACACCCTACAAACCGAGGGACAAAAGAAACATGTTAAGAAATGAACTTTAAGTCTAACTCAACCCCACAAAACCGGCTTATAAGGTGATGTTTGTACCTACATATATATTATAAATTGGTCTTATCTCTAGTCGACGTGAGACTTCCAACAATTTTTATTTTTTTTTCTTAATTTAATTTTTGTTTTATTTAAAATTTAATGTGATTTTTTAATGGAAATGGAAGATTATCACGTGTTAGTAAATTTGGGTATTTCTATTCCTTTATTCTCTCCATTTCTACTTCATAGGAGACGATCGTGGAGGTACTGTAAATAGAAGAAAAAAAGCGAAAAGTTGAAGTCTAAAATTATTAAAATTGGTGTAAGCACCAACATAATGAATCTCATTAACTTTTTATACATAAAATGAAGAGTAAATTGAAGAAAAAGTTAAAAATATATTAAATAAACCTTCAACAACAAAAACCTATTAAGTTTTTTTTTTTTTTTAATTCTCATAATAGTTTAAGTTGAATGAGCCTAAAATAGTTGTTGTGAAGGAAGAATTTGCAAAATATCTCGTGGAAGCCATCACAAGCGCAATCATTGACCTTTCTCAACTATTATGTCATCTTGATGATGTAACATTTAATATTCATTTCTTTACGTATATAACTTGCCTGGTTAGTTAGTTCCACGTAAGAATGAATTTTGCGTAGAAATATTAGTAGATTTTTATGTAAATTTAGTTAATAGTGGACATATTTTATTTTTAATTTTTTAAATTATAATTATGATTAGTTAAAAATGTAACTTAAACCCATTTCGTTTAAATTATAATTCAAATTAAATTATATAATAAAATATTAATAAAAATTATCAAAAAATTGATTTTAAGTCTAACTCAACTTAATAGAACCAATTTATAAAGTGGAATATATATATATATATATATATATATATATATATATTAAATTTGTCTTATCTTTAATTAATATATTATTTTTAACACTCTCATATTAAAGTATATACATTTTATATTAGACATCAATCGATAGTTAGACAGTGATCCGATAGGGAATAGAATAGTAGACCTAACATATATGAAATTTGATTAAGATAGGTTTACTAGTGCAAAATCGCTTTTTAACGTTATCCCTTAGACGTCGGTTAGAGGGTGGCATAAGGCCTATTAATGATCGGTAGCATTTTCGTAAATAAGTTGGTCATATCGACGTCGATTATGAGGGGAACCGACGTCTATCATATTATAGACGTCGGGCCCCCTCATAACCGACGTCGATATGGCGAAAATTAATACTTATTCACCTACCTAACATGCAAATAGACGTCATGTAATAGGGGCCCCGACATCTAGAATCTTATAGACGTCGGGGCCCTACTAACTGTCGTCTACTGGCCTGACCGGCAAGTGAAAAGTCATTATTTTCCGCCATCTAGACGTTCATTCCTGCCACTCCGACATCTATATTTGTATATAGACGTCAGGCCCACCGTAACCGACGTCTATAATGGCCTAAAAAGGGCAGGTGAAAAGTTCTCTTGGACGTCGGGGCCCCATAGACCCGACGTTTATATACACAACAAATATTAATTTTTAATACGAATGAACGTCACATTAGTGAGGTAACCGACGTCTAGTCGACAATAGACGTCGAACCCGCAGTTACGCGCACATTATCGTCTTCCTCCTCGCCTTTTCTCTCTCGCGACATTGCATTCCAGGTGCGTCTTTTCTCATTTAAACCGTTTAAACTTTCTTTTACTCCGATTAAATTAGTCTTTTGATGGGTTATCTTCTAATTGAACCGATTAAAATGTGTTTTCGTTGTGTTTTAGTACATTTTTGCTCCTGTCTTTGGGTAACGTAGTACCACATTCTCCCTTTGCTAACTTCTTCACAAGAAAAGCGACGCCTTTTGGATCTCTTATGGCATTTCGACCCAAAATCAAACCTGGGTTGTTGCCTAGTTCTCGTGTCACCGTATTTTTTTTCATTGGCGGTTGGAATGGAACTAGACAAAGACCCATGTTCGGTTTTAGGTGAAAATGCCATAAGAGATGCAAAAGACGCAAATTTTTCTTGTGAGGAAGCTAGGGAAGGGAGAGTGTGTTACTAGACTATCCAAAGACACGAACAAGACTGCACTAAAACACAACGTTTCTCTTAAACGTCGGTTAGTGCAATGTACGATGTCTTTATAGTGCCCATAGACATCGCACATGGCACTAACCAACGTCTATATAGTGCCCTTGGACGTCACACATGGCAATAACCAACATCTATATAGTGGTTCGTGCCATGCCCAACGTCTATATAGACGTCGGGTTTTATAATTTCGACGTCCCATTAACGTGTCACCCATAAAGACGTCGGTTCTGAAACTGACGTTAAAAGCCCAAAATAACATACGTTTAAAACTCTTTCTACATTGTAATCTATTATACAATTTCAAATTTCTATATTACGTAATTCACAAAATATATTTCAAAATCCAAAAATATATTAGAAAGCGTACAATTTGTAATATATTTTCAGATTACGCAATTAAGAACATACTATAAATCATATAATTTTAATTATACGATCTAAAATTTATTTTCAAATCCAAAATACATTATATCCGAAAATTTTTCAAATTATACACTACATTTTTAGATCTAAAAATATATTCTGAATTTTAGTATCAATAATGCATTTATAACTCATGATACAATCCTAACTTGTATAATCTAGAAGAACATTTCTAAGTTCCATATTACAAAATCCAAATTAAGATTTGGAATTTTTACAATCCAAAATATTTGGAGCATATAAATAATTTGAACTTTTCCTCCAAAATCATATGCCATAATGCATGCATAGGGAAGTAATAGTAAATTTCTAGACTTATATAGTAGAAAGTAGAAGTCATGTATAGTGACTTTAAATATAATAGATTCCAATTTTCTTACTACCGTCTAACTCTGTTATTTCATAAACTACTTATAAACACTATCTTCAATAAGGATAATTTATAAAATATACTTTATTTTATGAAATCAAGAAAATGAAATGAAATTAATCAACATTATTTATCAGAATAAAATCTAATTTTACTTGTAATTGAATCAAAGGTTTTTCAGCTATAACTCAACCAAAAATAGAAATCTAGATTGCATTACTTGGGATTCAAAGAACATTGTGGGTTGAAAATCAGTCCTTCAAAATCCTCAATGTTTCACTGTTTTCCTTTTGTGCATGTCTCATTCCATCAGTTTCCTTAACACTTACCAATGGATCAAGATGGATGAGCCAACAATTGGTGTAATCATCAAAGCCACAGCAACTTCACTTACATATGGTGTGAAGAAAAAATTTCCCAGTTTCTGGAACCAACCACCCAAATAAGTGACAAATCTCTTATCACTGACTTTCCTCAAATATATCATCATCTTGATGCAGCACTGGACTGTTCTTCATGTGAGCAAGGCTTGCTTGGTTACTTCCATCAACCAATGAAGACCTAACTACCTGCAAATAAACAATTTCTTATCTTCATGAATCCTACAATTGTGTTGAACATAGTAAAGTAAAATTTGGAAATGTAGTTTCCTTAGTTATTTCTTAAGATACACAAAACATGAGAAAGAAACATTCTCTACTTCTTGGGAAAAACTAAAAATTTACTAACTGCCATTACAGTAATCTGGTTACTTATAACCGAAATTTAAGATAAATTTGGTCAAAAACCAAGTATTAGTAATATAGGAAATGAAAACTAGGACATTAACTTTATAGATACATTAGTAAATAGGAAGAGAGAACATGAGAGGATACAGTATCCTCCAAAAGAAACCACAAAGTGAAGGAAAACTAATTTGAGACCACCCACATATTTAGGTTCAGGATTTACTAAAAAGAAATATTAACACCAGTGTCTACTATTACCTGAAATTTATCGAAAGTTACAATTCTTTTGTGAATCTCATTTTGCACTTAATGAAATCACTCTATCCCAATAAGTTTTAACCAATAGTAGAACTTATAAAAGTGAATTTTAAGTATAATTCAACTTTACAAAAACCATAAACTTATAAGATTTACATTCATTTATATACTAAAATTTAATCATATATTTAATCAATATTTATATACTAAAATTTAATCATATACTTAATTATATGGAATCTCTGACAGTAAGGCAAAGTGTATTAGTTGTATTGTTGAAAGTTAAAGATATGTTTGAACTAACTTCTCCATAAGCAGTTGTAAGAGAAAAGAATAAGATATAATAAAATTAGTTTCTCCAAAAGGTAAAATTATCTTATATACAAATTAATAATAATAATTTTAAAAAGTTATATGAGAGAACTTCTACAACATTGATCAATAAGAAGATATCTGGTGGTTCGACCGGCTGACCTACTGATCTTCCAACATCATTTCTTCCTCAAGATGAGTTTCCTATAGATGAGTTTCTCATTTTCCTAGACAAAGGTATTTGGTACACTTGCAGCCCAAACCCTTTATATGTTAGTGCTCTTCATCGTGATTGAGTATCTTCTTTCTATTTCTTTTTGGATTCTATGTCTACAATTGAATTCATGACTAGTCCGTGTTGCAATCAAGCAATGTTAGATGAAATGAAATGGCTTCTCAAAAAGTCAATGGCCCTTTGGAATAGGTCTACTTACCTCCCACAAAAGACTAGTGTTAGTTGCCAGAGTGTATACCATGAAGGCTGAAATATGTGGCAATATTTATTAGTACAAAGCTCACTTGGTGGTCAAAGACGATACTCAAATCTTTGGATTCAACTATCGAGACACCTCTGCCAAGATTACTTCTGTGCATCTCTTTCTAACAATGGTTGTCAGCTGCCATTGATCGTTTCACCAATCAGACATTATGAATTCCTTCTTACATGGACATCTAGAGTGCGGAATAGATACTTGAAATTGCGAGGGGTCCAATAACACCTCAATAGCATGGACATGAGAAGTTCAATAACTCTTGCTAGGATAGGCCTTGATACCATATTATAAAATAGATTTGGATATAACTCAATTTTACAAAATTATCTTGTAAGGTGAGAATTTTCCTCTCCTATATCGTATTTTGACACTATCTCTTGTTAATGCACAACTTGAGTATTAACCAATACCCCTCACGTCTAGCAGTACTAGGCTTGGTACATGTATAACATGGCGAGTGGACCTTCTAATAGATCAAAGATAGGCTCTAATACAAAATGGTTTTCTCAGCCCTATAAAACCATTTTGTAAAAGTATGCTACTGATGAAATTATCTGTATGTCTTGAAATAGCCTCATCATGCATGATTTGGTTGCTTTAGCTCTACATTACTCAAATCTGGTATGAGTTGTTGTGAGGCTTATCACTGTTTTTTCCCAACATTCTTCGTTGGCTTGAGCATCTATTTTGTTATAACTGATAATGAATCGAATGGGATCCAATGGCTAAGTGTGTGTTTGGTTTGCAATTTCACGGGCACCAAACATTAGTTTGCACATTCCACTGCACAAAAATGAAGTAATAACTGTAAAGGATTGAAAAAAATTGCATGTCATGTTCAATTGAACAATAACCCAAAGTCAGTTCTAGACAAATGATGTAGGTCCACTCAAGTACTTCCTATTCATTGGGGTTGGTCAATAAAAAATTGACATTGTCATTTCCAAGAAAAGTATGCATTGGACACCCTCAATGAAATTGGTATGCTCCACCGTCATCCAAGTGACATTCTTATGAATCCCATTGTGAAACTCCTTCCAAGTCAGGAGGCACCGCTATAAGGCTCAGGAACTAGTACATAAACATAATCAGGAAGCAATCACACAAGCAGTTTATCATTTTAAGATACAAAAGAATATGCAGCGTAAGGTCGAATTTTGAAGTCAATAGCAGCATATAACAGGCTCAGATAATGCAACCTTTTCAATTTCTTCTAAAAGATACGTGTTCTCCTTTAAGTACTGTATTGCTTTGTCCCTTCCCTGTCCCAACCTGTTTCAAGACACCAATTGGATAGTTAACATTAAACCATGCAAACTTACATATAAAAACAACCGACCAACCATTTGGAGAAAGAATGGGGAATACAAGGTAAAGGGAGAGAAAGAAGGCATTGGAGAAAAACCAACTTTTGTTTCACAAACTGATTAGCTTGTTAATAAGTTTTACATTATAGCGAGAACTGAGAGCACAATGAAAGAGATCTCTAAATAAATAAAAAATAAGTACTAAGATTCAGAAAGTAGACACAGTACCGATGGTCTCCATAGCTGTACCAAGAGCCCTTCTTTGAGACAATATCCGTCATTTCTGCACAATCTAAAATGCAGCCCTGCATTCAGAAGGAAGGGTTAAAATAATAGTTGAAAATAAGACTGTTTATTATTCTCAAATCATGAAAAATACATTCTCAAACTTTCTATTTGTAATAATCTAGTTCTCCTAAAAAGGGAAATAGGGAAACTAGGAAACGTAGGAACAAATAAAATAAAATAAAATATTATGTATCTATTTCCTCTAATTAGGAAGATCCTACAGATATTATCCCAGATTACAACACTCCCCCTCAAGTTGGTAAATGAATATCAATCATTCCCAACTTGCCTACAAGATCTTGAAATCTACCCGGAGAAAGCCCTTTTGTGAAAATATCTGCTATTTGAAGTTCTGTAGGAACATGAGTTGTAATCACAAAGCCTCTGTCAAGATTATCTTTGATGAAATGTCTGTCAATTTCAATGTGTTTGGTTCTGTCATGCTGTACTGGATTATGGGCTATACTCATAGCAGACTTATTGTCACAGTGTAGTTGCACCGGGTGCTCCACTTTGACTTTAAGATCATCCAAGATGATTTTCATCCAGAGTCCTTCACACATTCCTTGAGCAAGGGCTCGAAATTCAGCTTCTGCACTAGAACGGGATACTCTATCTTGCTTTTTGCTTCTCCATGTTACCAAACTATCTCCAAGAAATACACAATACCCAGAAGTAGATTTTCTGTCAGTAATAGAACCTGCATAGTCCGCATCAGTATATATCTTCATATTCAATGTGTCTTCCCTTTTGAATAATAACCCCTTTCCTGGACTTGACTTCAAGTATTGGAGAATTTTGTCAACTGCTTGCATATGTCTCTCTCTTGGATCATGCATAAATTGACTCACTACACTAACTGCATAAGCAATGTCTGGCCTTGTGTGTGATAGATAAATCAATTTTCCCACCAATCTCTGATATTGGGCCTTCTCTACAGGAGCACTTTCTTCACTTCCAATTCTGTGATTCTGTTCTATAGGAACAGTTGAGGTTCTACATCCCAACTTTCCTGTTTCTTTGAGGAGATCAAATACATATTTCCTCTGGGAGATGAAAATTCCATTCTTGGAGTAGGCAACCTCTATCCCAAGAAAATATTTGAGTTTTCCTAGGTCTTTCATTTCAAATTGAGCTGCCAATTTTTCTTTTAATGCCAATTTTTCTATTTCATCATCTCCTGCAATAATCATATCATCCACATAGACAAGCAATAGAGTGAGTTTACCTGTAGAGGAGTGCTTTATGAACAGAGTATGATCTCCTTGGCTTTGTTTGTATCCCAAGGAAATCATTGCTTTTGTAAATCTTCCAAACCATGCTCTAGGAGATTGCTTAAGACCATACAATGCTTTCTTCAAAAGACATACCTTGTTTCTTTCATTTTTCACTTCAAAACCTGGGGGAATCTCCATGTACACTTCCTCATCTAGATCTCCATGAAGAAAGGCATTCTTCACATCCAGCTGGTGTAAGTCCCATCCAAAATGGGCAGCCAAAGCGAGAATAACTCGAACTGTATTCATCTTTGCCACTGGGGCAAATGTCTCCTCATAATCAATCCCATATGTTTGGGTATATCCTTTTGCCACCAATCTAGCTTTATATCTTTCTATTGTCCCATCTACCTTATGTTTCACTGTGAATATCCATCTACACCCTACTGCCTTCTTGTCTCTTGGCTTATCAACAATCTCCCAAGTTGAATTTCTTTCTAATGCATTCCTCTCTTCTTTCATGGCTTGATTCCAATGTTCAAGTTTCATGGCCTCCTGGATTGAGGTAGGAATTTCTGTGGCATCAATGGCAGCAATAAAACTTTTGTGCTTCTCAGAGAGATTGTTAGTGCAAACATATTGAGAAATAGGATATTTAGCACATGATCTTCTTCCCTTTCTCAATGCAATAGGTAAAACCTCAGTAATACTTACCTCCTCCTCATTGATATCTTCAGGAATCCTCACCTCCGGATCAGACAATTTTTCTTGCTCTAGAGTCGAAGTGGGTTGTTCTCTTCTTGCATATTTTTTGCCAAAAAATCTGTCTTCCTCTTCTTCCTCACTGTGGACTATGGTAGCTTCATTGCTCAAGTCTTGGGCATCCTGTAAAGACAAACATGGTAATGACAAGAAGGAGAGTTCATCCACTTCAAGTGCTTTCTCCCCCTGAAGGGATGGACTGACATAAAAGGATTTTGTTTCATGAAAGGTGACATCCATGGTGATAAAGACGCGACGACTCTGAGGATGATAACATTTGTACCCTTTTTTATTAGAAGGATACCCAATAAAGACACATTTAAGAGCTCTGGGATCTAATTTACCACGGTTAGGAGGATGAGAGTGAACAAAAACAACACACCCAAAGACTCGACTAGGTAGACTTGTGATTAGGGAAGAAGAAGGAACAAAAGACAATAGAGACTCTATAGGACTAATGCCACTTAAGATACGAGTGGGTAACCTATTGATGAGATATGTGGCAGTTAACACAGCTTCTCCCCAGTAATTTTTTGGAACAGACATTTGAAAAAGAAGAGCTCTAGTTACCTCAAGAAGATGACGATTCTTTCTTTCAGCAACCCCATTTTGTTGAGGGGTGTTAACACAGGTTAGTTCGTGAACAATACCATTATGAGACAAAAAATTGATAAATTCATGATTCACATATTCAGTACCATTATCAGACCTAATTCTTTTGATATTTTTTCCAAATTGAGTTTGGACAAGACGGAAAAAATTAACAAAAATTTGAAAAACTTCAGATTTATTTTTCATAAGGTATGTCCACGTGACACGAGTACAATCGTCAATAAAGGTAACGAACCACTTGGCTCCGGAAATAGAATCTATGACAGGACCCCAAACATCAGAGTGAATTAAATCAAATGGAGAAATACTCTTTTTATTACTAATAGGATAAGATGTACGATGATGTTTTGAGAATTGACAAATATCACAATTAAAAGACTCAACAGACTCTTTTGTAAACAAATGGGGAAACAAGGACTTGATAAGACTAAATGACGGATGCCCAAGCCTCTGATGATGCAACCATATTTGAGATTTTGCCCACGTGTCAGATGTAGCTTGTTGACTTATGATTTGTGTGTTGCTTTGGTCATCAAACTCTAAAAAATACAACCCACTTTGCTCCTTAGCAGTTAAAATCGTCTTCCCCGTGGCAAGGTCCTGAAAAACACAATAAGTTGGAAAAAATATTATGGAACAATTTAAATCCTTTGTGAGTTTTTGCACAGAGATAAGACTATTAGCTAATTGAGGAACATGTAAAACATCCTTCAATATAATAGAGGAGTCCAAAAATATATTCCCAGAGCCGCATACAGGTATACCCTGACCATTTGCAACTGTAATAAGTTGTTCTTTATGGCTCTTGCCATATGAGTTGAAATACCCACTAAAAGGTGTCATATGATCAGTTGCACCCGAATCAAGGATCCAAATACCTTGAGACACATGACCCACGGTATTGAGACAAAGCTTACCTTTTATGGATAGAGTACATGATCCAGAGGGCTTACTCATTGATGCAAGCATTGCTTCCAAGCGCTCGAGTTTCTCCTGATAAGCTTTCATATCAAGATCTGGTGGTGGTGGTGGTGGATGAGACTGGGACGGACTACATTGGTTGGTGACTTCCCGTTCTGAGGTAGTATGATTTACCCATTTTTGAGTAGGCCCTTTGTTGTTTCCCATGCGTTCGAGAACATTCTTTCTTCCATGAAGTTTGAAGCATATTTCCTTGGTATGTCCAGATTTTTTACAGTATGAACAATAGTCCCCACGAGCACCTCTTTCAAACGTTCTTCCCCCAGCATGTGTTCCCTTGTGGACTCCCTTTCCAATTGTCATGGCAGAGCCTGTGTTGGAGATCCCTCCATGAAGCATGACAGATCTCCGAGTTTCTTCTCCTCTTACCATAAAAAAAACTTCTGACAAGGGAGGTAATTTTTCTCTTCCAAAAATTTGAACCCGTATTGGGTCGTACTCATGATTAAGGCCCTGGAGAAATTTAAAGATTTTTTCCCCTTCAATGAATTCAGCAAGAACGACAGCATCTGTTTTGCACATCTTCATTGTTTGGATCTGATCGAGTTCCATCCAAAGGCCATTCAGGATCCCGTAATATTCTGATACGGAAAGGGAGCCTTGTGTTGTAGTAAATATCCTGTTCTTGAGATCATGGGTAGCAGCAAGATTCTTTTTTAAAGAAAAAGTACTCTGCAAATCATCCCATATTTCTTTAACAGAAGAATGAAACATATAATTTTTCCTTATCTCAGGAGCCATAGATTGCCACATCCAAGTCATAATTAATGAATCTTCCTTATCCCAAATTGAAAAATTTTTGTCGTCTGGTGCTGGTCCTCCTCCATGTATATGATCAAGTTTTGAACGACTCTTGAGAATCCTTAAAATAAATTGGCTCCATTGTAAGTAATTCTGACCATCCAACCACGAGGTATTTCCTATATTTGGTAGGTCATTGGGTATCCCCAAAGGAATACTTTTTTCTTCAGACATCTCGTCCCCCAAAAAAAAAGAGGGGCCAAAAAACTTCAAACTCAGATATACTCAAATAAAGGCCAAACGGGTCGTTACCAACCCTAGGAACAGAATCAGGAGGCTCCGGTGACTCTTCTGTGGCGGCGACGGCGAGTGGGTTTCACCGAGAAAGAAGGAACAAACGTAAACGTCAGATCTACTCAAATACAGTCCAAACTAGTCGTCACCGACCCTAGGAATGGACTCAGGGGGCTCCGGCGACCCTGTCTGTGGCGGCGCCGGCGAGTGGGCCTCGCCGGAGGTGGGCGCGTGGGTTACACGCGCCGGTGACGGCGGCGGCGCGTGGCGGCGCGTGGAGGCTCCGTTCACGGAGCGACTTCCGGCTCTGCGATCGCCGGTGTTGGGCGCACCTTTCTGCGCTATCGACAACCCCAACCGGCGACGGCGGCGGCGGCGGTGGTCGGACAACGGCGGCGGTGCGGCTTGTTGCAGCGGAATCTAGCCCCTAAGATCAGGAGCTCTGACACCAAGTTGAAAATAAGACTGTTTATTATTCTCAAATCATGAAAAATACATTCTCAAACTTTCTATTTGTAATAATCTAGTTCTCCTAAAAAGGGAAATAGGGAAACTAGGAAACGTAGGAACAAATAAAATAAAATAAAATATTATGTATCTATTTCCTCTAATTAGGAAGATCCTACAGATATTATCCCAGATTACAACAATAATGAAATAAACTAACAGGTCTAAATGCTTGTATGCTGCAAGACTCACCAGCTTACTGATACCGTCTCCAAATATAATTTCAAATTCAGCTATTTTGTAAGGCCTTGACACCTACAACAACTTATTGAGTTAATGGCCTCCGGAACATAGTTTAAAATCAATGAAAATACAGTATAATATTTGCTAAAATATAAAAAATATATCTCCAAATATCTTGGTTTTATCTTTAGAGTAATTTAGAGCACCTTAAATGAACTCAGGGATTGATTCCATATTTTATTTTATTATATCACCTTATTTGAAATTAAGGGTTAGTGCTTTGTATAACAGTGATTGTATACCATACATATGCTATTATTTAAAATCTTATAATAGGGAAACGAGAATAAATCATAATTTGTGGTAACCTATATTTCCATATTTGCATGTAATAAATGTCCTCATTCAAAATAATTTTACAACACTCCACCTTAAGTTGAAGCATACATTGCATACAAATCAGCTTGTTAAAATATAGACAGCACACAGCGTCTTTAAATGATTATGACCATGTCAACCAGTTGGTCACTACAGCTAACAAAGGCAGTTGTAGTTTCCCTTGACAAAACCTTTCTTACAAATCTACAATCTATCTTTATGTGTTTAGTACATTCACTAAAGACCTGTTTTGACTCAATTTGGAGAGCAACTTAATAGTCACAATGTATAGTTGTTGAGGAATTGCCTGAGCCATGTAATTTAGCAAATACTTGCTATCAATAGTATGAGAACCACCAAAACACTATCGCTATTGTTTGAATTGCACACACTAGTAACTCCTTGCTAGCATCTCTTAGTCTCCTTCCCTTGGTCCTCGTTTGCTGACTCTGGTGCATTTAACCACATTTCTGGTAATTGTTCTTTCCTCTTCCTTTTCTACATTTGATCATGCAAATGGTTCCCAAACCCAGTCCTAGGGGATCAACACTACCCACTCCTTTCCTTCCTTAACCGTAGATTCTGTTCTAACTGTACCTAAATGTTCTTTTAATATCCTTTTTATTCATCGCCTCAACCAATCCCATAACTGTTTAATTACAGTAGAAAATAAGACTTATTTATTATTCTCAATCATGAAAAATACATTCTCATACCCTCTATTTGTAATAATCTAGTTCTTCTAAAAAAGAAAATAGAAAAACTAGGAAAAATAAAATAAAATAAAAAATTATGTATCTATTTCCTCTAATTAAGAAGATTATAAAAATATTATCTCAAATTACAACAATTACCTTTACTAAAGACATTGTTACCATGCATGACTAGAGTTCAAGACAGATGATTGGTATTGAATGAGTCTCATGGCCTCTAGTATTTCTCTACTCCACCATAAGCATGCCTTGCATAGCCAAAGGCTCACCATCATCCTCATCGGGGATACTTTCTTTCCCTTATCTTCAAATATTGGTCCCACACGAGGTTTCCAAATAGGACCTCATGCATGGACATTATTAGAGGTTGGTAGGAGCCCTCCTGAAGACTCTTTTCAAGGTTGCTTGGTGGGACCGTGTGTTTATTGTTACTGAAGGTGTTACGAAGAAGGCCTTTGCATGTACTAATGTAAATAACCAAAAAATTGCATTGCTTATTGCGTCTTCTACAAGAATCATCTAAGTGAGGGAGCAGGCCCTAGCTACGTTCCAACCATGGGAATTGATTATGATGAATAGGATCCTTCAAAGGTGTCTGATTCCTAGAATTAGGAATGGCCAAATATTTTTGGATACTACTAAGGTTATTTTTCTTATTTTTGAGTTTTAGAGTCGTGAGGCACATTATTTTAATTTATTACTTGTCATGGACAATCAGTACTTTATCAAAAAAATCCTTTGTTTCCTTTTTAACTCTCTTATATATTTGGATGTATGTTGTAATAGTAGAGCAAAGAAAAAAAATATTACTCTCATTGTCACAATAAATTAGCAAGGAGCTTTGTCCAAAACTGAAATTTTCTTTAGGTTTTGTCATGTAGTGAGGATGGCTCGTTACATGAATATGTGGTAGGGCAGAATCTGGGAAAGGAATTGGAACTAGGGACGTGTCTGGCATGGCCTCATGGGCAGGTGCAGTGGCATGTTCAGGCACCACGATGGATTATTGGTATCATTAGTATGTTTGAAGACGTCAAACAACTCAGGAATCCTCATTTAAAATTTCCTTGAAGACACAAAAGACGGCAAGTGGAACAAGAACAACCATTGAAAGAGACACAGGAGATAATGTAGCAGACTCAAAAGTCTAACAGCTGAGGAGTCTTCAAGTTGAATTTCCTAGAAGACATGAAAGAAGGACAAGAGGAACAAAAACAACTATCAAAAGAGACTCAGGAGATAATGAAGCAGACTCAAGGGTGTCACACTGCTATCCAGCTTTTATACACTGTTACAATAAATCTAGAATAAATTAGCACAAGAAACAGAGTGACTGATAAATGACAGGAAAGAATGAATCAAAATTCCTAACTTTGGAAAGTATAATAAATGTCAAGTTTCAAAGCATTATGTTATGCAGAACTACAAAAATGAATAGAAATGTTTTAAACAGAAAATTTCAAATTTTACAAATATTCTTGCTTACCTTGCTCTTTTGCACTCTTAAACGAACTTTAAGGCCAATTTCTTCATCTCCTTTAGCCTAGAAGAAATTCAAACCAGAATGATGAAAATGCAGTGATGCTTCATCAAACAACTTTTCACAGTCAAAAAGGTAATTTCAGTAAAACTGCAGATAGTTTGGAGTTGAGATGCCTCTGAAAACAGTAAGGTTTAAGATAATATAAAAGATTATGCTATGACAGTGTTATTGAGCTTACAGACTTTATCTTCCCTATAGGACGAACTTCTAGCCGAAGTGATGCAAAGAACTTCAATGCAATTCCCCCACTGGTCACTTCTGGATTTCCATAATAGACACCAATCTACAGAAGTAAATAAAAAAATTAATCATATTAACAAGAACTAGAGGTTTATAAAATCAAATATAAACATTGAACTCTATTGATTGAGTAAGCAGTTGGAATAGTCATAATGAAATGTATGCGGTCATCCAAAAGAAAAGTTTGATTAATTAAGCACGAGTACCTTATATCTTATTTGATTTAAAAATACAAGAGTACAACCAGCTTTAGATGCATTTCCAGACATCTTACGCAAAGCTTGGCTCATAAGACGAGCTTGTAATCCAATTTGTTGCATTCCAATTTCCCCCTGTGCATTTATATGAAAAGATGTAGTTAAAAAAATGCACCCCTTAAATTATAACCAGGAGTACATGAAATCAAGAAGTAATTGTTTACTTCAATTTCCGCTCGGGGAGTGAGAGCTGAGACAGAATCCACACAAATGAGATCTATGGCACCAGATCTACACATTCGGTCTGCAACTATAATATGAAAAGTTCAATCAATTCATAGACACCAAACAGCACCCCACTATTGCAATATGGACAGCACAAAGATTATCTTTTCCGTTTGAACACAATCACATTAAAGGCAAATATATTACTCTCAAGAGCCATTTCTCCATGATCAGGTTGGCATACAATTAAATTTTCTACATCCACTCCTAATGCTTTAGAATATGCAGGATCAAAAGCATGCTCTGCATCAACAAGCATCGCATTGCCTCCTAACTTCTGCACATCATAAAAAATAGCATATTGATCCAGAATTTTCTTTTATATTAAGTGATTCTTCATGATCAAGAATTAATGATTTGAAAAACTCCAGACAGATAAGTTACCTGCACTTCTGCAATAGCATGAAGAGCTAGG
The DNA here is from genome assembly GCA_027742785.1 of Vigna reflexopilosa. Classification (NCBI taxonomy): domain Eukaryota; kingdom Viridiplantae; phylum Streptophyta; class Magnoliopsida; order Fabales; family Fabaceae; genus Vigna; species Vigna reflexopilosa. The sequence continues at coordinate 31,759,371 of CM050925.1, read as the reverse complement.
GTGGTTTTCCCACTACTTTCTGGTCCAAATATCTGGAAAAGATATAGCAGATAATATCAGCTTGACCCATGACAGAACAGATATAAATGGGGAATTTTAAGAAGGTAATACATTCGTATAGAGAATTTGAATTATTTCATGATAAAATATGCTGTTTAATAAAGATTTGATATCTAAAATCTTATGAGTACTTTGAATTTCAAATTTCAGAAAAAAGTAAGAAATCAAAATTTTTCAAATTTCAAATTCATGTCTCTTCTGTTTGTGCTCTCTCATCCACTTAGCTTCAGTCAAGGTGTCATCAACTCAGTTAAAACCAAGACATTATCAGTTTATCCAAGATCAGGGTGTTGTTAATTCATCATCTTTCTTTTACTGATGTGAATAAAGATTTCTTCTAAGCTAAAGTCAACCGAAGTTATTTTTCGTCAAACATTGTTTAGTTATTTTATTGCCAATGTCAGTCAGTGATATTTCCCAATCAATGTTAGTTAGGGTTTCCTTGGTCAATATCAATAGTATTTTTCAACTGATGTCAAACAAATTATTTCCAGTTGACTTCAATTGCGATTATTTTCAATTGATGTCAGTAAAGGTTGTTTTTTTGTACCAACGTCAGTCCAAGTTGCTTTTTATCCAAAGTAGATTGGGGTTATGTCTCAAATGACAAGCATAATGAATATTTGTTGTAATTAGAGGAAATATCTATAGAATCTTAATTAGGAAAAATATCTATAGAATCTTCCTAATTAGAGAAAATAAGTGTATGATCTTCTATATTATTTCTTAGTACATTGTTTCCTTATTTCCCTTTTTTAAAAGATTAGATTGCTACAAATAGAGGTAAGGAGAATGTAATTGTCATGAATGAAAATAATAAAATCATTCTCTTTTTCAAGTGTATTAGTCATGAGAAGACCTAATACCTTTATTTACTGGATTAAGTAGTTCTACTTCATGAGCTAGAGATGGAAAGTTTGATGGAGTAGAAGATGAGTCTATAGGTGGAGTTTGGATGGGTTGGACCAGGCCTCCTCTGAGAAGGGAGCATGGGAGCAATGGATACAAGAGTGGGAGCAATCAGAGTGAGAATGATTAAGTGGTATTATTTTATTGAGATGGTCATTGTCAACTCAAAATTATATGGAGGAGAAGAAAGGATGGGTCTACAAGAAGCTGAAATAAGAGAAAAAGAGATCAGGAAAGTAGCATGTCAAGGAAAGGGAGGAGAGGCATTTAAGGGATTTGGTAGTCATCTCATCTTTTCCTAAAGTATGGTCATGAATAAAGCATGCACATCCAAAGATGTGGAAAGAGTACATAAATATCTTGTTTGGGGAAAAAGATATGTATTGAATATAGTAAAACTAGGTATAGGATTATTCTCCCTTGTGTCTAAAACATACATAGTGATAGGTTCCTAGGATTGAAACCTAACTAAACAATCACTCACACACTCAGAATCGAGAATTAACACTGTAAAAGGAATGGTTTATGTATTGATATTGAAAGAATGTACACAGATAGCACTAACGGAGGTCTAATCCCCCTCACAAGGTCCAAGACCTGTCTATACAAAAGAATACTCAAACTCTCTCCTGACAATATAACAAATTCCTCTTTATATCATTCCTCTGCCTTCTAACCTAAACCCATTACCCATTATGCCCTATCACCCTATAACCTATCATTACACCCCACTGCAAAACAACCTTGTCCTCAAGGTTGGAACAATGAAGCTTGAGCCCATTGCATTGTGATCATAGGAAGAGAACCCGCAGGCTACTACCTGTAACTTCAGGTCTGGAGGCTTGGGTGGTGGCAAATCCTCCTCCACTATCTTCCATTCTTCTCGAATTCTATTAACTTTCAGCATTCTGGTCACCTCTTTTCCAGCTTCATAAGCCTTGAGAAAATGGTCTTCAATGTCTTTCAAAGCTTCAAGCAGCTCTCTCCCTTTGGCAGGTGTATCATAATCTGCAAGACCCCTTTGCTACTCTTGGTTCTCGGTGGCCAAATTCACCACTTTCACTGTTTCAACACCACTCATCGCTTGCTCCACAACCCCTTCACTGTTATTCTTATTATTATTTTCTTCAACACTCACCCCTTTGTGCTCGACCTCTTCTCTTTTCACCCACGAAAAGAATGGTTTTTCCTCATGCTCTTCTTTATGGCTGTCCTCGTGCCTTTGTTCAAGTTTGGGCTTTTGAACGCAGTGTCTGAACTTACTTCGTTGCCCATTTCTTTTGTACCCAATTTCCACAGTGGTGTCATGTGCATCGTTCCCCGCTTCGGTGTCGCTCTCGGGATCAGCCATGCCCCGCTCCTCACGTGCCCTCACCACGCGTTCGACTGCCTCAAACAATTGGTAATCGAAATTCGGTGACAACTTGCCTCCAGCAGTGGCTGTTCTCTTGAAGCGGTCGTAGTCAAAGAGCAACGCATGCCACTTGCGACGACATTGTGTAAAGTTGCGCTGCATGTCCAAGGCCACGCAATTCTGGGCGATGATGTTCCACTGCTGGTAGAAGGAGAGCGCGACGGAGCAGTCAGCTTCCATCGCTGCAATTTCGTTCACCAGAATGAGCGACTCAATGATGCTCCAATCTGGAGCCTCTGGGGAGCGTGTGCAACGAAACGCACCAGCCGAACCTGAAGCGTCGAGGACGTCATCGTCGTAAATCTTCATTTCTTTTTGCCCTCCAAATGGTTCAGGCAGTCCCCCTACCTGGCGCGCCACCCCTTCAACGGTTGTGCCCCTGTTCCGTTCTCCAAATCGCCACACCATTGCCCCTTTCAGTCCTTCCCAAGAACGATTCTTGGCTTTAGCTTTCCGGGCCCGGACCCAATACCCAACACTTCCCTCCATGCTACTGTATGCCCGGCGCACTTTTTCTTCCTCTATCACCCCCTGGGTCTCAAAAACTGTCTCCGCCCTAACAATCCACCCCATAGGATCAAACCCTTCGAAAACGGGTAAATCTACTCTCTTCTTCCCGCTAGGTTGCATTTCATGGCATCCATCCCCTCTCTTCCCTTCCTCTTCCTCTCGCCAGTCCCAATGTTGGCCGTCTTGGTTGTGGCCTCGACCACCCAACATCCTTATGATTTCTTGCAAATCTTGGCGTATTGCTGCATAATCTTAGCATATTGCTGCATAATCCAGTCACAACGCCCTTGTTTGCGCCTTCATTTTATCAATCGCAATTTCCTTCACCCCCACTCGATTGCGGCAACGTCTCGATCCGACAGCTTCTTGATCGAGCACCCCACTTCGATCTGGCGGGTCGAACCAATTTGATAGGTTCCTGGGATTGAAGCCTAACTAAACAATCACTCACACACTCACAATCGAGAATTAACACTGAAAGGAATGGTTTATGCATTGATATTGAAAGAATGTACATTGATAGCACTAACGGAGGCCTAATCCCCATCACAAGGTCCAAGACCTGTCTATACAAAAGAATACTCAAACTCTCTCTTGACAATATAACGGATTTCTATTTATATCATTCCTCTGCCTTCTAACCTAAACCCATTACCCATTATGCCCTATCACCCTATAACCTATCACATAGGGTAATATATTTATAATGAAGAATGATACAAATATATATGGCAACCAAACATAACTATGGTAAATAGAAAATATTGTTAAAAGTAATATCAACAATATCTACCAATATCAAACAATATCAAAAGTCTATGTTTCCCTAATTAACATAAAATGCAATTTGTCTAACAATATGACTGAGGAAGGCATGCGATTAGGACTGACAATTGGATGTTTTGCATGAATTTTGAGTTAGATTACAATCACTAGAACAAGATAATTAATTAATGCATTAAAAATGTGCATAATTCTCAGGAAAAAAAAAAGATAATCCAAATTGAAAACTCAACAGCCATAAATAAAATCCTCAAAAACCAAAAATTTGTTAAAGAAATTTAATACATTCTGTTAGGTTTTCTGTAAACACAGAAAAGAAAGAGTTGTATTTGCCCGAGTTTATTGGATTTCAAAAGAAAAAAATGTACGCAAAGGAGTCTACTCCTTTCACACTGGGAATTGTCCATTTTGATGCTACTCAAAATCTGCCCTCCTTTCTACTCTTTTAATAAAATAATACATGAATATATTTTTAATAAAAGGCTAAATTGTTAATAGGGTTTCTATTATAAAGTTCATTTTACGAAATAAGAACTGTATTATGAAATAGTTCACACATAATGCTGCGGGTCCATATGATAATTAAGCACTATTAGATGTTTGTTATAGAATTTTTGGGTTGTTACATTTATAATACACTTTTACGCATTGTTTGCTTCTACTAATTAACTGTATACGTGGATGGGAGAGCAAGTGTGAAAATCCCATTTGTATCTTTCTGTCTAACACATGCCCAAATTTAAATGAAATCCTAACCCTGACAATAAATATATATCTCATTCTTCCTAATCAAAAATTGTTAATAGGTTATATGATCACAGAAAGAAATGAACAACAACAAAATGTATAGAGGCAATACCTCTACAATTCTTCCTTTAGGAAGACCACCACCTAAAGCACAGTCCAAGGTCAAACAACCACTGGGAAAAGTTTCACTGCAAACATTCAAGATGAAATACAAAATCTGTCATGCCGTTTGATTCACAGAAAATAGTGACAGGGTATATAAACTGATGTTTCTCAACAATTTAGGTGAGATAGAGAACATATATGTGGAGAAAATGCATACACCAAAGCTCCACCAGCACTGCCCAGTCTTGTAACACTTCCCTTTCCAAAGGAGCTGTTTATATCATTCATTGCTGCTTCCAGTGCTTTTTGCTAGAATGGAAATTTGTTGTCAGATTGAATACACTTAAAATTAGAAACATATCTCATCATCAATTTATAACTAAGGAGAAACCCCAGTAGAAGAATAAAATACTAATTTTATGAATGTGGCTGACAATATTATTTCATCAGAATAGTAACCTAAAATAAATTTTGGCTTAAATATGTTTTTATTCCCAATACAATTAGTATATCTTGATTTTGGTTCCCTAAAAAATGTGTTTCTTTATTTTGCATCCCTATAAAATTTGAAAGCACTGATTTTAGTCCTTATAAAATGTGAGTTTTAGTGTTTAGTCCTTATACAGAATTTCTCTGAATTTCATCCCTCAAATTCCAAATCACCATTTTTAATGCCTAAATTTCATTTTAAGATAGATAAATATCATTTATTTTAAGAATCTTAAGATATTTTTTTACGTGTTGCATGCTAATATTACATCACAATAGTAGTATGTGTCACTTGGAATCGTGACTTAACCTTTTGTTCAACACATAAGTAGATAATTAGTGTCATAATACTAGGGATCAAAAGTAATTATTTTCAATTTTAGAGTGACTAAAAACAAAGAACTTTTACAGGGACCAAAACCAAAAGTCAATTATCTCACATGGACTAAAACCATATTTAATTTTGTTGAAAATCCAACATCGATTAAAAATAAGGTCAACTTTATAGCTATAAGTGACTATAGACATCACCTTACAAGCCGGTTTTGTAAGGTTGAGTTAGACTTAAAGTCCACTTCTTAACATGATATTAGAGTCATGGGTTAGAGCCTACCTTAATAAAGTTTGTTGTCTATTGAGTTTATTATTCTACCCGCTATCAAGCCGTTATTAGACCACCCATTAATGTCAAGTCTCGTGCTCAAGATGTATATGTTTCAACATGAGAAAAGTGTGTTGAAAGTCCCATATCGATTAAAGATAAGACCAATTCTAGTATATAAATGGGTACAAACCTCACCTTACAAGTCGGTTTTTTAAGGTAGAGTTAGGCTTAAAGTCCATTTCTTAACAAAGTCATCAGTTTGTAACAAATTTAATGGACCAATAGAGGAAACATTATACTTCCATTAGTATTGAGATAAGGGAAAGTGCATAAAAGATGATATGGTGAAATTTTCTTTACCATTATATCTATCCCTCTATTATATATCTATACATATTTTTGCTGAACAAATATATATATATATATATATATATATATATATATATATATATCTAAAAGGTGGATTGAATATGATGTCAAAAATATCTAGAAACAATAAAATATCACAAAAACATCATAAACCAGATAGAATAACTCTTATACATCATTCTTTTGGAGTACCATATCTCTTCTATTAAACAAGAATTCTTGATAAGCTCGAATTCACTGAATTCCTTCTAGCACTATTCAATAAACCCCACTAACAGCATGATGAGATGACATTGGTCAATGACTATAGGTTGCCTGCCAACACTTAACATGGCAATAATGTAGCTTAGGAGACAAAATTGATGTTGTTATGAGGTTTCGGACATTTTGATTAGTTCTCTTCTTAGCTTTTATTTCTTAAGCCTAACCATACCCACAAGCAACAAGACCAGCCATCACTACTATCATCACCAACTTCCTAGTTCCCCATGTCATCTACAGAATGGGAAGGCACAGAGGAGACCAAGAAGGAATGAATGGAAGTGAAAGCAGGGTAATTGACTAAATGAGGAAATAGAAAGAGCATGGTGTAAAACAGAGCTCAATGGTGAAGACCAACTGAGACCATGGTATCTGTGGCTGATTTAAGAACCATATTAAGAAAATGATAAAATCACAAGGCACATTTCACAAGTCAAAATATTTTCTATGCAAGGATATCAGAATTTCCAGATGCATACTCCTCTCCCCTTCTTTTAGAGGAAAATGAACACATGAACAATATCATACAAATTCATCTTACATAGCTGACTTTGAATTTGGTGTCATTACGGTTTAAAGAGAGAATGAAGAAGAGATTTAGAATTCGTGTAAAATGAAATTTTAACCCCAAGTATACTGAGTACAGTCAAGTATATAAGCTCTACAAACCTAACTTAGAGTTAGTTAAGAGGTTAGAAGAGAAAGCTGTACTACTATAGTGGCAGTTATACCGATACACTGTTGTACAAAAATAGAAAAGAAAACTATATTTTTGCAGACTAACTATACTCTAATATAGCTCAATGGAGAATGTCACAAAATGCAAACAAAACTTGTCTCAACACATTTTAGTAATTGTTGTCCCCGATCCCACCTACATGGCTAGAGATTTTCAGAAACTATATATAAAAAGTAATCAAACCCCCCACCAAATTCAAGTAAGCCCTAAGGCAATGTCTTATGAAATGTCCTTCAAAACCTAGAATTTTGTTAGTCCAATTTCTCTATCTCAAGGTAAAGCAACACACCCACAGCATAACATCAAACACATATACAACAGCCACTGAACCAAGCACTTAGTAATGCAACTAGAAATAGTACAATAAAGAAACAAATAAAAATCTCTTACAGGGTATGTATAAACAGACAATAAAAACCACAAAGGAAAAGTCCTTAAAAAGTGATACTTTTATCCATAAGTGAAAGTATCAACAAGAGCACAAACGCAACACTCACTTCAAAAGGAAAGTGAAGCCTTCGTGAATGAAATATGACCAGAGCCCATAAAAGCAAAAGTGTTCGTAACAACAACAGCAAAATGGGCATACCCTATCAATGAAGCGAGGGTCAAAATCACCACCGGAGAGAGCACCGTTGGGTCGGCCTTCAAGCTCGCATTGAATATTTACATGCTTGAAAGCGGTGACAGCACGGAACCTGAGAGGAAGAGGGAACGACAGAGAAGAAAAGAGTGGTGCTTTGAGAATAACACTGTGCGGTTTCAGAGGGAACATCAAATCCATTATTGCTGGAACAAAACTGAAGATACAGAAAGACTTGTTTTTTCTGTGTTTTATCAGAGATAACAGGGAAGACAAGAACCTGCGCAAACAAAAATCTATATCTTCAGTTTCGTTGGTTGTTCAGTGTAAACATATAAACAAGGTAATAGAACACAAATTATGAAAACCAAATAATCTAAGTCACTCTTACTAATATTCATGTAATGCTCTAATATATTTTTAAGATTTCTAAAAAAGTTTATTTATCTAATTTAAAATTATTGTTGATAAGAAAACATAAGAATTTCAATTTTTTGAAGATTGAAAACTAAAAAGATACGATTTATAGAAACTACTGTGAAAATCCATTCATTTTATAAAATTTAAAATAATAATTTCAAAATTTAGAAGAATGAAAAACGAAGAAAAATTACTGGTGCCAAAATAAAGAAAACGAAATCGAATATTAGCGTAAAATTATAGATTTTCTAAAATTCAAGAATTAAAGTATAAGAAAGAAAATAGGGAACTAAAGGAACTAAAAATGTAATTTAGTAAAAAACATAGTTTATAAAAAGATTAAACTTGGGCGACTTTTAAATGTAAACGTAAAAATAATAAATTGAAATTGGTATCAATTTTTAAAAACTAATTTAGTTTTTCCCGACAAAATTAATAAGTAATATGATGAAATTGTTAAAGAATTAAAAGTAAAATGTTTTTATGTTGATGCATAAGAATGTTTATCGCTCTTGAAGTATATTTTTAAACAACGTGTTGTTGTACGGTTATGGGTGAAGAAAGGTTAGTATATTAACATTCTTTCATGGAATAAGAAAAATAATTCTTTTGAAATACTTAAATTTTTTATATTTATTTGACATTATTTTTTTTTATTTTATTTAAAAAAATATATAAAAAGTTACATTTTTATGATTATTTTACTCTTATATTCTATGTCAAATGAATGTAAAAGCGTGTCATGACACTTGTACTCATGGAACAAAGGGTTTTGCTTTGGTTAGGTTCCTTGATGGTGCCGCATGCAAATTTTCAAAACATTATAAGGAAGTTGCACAATTTGAATCATTGAATGACTCTCTTTTCGTCAACCAGTTTTTAAAGGGTGTTGTTATAAGAAAAGAAATCATGAAAATTGTGTATCTTATTCAATTATAAGGAGATAGTACAATTGATATATATAGTTGTTTAAATCAATATAAAAACGGAATATAAATATATGAACATAAATGCACATATATGAACAGAAAATAAATTAAATCCAATATCCCCCTCAAGCTGCAGCATATATATCATTAATGCTCAGCTTGGACAACAAATATTGAAATTATGCGGGATGCAAAGCTTTAATATGAATGTCTGCAAGTTGAGCTGAAATAGAAATGGGCATAAGCTTAATTACACCAGCTTGAACTTTATCCCTTATGAGATGACAATCAATTTCAATATGCTTTGTCCTCTCATGCATGGCTGGATTCTGTACAATTTGTATAGCAGATTGATTGTCACAAAACAGAGGAACTGGTTGTGGTAGAGGTTGTTTCAAATCATGGAGCAAATACAAAAGCTATTGAATTTCACATGTTGTGGAAGCTAAGGCTCTATATTCTGCTTCGGTTGATGATCTAGATATAGTACCTTGCTTCTTGGATTTCCAGCTGATTAAGGATGCACCATAGAACACATTAAAACCAGTTACAGACCTTCTAGTGTCAGGGAAAGCAGCCCAATTAGAATCACTAAAAGCCTTGAGAGTATGTTCTGTGTTGGAGGGAAAGAATAATCCTTGTCCTGGATTGTTCTTGATATATCTCAAGATCCTTATTGTTGCTGCATAGTGATCTTCCAAAGGATTGGAAAGAAATTAACTGAGAGTACTAACAACAAAACATAAATCTGGTCTTGTGTTGGTTAGATATAATAACCTGCCAAGAAGTCTTTTATAGGCTTGCACATCTGAAGAGGGTTTCCTTTCTGTCTTGGAGAATTTTGTGCCTGGCTGTATGGGAGTAGAAACAAGTTGACATCCCAACAATCATGCATCTTCTAATAACTCTAAAGCATACTTCTTTTGTGACAAATCAATGCCCTGTTGAGATCTTGCAATTTCTAAGCCCAGAAAATACTTGAGTTGGCCTAGGTCTTTAATTTTGAACTTTGCATTCAATAGAGCCTTCACAGTTTGGATTTCCTAGATGTCATCACCTGCCAAAACTATATCATCTGCATAAACAAGTAAGGTGGTGATATGAGCATAATCACTTTTGACAATAAGTGAATAATCTGATTTTGATTGTATGTAGCCCAAAGAAAGTAAAGTAGTTGTCAACTTGTAATTCCATTGTCTAGAGGTCTGCTTGAGTCCATATAAAGACTTCAACAACTTACAAACTTGCCCTGGTTTTTCTGTTTTGTAGCCAAGAGGAAGAGACATGTTTACCTATTCATCTAGATCCCTATGTAAAAAAGCATTTTTTACATGTAAATACTAATGTTTGGATGCTGCTAAAGCCATAACCAATCTTACTTTGTGAGTTTGACAACAGGTGAAAAAGTCTCAAAGTAATCTAAGCCTTGTTGTTGTGTGTAGCCTTTGGCTACTAACCTTGCCTTGTATCGTTCAGTACTCCCATCAGCATGCCTTTTTATTTTGTATACCCATTTACATCCGATAGGTTGCTTTCCATAAGGTAGATCAGTCATATGATTTATGAAGAGATGATAATGCATCATATGAGAGATATGAAGAGATAGGATATAAGGTACATGTGGATGACTGAGTGACAAAAGAAGTAGATAACATGTTGCAGTGATAGTCCTGCAGATAAGATGGTTTATGTTTTGGCCTGGTTGATTTCCTTTGTGGAGTAGCAGTGGCAGGTTCAACAGAAATAGGTTGAGAAGAAAAAATAACAAGGTCTGGAACAATTGAAGGAGGAGATGTAGGTGGTAAAGAGGGTTGATTAGTAGCTTCTGAGAAAAGAGGTGATGAAGAGGAAATGATTTTGGTGACAAAATCCAAGGAATTTGAATTTTGTGTATCAATAGGTGAGTGCTTGTCACTAGTAAAAAAAGGAAATATGTTTTCATAAAATACTACATTCCTTGATAGAAAAATTTCCCTTGAGTTGAAATCTAACAAAAGGTAGCCTTTCACTCCTTTTTTAAAACCAAGTAAAACACATTTTCTTGCACGAGGCTGAAATTTTGTTCTATGGGCTTGAAGAGTTGAAGCATAGCAAAGTGAGCAAAAAACTCGTAAGTAAGTAATGTCAGGTTTAACATTGTGTAACAGCTGAGATGGAGAAAAATATGCCAAAACTTTGGAAGGTAAAATATTAATGAGTTGCACAGAAAATTATGGGCAAATGGGATTGAAACATTAAAGATCTAGCAACATTGAGAATGTGTTGATGTTTTCTCTCAACAACTCCATTTTGTTGAGGTGTTTCAACACAAGATAATTGATGTTGTATCCCTTATAAAAATCTGTCATTGCAAACTCATTACCATTATCTGATCTAACAGCTTTTACATCAATGCCAAATTGAGTTTTGATATAAGAAACAAAGCCAATAAGTTGTGATCTTGTATCAAACTTAGTTGCCATCAATTTAATCCATGTGAATCAAGACATATCATCCACTATAGTTAAGAAATATTTGAAATCATCAACAGAAGAAGTACAATAGGGCCCCCAAATATCAACATGAATTAAATCAAAATGAGCTTTTGAAACAGTAGTACTTAATTGAAAAGGCAATTTTCTTTGCTTAGAATAGTGACAAGTATCACAATCAGTGTATTTTGTTTCAGGTAAAGTGGCATACATGGTGCGTAATTTGGTATAAGAAGAAGAAGAAGGATGCCCTAGTCTAGAGTGCCAAATATCTATAGAGTTAGGTCTTATTGTAGAACAAGCAATAAAATCTCAAGAGTAATAGCAGTCGGTGAACCAAGGGGTGTGGATGCAGGAACTATCATGACATACAAGCCATCTCTTTCTTCAGCTTTCCCCATCATCTGCAGGGTTGACTTGTCCTGTATTTCACATGAAAATTCAAAAATGGTAATTTTACAAGATAGAGATTTAGTTAACTTTGTGACCGAAATAAAATTGACTGAAAAATTAGGAACAAACAAGACATTATGTAAAGTAAGGTGTGGGCCAAGAGAAACTGTGCCAGAAAAATGAGCAAATGAAGAGATCTTGTTGGGTAGAGAAATTGTAATTGGTGAGATTCTATGATAAGAAATAGAATGAGACAAAGAACTGAATATAAGATCAATAGCACCTGTGTCTAGAATCCATTGGGAATAGATATTACCTTGATCCTGAGAATAAGTGGAAACATTATGAGAACTCACTAGACCAGTAGAATGTGTGACTGTGGGATTAGATTGAGGAAGAAGTGTCAATAGACCATGAATTTTCTCTTGAGAAAGTCCCAAAGTTGAGGAATGTGACTGCGCCTGAGAATTATTAGAAGAAGGAACAACTGCAGAAGCCATTGAATTTCACAACCTTAAATTGAACAAAAATTTCACAACCCGAATCTCCGAAAACTCCTCCAGATTCCTCAAAAATCAATCCAGGTCTACGAGTGATTAAAGCACCCAATTGTTTCTCATTGAAAACCTTAGAAAACAAATTCAAAACATAAAAGATAACGATGCGAGAGTAATAGAAGGAGTAGCCATAAAAGGAGAAGAAATTGTAGGAAAGCCAAAAACGAGAGGTAGAAGATGAAGATCTTGGCAGTAACAAAATTGGTTGCGGAAGAATGTGATCAAGAATTAATAAAAAACTATTGGACCACCCAATTTCTACTATCACGCACGAAATGTCCATACCTCGGTGTGAAGGGGTGTGTTGGAAGTCCAACATCGACTAGAGATAAGACCATTTTATAATATATAAGTGAGGTGCAAACCTCACCTTACAAGCCGGTTTTGTAAGGTTGAGTTAAGCTTAAAACTCACTTTCTAATAAGTGTTTTTGAACTTATGAAATGAAAACAGAAAAACAAACTGCAGAATATAAACTGATAAGGAAGCGTAGAATATAGAATAATGTGAATGCAATGCTTATGAAACTGAAACTGTGACTGAATGCCCTGAAGAACAATAGCAATATAGAACACCGAACTACAACAGTAAAAAGAACTGACCACTTCATTTGGATTATCAGCCCTGAATCTATTAGCACCACAAAGGTCACATTGTTGATAGCTGCTACTAAGTATTTGCCAGTAGCACAGTTGGCTTTCAGAAGCACATTTGTGGTTTGACCAGGTGCTATAACTATGGTGTTAGTTTTCAAAGGTTTTGTGTAGACAACATCAACCTTAACAACAGTAAGTTGATGACCTTCAATTTTAAAGAACAACTCTTTATTTAGTGCAGTGTTGATTATTCTTAGCAAGTAAGTGTTTCCAGCATGAACTTGAAGTTTGTACTTGAGCATTAGTTTAAAGAACAACTCTTTATTTAGTGCATGTTTTCTCATATCTTCTAGTCATTTTTGTACTTGAGCATTAGTTTTGTAGTGAAATAGATTTTTCTCGTCCTTCAGAGGCAATAAAGAAAACTTCTCTTTCTCAGAATTAATGGAAGCTAGTTTTGACTTGTGAATAACTTCTTTGAGCTCATCACTTGCTGCAGAAATTCTTCTTTTTGTTCCTTTTCAGCCTCTAAGGCAGCTTCTCATTGTTTTTGCTTTTGTCAAAGCATTCAATTTTGAATCTCTGGCAGCTACAACTTTTGTTTTTGTTAAGAAGCTCCCTTTATGCGGCCTTCAATTCACTTAAAACATGTGAAAACTAGTCCTAGACCTTCATAACCTTCAAAATTTGATCAACCATCTCTTTCATCTTGGATTAAAGTTCATATTTGGAATATCTATATTCTAAACATTCGTTCAAGTTCTTATTTTCTCAATTCCAATTTGTTCAATGGGGTGTGCAATTTGTGAATCATTTTTTGGTTGTGCTCCAACTTAAGAAGTGCTTGCATGTGTGCAGCATGCTTACTTCGAACTATACCATGTAGTTGGGCAGCGATTTTGTATCTATCTCACTACTCATGATTTTGCAGAACTAGATTGTGTACCTGGAACCATAGTGTACTTCTATTTCTCTTCCAAAGGTAGCATGAAAAAAATCCATGCTCAGGTTCTCTTGCTTTCTTGCAGATTGAGGTTAATCTCATGATTAATTACCTAATGATCACTAGCAACGTTAGCTTCCATGAAAGGATATGTGACAAAATCTTTTTAAGTTTGATAAGTTTACGAAAGTATTGTAATTAGAGGAAATATCTTCTTAATTAAAGAAGATATTTATAGAATCTTCTTAATTAGAAAAAATAGATGTGTAATCTTCTAGATTATTTTTGTTTTCCTATTTTCCATCATTATTATTTTCAACTTGGTGTCAGAGTTCTTGATCTTGGGGGCTCTGTTTCCTCTGCAACAATAGTCGCCGTCACCACTGTCCAACCATCGCGACTGCTGTCGTAGCCGATTGGGTTTGTTGATAGGGTAGAAAGGTGCACCCAACTTTGGCAAACACAACACCGGAAGTTGCTCCGGGAAAGAAGCTTCCATGCGCCACCACTGTCGCTGGCGCGTGTAGCCCACACGCCTAGTTCCAATGAGACCCACTCGCCACAACCGTCACAAACAGGGTCACTGGAGCCTCCTGAGTTTGTTCCAAGGGTCGGTGACCTCCCGTTTGACCCATGTAGGGCATTAACTCATTGGCAAGTGCACCAAATCGTTCAAGTAATAAAACATGGTAACAACAAGTATAATTCCTAAGAGACTCATGTAATACTAGATAATTGTACGATTAGTAACTAGTCTAGACTAATGAATACAAGAATATGTACAAGTAAATAAATGAAAATAAGAATTAAAGGTGGACTTTAATAGTTGAAGGCACTTAGAGGGATGGAAAAGTGAAGAATGGAATGGAATGACATGCTAAGGGTAGAACTTGTCGGCTTCACTCTTGTGCACCCACAAAAACATCTATTTTCCATCAAACACTAAAATCAACCCATTAAAACCCTCTAACCCTAGTACCTTAGGTGAAAAAGTCCTAATTTATTATCAAATTGACTTTTAATAGTAGAACCCTAACTCTAATCAATTATTAATTATAATTAGAAGAAACTTTAATCCCTAATATGATTTTAATTAATTAAATGGAAACCCTAATCTTTAATATTTCCCTAATATTGATGAAAGCAACCTTAATAATCTTACTAGTCTCAATTTCAAGAGCTTTCTCACTTTTATTGAAATCAAGGGGGAACCTTCATTAAAAGATTTCCATGTGTATACCAAAAGAATAATAAACCAATGTTTATTGGTCTAAAAAATACAATTTTTCATGGTTCTCAAGCCTACCCAAAAATAATTTTTTTTTCAAGAACCATCCAATTAACAGAGACATTCATCCATGGTTTAAAGCATGTAGATTTAAATTAACAACTATGCAAATATATAATTAAGGTTAGCTTCCATACAGTAGTTGATTGCAAGATGAATCAATTACAGACTCTCACGCTTCTGCTATCTTATCTTCTCTTTAAAATGTTAGTCTCTTTGCCTTACTATGCTCTTTTCTTTTTCTCTCAATTTTTACGTGTTTCTTTTTTTAAATTAAAATCTATTATAACCTAAAAGTAACTGCCTAGGTAATGTTTCTTGTAATATCTAAACCAATTTTTAAAACATAACTGTTATTCCAAATCTTTATTTTTTTCAGCTTATTTTATTTCAAGTGCATGCATTTAATTCCTACACCCCATTTATAATTTTTGTACCTCAAAACACAAAGGAGAAAAAGACATTTTTGCCCTCAGGCAAAATTATAAATACAATAAAACAAAGTTTTTTCATAAACTTTTCTCCTAATATGCCAACACATCACATTTACTCATCACAAATTTTACAACACGATAACATGTGTTGCACTTATATCAACAAAATAAATAAATAACATAAAACTTTATTTTTCTAATCAAGTCTTGAACACATGGACACTTAATCCATCAAAGAGCTCTCATCAAGTGAGTTACACAACACCTTATGAACTCACACAAAATCTAATAAAACATACTCAAGTCTTATTATATAATTATTCATAAACCCTACATTTTCTCGAGTCTTACAAATATGATTGAGTATTCTTTGTCAAATAGCTACTCTTGGCTATGATAAAGAAATTGGATAATTCCCAAGCCAATAAATCACTAGTCATTAGTCATTTCTTGATGTATGTAAGATTGATGGTTTCTTTCTTTTAGCTTGTTGAGTTGAACACTAGTAGTGTTCCTCTTGAAGCTTTTATTGGCCTTGGAAATTTAGTAGTATTTTGACAATATGCAATATGTTTGCTTTATTCTTCTTCCTTTACATAAACTTTTGAAAAAATTAGTTGTTATAGAATTATTTGTGGCCATTGAACAAATTCAACTCTTTTAAATGTATTTTCTTTCGTCTAGTTTGATAGTGATGGATACTTTTAGTGCATTCATATCCCAATAAATATTTCTTTCTTCTTTATGCAATATCTCAATACTTAGAGTGGACAACGCACAATGCCTTTATTCATCTTAAAATACAGTACATTACGAAATAGATCATTCTTGCAAAGTTGACAATGCTTTGTTTAGGGATTTGGTAAAAAAAAAAAAGCATAAGTATCTCTTTGTTCGAGTGATTCTTTTAATGTAATCTGTCATTTGTCTAACCATTTCTTTTGTCAAACAAAAGAGATAGAAATTCCTTTCAACATAGAATAACCTTTTACTTTTTTTATTTTGGTATGAATTATTCTTTTATCATATGAGAGCATTTGTGTTTTATTAAAGATAAACTAAGATTACATAATATTGTTTATCAAACAAAACACTTGCATCTTTCAAAATTTGTTGTGCATTAAATAATCTTGAAATGAAACATAATCATGTCATACATAATTAAGGTGAAGTTTACAGTCTACTCTAATTTAATTACTTTATTCTTGAATTAGTTTAACTTATGTTAGTATAATCCCAATTTAATTAAGTCTATTTTGATAGTGTATAGCGTTGCTAACAGTGGTATCCTGTAATTTATTTCATTGAAAAATGTATTGAATATTGGTATATGGTAGTAGTTCCTTTATGAGCTAATCCCTATAACTTTCTAAGTACATCTTACTTTTCTTCTTCCTTTCTAACTACGCCACCTCAAAATAAAACTTCAAACTAAAATATTCAAAACATAACGTCATGGGACTTACAATATTCAAAACCCCAGAATTTCAACAGATAAACTTATACGAATTTCCAAATCCATTATCTAAATTAAATCTCAAAACGTGTAGGATCTACCAACTACCAAAGAAAATAATATATATTAGTCCTTCATAAGAAGATAAATACAACTTAATTATAATCTTATTATTACAATACAATTAATGTGAGAAACTAAGATTTTACAAAAGGTATTAACATTATTTTAACAATAATTGATTTTAAAAGTACAATAACAATTTAGTAAAGAACAACTATTATCGAACTCCATAATATATGGGGGTGGGTGGAAAGAAAAGAAAAGTATCTAATATAATAAAGGGCTAAAATAAATTTTATATTTGTCTATTAAAATTGGTATATCCAATAAATTTTAGTATTTTTTTTTCATCGCAGTATCTAATTCATTCAATTTCTAAAATATATTTTATTTAATTAGCCGCGTTTATATGTTATCAACTACTCATATATATATTTACAAACATAATAACATACCACATAATTACTTAAATTATTGAATTAACACAAAAAAAAAAATCAATCGAATTACTAAATTCAAATATTTGTAAGAATAAAATAATACAAAACAAATTTATGAACTTACATCAAATTATTTAAACTTATAGAAAAATATCATTTGATACACCTAATTTTTTTACATTTATTTGATATTATTATTTTTTTTTTTTAAAAAATATAAAACTTTATATTTTTATGACTATTTTATTTTTATACTCTGTGTAAAATGAATGTAAAAATATGTTATGATACCATTAGTATGAGAGTGGAAAGATGGTAACTATTAAATGTTCATTTGAAAAAACTAATGTTTTTATTACATGAATATGATGTTTTCTAAAAAATAATATAAAATGAGACAAATTTACATTCATTTAATATATTATAAAGATAAAATAATTATAAAAAAATATTTGTTTATAATTTAAAAAAAATAAAAAAAATAAATGTAAGAAATTTGTGTGTCCATATATGAAAAAACTAAAAGATTAGAATGAGAATAATAAAAGTAATATATAAGAACAGAAATGATGAATGAATTACATACTCTTAACATAACAGTTTAGAGTTTTATTTTACAGATGAAGAAGATGAGAATACTAAAGAAAAGGATCTTTATTTTAGCCAATATACGTAAAAATGGATGGTATGTTATGACATGAACAAACAGAAGCTTCAAATTAATCATCCTTTTTCTGGAAGACGACTGGGAGAGCAGAACCATCCAAGGCAAACAAAATCTGGCCATTCTCACGAAGAATTCCACCAGTTCCACAATTGAACCTGCAAATGGGGCACACTTCAGTAGGGCACCACCCAATGTTATAGATATTTGCATTCTGTGTTTCCTCAATTCTGAAATAGTTTCCAACACTTGATCTTCCATCATCACGACCAGTCACGATAAGCCTTCTTCCACTGCTGGTGTCATTCTCACCCAACCTCCATTCAGTCGATTGCACACACGTCGAAGAAACTTCCACGAACTCCACTTTCAGGTCCCTATTCACCTTCACATCATCATCGTCCTCGTCGTTGGCAAAAGGGGTGAATCTCACAGGGTATCCCTCTGGTAAGTCCGTGTTTTCGAGGCCTACGTACAAAGGGCAGGATTGGTTCCTGTTGATCAAGGTGAAACGGCCACCGTTGTCTGTTATGGCTGGTCTGATGAAGTATTCCTCGTCGCTTTCCAGAGGGTCGCCGTTTGTGTCCAGCACGTAGAGGTTGGATTGGGACAGTGTTGATGTGGCCGTCAAAAGCCACACTGCAAGAGAAACCGAAGCGTACAACTTCACCGACATGGTTCAACTCTGTTCTCGGAACACCGTATGTGGGTTAAGGTTTGCGTGTTCTGTAATGGTGTGTGTGGTTTTTGATGTCGGAAGAGGAAGGTATTTATAGGGTTGTTGAAGGTGACGAGTAAAAGTCAAACATGATTTATCCGAAACATTGCTTGTACCATAAGTATTTCAATCATAAACTTTTTGTTTCGTTTACTCCACCAAATCGAAATGTTGTCAGTCAACATGTCATATAATCATAATCTGATGCGAGTAAAAGACCTAATTCAATTCACTCTATATCGTACCGTGATATATTAACAATTTCTTTTAGAAACGTGTTAAAAAGGTTTTAGTCCATTTTAATTAATTTTTAAAATGCAAAAAAGTGACGAGGAAATGCACACAAGTTTTCCTTTTCTGTTTTAAAATTATCTTTTTTTCAATTTTTGGAAAGCTTTTCCTTTTTCATCTCTCCATTTGATATGGTTCTTTTAGGAGGACAGTAGTCTCGACGTAGGGAATCCAGGTAAGAAGAAAGGAATTCGAACAAGAGTGTATATGTTTGAAAGAGTGAAAATTTATGATATTATGTATTGATGACTCACTTTACAGAATACCATTGTTTTTATAGCAAAAGATTACCGAATTTAGTTAATTATGTAAATTAACATAATTAACTGACTATTAAATAATATTTTATAACTTTTCAATCGACCGGCTTCCGTGATTCCACCGTTCGGTAGCACTGTTTTCAGTCGTTCGGTATTCTCTTTCTTCTTCACTGCTCAGCTTTGTTCGGTAGCCTCACCGCCTTCAGTCGTTCAGTTCCTTTCTTCTTCCTCACTGCTCGGCATCTTCCTGCATTCCACCGTTCGGTTGACTATTAATAGCGCCTTCAGTCGTTCGGTGTCCTCCTTATTCTTTATTGCTCGGCCTCGCTTGGTAGCCTTATTGCCTTCAACCGTTCGGTCCCCTTCTTCTCCCTCACCGCTCGGCCTCTTCCTGCATTTCACTGTTTGGTTGACTATTAATAATATCCTATAACACCATTCTCTCTCTCTCTCCCCGATGACTCGCGATTCAATCTCCACCGACGACACATTTTTCATTTCTTTCATTATTATTGACGTGACGACGTTGCCCTTATTCGTTCGGGTAGTTTATTTTTTCTATTGAATTTTCATCGGCAAGACACTTTTCCTTTTTTTTCTTTTTTTGTGTTGTGGGTTTCGAAATGGAAAAGTCTAGTGACAATAGTGATGAAAGCAATGTATTTTCGTTATCCTCTTTTATCTTTCTCCTTTCCCCTTTCCCATTCACTCTTATCGGACCTGATATATTCAACTTCCACCGACGACACTTTTCTCGTTTCTTTCACATCATCAAGGTGAAAACGTTGTCCTCCTTTGTTTGGGTGGTTTATTTTTTCGATTGAATATTCACCAACCAGACACCTCTCCCCTTTTCCCTTTTTGTGTTATAGGTTCTGAAATGAAAAAATTCGGTGACTGTGGTGATGAGAGCAAGGTATTTTCGCTATCCTCTTTCCTCTTTTCCATTTACCCTTTCCCTTTTTCCCTTTCATGTTTCCTCTTTGATTTTTTTTTTCCTTTTGCATTGTTATGACGTAATAGGTTTATTTTTAATGTAGTTGTGTGTGAGACATTCATTTAAAATGAAGTTAGTTGGTGTTTTCAATCGAAGATTGACTTTGGAGCAAAGGAGTTTTATTTAGAGGACACCATTTGGTTGGTTTTTAGAGTTACATGAGAATGTTAAGATTGGTAGGAGTCTCTTGAATGAGTTATGTGTTAGAGGGATTGACTAGAGGGATGAGTTTTTTTTCACAAAGAAAATTGTAGAATTTAAGGAAATGGATGTGTGCTTAGGGTTAGGGTTGAGTTTAGTTGGAGAAAAAATTAATTTAAATGGGATTGGGTACATAGTGAATGTATGAATTACTTTGATGCTGGAAAAGTTGATGTGAATGTCATATATGAATTTTTGTTGGAAAAACATGAAACTTTCCTTTATCACATTTATGTAGCTTGTATATCTTGTTAGTGATATTTGAAGTTTTATTCCTAATTGTAGCATAACTGTATTTCCCATTCTTTTTAACATTGTTGATGACTTAGGGTGTGTGAGTCAGGTTGGGGTAGTTTAGTTTATCAGTATTGGGTGGATAGTTTATGCAATACTTCTATAGCATTCAAGAAAGGAAAAGGTACACCCAATGTCTATGTTGTTGGATGCGTTTACATGTTGTAGGTAAATCGTGTATATTAAATGTAAATTTTTTATGGTGTGAAGTGGTATGTGACTTAGTTTTTGGTTTTTGACATTTTTCAGATATGGTTTTGTGATATTTTATGAATTTACACTTTTATGTAGATAAATTCCCAAGATTGTTGCATTGAATTAATATAAATAATGGTGAAATTTTCATCAAAGGTGTTATGAAGAAGGTTGCTATGCGTATTTGAGATTTTTGTGTTATACATATTGTGATCTAGAAATGAATGGTTTTTTAGAATGGAAATTTTGTTAATTTAGCAGGCGATTGATGATGTTAGTGTTTCAAAACAATAACTTTGTCATGCAATTGTGAAAGAAGCAACTGATAGAAGTGGTGAGGATTTTCTTTATATTAGAACACCTTGTAAGATAGATGAGCCCTCAATTTTGATATACTATATTTTTGTTACGGGAGATATGGAAAAAATTTAATGCGAAACCTATATGAAAAATTGTTACCGTTGTTAGGAATTTTACATTAATTAAATTAATTAAAACTAAAGTCAATTTATAATAGATATGGTCTTAAAATTTATAAATTCTTAATTTATAAATTCTTTAGTAAGGTTAATTTAGACATAAAATTTATTTATTTTTATATTTTTAACTCAAAATACTAAATAATAAATTTATAAATATTTTAACTAATATATTAATCATCTTCCCTACGGGTTTTTATTTAAAATAGCACTTCCATCTTAAACTCTTAACAGTAGCTTCTTTAATATTATTCTTTATATCATTTTTGAGTTTCCATTTCTTAGGAAAAAAATTGTTGATGTATTATGTATTGAATAATATATTACTTTTATTATCAACCAACTTTTAGATTGTGGGAGCCTTGTAACATTCACCAAATTTAAATAGATAATTTTAATACTTATTCTTTATTTCATACTTTTATTCACATCAGATAACATGAATTAAAATCAAAATTATCAAAATTTTATTGATTTATTTCATCTTTTACCATAAAAGATAATAAAATGTTATATGTTAAGTTGTAATAGATAATAAAATTACACTCATGTCTGTGTAATATATATATATATATATAGAGAGAGAGAAAGAAAGAGAGAGAGAAAGAAGTAAGTCGTTTATGGTAATAGATTATTTGTAAATAAAGTAAAGAAGTTAAAGTTTTGCTGGTATTTTATGTAAATGATAAAATGTAGTAATACGTGTATACATATAATTAATGTTATTAATCATATTGTAATTTTGGCAGTTAATAATAGATTGATGCTAGGAAAAATATATCAATGCTAGAAGAACATAACATTTTTCTTTAATAGTGTTAAAATTTTAATTTATTTTATGTCATACATTTTCTAGGGTAACTTAAGTTACCTTATAAGAGCAATGCAAGGTTGTTTCTGTCCGTTGCATACTTATACAATATCCTATAATAATAACAAAGACTAGGTCAAAGTTTAAATTTTAAGCATAGGTTAGACATATTTGAGAGCTACTACTTTATTTTGAACCACACATTTGATTATGTTATATAGTTGAAAAAATTGGATATGATTTTTTTTTATCCTTAAAAGGACACAATTTTCCATCGTCTTACATATTTGGTCCAAAATCTAGTATGCTTGTTTAAACGGTTAGAAATTTATAAAATGAAAGTTTCACGTTAAATAAAAAAATAGAAAAGAAATTGAGTGATTTAAAAAATACTTTACAAAACATTGAATCTTAAAATTTTGGTCGAAAAGTTTAAAATTTTAAAAAGAGAAAATTGTACTTCATTATTAAAAACTTCCATTGAAATTTAAAAAAACAAAAAATGAGTCCTTAGAAATATTGAACGATCTATATTAATTAACATTTTTTTCATAGATTTCAAAACTTCAATAGAGTGTCCTTGAAGGCATCTACAAGTGAGAGTGATGTTTACATCAAACCAAATTATTATGATAAATTTAAGAATATTAATATCTAAATTTGATAGATATAGTACATTAAATATGAGTTTTTATTTTTTCGCAGCCTCCCGAATTAGACAAAACTTCAATATAATAATTAAAATAAGGCATATATTCTAAGTTGATAAGAATTAAACCATTATTGCTAACACATCTAAAAACTTAGAACACATACAAAAAGACACATCCTATAACCTATTCAAACTAAAATTACAACATATTCAAAATCATCTCCAAAATAACTAACTTTGAATTTCCTAAGATTGGTTAACCGACCTACTTTCCATCTTCAAGAGGGACAATTTTGTACTTCCCAGATTGCTGTTGCTGCGTCAGAAAAGGACTTCGGTTAAATAATATGAATATAAATGATTAATTATTATTATTAATTATAGAATAATTTTAGACAAATATCAATATAACAAAAACAAAATAAAAAATAAAAAAAAGATTAAATTAGGTTAAATTTGATTTTGAATTGATGTAGTGAAAGAATAAGAAGAAGGAATGAAAAAGCAGAAATTTACCTTTTCCCATATATGGGTGTGGGTTTTGCAGAAGCCAGCAACAATGGTGCCCCCTTTCTTCCCTTCCTTGTACTCAATCCAAAGATCCTCCTTCAGCGCGCATGTCACATGAAACGCCAACCCACACTTTGGCTCGGAGCACACCAGACCGCAACCGTCACAACACTCGCAAAGGTAGCACCTTTGCGACCACCTCTTCCTCGGAACCATGGAGCAGTCGATCCCCTCCCTCCCTTCCGGGTCCTGGAAAAACACCTCCGGCACGAACAGCGCGCACACCACGTGCGCCCACGCGCCGTCCGCGGTGCGCTTCATCGCGCCCTCACTCGCGGGACACAGCGCGCAGCGCGTGCCGCTCTTGCCTTCCCCGACACGACACCGTTCGCAGAACCAGTCGCCGTCGGGGACTCCCTTCGACAAAGGGTGGCCGTAGCAGGAGGCGTGCACCGTGAGGTCGCACCCGTCGCAGAAGACGATTGGGTCCGCAGGATCCCCGTCCGTGCTCTGGCACACACAGCACAAAACCCCGTCGTCATCGTCGGCGGCGTTGTTTTCGGATTCTCCGAGGTTGGGGTTGTATTCGATGTTGAGATCAAAGGGGGGAGCGGCGGCGTCGTCAGGGGAAGGTTGGGGAAGGGAAACGATGTCGTTTGATGAAGGAGGAGTTTGGGGGAGTGGGGCCCACACTCGTTTTTTGGCGGGGAGGGAGAAGTTGTGAAGGATGGAAGAAGGAGGAGGAGGAGAAGGGGTTCGAGATTCTCTGCGTTTTTTGGCGGGTAAAGGTGAAGCGTGAGAAAAGTGATTTTGGTGTGTTTGTTGTTGTTGTTGTTGTTGAAGGAGTCGGAATCTCTTGAGCGGCGGAAGGTGGCGGAGGGAAGCGGCGGAGGAATGCATTTTGGGGTTGTTAGATTGAGACATTGGGAAAGAAGATTGAGAATTGGAAATGGTTGAGTTGAGAGAGACATAAAGAGTGAGATTTGGGTTTTGAATTTGCGAATCGGAGGGTAAACAGAGCGGTTAGGTGAAAAGGAAAAGGTGGGAGAAAACAATTCTGACAAAAATTTGAGTGGCGGGAGATTGAAACGGAGTCGTTTCGTCAAAATTAAATATATAACAATTGCAGAGCCCGCGTTTGGTTCTCCCTATTCAATTGAAACCTTGTCTGTCAGCGTTAATTTTGCTGTCAGTTTTTCAGTTTTATGGTTAAAATAATATTTTGGACATTAAATTACAAATTAAAATTAACTTTTCTTTCATTCATAATGTTTTATTCTATAATTAACCTAATTAAATCTTAAAGTAGGATCAAGCTACGACAGTTCTACATTTTATATATGCCTTTAATTTCTTTGACTAATTAATTACAAATGTATTTTTCTCTACTTTGGAGTTAAACTTTTTAATTTGATCATTGATGTTAAGATAAAGTAATTAAAAAAATGTTGTATATGGAGTTCATAATTTATAGGGAATTTTTTAAGTATGGAATATGAGCTAGAAATTGTGTGAATGAAACATACTATAAGCAACTGATTGGCAGTTTGATGTACATTACTACTTGTCTTATAAGTATATATATGTAGCAAAACTAATGAAAATTCATCTGCAGGTAGCTAAAAGGGTGCTTTGATATCTAACAAGAACCATCAACTATGGAATTTGTAAAAGAAAGGAAATGCTTAGTCGTTGGGATTCACAAATAATGATTATTTAAGAGATTAATGTAATAACACATGAACAATATCACTAACATAATGTCATTTTAACACATAACAACTTTTTATTTAAAAAGAATACGAAAAATAAAAATAAAAATAATTAAAAAATAGGTAAAAACATTCAAAACTTTTTATTTAAAAAAATATAAAAAATAAAAATATTTTAAAAAAATAAATAAATCAATTGACACTTCCTTTAACGGTATTAATATTGTACTAACTACAACTACTTGTTTCAATTTTTTAAAAATAAAAATTTGAGAAAAAAAAATTAAGTGAATGGAACATTAATATACAACTTATAATAAGCAATTTTACAATTTTCAAAAAATTCAAATGCAAGAAATTTGAAATGTTTTTTTATTATAAATACTTTATTTATATAAGAAATCTAAATTTATTAAATTTTAATGTTTTTATTTGAATAAAATATATGAAATAGCACCAAACAACATTAATGGTTTTAAATTTATAGAATTTAATTTCTTTTAAAATTTCCTATCCAAATAACAAATTTTATTAAAAAATGTTCCAAACTCTCGAGAAAACATAAATTATCCTCTAAAAATCTATCCAATCTTCCATGTATGTATATTTCTGTTTTTTATGACTTTATTCTCGTTTCCAGTAGATATTAGTAGTCTTTGGGAATGGGACCGAAGTGAATTCGGATTCTTTCTTTACACGCATTCATTCATTCAACAAGTAGGAACTGTGGGATGAAGTTCTGATGACTCATATTTTATAAGCAGACTGATGTAAAACACGTATGAGATAAACAGTCTGATTTTCACGCAACAGTTATAAATATACTGAATGTGTGAATGCGTGGAAGAGTGATCGCACTGAATTGGAGTCTGCTGAAGGTGCAGTATTTTGACTCACTTCTACGTTCGGATAGAAGCATTAGCCAGTTCCTTCAGAAATGAAACAACATCGTCGGATGAATCAAGCGTATACCGAGCATTTGTTCGAGTTCGTCCAATGGCACAAGAGAAGTAATTCTCTTTCTTAAGGTCGAGGACGTTCCATGAAACCTTTTCAGGTGCTGCCCTTCGTGGTGTAATGGAGATATGATTGTTTGATTTCTTCTCAGAATTTGACACTGCTCGTGTTGCCTTATTTTGAGATGACTTTGGTCCGCTCTTAGTTGGTGCTTCCTTCAAACATGGTTTCCTCTCAACAGGAAACTTAACTCCATCTGATGTTACCTTGCTTCGTGGAAGACCCACACCAATAGAAGGAAGATCTGGCTCAAAAAATGAATAAATATCTTCGTCCTGTTCAAATTAGTAATGTCAAATTTTTAGCTCCCAAGTATTCAACTATATATACAAAATTCTTGCAATTAAAATGGGTAAATACTAACTAGTAGTGCTTTAAAGCTTTCTGTTTGGGATTTCTAAACTAATGCTTTTATAAGACATTGATTAGTCATATCCACCATTAAAATAATAATCAACTGTACAACAACATCCTTACAATTAATTGCAAAGAATGAAACAAGAGGGAGTTGCTGAGACTTGTGGTGTTAGCAACACACTCTCTAACACCAATTTTATTGTAGGTTAAAATTTATTAAAACCTATAGAATTAGAAAAAGATATTTCAGTAAATAAGTTTAGACCAACAAAAACTTATAATTACTAGTCTACTATAAAGTGTGTTACTAGTATTTCTTTTTGAGGAAATGCCTTATGGTGCTACAGAAAGTTCAATTTACCTTCCCCAGAAAATGTCCTATGCAAAGAACATAATCAATTGGTGATGTCATTGATTTACTGTGCACTATCTCACCCAAGATGCGGTCAATGGCTGCTCCCTGATCAGGAAAGGAATTTAGAGTAGACATTTAAATACGTATGAAAAGTTGTAAATAGGGAATATTACTCAGAGGTCAGTTAATGGAAACAAGAGGTCACCTTCGTAACACCAACAGCTCGCACCTCAACAGATCGGCTCCCTTGAACAACTTCAACTGATGCATTAGAAATTGGACCTGTCCAGAGATGCTGCAGCATGTCCCTTGCTTGAAGCTTTCCAAACTCAACATCTGGTTGAGATCACAAGATAAGTAACCAAAAAGGAAGCTGGAAAAGGAAAAATTTTCTTTAAAACATTTTAGCACCTGCATATTTGTAATTCCATACAAGTGAAGTTTCTCTTTCTTCAAAATCAAAATGTGACCGAGGTGTTCTTTCTGTGAAGTACTCAAAAACATGCTGCAATGCAGGACCAGTAACGTCAGTAACCTAAGAGAGAACATTAAACATCAAATGAATTGAAACATCAAACTGAGAGTACCTTCACACTATCAAGCCATTCCATATTCAGATGCTCTGGCATTGTCGTCATCCACTCACCCTTTGAAGGATGTAAAAACATTCCATTCTCAGCCGCCAACCACATGTCATATTCTTTGAAGTTCTGTTATAGGAAATATGTTAAAAGTGGACTGATATAATATTTCACAAAGAAAAGAAGCATTGTGCCAAGAATTACATCATCCAGGACTTGTCTACCACTTCCACTGAGCACAACAACTGTGGTATTTGGATCACTGCATAGTGCTGTCAAGGGTTGCCTCAGTTTTGGATGCACCTTAAGTTCCATTTCCTTAATCTGATCACCTGTTTTTTCGACTGGTTCAGTTAAAGTTCCACTGAATCCCTGCAGCGTGTATCACCAGTGTTTAGAGAAAATGTTAATACAAAAATTCATATACGTAAACCAATGCTGGTTAGGATTCATACCAGTGTAACACTGTATAACAAAAAGCATCCAGATTTTTTATGATCATGATTTTGCTTTAGAGGTTGCAAACTCAAACACACACGTACATCATGTTTGTTAGGTATAAACTACTCACGAGCTTTCATCTAACCTAACTGCTCAACCATTTTGGATAGTTGGTTCAGGGAAAATTTTGCTGAAGTTAGAAGCAAACTTTGAATTCATTTTCCTCTACGGCTCTAGGAGAGTCCTATCATGACTGTTCGAGGTCAAGAATATGATATTTACTGTCCCTATTTTTTAAAACAAGAAGTTAAATTGGACAAAAGTTTTGTTTTGTTTTTTTTTTCAATAAAATGGTAGTGGTATGGCATCACAATGTTAATTGTCATCCTAATTATAACAATTAGCAACAATCTTCTGCCGCACTCCAGTCCATAAAATAGAGGAGAACAAAACCAAGTGGAGATTTTAGACCAAAACCACAAAGAAACCTGTAACAAGGAAGTTGACATCTATGTTTGGAAAAATAAAAATTTACAAAAAATAGTTATTATACCACCATGTATATAATTGTGTACTAATACCAAAATTGGCTTACTTATCCACACAATAGTTCCCTTTCCTAAAGATATAAGTGATACAAATCTCCTTGTCTTTAGTCTTCTCCTTGCAATTAAGCCATCTATAAGGCAATCTCCAAGGAACTATAGTTGAATTTTAAGAGCCTGGACAAATAATTGAGAATCACAATCCAACTAAAGCCTAATTGTTCCAACCTCAAGTTCATTGGATCAAAGGTATTTCCGTGTTGGAGTTCGTAGTTCTATCAAGGTTTTGTCCTTAAAAGTTGTTTTAGAAGGTTAATGGAGAAAGGTATATTTAATTTACTCTTAGTCTCGACTCCTAAGTAATATTGGAGCATACCGGAACACTAAACATCCTATTGCGAAAGCAATCTAAATTATCAAAATAGCACCCATATGCATACATGGAATCTTGCACCCCAAGGAATTGTGAAAAACTAACCATAAATGGCGCTCTTTTGTCCCTAGATATACCACCATGAGCAACAGTACCCAAAGAGTCCTTGGCAGCCCCATCATTTTACCCATCCAACAAAAGAGCAAGCTATAAGAGAAGTCTAATATCAGGGATCCTAATAGGATTCCTATTCCCAACAAAAACTTTAAGAATGAGGAACTCAGTTATGTTAGATTTCATAGTCCTTAACAATAATTTCCTGCCAAATTTACCTATAAATAAATCCTATTTTTCAGACTTGCATGCTTAAGATGCCATTCTCAAAATGGAGTTATGCAATGACTTGCATATTCAGGTAAGTTCCACTACTTATTTTCAATAAAATCAAAGCTTGTAGCTGAATGTTTCATAGAAGACCCCGAGTTCTAGTTTTGGCTGCCCAAATGTGCATTTCTTCCTATTCACCTTCAGATCATTTGCTGTTAGCACCCGCAAAACTTTCAACGGATAAACAAAAGTCTCTAAATCCTTGTATACTAGAATATTTTCAGAGAAGACAAGCACACACACACTTTCCCAAATATGGTTTAAGCACTTCATTCAAAAGTGATTGAAAGGTGGAAGGTACATTCATTGCAATTCTAGTCTACTAAAACTATGACCTAGTGCTGCTTTGTCTTCCCAACATGATCTGAACCGTATTTTTCATCACACCTAAAACAATCCCTTTACGATCTTTTCCTTCAGCCTTTCAAACCCTCCCACACTAATTCTGAAAGTCTCACCTTATATACATATCTCTAAACGATGTAAAGTCTCCACAAAAGTCTGCTGTGAATTTAAATTCTTCTTACAAACAGTGTCTATGACTCAGAAAAATGCCTTGCCTGGCATTACCATTGATATGAGCTTCAGCTTTCATGATTCAGACCTTTCCTCTAGAACAAAATACTGGTTAAACCTAGCTCCAGGTTACTTGAACCGGGTTCTGTCAAAGGATGGAAATGGAATACTAGATTTTTTGGCTTCACCTTTTCTTTCACATAAAATCCTCATGTAAGCTCCCTTGAAATGCACAAAATTTCTTAGTCACCCTTATTGCATGTTACCAACTTCTCCCATAAAATTTCTGAGTCACCCCCTTGGACTTGCTTTGTACTTTTTGCCTCTGGATCTCATCCACCCACGTTTCTAATTGTAATTTAACACAAGTAGTGCCATTAAGAATTGGCCATTCACCACCTACGGCTCCCCAATCATATTCCTTAACTTTTCTGTTGCCCACAAGCTTCTGGATGGAGCTCTGGTACCAGTTAATAAAACTGGAATCAGTAAAAAAAGGTAAGAAATTCTCTATTACAAAATCCACCCAAATGAAAACAGACAATACAATTTCACTGAAGTTTCAACAGTTCCAGAAATTTTCTTATCCTCTGGACCCTTCTCAGTATGCCTTGCATAAACCTGTGTGATTGGGATCTTTACCTATCAAAATATCCTAATCTAGTACGGTTGCACAATAGATTTCACTGCATCTACTCGGCAAATGAAGCACTATCTTGTAGAAAACACTCAGATAAGGAGAAAAAGACAAGGAAACAAAAAAGACCGTATTGAGAGAAGTCTCAAGCTTCATTGAGACATCATACCAAGATGAGCAATCGATTAGTTGATTGCTGATAACTTTCAATTGCAGTCTTGGTTGGAAGTTGAGGTGGAACTTGTCTTGTCCTTAGTTGTGCCTCAATAACAGTGTCATTTAGTTCACTGCAAATATTCAAAGATTTATCATATATGGATCTCTCCTAAAAATCAAAGCAAGAGATGCATTAACATATCTCGGTTGATAAATTACAATCGCAAATCATGTCTTTCTACTATTCCTAAAATACTTAGGTAACAAGTAAATAATCATCATAAATATGCATGCAATTATCTTTAAATACAATCAAGACTGTGATAAATGCAAACAACGGCAAAGCCCACAGATGAACCATGATCATATGTATAAAAGTTGTGCACTTTAAAAGGATGACTTACATCCATTACAAAATTTCAGGAATTTGAGAATTCAACAAAAAAAAGAGGGAGCTTCCATTCTTTTCGATAAAAAGATGTCGCTATATTGAAGATAAATGACAAACTCCTATAGAAAAAAAAACAAGATGTTCAAAATACCAAGCGTTTTCTTAAGAAGGAAATAATAGAAGCTATGAAATGAAATCTTTAAGTATTTAGCATTTTGAAAATTAAAAATAGATGTTTAATAGTTTCTTCTTTGAGTAACTAGGATAGGTTATAAATGCTACTGTTATTCCTTCATATTTGGTAACAGGGCATGAGTTTACAAAATCCAGATACTAACATGCATACCTTACGAAGGTTCCTGCCCATTCTTGAGCAGTGTGGGATTTTACATGAAGAAAATTATGCTTATGTCTCTTTTCTCTTTCTGCAGATGGCATCTTCAGAGCCCTGGCAATTGCAGCCGCAACTTCTGTAATGTTCCACGGGTTGACAAGAATTGCCCCAGCCCCAAGAGACTGTGCTGCACCGGCAAACTTCAAGAAGTATGCCAAATATCAGGAATCAGATCAACACAATACATATATAGTTAAAACTAGTCAAAGAAGTCAACATGCAATAATTGATCTATCCATACAACACATGAAAGCTTTCTATAAACCAAGATGGGAACTAAAAATATACTATCTACATAAGTGTAAAGAAACCAAACATTGATAACTACCATTATTTAAATCACTTTAAATGGTAGAAGTTTAAGCCTGGTTCAGAGTTGTATTGTAAAATGCTTAATAATGGAAATAAAATAATATTTGATGTTAGATTTTGATTTAGATAAGTATGACTAATATTAAAAAGTGAATTTTAAACTAACTCAATTCTACAAAACCAATTTATAAGGTGGGATTTATACTCACTTATATATTTTAAATTGACTTTGTCTCTAGTCCACGTGGAAAACTGTTAGGACCTGGCGAGTGTATGAAAGAAGGAGATATAGGAGGGAGGAAAACGAACTAGCAAGGCAGCAAGAGGAAAGGACGAGCGGCATGGTCGAGCAGAACATGGACGAACGTCCGGAACGAAGGGCGAGCGAGGACGAACGTCCTAGATAAGGACGAGCAGGACACGGACGAACGCCCAGAGCAAGGGGCGAGGACGAACGTCCTAGATAAGGACGAGCGTCCGCAAGGAAGAGGGACGTCAGCGTTCGTTCAAATGACGAGCAGAAGATCAGGCGGAATTCGAGGGGGTGTGATCAGCAGAGTAAATTAGTAATAAATATAGTAAATAAGGATAGAATGATTCTGTCCAAATAATTATAATTACTCATTACTCCTTACCTTTTCTGGAAGGAGTGATTAATATTAATAGGGAGTCTTGTAGAGATTAGAGGATACGGTTTTAATTATTTATTACTGTAAGAGAGGTTAAGCTCTCGGGTGACTGAAGGAGAACCTGCTCCCAGTCATTGGCTGTGTTTGGAGTCTTTCTGCATTGCAATAATAAAGTATTTCTTTCAGTGAGTACGATCGTTCATAGAATAGACACGTTACGTGGTCAGGCACGTAACAAGTGGTCCGACCTGCCGGATCAATCGAGAGAGGAAACGGTCATGGAGGGGAGGATGAATGCAATGGAAGGAAGGATGGAGACCATAGAAATCTCCATGGGCGGACTGGAATCGGCAGTCCAGGAACTGGTGCGTATACTAGGAGAGCAAGGTCGAAGGGAGGATAGACACCTGGATGGCAGTCAGGGGTCCGTCAACGGAAGAAGAAACGACGAGGAAGAGAGGGTTGGCAGTGGAGAAGGGGGACGACGCGAGGAGCAGCCATATTGGAAGAAGAAGGTCGAGTTACCCATCTTCGAAGGCAGCGAACCTATGAATTGGATTTATAGGGCGGATAAGTTTTTCGAACTGCAAGGGGTGTCCGAGGACGAAAAATTGCGCCTGGCATACATCAGCATGGAAGGAATAGCAGGACATTGGTTCCGATTTTGGAGGGAGAAGGCCAGAAACCGTTCATGGGCCGGCTTAAAGGAGGCGTTGGTGGTTCGGTTTGGAGGTAGCAACCGGGGAACAGTCTTTGAGAGGTTGGCAGCCTGCAAACAGTCAGGATCAGTGGGAGAGTATATCCAAGAGTTCGAAGTGTTGGTGAGCCAAGCCGAAAAGATACCAGAGGCTCAGTTGATGGGGTACTTCATGGCTGGTCTGCAGGAGGGAATTCGAAACCAACTTCGGTTGCTAGACGCAAGGGAATTAATGGACACCATGAGACTAGCCAGGGATGTAGAAGCGTTCCAAGCAGGCGCGCGGACAGGAGGAGGAAGCATAAACAGAGGACAGGCGTGGGGAAAGCCAAGTGGGTCAGTGATAAAGGTGGAACCCAGCCGTTACAATCAAAACCGAACGGTACCAGGTGAGGGGGGACGTACGGGAGGAAGGGAAGGCGGTGCAAGGAGAGAAGGCGAGCGTACGTTCGCAAACACGCAAGGCAGGAACGTACGGGATTTACCGTACGCGGAGTACGTTAAACGAAGGGAAGAAGGGAGGTGTTTCAGATGTGGGGGACCTTTCGGACCAGGGCATCGCTGCCCAGAAAGGAGTTTACGAATGCTGATACTGGCAGAGGACGAGGAACCAGGAGGAGAAGAAGAAGAGGAGGTTGAACTCGACAAAATGGAGCTATCTGCACTCTCGGCAGGGGGACTCACCCAGCCAAAAACGATGAAGCTACAGGGTCAGCTAGGGATGAAGCAGGTTCTAATTCTAATTGACAGTGGCGCCAGTCACAATTTCATAAGCGGAAAATTGGTGGAAGAATTGGCATTACCGGTAGTTGGTACACCACCCTTTAAGGTGAGCTTGGGGGACGGACAAAGAAGGGAGACGAGTGGGTGCTGTGAGGCAGTGACGATCCACATGGGAGAGGTGGTGATCAATGAACGATTCCACCTATTTGAGTTGGGTGGAGTGGATGTGATATTGGGAGTTGAATGGCTGGCCAAGCTGGGGGAAGTAACAATTAATTGGGGGCAGTTATCCATGGCGTTCGTACAGGAGGGGCGCAAATTGACAATTAAAGGAGATCCGACCCTAACGCGGAGACTGGTGGAACCGGCAGCGCTGCGCAAGATGAGGGAGGTAGAGGTCTGGATGTTACTGTGGGAGCTTGGAGTAACAGAAAAGGATGAGGGGCAAAAACCGAACGCTCAGAATAAAGGGACGTTCGGCCAGGAATTGACCAGGAAGCAAACGAGCGACATGATGCAAATCCTGGAGCGCTATGCGGACGTCTTCCACGAGCCAAACGGCCTACCACCAGACAGGGGGATGGTTCATCAAATTCCCTTAAAAGAAGGCACAGATCCGGTGAATGTACGACCATACCGCTACCCCCATGTGATGAAAGGAGAGATTGAGAAGCAGGTGGCCGAAATGCTAAAAGCGGGAGTCATAAGGACAAGCAACAGTCCCTACTCTAGTCCGGTAATTTTGGTAAAGAAGAAGGATGGTAGTTGGAGGTTTTGCGTGGACTACAGGGCCTTAAACCGAGCCACTGTACCTGATAAATTCCCTATTCCCCTGATAGAGGAGTTGTTAGACGAACTACGGGGGGCCAGATACTTTTCTAAGGTGGACTTGAAGTCAGGCTATCACCAGATAAGGATGGGAGAAGGCGACATAGAGAAGACGGCTTTCCGGACACACCAGGGTCACTACGAATTCATGGTGATGCCGTTCGGCCTAACCAACGCACCCGCCACCTTCCAGAGTGCCATGAATCAACTATTACAGCCTTATCTGCGAAAATTTGTACTTGTATTTTTTG
Organism: Vigna reflexopilosa; assembly: GCA_027742785.1. NCBI lineage: Eukaryota > Viridiplantae > Streptophyta > Magnoliopsida > Fabales > Fabaceae > Vigna > Vigna reflexopilosa. The sequence goes on along the minus strand of CM050925.1, from coordinate 31,724,434 downwards.
ATGACATATTGGTGTATAGCCGTACCTGGGAGGAGCACCTGAAGCATGTAGGGATGGTGCTAAATGAGCTCGTAACCAATGGATGGGTCGCCAATAGGAAGAAATGCGAGTTCGGCAGAACCCAAATAGGTTATCTGGGCCACCGGATATCCGAGAAGGGAGTAGAGATGGACGGGGACAAAGTACGAGCCGTGATGGAGTGGGAGAAACCAAAGACAGTGAAGGCTTTGAGGGGATTTCTGGGTCTGACAGGGTATTACAGGCGATTTGTGAAGGATTATGGAAAGATTGCTAGACCCTTGACCGATCTCCTTAAAAAAGGGCAGTTTGCGTGGACGGAACAAGCGGAGGAAGCCATGTTAAGGTTGAAGCAGGCTATCACGACTGCTCCTGTGTTGATACTGCCTGATTTTAACCAACCATTTCACATTGAGTGTGACGCATCTGGGAGAGGGATTGGAGCGGTCCTTATGCAAGGGAAGCAACCCATAGCTTTCTTTAGTAAAGCTCTGTCTGAGGGCTCGTTAGGGAAGTCCATATATGAAAAGGAATTAATGGCGCTAGTTCTAGCCATACAGCACTGGAGGCCGTACCTATTGGGGCAAAGGTTTGTGGTTCATACTGATCAGAGGAGTTTGAAGTACCTCCTGGAACAACGTATCACGACTCAGAATCAGCAGAATTGGCTTGCCAAACTCCTGGGATACGACTTTGAAATTGTATACAAAACAGGGGTAACCAACAAGGTAGCGGATGCACTCTCACGGAAGGATGAGGACGAGCTGCAGGACGAGAAGGAATTAACGGTGATTGCTCGTCCATACTGGCAGGATTTCAGAGAAGTCTTGGAGGAGGTCGAGGCGGATGAGGATCTACGGAAGGTGATGGACGAATTGAAGAACGACCCAAATTCCCACCCTTCGTTCACGCTGGAAAACGGGCGCCTGCATTTCAAAGGCAGACTCGTGTTGTCAGCCCGTTCGACGTGGGTGCCTAAGTTGATAGCCGAATTCCACACCACACAGACAGGAGGCCACTCAGGGGTTTACCGAACGTACCGCAAGGTGGCGCAATCGCTTTATTGGGTGGGAATGAAGAAAGCCGTAACAGAGTTCGTTGCCAACTGCATGGTCTGTCAACAACATAAATATTTGACATCATCACCCCAAGGGTTGCTGCAACCGTTGCCCATCCCCAACGCAATATGGGAAGAGATAAGTATGGATTTTATTGTTAAATTACCCAAGTCCAGAGGATATGATGCCGTGTTAGTGGTGGTGGACCGACTCAGCAAATACGGACATTTCATACCCTTAAAGCACCCTTATTCCGCACGCACCATAGCTGAAATCTTTGTGAAGGAGATTGTCCGCTTGCATGGGGTGCCGCTATCCATAGTCAGTGATCGCGACCCACTGTTCCTGAGTAAGTTTTGGAAGGAGTTGTTCAAGTTACAAGGCACACAACTAAGGATGAGCACGGCCTATCATCCGGAATCAGATGGGCAGACGGAGGTGGTCAACAGAGTGTTGGAGGGGTATTTGAGGTGCTTCTGTTCCGAACAACCCAAGGGCTGGAGCGTCGTATTACCGTGGGCAGAATACTGGTACAACACTAGCTACCAGGAGTCAGCCAAATGCACACCATTTGAAATGGTCTATGGGAGATCGCCGCCCTCATTGCACAGGTTCGTCCCAGGGGAGACCTTAGTGGAAGCTGTCAATCAGGAGTTACAGACGAGAGATGAAGCGCTCCTACAGCTCAAATTCCATCTCGCCAGGGCTCAGGAGTTAATGGTGAGGCAGGCCGACAAGGCTCGGAGGCCGTCCCAAGTAGAGGTAGGAGATTGGGTTTTTCTGAAGATTCGACCTCACCGACAAACTACGATGGCATCCACAGTGCAGTCTAAATTAGCCGCTCGTTATTTTGGTCCTTTCCTGGTCATACAGCAGGTGGGGGCAGTCGCCTTTAAGCTGCAACTACCTGAATCCGCAAGGATACATCCCGTGTTCCATGTGTCACAGCTCAAGAAGGCAGTAGGGGACCACCGGATCGAGCAGGAGTTACCATTAGACTTAGAAATGGAGGAACCGTCTCCACAGCCGATCCGAGTCTTGGATAGCAGACAGGTGCAACAGGGGGAGGACAAACGGCAGGAGGTCTTGATCGAGTGGCAAGCAGGGGGTCCTGATGGGGCGACATGGGAAGATGCCCTTACCATCCAAGATCAATATCCCGACTTCAACCTTGGGGACAAGGTTGATCTTCAGGGGGTGGGTAATGTTAGGACCTGGCGAGTGTATGAAAGAAGGAGATATAGGAGGGAGGAAAACGAACTAGCAAGGCAGCAAGAGGAAAGGACGAGCGGCATGGTCGAGCAGAACATGGACGAACGTCCGGAACGAAGGGCGAGCGAGGACGAACGTCCTAGATAAGGACGAGCAGGACACGGACGAACGCCCAGAGCAAGGGGCGAGGACGAACGTCCTAGATAAGGACGAGCGTCCGCAAGGAAGAGGGACGTCAGCGTTCGTTCAAATGACGAGCAGAAGATCAGGCGGAATTCGAGGGGGTGTGATCAGCAGAGTAAATTAGTAATAAATATAGTAAATAAGGATAGAATGATTCTGTCCAAATAATTATAATTACTCATTACTCCTTACCTTTTCTGGAAGGAGTGATTAATATTAATAGGGAGTCTTGTAGAGATTAGAGGATACGGTTTTAATTATTTATTACTGTAAGAGAGGTTAAGCTCTCGGGTGACTGAAGGAGAACCTGCTCCCAGTCATTGGCTGTGTTTGGAGTCTTTCTGCATTGCAATAATAAAGTATTTCTTTCAGTGAGTACGATCGTTCATAGAATAGACACGTTACGTGGTCAGGCACGTAACAAAAACTAATTAAATGAATAGTATAATACAAGTCAAATTAGTCAAAAACAAAGTACACACTAGAAGGGACTGTTAGAATTATTCAAAAACTTTTGCCATTTTAAAACCCTTTTGAAATCAACCATATGAGTTTTAAAACACGTAAGCTTCATCCAAAGGCTTTTTAAAACAAGGATAGAAAGTGCAAGTGTAGAAAAAAATTTGTTTTACATTAGTTCTCTCAAATTGAATTACGTCTCATTCTCCTTAACATGACAAAGGTTCCATTAATCAAAATTGATTATAAAACAAGTATTACAACAAATATTCTCTATATAACTCTTAGATACCCACAATCTTTACAAAAAATCTTTTTCCAACTATTCTTTAATATTAAGTCATTTGACTTTCACGAACTTAGTTTGATAGACTATACAATTCACAACGAGAGGATACACAATTAAGCACAGAACTCTTATGCTAAGGCAAAAGTTGTGAACTCAAGCTATAATAAGGTTTTCATCTAGATGAGTTATTGGACACAAAGTGTTGCAGAAAGTTTCTAAGAGATTTTTCTTTCAATCTTGCCCTTCTTGTCTCTTATATTTTGTTCATTCTTCTATATTTTTCTTCTTCTAGTGAAGATTCCTTATATAGTACTGAAAAAGAGGACAGTGGAGATCAACAACTTTTGCTTTTTCAAAAGTTGAAAAAGCAACTTTTGAATTGGTACTCTGATCAAAAGAAATAGAGGAACTAATAGTGGATGTCCATTCTAGCCAGGTTGCAAAGCTCATTTCCACTATCTTGTAGAATAATGATCATGTCAGAGCATATATCCAATTTGCAATATGCATGTTGTTTTGTACTTCTAATGTTAGGTTCTTCCTTCAAGAACCCACTCACACAGACAGAAAAGACACTCAACACACCTCAGATAGGAAAAAGAATACTAACTCTTTGTATTGATAGAACATATACAGAGTTTATGATAATGAGAGCATAACCTCCCCCCTTAGGAATGAATCGATTCCTGTTTAATTCTTTACAAAAAAACCACATACCCCTGTACACTACTGAATTATCTATTTATACCATATTAACACCCCGCTCCTCCTAACTGCCTCAACAGATTAGGCATCCCTAACTGCCTCAATAGATTAGGCATCCCCCCTTTTATTCCTCCGCACATATACTTTCCAATTCCTAACATTTCCCCCCCTTCTCCAGCAACCTTGTCCCCAAGGTTGAATTCAGGGTATTGGTCCGCCATCGTGCTCTGATCTTCCCAAGTAGCGCTCTCCTTTCCCCCTTCTTGCCATTCTACTAGAACCTGTGGAACTAGGTCTTCCCCTTGCATGACTTGCCTCCTTTCCAAAACGCGTATCAGTTGAAAAGCAGGCCCCTCTGCTTGTAGTTCTGAAGGTAATTCCTTTTCTACTTGTTGATCTCCAATGGCCTTCTTGAGTTGGGAAACATGGAAAACGGGATGTATACGAGTAGTCTCCGGTAGTTGGATCCTGAACGCCACTTCCCCCACTTTCTGAATTACTTTGAATGGCCCATAGTAGCGAGCTGCCAACTTCGGGTGCAGCCCCGCAGACATTGACGACTGCCTGTGAGGACGAATCTTCAAATAAACCCAGTCCTCCACCCCTATATCTGCTGGACGCCTGTTTTTATTAGCCTGCTGCACCATTAAGTCTTGCGCCCTATTTAGATGAAACTTCAGCTGCTTGATTGCTTCATCTCTAGTCAATAAATCCTGGGCCACCGCTTCAACTGGCGTTTCCCCTGGTATAAATCTGCTGATTGACGGTGGAGCTCTCCCATAAACAGTCTCAAACGGCGTGCACCGTGCTGCACTCTGATAGCTGGTATTATACCAGTATTCAGCCCAAGGGAGCACCCTACTCCAACTCTTTGGCTGTTCCGAACAGAAACAATACAAATAGCTCTCCAAGATCCTGTTAATGACTTCGGTCTGCCCGTCAGACTCAGGATGATATGCGGTGCTCATCCTGAGCTGAGTTCCCTGCAATCTAAATAATTCTTTCCAAAAGACACTTAAGAACAGCGGATCCCGATCACTTACAATGGAAACGGGAATCCCATGTAATCGCACCACTTCCTTTACAAATAATTCTGCCACCTTCTTTGCTGAATAGGGGTGTTTCAACAATATGAAATGACTATATTTGCTTAACCTGTCAACCACAACTAGAATCGCGTCGAAACCTTGGGACTTGGGCAGCTTGGATATAAAGTCCATACTCACCTCCTCCCATACTGCCTGAGGTATGGGCAAAGGCTGCAACAAACCCTGTGGAGAGGCAGCCAAATACTTGTTCTGCTGGCACACTAAACAGCTAGCCACGTAGTTGGTCACCGCTCCCTTCATCCCTTTCCAATATAAAGATTGAGATAGCCTCCTGTACGTCCGATAGACACCTGAATGCCCCCCCGTGTTCGTCGCATGGAACTCCGCCAACAATTTTGCAATCCACCCCGACTTCTCTGACAAGACCAATCTCCCCTTGTAATGGAGCCTACCCTGCTCCAGTGTGTAAGCATGATGAGACTCCGGGTCCTTTTGAAGATCCTCCATTATCTTCTTCAGCTCTGCATCCGCCTCCACCTCCGATATCAACTCCTGGAAATCTTGCCAGTAAGGCCTGGAAATCACAGTTATCTCCTTTTCCTCCTCTCCCCCTTCTCCTCTACGAGATAAAGCGTCAGCAGCCCCATTGGATCTTCCCGCTTTATATATAATGTCAAATTCATAGCCCAGCAACTTGGCCACCCAGTTTTGTTGATTTTGGATGGTGATTCTCTGTTCAAGAAGGTATTTCAAGCTCCTCTGATCAGAATACACCGTAAACTTCTGCCCTATCAAATACGGTCTCCAGTGTTGAATTGCCAGTACCAACGCCATCAGTTCTTTTTCGTAAATCGACTTAATGAGGGACCCTTCAGACAACGCCTTACTGAAGTAAGCAATTGGTTTCCCTCCCTATATCAGCACCGCTCCTACCCCTGCTCCTAACGCATCACATTCAATGTGAAATGCTTGTTTAAAGTCGGGGAGAGCTAATACAGGCTCGGAAGTGATAGCTGCTTTGAGCTTCTCCATGGCAGCTCGTGCTTGATCATTCCATTCAAACTTTCCTTTTTTTAACAACTCTGTTAGTGGCTTTGCTATTTTACCATAGTCCCGTACGAAACGCCTGTAATATCCGGTTAGGCCAAGAAATCCTCTCAACGCTTTTAGTGTTCGGGGTTCCTCCCATTCCAGGACCGCCTTTACCTTCTCCTTGTCCATCTCCACCCCCTTTTCCGATATTTGATGGCCCAAATATTGAATTTTCTGTTTTCCAAATTCACATTTCTTCCGGTTGGCCACCCAGCTTTGCCGTTCCAACAGCTGTAAAACGTTCTGTAAATGCTCCATATGATCCCTCCACGTCGCACTATACACCAATATATCGTCGAAGAAAACCAGCACATATTTCCGGAGATAAGGTTGCAGCAAACCGTTCATCGTACTCTGGAACGTAGCAGGCGCGTTAGTGAGACCAAAGGGCATTACTAGAAACTCGAAATGCCCTTGGTGTGTGCGGAACGCCGTTTTGGGAATGTCCCCTTCCTCCATCCGGATCTGGTGATAACCCGACTTCAAGTCGATCTTCGAAAAAAATTTAGCCCCTTTCAATTCGTCAAGTAGCTCTTCGATCACCGGGATCGGAAACTTATCTGGTACTGTGGCCTTATTGAGTGCACGATAATCCACGCAAAAACGCCAGCTTCCATCCTTTTTTTTAACGAGTATTACTGGGCTAGAGAACGGGCTGGTACTGGGTCGGATTATCCCTGCTTTAATATGTCCGCCACCTGCCGCTCCAGTTCTTCCTTCATCCGATGGGGATACCGGTATGGACGGACGTTTACCGGGTCCATCCCCTCTTTAAGGGTGATACAGTGCTTCTTCTCTCGAGGTGGAGGTAGTCCATTCACTTCCTGAAATATTCCTGAGTGCTTGTGCAGCACCGCACTCAGTTCTGCTGTCTGGGCAGCTGTCAACCCCTCTGTTCCTGCGTTTTCCACGTCATTCTCCACTCTTCCCAATTCCCAAACCAAAGTCCACGTTTCAGCGTCTGCCAGTTTGAGGAGGGCTCGAGGCTCCACTAATCGTCTTGATAGTGCAGGGTTCCCTTTTACCCTCACGGTTTTACCCGCCAGATTATAACTCATGGTCATGTTCCTCCAGTTAATAACCACCTCTCCCAACTTAGCCAACCAGGATATACCCAATATGAGATCAACTCCTCCCAGGTCAAAAGGATAAAATTCCTCCTCCACCGTCACTTCCCCCAAACTCAGCTGAATCCTATCGCACCGCCCCTGGGTAATCTTCTTCCGCCCATCACCCAAGCTCACCGGATAAGGTGGCGTTTCCCTCACCGGTAACCGTAACTCCCCGACCAGCTCCCTACTGACAAAGTTGTGGCTAGCTCCACTATCGATGAGTACTACCACCTTTCTTTCTCCAATCCACCCCTCTAACTTCATTGTCTTGGGTGGTGTCATCCCTTCCGCCGAGCATGCCAATAACTCCATGGCTTTCGCCTCAAGGTCCACCCCTTCTTCAACTCCGTCTTCCTCCTCATCCTCCGCCAGCAGAAGAACGCGCAAACTCCTCTCAGTGCATCGATGGCCCGGAGCGAACGGACCGCCACAGCGGAAACAACGACCCTCTTCTCTCCTCTTAAGGAATTCCGGGTAAGGCAGGTTCCTCACCGATCTTCCCCTGTTGTCGCTTCCCCCCATGGTGTTCATCCTCGTCGCTTGATTGGATGCAACTCCTTCCCGCCGTAAAGACCCCACACCCTCTGCTCCTCCGTGCTGGCTCGTTATGGGTTTAGGAGGTTCCAAACGCGTGACTACCCCCATCGATCGCGAACCAGACTGATTCATCTTGTACCCATTCCAATGGCCCCCCTTCGCACGTAACATCGCGTCCTCCACGTCGCGAGCAACTCGCATGGCCACCATCAACTCCTGAGGATCTTGGATCCTCACCTGTCCCTTGATGTCCTCGCGTAAGCCGGCGAGGAAATACCCCAAAACTTGTTCCTCCGGTACGTGCTTGGTCTGCCCCATGAGAATCTCAAACTCTCGAACGAACTCCTCCACCGTTCCTTCTTGGCGCAATGTCGCCAATCTCTCAAAAACTGTCCCCCTGAAACCTCCTCCAAAGCGGTTGATCAACGCCTTCTTCAGGCCCTCCCAAGATCGGTTCTTGGCCTTATCTTTCCAAAATTTAAACTAGTACGCTGCGCTACCCTCCATACTGACATACGCTAGTTCCACCTTCTCGTCGTCTTCTTCCACCTTCTGAATATTGAAAAACCTCTCCGCCCTATTGATCCAGCTTAAAGGCTCTATTCCTTCGAACGTGGGTAAATCCACCCTTTTCCGCCATGGTCGTTGATCCTCATTACGCACTCCGCCTCCTCTGCCTCCCACTTCCCCTTCATGTCGAAGTGGGTTTTCATTCACCGAGCTATCATCAGATTGCCCCTCCCCACGGTGAGCGTTCGACCCCAAGATTTTCATGATCTGTTGCAAGTCCCTTCGTACCGCCGCGGACTCAGCCTTCATTCCCTCCATGTAATCTCTATCGCTTCTAACCTCTCTCCCGTATCTTTCTCCATTCTTGCTACGCTCCCAAATTGTGATCCGGCAGGTCGGACCAATTTGTTAGGTTCTTCCTTCAAGAACCCACTCACACAGACAGAAAAGACACTCAACACACCTCAGATAGGAAAAAGAATACTAACTCTTTGTATTGATAGAACATATACAGAGTTTATGATAATGAGAGCATAACCTCCCCCCTCAGGAATGAATCGATTCCTGTTTAATTCTTTACAAAAAAACCACATACCCCTATACACTATTGAATTATCTATTTATACCATACTAACACCCCGCGCCTCCTAACTGCCTCAACAGATTAGGCATCCCCCCTTTTATTCCTTCGCACATATACTTTCCAATTCCTAACATCTAACTTATTGGCTGAGGAAGTTGCATGATTCTCTGTGCTCTCAGTACTGAACATCTTCCGTCCATGTTTTGTTATGTATTGTTATTTTCAAAACATAGAAAGTCCTAAGAGTTAGACATCCAAATGACTTCGTGTAACAATTTTTTCCTTGGTTTTTACTCTTCTCTTTAAAAGGATCATGTTCAACAAACTAAAGATAACAGAAGTTAGAAGCAAATTATAAATTCGTTTTCCTCTAGGAGAGGGTTGCTAAGGACCAATTCTTCTAAAAGTGTACGCCACTATGTGAGGGCTTAAGATTGATTTTATAACTCTTAGAAAATTCAACTCAGAAGATCCTTTTTTTGGACTTGAAGCATGGACAACACATACTCATTCTACCATGTGGGTAAAAGCAACTTCCTTTTGGAAGAATGGAGGTAGCCAGGATTCAAATCTTGACCACTTAGTCATAGCAGCACTCATACGATGTTAAGAACTAACGCTCCGAAAAATTCAAACTGTTTAGACTAAGCGTCAGTCTCATATCTATAAAATGGAGCGCTATCAGCAGTTTTATTATCAGGACCAACACTTCCAACTTTCGACTTTATTTTCTCATCATTCAATAACTCAACCTTGACAAAGCCTGAATTGACAGAGAAATAAAACATAAATACACAAGCAAGTTTCTACACTTACTTCACTAAGAATGAGAACCCCTTTCTTTTTCTCCTGGCAGGCCACAAATTCATAGCTGACAAGATTCATTCCATCCCTCAAAGAAGTGACTAGTGCTACATCTGGGTAAGCAATAGCGAGTATAAATACAAAATTAGCATAAAAGTTACAATATAATATACTGATTACCAGAAATAAAACAATAAAATTTAATGCTCCGAAGACAATCAAGAATTCAAGAAAATGAGTAATGAAGTATTAACATACACGAGGAAGTGTCCCAGACGCATGGAACATGTTTTCACCATTACACCTCTAACAAATTTTCTTATTTTCAAAATTTTTAGATTGTCACCCCAAAATTTTCAAATCAACTCTAATAAATAATAAAACAATTTTCTATATAGACAATTTTCTTATTGTTAGAGTTGTCTTACCTTTTGCTATATAGACAAATTTATACATAATAGACGAAAAAGGGAAGAAAAATGTGCAAAGCATTCAGTGCAAACTTCAAAACTAATTTTCTCTTTAATTTCATAATATACAAAAAGCTCTAAGAGTCATTTCTAAGAGCACGCTGGAAAACACTTTAAACTTTAGATATAGAACTTTAAGCATAATAAATAAGTACACGCTAACATCTGACATGTTCACAAAAGAAGTTATTCACAGAATAGCTCTCAATCAAATTAAAGAAAATGTAAAAGCACAAATTTACCAGTAACAGCGTACAAAGCACATAGTTGATAAAAGTCAAGTGAGCGATCCTGTTGTGACAATAAAATTGTAAGATTATCAAGCATAGAAAATTCTTCAACCAATTCAATATTAATAATAAGAGGTGTAGACTAATGATTAATCATCACAATAAGCATATAAAACTATCAAATCACGTTTAGAAATTCAATGGAATTATCACGTTAGAAAAAAAATATAATAATAAAAAGACTCACAAATATGGGAGAGATAGTAAATAGAAACCAGGCCAACGCCCTCTCCCCCTATTTTCCCTCTTCTATCTAATTGCATAAAAATGACAAAATCATACTTTCAAAAACTGAAAAGTGAAATTTTACATACACAGCAACAGTTGATTGTTATGGGGATGGCAGTTTCTGAAGGATAGTTGTGTAGGATAGAACACTATTTCTGTGTAGGTGTGCTTAACATTGCTCTTTTTTTATTTCATTCTGACAAGCCAAGAAAGACCAGTGCAGAGGACCAATTTCTTGAGTATTTCTTGGTCAGGTTGCGTTAGGACATTTGGAGCCCAATCTCCCCCCACGACCCTAAGGACCTGATGCAAGTAATGGAGGTAGTTCGCGACATTGAAGAAGCCATGAAACAAGTTTGAAGGTTTCTTTCGTATAGACGGAGTACGAGGTTATGTTTCAGGTATAAGGGGACAACAAGTTTGTAATTAAAGTAGGGGCATTTGGTGGCAGCAATAATACCCATGCGACCACTAGTGGGACTGGAAATCTACAAGGAGACACCAAGATATCTTCTACATCATTTGCTGCCAAACCCTGTTCATAGGGAGTTAGAGTCTGTTTTTTAGTAGTTAACTGTGGACAACTAACTATTTGTTAACTAACTCTTTAAATAGTTAGTTCGGGGGTTTTTGGAAAAAACAATAGTATTCTTCTTCTCTGTTTTCTATTCCTATAATCAAGAAGTCTCGAAGTTCTTTCTTTCATAGAATTTCCTGCAATTTTGGATTCTTTGAACTCTATAGTATCATAGGGAATCGAATCAAACAAAAGAACTCACCCTTCCTTATGTTGAGTATCTTATATGAAAGGATGAGGGACATTGTTCTCACAGTGGATTGGCCTTTGGGCTAGGGCATCATTGTCCAGTGAAATTATAAAAGTGGTAATCTTAATTGACGATGAGATTGTTATTAAAGATAGGAAAATTATAAGATTAGAGAAGGAGGAAGAAAGTTAGAAAATTTTGGAGGCCAAATAGCAGTGGATGGGTCTGTTTATGTGTTCTGCGGCTGGGCTAACCGAGCCTCAAACCATGAAGCTTATAGGTGAACGAACAAGAGGTAATGATCTTGGTTGAAAGTAGAGGAGCCTATCCAGTAAATTGGTACAAAAGTTGGTCCTCGGTGTAGATTCCACAAAGCCCTATTATCTGAATAGGAGGAAGTAGTCGCAAGTCCACTGAAATACGTTGGGAGCTTTTTTTATCTGCACGCAGTTAGGAGCTTATCCACTGGACGGAGATTTCCTATTTTTTTACTTGAGACAAGTGGATTAATTTTGGGAGTTGTGTGGCTGGTAATCCTGGGGGAATTAAAATGAATTGGAGGACCCTAAGTATGTCATTTGTCCATCAAGGCAAGAATGTTGCAATTCTGGGAGATCCTAACTTGTCTAAGGCAGTGATTACTTTGAAAACACTGCAGAAACTAGTTACTGAGGAAGTTGAGATGGTGGACATGCTGTGGAAAATTGAATGATATTATGTGGAACACAATGATTTAACACTAACCAGGAAGGAAAACTGTGGAAAATGCTGACAGAGTTCGCTAAAGTTTTTCAAGATTCCATTTAAAATTGGGATATATCCAATTAACGTGAGATGTTCTCATCAGGAATTATCAGGCCAAGCAATGGCCCTTATTCCAATTTAGTAATCTTGGTCAAAAAGAAAGACGAAAGATGATGATTCTGTGGATTTTTAGGCTCTAAATAAGGCTACAGTCCCAGACAAGTTTTCAATTACTAATATAGAGGAGTTGCTAGATGAATTAAGTGAAGCCACGTACTTCTCTAATATAGATATAAAGGCAAGTTATCACCAAATCAAAATGCATGAACATGATGTTCTAAAAACAATCTTCAGAACTCACCAAGGACATTATCAGTCTCCAGTGATGTCATTTGGGTTAACAAATGCCCTCCGCCATTTTCAATGCACTATGAAGGCGACACTTAAATCGTTCTTTGTAAGTATGTGTTAGAATTCTTATGTGGCATTTTGGTCTACAGTAAATCTTGAGAAGATAATTTGGATTACTTGAGACAAGTATTATACACGCTCTTTGAACATTCTTTCTTTGCAAATTTTAAAACAATGTTGTGTTTTCTTTCTTTTGATTGCGACTTTTCCTAGCAGGTTCTATTTTCCTTACATTAGAAAGAAGATCCCACATGAAGGACAGCTGAGTTAGATAAGTCAATAAAAGAAAGAAAGGAGTATCCTTGTATTGTTTGTGGTGGTGACTCGGCAATAATACAATTTCAATAAAATTATAACCACGTTAAGAACGCACCAAGTGATGTATAGGAACCGTAGTCAACGTTCCAAATCTGCCATTGATGCGCCCAACTATTTCATGAACCTGGCTTGTAAGCTTTTGATCTAAAAAAAGAAGAAAAAAAAATTGATCAGTCATGATGCTAAAGCCACAACTAAGGCGCCATAATCGAAAATGTATAGAAAAATTAGTAAATGATGTTTGGCGTGCCAATGTGTATGTTCCCAAAACTAGGCATTTCAAACAAATTGAATGAGGAAAGAGACGAGTAAAACTCGGTATCCCAGGTATGAACATTAAGAATGAAGTGTAAAGTGAATGTGGCATAATAATAGCACAACGAACATAATATAATGATTATGACTTAGTATTCGACAACATATTTTTTTCATTGTCAAAGATTGATACAAATAAAACAGAGACAAAACTGCAGACTAATGTATAGATCTCAGATGATTTGCATTAATGTTGGCAACTTAAAGTACAAAACAATTTATTTTTGTCCAACATAAGATTTTAGAAAGTACAAGTACAAATAAGGGTATAATAGAAAACATTATAACTTTTATTTTTAAACGAAATGCAAATTCCTTGTATTTTTAGAAGACATAATCTTCCATTTGTTGAAACAAAGATAATTTGAAAGTGAGCAGCCTTTTTTAAAGAAACTATACCAAAGAAGCCACAAGAACAAATAAAATCATGTGAGTAGCATACACTCAGGAACATCTGTTCTTGTCGGGACAGCGATTTGTAGTAGAACAACTTTATCACGCCAGTGAGGATCTTCTTCCAAAAATTTTTCAAATGCTAGAATTTTCTGCGGGATTCCTTTAATCATATCAAGGCGATCAACACCTAACATTACCTGTCAAGGCATGAAAAAGGTTGTAACAATTCAATTAATAGAACCGAATCAAATAAGCACTTAGATCATATAAAGAAAAAAAAAAGTGTTTGTCATGCGTTCATGGCACTGCATGCCAAACAAATACTTATACCGTGAAATTCTGAAAGCAACATCGTCATTGGGTCAGTCCTAAATTAAGTCCCCCACTACGAGAACAATGTGGTAAAATGAACATCGCATGAAACAAATACTAGAACAAATACTTATTGTCATTGATCTTCAATATAACGTAATCAGAACAGTTGCCACTACTAGAAAAAATAATTATACTTTCTAAACAAATAAGAAAGAAAATCAATAGCATGGTAACTACTTTGATTATGTTTTATTGAAAATCTATGATACATTGATATTTCAATTTGGGTGACACATATCCTTATCTGATGCATTAGGATACTTTATCGATATAATCTATAAAACAGTAATACTTTTATAATGACACTAATTTATAATTACAAGGAACAAGTAAAAAAGTTATTAGATATAAAGAAGTGTTTGCTACAAAGTTAGAGAAGCACCTTTCTGCCTTTAAATCTTTCTTGTAGTTCTTTGATGTGATCTTGTACTGCGGGAAGGTCGAGAGCTCGTATAAATCGTTCCGAGTCTATCCCAATTGGAAACTGGCATTCAAGAGAACAGAGTCAAATTAGAAATTTGAATTTTAAGTTCTATATCGTAATAGATTAAATACTGAATTTCATATAAAAAGTTTCTTCTTCCGGTCCTCCTCTTTTAATAGGTAAAGTTAGGAGCAAATTTTTAAACAACTGTTCAAATGACAAAGCAAGAGTTAGCTTGTAGACAAATTTTGTATCACATACTGCAGCAACTCGAGTTAGCTTCCCTTGATACTCAACCCCATAAGGTGTACCTTCAAGTCCAAGGATGCGAGTACAGGCACTAACAAAATGTCTTGCATAATCGTAGGTGTGAAAACTGCAAGAAAAATCAAATCAAAACAATAAAAAAAAATGAAAATGATTAAACCGAAGAAGACCGTATATAAACAAAGAAAATTCCAAATTAAGAATCTAAAAGAAGCATACTGTTAAACTAGATGGAAAATTTTAGCCGAGTAAACTTGAAGTATAGCCCCATACTTCCATGATTTGCATGACTAAGGTAATAATACTCACTCTTCACAGTTCAAATCTTATCAAAATTCTATCATGATAAATGGCTTCATGATATGTATTCATATGTAATCTGTTTTCTGCGTTATGCTTATAGTGGGTTGGTGTAATACTCTCAAATTCCGTTTAGACACACTTTTGTTTAAGCATGGTCCTCTATATCCACTACCACGACTATCAACCCTCTCCAAGACCAGTGGTTTGTCGACCCATCCACAAGGACAGATAACATTTAGACAGCAGTCAGTAGTTTTAGCCAATTGGGGTTAGGGGTTACAGTCAGGTGACTGCAGTTGTTAGTTTCATGTATGTAAGCTGATTAGACAAAGGAAATTGTTAATATCCAGTTTCATGGAAAACACAAATATATAATAATGTTGATTCCCAAAATTTGCTTATATGAAATAGATACATGGAAGCTAGAAGGTACTGAAGATATCTGCGAGAATCAAAAGGAGGAAATCAAGTACTCCTCTTTATAGATGAGATGTAGTGAGGCATAGCACCAAACGTTTATAACACGATCCTTTATATATTTATTTAGTTTAGGAAACAGGATTTCCTATCAAGTGCAGTTTTGCCAGCCAATGGTTAATGGCAAATTCGATATACTAAACTAGTGGTTTATTATAACTTGCCCAAAAACAGTCAATACATGGTAAACAATTACAGGTTGAGTCTAATGACAGCATCTTATATATCCACCCAAATTTTCAAAAGGTCCCCTGAAACAATTTTATTATCAAAGCACGTGCCCGTATCAAATTTATACTAATGATACCAGAGGATGACTGCTAAATGGAGGAGCCAGTTAGGACTTACCCAACTAAATCAGCAGCGAGAACGGAATGCAGGAGCTCTGAACGAGATGGCAGTGTCCTGTGAATTTCAGAAGATGGGAAAGGGGTGTGGAGAAACCATCCAACTTTCATTTTTTTGTTATGTTTCTTTAGGCATTTTGGAAGGAACATAAGATGGTAATCATGGCACCAAACAACATCACCCTCTTCATAGTGCTTGTTCACAACATCAGCAAACATCTGATTTGCTTTCTCATATGCCTCAAACTGAGACTGAAAACTGCGTGTGGTGGCAAGGCGGTCTTCTTGTGGAAGTCCTAGGTAGTGGAAAAGGGGCCACAATATATTGTTGCAATAGCCATTATAATACTGATGAACAATCTCTTCATCAAGAAATACAGGGATACACCTCTGCAACGCACAACAATTTTCATGAATTATTTACCACATTTTCTTCCACTGAATATATACGCGGGAAACAACGACTGGAACATGTGGCATGTTAATAAGTGTTTAATTGCTGTCTGTATAAAACAACTAGAACTAATTAAGAATTATGATACCTACGACTTTTAAATTTACGCTCTCTATATTGCCATCATGAACTAATTTTTGTAACAATAAAAAAACTCAAAAATTGAAGATATAAAAAATATTTACAGGAACATAGCACTCAATTACTGAGTTATTTAACCGTATACCTTTTCAGCCAAAGCTTTAGTAAGTGCCTTCTGTCCAATCTCATCTGGCACGTTCACTCCAGCCCAACCTATCCACCTTGCCTCAAACTCCTTCACACCTTTGTAAAAGAACATAATCATGTTAGAGTAGATGAAGACGGTAATTAGCTTAGTCATACATAGTAATTTAATATATTTTTTTCTCTAAATCTCATTGAAATAATTAAAAGAAATTGCATAAATGTAATCATTAAATAAATTATTTTTAGAATTTAATTAGATTGTACTAACTCTATAGAGGATGTTTAGACTATCGTTAAATCATATAATAACACGTATAAAACAAAATCGCCGATAGAAAAAAAATTATAAAACAAAATCAGTTTAAAAATCATAATGTATAGAAGCCAGTCCAAACTCTTACTTTAATACAAGTTTAAATAAATTTCACATTCAACATAAGCTGTAAACTTTTTCTCCAAACTACCAATTATTTCGAAAGGTAAACAATGGGCGCAGACATAAAAAAAGGTGTGACCGTACACCGCCCACCACACTGATACATTTAGTCCTACGACTTGAAAAGCCGTCACAAATTTGGAAGGAAAAAATAATAGAAATACTATTGTAATTATTATCCAACTAACACCAAGAAAAAACTGAGATGTGGTAAATAAAGAAAACTCTCGATTAAAAAAGTGCAAAAAATTTACTTTTCCTTTTAATTTAATAACCTTACTTATGGTTTTATTACTCTTTTTAAAAAGTAAGAAATAGTGAAATAAATATTTAAAAGTAGATATCAATAATAAGTAATATTTATATATAAAAAAGAGTAGAAATTATTACGAATTAATTTGTTGGAAATTTTTGTCACATGAAATTCTCTAAAATTTTGTCTTTAATTTATACATAAACTAATTTTGATTTTAGAAAAAACTATTTTCATAGAAAACTCTTGAACTACTTTTTGGTAAAAAAAAATAAGGGAGAAAATATGTTTGATGTTGAAAATGATTAAAAGAAAAATTAAAATTAAGGATATTTGATTGAGTATAAAAATAAAAATACAAGAACTGGGGGAATGAATTCTCTCTAATCAAGAAAAAGAATATCAAGAGTGGAGAGTTTTAAAATTTCATGATTCATCCATGTTTTTCTATACTTTTTATATTAAAATTATTAAATTAAATAACTAAATGAAGGTTGAGATGTCATCCCATTCTATAAAAAAGTACAAATACTATAACAATCCCATCATTTATAAAATTATTCTTTTCCTCCCTTAAATGTATTGATAATCAAATAACCAAATAAGTACCAACATATGACCTCTACTCAATCCCTCCCTTTCAGTAAGGTTCTTGTGAATGGAATAAATATATGTTTGGAAATCACGATTTCATTAATTACTTAAAAATACCGGTACAGCCAAACAAGTTATAATGCTTTTTCCCATATCCTATTTATATCACCCAAAAAAAAAAAGTTATTAATTAATATGAGATTTTGCTACCTTAGCCCTCTCTCTTCCAACTGCTCAAAATAAAACACATAAACAGCATGATGATAATCATGGTGACAGCCACTTACCTAACAACGCGCTGACGAGACCACCGGCACTTATCTCCAACGACCACGCGTCCTCGCCTTTCCTTACCGCCGACACCGGCAACCTATTAGCAACCACCAACAGCCTCTGTCTAAACGGCTTCGTTTCATGCCTCTCTTCCCCCACCCCCTTCCTCACCCTACTCCCTTCAACACCATCACCCGCGTCGCTAACTTCTTCCCTCAAACGCGCCTTCTCCTTCTCGAAAGCCTCACCACTGCTCCCATTGACCTCATTCACCTCCTTCAACTGAATCACTCTCCCACTCTTCCTCAGCTCTCTCTCTCTGAGAAGCCGTTCAACACGACCCGGTATTTGGTTCGAGTTTCCGGTGTACTTGTTCCCAGGCATACGCTCGTTCTTCCTACACACACCTCGCTTCAATAATCAACAGCAGTTTCTTCCAACCTGCATTCAAAAACACGCTCCATCAACAACACTGAACACAAAACAAAAATCCAGCAAACAAACCAACGTAAAACAATACCAAACAGGTTGTGCTCAATCAGAAACAACCAATTTGTTCGGTCCAACGCGTTGGAGATTTTTCACACTCGAAATACCTATTTCAGTAAAACAGAGTTGACAGAGGAGTTTAATGTAAACGAATGCAGCAACCACATTGCATGGAGTAAAACAAAATTGCGAACATTCAGATGCAGTTTTCGAGCGTTTTTTTCTTTTTTTGGCTGACATTCTTCTATGAACTCTAGGTTTTCTTTCTATAATGCAAATGCTCATTAACAGAATTATCAATTATCAAATACAAAGAAACTATACAAAATTGATACTCACGGATTAGAATTTAACGGTATAACCGAACCAAAGGTTTAGTTCGAACATAAATTTCTCTGGAAGAAAGTAACAATTGCGTTCTACACGAACAAAAGCATAAGCATGTGAGAAACTGGGATATGAAGCTTTGGTATGATGAAAACGATGCGAAAATAAGAAGGCAGAGAAAAAGCAGTGATGAACGGAAATTGAAGAGTAACCTCGGTCCGTGAGGTAGCGTTGAGGAGAAGCAAGAGACAGAGAATCCTGTCCGCGAAATCTTTGGGAAGTGTTTGGACAGCGAGTTAACAGCTGTGTATGAAGAGGTGGGAAGTGAGTGGAAAATTTTGAAGAATCTGAATGACAAAGAATGTTGAAGTTAATGGTATCACTTAGAAGAAAAGAAAGCTGAATAGTGGAATCCCCGTGTAAGTTTCATAAGCCACTTTAAAGCGCCCCGCCCATGCAGGTAAACACATATAACCAGAAGCAGAGTTCAAAATGGGAGCCAAAAACTTAGGTGTGGTTTTCTTTTAGATGTGTGAAAAGACGTGAATTTTAAGCCTAACTCAATCTTATAAAACCAACTTGTAAGATGAGGTTTGCATCCATTTATATACTATGAATTGATTTTATTTTTAGTCGATGTGGAACTTCCAACACACTTCCTTTATGCTGAAGTATATACATATCGAGTGTGAGATTACACATTAATGTAGCGGGTAAAACAATATGTCCAACAAACAATAAATATCGCTAAGAAGCTTTAACATTCCAACAAGATGTTTCTAGTATTATTATTGGCTTAATACCAATTTTGGTCTCTAGTTTTGTTAGTTTTGTTCAAAGTAGTCCTCATATTTTTAAGTTGTTCAGAGTGGTTTCATGTTTTGTAAAAATTGTTCAAGTTGGTCCTTTTTGCTGACGGTGTTAAAAAACGCTAATCGTATAATGTCCATCTTAGTCAATTGTGAATGACCTGTCCAGTTATTCATTACGTGAAAAGCTCAAGTCAATTGAATTGTAAATGTTAAAAGTTAAAATTATTAACATGAAAAAGTTAAAGTTAAGGTTAAAGTAAATTACAATTAGGTTGGAAGCAATCTACCATCAAAGCTTTATTTAAAAAAAAAAACCCAAATAACCCCATAACACAAGATCACAGATTCCAAAAACTGCAAAAATGCAAGATTAGAATGCAATTGCAAATAATCTCAAAATGTGAAATTAGAAAACAAAACTCCAATTCAAAAACCCTAATCCCCAAATCATATTAACAATCTGTAAAGGAGAAAGCAGACACAAGAAATTCCCAAATCAGAACCCTCAATCCCAAATGAAAACCATAAAATCCCAAAATCACAAGATAGCCAAGAACCTCAACCATTGCGCCACCAACCTACAAAGAAAATAAAAAAGAAACCCAATCCAAAGAAGGAAACCCAACTTTACGAGATCAGAATCTCAAATATAAAACCTCAATTCGAAACCCTAAATATGAACAAAACCAGAACAAGAAGAAGAAAAGAAGAAAGGTTCTCTACGATGCCAACATAGAAATAGAGGGGAGGAGGGTGTCTCCTTGGGCGACATGGAACCCACGTTGCTGGGTTTGTTCGAGAAAAAGGATGTCCAAAATGGAAGCCAAGAGTTTCTAAAACTCTTATTAAGGTAAAGGGTAAACATTACACCATTAATGTTTTAAACATGTTAGCAAAAAGATCAACTTAAACCATTTTTACAAAATATAAGACCACTTTAAACAACTAAAAAAATATTAAGATCACTTTAAAAAAAACTAACAAAATTAAGGACCAAAATTGATATTAAACCATTATTATTTTTAGTTAAAGTTAACTTTTATTCTTTGTAAAATGTATATTTAACGTTTTATTACAATTACTTAAATCAAATGAAATGCCTTTATGACAATATAAAATATTTCCAAAGTAGTAAATATAATAGTAATCACTATAATGAAAGTGATGATAGTGAGTAGAATAAGTTACTGTAATTATTTATGATCTTTACCAATTTTTAAATAATATATAATAAAATAAAATTAAGACTTAAGTATGTTTTTATATCTCGTAAAATTAGTTAGTCTTAATTTTTTTTTTAACTTTTATGTTTCTATTCTTATAAAATTTGAAATCACTTATTTTAAATTATTATTTGTAGTCCTTCACGTTCATTATAAAATAGATTAATAACATTTGCAGATCTTATAACAGTTTGTTCAGCTAATATATATCGTCGTAATATATATATAATTATGTAGATGTACTTAAAGTAAGACTATTATGAAAGAAGGAAACAAATTATAATGTTATCGCAAATTTGCATTTAAATACAATTTTGTCTAACATCATGAAAAAGACTACTATGAAGGACATTTGGGATAGTCTTATCAAATTTTATGAGGTTAAATTACTTCATATATAAAAAAAAATCTTGAAGATAAAACTCTATATTCTTTTAATGAATAGATCCACGTTAGTAACGAATTACATTAAAAATTTGAATATGTTATTTGTTCAATTTTCAACAATAAATTTCAACATAGTTGAAAGTTAACGTGTAAAACTTTTACTTCATAGTTTATCTTGGTAATTGATCTAGACAAAAATTTAGTAAGGTAAAAATGGTGAAAAGTTTAATACAAACAATCACCAAAATATGGTCTATTAGTCAAATACATGATAAATCAAAGTCGTTAAGAAGCATTCAAATAATACAATTGGCAAGAGAGAGCATGCAAAGAAAGATTGTTGGCATAAAAAGAATGGAGGAAAGGACTTTAAAGTATCAATCTTAAAAAATTGTAAAAATTGTATTGCAAGTAACGTAGCATACGAAGATATTCTAGTGAGTGAAATAATAATAAACTTTAATGGTGGAAATAAGTTACATGCTATTTGGATAGTTGATCCATTGTAACTTGACACAAAACTCTTCATTATGATTGGTTTTATGCTTACGAACTATGTTCATAGGAAATGATCATGTCTTAGAGATATTTGAAGTTCACATACTAAAAATAAAACTGAATGATATATGCATAGTTCAAGAGATACAATATGTGAAAGACTTAAAGAATAATTTATTGTTAATTAGACAATTAGATGACCTTAGGTGTAAAGATTCATACTAAAGGTGGGACCTTAAAGATGGCGAGAAGGAATTTAATAGTGATAAAAGCATAGGACATCATGACAAATTTATACGGGATACATTGCGAGAAGTAAATACAATAGTTGTATTGGCAAATCTAAAAATCACAATGATGATGTACATAAAAAACTTAGTCATATGTTAGAACGAGTGAATCTTTTTCCTTACATGAGTTTGATTATCATGTTTATGTGATGTATAACTCTCAAGAAAGAACAAAGTTGGATCCAAAATATGAAAAATGTATATTCTTGAACTATGTTTACAATGTAAAGGAGTATACTTTATACGATCCCATTTTTCACAAGGTTGTTATTAAAAGATATGTAGTTTTTTTAGAAAATGAACTACAAAATTAACATAAACTAGAATGCTTTACAAAACAAGAAAACTTGGTTTATATATTTGTATTATTTAAAGAAAGCGTTTAAGTGTTGGTACAAGAAATTCAATTCATTCCTTATTAGCCCTAGCTACAACATATTGAGTTCATATCATTTTACCTATATTACAATAGTTTTGACGATAATGATTTTATCATCTTGTTGTATTGAATGATATGTTAGTGATAGTCCCCAATAAGGCTTGAATCAAAGAATTGAATATATAGTTAGATAGAGAGCTCGAAACGAAGAATTGAGATTAACAACCAAGATTTTATATAGAAAAGATAAAAGATTTGACTTTCTTAAAAAGAATTGTTTACTAAAAATCTTGTGACTCTTTAATATGAAAGATTAGTAGCAAATCTATACATCATTTTCTTTTAATTGTAAATTATCTTTATGAATGAGTCCAAACAATAGTAGAGATAATAAATGTCTCGAGTACTATAGGCATTAGCTGTCAGAAATCTTATGTATGTCATGATTTGTATTACCAAAAGTGTTTTTAAGAGAATCATTTATATATATATATAAAAGAAACTCCAAGTGTTGCATTATGTTTTAGAAGATCAAAACTTGTTATTAGAGTTTGTAGTCATTCAAATTTTGCAATTCATCTTTATAAAAAAAAAAGTATACCATTAACTATCTATTTACACTTGTACGAAGGGCATTAACTTAGTTATCTAAGTACATGATATTCTAACTTTGTTTATTAGAGAAACTTAGTACATGAAATTGACCTAAATATGTAACGAAATTATAAGAATTAAAAGATTAATAAAGAGATCTCAACATATACATGTCTAAAAGATTGTTTTATATTATGAAAACTACAGTATTAATAACACATATTTTATATGCACATTTAGTTATAGTATATAGTAAACAAACTTTTCATATGTTTATTTTCAGATTTTTAATTCATGTCTTTTGAACAATAATAAAATAGAATTATTGTATTATTTGTTTTAATTTTATATTCAGCTTCACTATAAAACTAACAATTTAACCGTAAAAGTATGAGATTTATATTTTATTTATATATATTATAATCTATTTACTGTCAAAGAAAATTAGGTAAAAATGTTTGACCAAAAATAAAAAAGAAAAGATAATCTACGAGAGTCAATAATGTAGGTTAGGGTCTAAATTTATGGCACTTGATGCAAACATGAAAGGAAAAAGTGAACATTACCTTCATAATTAACCCTAACCAAAGCTCACGTAAAATACCAACACCTATAATTCAGCTCAGGCAAAAATTGACTATGTTTACCTTTACCTATTTTTCCTCACATGATGTTTGTTATATGACTAAGTTTGATTAAAAGGTTCAATCTGAAGTCAAAAGTCCAAACCCTAGTCAAGAATTTTTTTAACTTTAAATATTTCTTTCCTTCAAAAGTTTAGATACACTTTAGAATATGATAAAGACATGTTTTTCTTATATATCAATAATTGTTTAATAATATGTATTCCCATACTATTGAAAGAAACATTTTGGTTTCATTGTTGTTACCATGCTGTCAATCCGATTTAACATATTAAAGTTGGTTTAAAGATTATAAATTATCTAATAAGCTTAAAAAGTATAAGAATTGGAACATTTATTTTGGTTATAATTTAATGATCATATATCTAAGTAAATATGAGGTTACTTTTATAAGTACTTGGGAAATTCTATTTCCTAAAGTAAAGATTTTAATATGTTGAAGGAAAATGGAGATATAAATTAGTGAGAAAAATTAAATGTTATTTACATTTTTTTTGTGTGAGTGTAAGTCTTAGTATTTGACTCATTTTGTGGTTGATTCAACATCACTATTGGTACTTGTTAGGCACAATAGCTATAGTGTCGGTACACACATCAAGAAATAGAAGAGAAAAAAAAAGTGAGGGAGAGAAGTGTAATTTGACTTTTAGATAATAATCTTCTTATTAATTATGGTCACAATAAAAAAGAAAATTATGAACATTCATTATTAAAAGAATGAGATGTCGAAAAGTTTGTCCTTGTGAAATAAAAAAATATTGTAAAAGGGGGTTTGAATAATATTTTTATCCTTAACATTACACTATTTTCATTTTGTTTTGTTAGTTAAAGTAGTCCACATTTTAATTGAATTCAAAAAATTTGATGAATTGAGTTCAAAAGTGAAGTTTGTACTATTTATTGAAAAAAAAAAGTATATTCATATACACATTATTTAAAGTAAAACTTTCAAGAGTCAAAGTATAGTGATAAAAATATAAAATCTAATGCTTAAAGTCTTTTTTTTTTCTCATCTTTTCCAAGTTAATATGGGTACAAATTTTAAATTAAAACATTTAGTTAAAACTTTTCTAATGTTTTATATCCACTCAATTTCTACCAACATTTTATTTATAAATTGTTCAGAAATTCATGTTTAGTTTAAAAATATAAGCACCATTTGATAAGAGCTTACAAAATACCAAAACAAATTTATTTTGTTTATCATCTTAACAAGATAGGATTAAGTTTTAAGTTTCTCATAAATTTGAATATATATTTTTAATTAAAATCTTATTAATTTTTTCTTTTGTTCATGAGTATTTAAAACATGAATAGTTTTCGATTGAGTTATTTAATTGTTTCTTGAATCCGTATGTTAAGAAATGTTAGGTTTTATGATTAATATAAAACATTGTTGTTTATCATTTTATTAATCACAAAATTACTTAAAAATTTTAAGAATAACATAATAAAATGTAAAAAATATTCTAAATATTATTTAACTATGATAAGTCCTAAATTTTTATAGATTTTATTAACATTACTAATGCCAGTAAGGTTTACCTTATCAATTAATTGAAAAATGAATAATACGTATGAAAGCTACAAAAGTTAAAATGTTGTGAGTCCAAGTCTTCCATTGAATAAAAATGAGAAAATAAAATATTATATAAAAATGAAAGATTTTTTTAATTCATTGATGTTTATATCTTTCCGATGAGTCATTCTTTAAAAGACTCAACAGTAATACCTAAAGTTATTTTCAAGTAACCTCTTCTCGATATAGACCCAATAAATTATGAATTAAAAAAGGTTTATTGATTTATTTTTTCCCTCCTAAACAAAAGTAATTTAAACAAAAATGATGATCCGACGAAGCAAGAAAAACGCATTCCAAGATGCAATTAAAAAGTAAAATCTTGAAAAAGTTACAAATAGATCTTTATATTGACCAAAAACTGGAATGTTGTATGTATAATCCAATGACCTAAAACTTGGCGGAAAACATGGGAAGTGATTTAAATGTGGGGAAATCATAAAGTACTTGTAGATGAGCAGGAGAAGAAGAAAAGGGATCGATAAGAACAAACCAAAAATGAGAAATAGGGGCAAAAGCATATTCCTCTGCTAACAAAAATTAAATATATTCACAACATAAATAATAAAATAAATAAACTTGTATTTCTGGGTCTTCATTTAAAAGGAATCCCATAAAATTGAAAAAAAAAAGTAAAAATTAGTGAGAAAGATAAGAGAGAAGATACATTGATTGAGATGGAATAAAGCATTACGGATCATATTTTTCTTAAATATCTGTAAAAAAACTATCACGTCTTATTTATAGGATCATTGATTATGTTATAATATATATATATATATATATATATATATAATTGATTATATTTGTAAAAAATGGTTTTTAGTTGTTTTAACTCTCTTAATTGATTGCGATTTTTATAAATAAATTATGGGTCTATGTCTTAATTTTTATCATTATAAAATTAAATGAAATAACTTTTACTCCATTCATATTTTACATTAAAAAAAATTTACTCATTTTGTTTTTCTCTTTCACTTCTATTTTTTTCCCTCTCTGTCAAGGGAATTATTAGTAACAATGTTATATATATATATATAGACAAACTCGTGAAACAGAGAGACACAGTTAAAAAAAAGGAAGAACTTATACATTTGTTACATCTTACAATAACAAAAATATATAGTGATTATTTTCTCATTTAATATTTCTAAGTTGGGACATATAGATGTTCAAATCAGAATTTAAAAATTGGATTTTGAGTTTCATAAATAGATATAGTGAAGTAAGGTTTGTATCTACTTATATATTATAATTTGATAATATTTTTAATTGATATAGAATCTGCAACATATCCTTTCATGACGAGGACATTGTTGGTAAGATCAAGTTTTCTCTCATGTTGAGGACATTGAGTTAGAGGAAATACAATAATAGATAACACAATAAGTTCAACAAACTGATTAGGATAGATTCTGAACCTTATGAAATTTGCTATAATAAGATAAAATTTTCACCAATTTATCTCTATAGTTGATGTAAGATCTCCAACATACCATCTCATGTACTAGACATCTCAAGCTTTTAACTAAGGAGAACTCAATAGTGAATGAGATGATAGACCCAAAAGTTTACTAGGATAAACTCTTAATAACTTTGACATTAACTCAATAATGTAGAATTTAAGTTTAATTTAACCTTAAAAAACTAGCTTAGTAATATAAGGTTTGCACTTATTTATATATTATGATTTGATCTTATTTCTAGTTGATGCAATATCTTCAATAAAAACAAAAAGAACTAGAGAACAATGATTTATCAACAAGTTGAAAAGTTGAGGAAATAAACATTGGAGGAATGAGTCCCTCTTAAATGCAATCCACTTTAATGTATTTAGTCATTTTTGTGAACTTTTGGATTTTTGGCATTATAGATGAAATTACATATCATCTAAAATTGAAAAATGGGGAAGAATTTTCGGAATAAATTTATTGAAACTCAAAAGTCAAGAAAATAAGTGCACAATATTTCTCTCTTAAGACAAAGAACAATAGTACATTATTTTCTTTTTCATGAAACAAAAGAAGAATCAACGATGACATAATAACTTGGTTGATTTTCTCTTATTGATGTCACTAGCCCTATTAGAATAAGAATACCTCTAAATAGTAAAATCATTTAAGTTAGAAACTAAGAGTCTTAAACCAAGTGCAACTAAGATACCTCATTATATATTGCATAATCTACATATGGTGTACCAAAGGTTGCGATACAAATTGGTTGAGTTATTGGACAACATAACTAATATTGGGATAGGGTGTGTAGTAAGGTAGACCAATATATATGCCAATAATTCCTATATGTTTAGTTGAATTGTCTACTAAATGACCTTAATCATCTATAAGTTTGTAAAATGAGTTGTTGGACAACATAACTAGTATTGGGGTAGGGTGTGTATTAAGGCAGATCAATATATATGCCAATAATTTCCCTTTGTTTAGTTGAATTGTCTACTAAATGACCTTAATCATCCATAAGTTTGTAAAAGGGATCCATGGGGGATGCATGCTTACCAACAATAAAATTAGTGTTAGCAAGAAGATTAAAACAATACTTTCTCTAATTCAGTATTATGTCTTGAGTGGATCAAGCAACTTTTAAGACTAAGAATTACTTGAGAGGACCAATATCCTTGATGTTAAGACCAGACTGTCTAATCTTAAGAACCCTAACAAAAAATTTAACACCACTAGACCATCCAATTGTTTTGTGTTATGTTATTATATGATATGAATATTCTAACATGTGTTTTTATAACAATTTAAGAGAATCATGGATCTTACAAAGTTTAGGCTTTGTCTTTAATTAGAAAGTCTGATGACCTCGTCTAATGATTTAGTAGATGATTTGATGGACCTTGTCTGATGGAACTCTACACTTAAATTTTGTATAACCAAGTGTTAGCTAAGATAGATGAAATAATCAAATTCAAGAAGTCATATAAACAAATCAAGTTAAAGTAGAAGAATACATCAACAATAAACATTCTTACTAAGTTTTATAGTGATCATAAATTTTCTTTGTGGATTGTGAGAAATATCTTGTAAATACTTAATATTGTGAAGTTTTTCTAAGTGAGCTTGTCCTCTTTTTTAGAGTTTTTTTCTTTATGTTTGAGAGTTATTAATCTCAAACAAAGATTAAGAAGGTTTAACCATGACTAAGCTTTATACAAAAAAAAAAAATCTCATGCTCTATTCATATTCCCTTCTAAAGTAAGTTATTATAACACTTGATAACATAATATGATCTATTTTATGTGATCCTAGTGAGAATGTCATTGATTAAATGAACATGTTTAACAACAAAATGTGTTTATGTTTTTCTTTCAACAATTTTTTTTAATGAAGTAGTAAAGTAACTAGCATGTTAATTAAATAAAGTCATGGAAGAGAGCCGTGAAACAAGGGGAGAAAAATGGAAAATTTGTATAATACCATTACTTTATACACTTCCTATGTTTAGAGTTACTTAACTTCTTTTGAAGAAAATTTACTATGTATTTTTTGTACATGACTTTGGTTTGATTTCCCGTGTATTTTATTATTATTTTTCATGTCATAATAAAAGATTGATGTATTTTAAGTTATCAACTTAGATGTCGTAATATATAGTAAGGTTTAATATGACTTAAAAAAAACAAATGTAGACACACTAATATAATGAAAAGGTTGTACTTCTATTGTTAAAGTTATGTATATAATTTAAAAAATATTATATCTTCATGATTAATTATTTTTTATGCATTCTGATATGTTTAATTTTTTATATATTGTATTATTGTTATATAATGTGTATATATTTTAAAACAACCATGATTAATTATCATTCTTGTTATTCTTATTATCATTTTATCATTTGTTACAATAAGTTTATTATTGACATTTTTTTTTAGAATTATACGAAATATTTTATGGTGGAAGTTAAGTGCACTAATTCACAGTCAAATCATGACAGTTAGATTATTATAATCTAAAGTAGAGAAAATTATATCTTGATTATTAACTATAGTCTTTAGTTTAATGATAAATATTTAATTCAATAATTATCTAATTATTATGAATGCTTTAAAAAATGAGTAAAATTATATTTATTATGCTCTTATTTTTATCTTATTTCGTATCCTATTAGGTGTTAATTGTACAAAACTAGTCCGACAAATATTTTATTTTCTAGTTAAAAGTTGTCTTTAAACATAAAGATAGTAAAAATATAATTAAAAATAATAATTTGTGTTGTTTATAATTAAATCATTTTTAAATTTATTTCAATAATCAATTATTAATATAATGGTTTATTTTCATAATCATGTATAATAATTTTATGTTGAATGTTAGATGGGAAGTGAATTTAAGTAATCGATCTAGCTGAGATGGTATTATATTAATATATTTTCTTTAACAAAATTATAGAAAGGGATACACAATATGTAATAACAAATTTTATATTCAAACTGATTATTTGTTAAAAGCTAAATTGAGATAAAAAAGGTTAAATAAAATATAAGAAAATCCTCCCAACATGTTATCTATAGCATATTCCTTTTGTAATAGTCAAAGTTTATTTCAAGTTACATATCTTAAAAGGAGATACATTAAATAAGAAAATGAGATTCCCACAATTTTCAATAATTTTTGGCAAATAGTAGACAATGTATTTTAAAAAATTATTAGGGTCAATATGTCATTGTTTTAAATGATTTTAGACTAAAATTCTTTGATATTTTAGGTTAAGAAATAAACTTTAAGTCTAACTTAATCCATAAAATCGATTTCTAAGGTGGTGTTTATATTCACTTATATAATCTAAACTGATTTTATCACTAGTCAATACGAGATTTTCAGCATACTTCCTCACATCGAGGTATATATATTTCGTGTGTGAAATTATACATTAATGGATGATTTAATAATGGTTAAATAACGAGTAAAACAATATATTTAGCAAACAACAAATTTCGTTAGAATAGACTCAAATTCATAATTTTGATACCATGTTAAAAAAGTGAACTAAGTCTAACTCAATTCCATAAAATCAACTTGTATAAAGAGATTTGTACCTACTTATATATTCTAAAATAACTTTATAATTAATTGATATAAGACTTCCAACACTTGATGCCAAAAAATATTATTAAAAAAAGTAAAGAAAATTAATTATTAACAAAAATAAATTGAATAGAAAAGATACAATATTAGAATCCAATTTTCCTCCATATGTTTCCAAAAAAGAGAAAACAAAAGTATAAGTAGCCCTTTTGAATAAAAGTTGGTGACAATCTGAAAAAAAAGGTATTGGAGGAACTTTTGTAAAGGTAAGAAAAAAACGAAATTTGCGAGCACCACGAATGTAACTACATATGACATAGTGGAATAAAGGTCCCATTAAAAGGGACAAAAGCAGCATCGTATAAAGATTTGCATTGCATGCAAGGTTGTTATTCTGCACTACACACAGGCAAGTGGACGTGGGATTCGACTTTTAAAAGCTAGGGGACCCGTCCAAGATGGCTACGTTACTCCATTAATTAAACCATTAATTTCTCCAACAACCACCAAAACCACATATTATTTTCACATTCTTTTCTATATCTTCAATCATTATTACAAAATATAACCAACACCATTATATTCTATAGAACTGTTAAAATAGGTCATAACCTGCGAGTTAACTCGGTCCGTCACGGGTTCGGATCGGATTGGGTTTGAAAAAATTGTATTTTTTTTATGCGGGTCAGATTTCAACCTGGCTCATTTAAACTCGACTCATGCGGGTTGAACCCGTGGTGGACGGGGTTGGCCCATCAACCCGCTTACCTAATTTTATTTTATTAAAATTTAATTTTAATTTTATAAAAACATATTTATTTTTTTTTTCTTGAAAAAATTATTTAAGTTCCATATTTTCAAAATTAATTAAACATATATGTTGGGAGTGAAATTTAGGAGTGAAATTTGTTTAGATTTGAATTATAGAAAGTTTGTAATTTTTTTTTATTTAAAAAAATTGTAATTAAGTGGGCTAGTGAGCCAACCCGTTTACCCACCAACTCGTGGTGGGTCGAACCGGGTTCGAATTTTTCTGACTCGCTAATAAATGATCCGGGTTGGGTTGGCTCACTAAGTGACCAACCCGTGGTGGGCTGGGTCGGGTCGAGCCGGATTACCCGTTTTGACAGCTCTAATATTATATAATAATATATATTTTACGTACTCTACTAATTAAATATATTATTTGGATAATGATATTTTACAACTTTTTTTTTATAACATTTTAATATCATCTACGTGTCATTCTGTGATTGGTACAAAATTACTCCACAATCAATAATAATAATGATAAACACTGGACTAATAACAAAATGACACGTAGATGATGTTAAAATGTTGTCAAAAAAATGTTATCAAAGTATCATTATCCATATTATTTACACTTTAACAAAATAATAGTCATTTAACATCGGTAAAAAAACGATAACAATAAAAAAAATGTTAATAAAGTGATAAAATCAAATTAGACTCATTGCATGTTATTATAAAATTATGAACATTAATTATTATTACCATGTTTAGTAATGACTAACTTTTTAATTAATTTTTAATTAAAACAGTATAGTGTCAATCAATTTTTCTAATATAAAACTTTCAACACATCTCTCATGTTGATATATATATTAATAATTGGTCTGATAAATAGTGGATAGAAAAGTATGTTCAGTAAACCATAAATATCTCGTTATAATTCATGACTCTAATATCAATTAAAAAGTAGACTTTAAACATAACTCAATTCTACAAAATTAACATGTAAGTATAAAATGAAATTTGCACTCACTTATATATTC
Source organism: Vigna reflexopilosa (assembly GCA_027742785.1). Taxonomy (NCBI): domain Eukaryota; kingdom Viridiplantae; phylum Streptophyta; class Magnoliopsida; order Fabales; family Fabaceae; genus Vigna; species Vigna reflexopilosa. The sequence continues at coordinate 31,692,387 of CM050925.1, read as the reverse complement.
AATAATGACTTTATGGCTAATATATGTAGAATTTCCAACACAACATCTTTATATTCAAAGAAATAAAATAAATAAATAAAATTGAAAAACATTGTGGTGAATGAAAAAGATTAGTGTAAATATATATTTTCCTTATTTTGAAAATGGTAACACGAAGACACAATTCAAGAAGATGGTAAAATGGGAAAATTTATATTGAATGATCGAAGTCTAGCCACTATACAATTTCATAGTCTTAATCAATTTTATATGTAGACGATTATTTAAATTTATTAAAAATCAATAAAATCTAATTTTATAGAGAGATTGATTACAAGTCTAGGAATTTCACTCGCCAAGCAAAACGGCAGTTGAGTACATAAAATGCAAACACCAATGGAGCAAGCAGTCACAAAAAGCACTTTTGAAACTTCATTTTCAAATTATGAAACCAAACAAACCTTAACACTTGAAGGGGGACAACCATTTTACAAGGCTATATATTGTGTCCTCTTATTGTGTTCCAAAGTTAGACAGCCAAATGGCATAAACTTTTTCATGTATGAAATCAACTTAACATTTTTACTTTTCTCTTTTCTTTTATTCTGTTTTTGCATCATTAACGTGCTTCATATATTCATAATTATTCTGATTCTATTCACAGTAATATATATCATTTTACAGTTTTATAAAATTACTTTTAAATCATTAAATAATAATTGAGATACTGTTAAACTAATAATGTTTATATTCGAATGTATTTTTGAATGAAAATTATTAGAAAGTGGACGATATTGTTTGAAAAGTATTTTTTAATAAAATGAGCAGTTTCCTTCTTCTTTTTTTAACAATCAAATCTTATCCTTTCTTAAGTCAGTAATTATTTAAAAATTAATTATTTCAAAACAATTATCTAAATTTAACCAAATTGTTCCGTGTTTTAACCAAATTGAACCATGTTTTTATAAATTTGAGGTTTGAACTCGACATCTAGTAAAAAAATATTTAACTTTAATTCATTTAAAAATTCAAGATGAAATTTAAATTATATTAATTATTTTGATCTTATTTTATAGTGTCTTGTTTTGAACCACTTATTCAACAACATCTTTTTCTATAATTTTTTTTCCAATGTTATATTAGTGTAAAGTATTTGATAGAAACAACCTCTTATTCAACGACAATTTATTCCATTTAATTTTGTCGAGTAAAGTATTCAATAACTTTTTCGATGACTAAAAAAATCAGCTCAATTCTATGGATATTTCATTCAATTATATATGAAAAATATATTTCTAACAACTTTTTTTTTAACAACCTTTTTACAACCTGATAACTTGTGATTATTCTGTTTCAAATATACAAACCAATAAAATAGTAACACATAATTTATTGTCAAAAAATTATTAAAATATCATGATCTATTATATATATACATCATGTTTGTGTGTGTGTTTTTTTTATTTCACATGGTAAGAATTCTTATCATCGTGAAGGTTTTATTAAAAATAATGATACTTAGTCAACATTTTTTGACAATATTTGAACATCATTTACGTATCATTTTGTGATTAGTTCACGGTGGTGTTTATAATTATTATTATTGATTGTGAAGTAATTTTTGACCAATCACTAACACGTAGATGATATTTAAATGTTGTAAAAAAATGTTATTTAAATATCATTATCCTTTTATTAATGATATCCTTATACAGCAATTATGGTTAAAAAGAATTTGGTCGTATTCTGAAGCCAAGTAAGACTTTTGTGATTACACGCAATCTGACCAGTCAATGTCTCCACACTGTTTTGTTTGGGTATCTTATTTGTGTGTGTTCCACGTATTGTTTGAACCACGTGATTAACTGAAAATATTACTTTTATTTATTATCATAAGATATGATTTTTCTTCTTTATTAACTTCAAGATTAAACTATATTATAAAAAAAAAGGATTTGGTGAGGATTGTTTTCGTGTTTGATTACATTTGAGTTTTTCGTTTGTTTTTATTATCGTGGAATTTGTTAAGAGAAGAAGATTATAAGTTTGACTTAATCATACACACATTTATAAGATGATGAAATTTATATATATATATATATATATATATATATATTAAATTGGGATGTATAGATTTTATTGTTAAAAGAAATTTTAATTTATGATTTTGATATGATGTTAAAAATTAAATTTTAAATTTAATTTAATTTTATAAAATTAATTTATAAAATAACGTTTGTATTTATTTATATATTTTATATTGATTGTGTTTAGGATATGAGAAAGATAATAAATGATTGTGTCTAGAAAAAGAGAAATGACTCATTTATAAAGTTATTAACCTTAAGCTAATTTTTTACGTGCTCATGTTCTCCAGTAACATGAAGATGGAGAATAATAAAATACATGGTAATAAAGAAAATTATATTAATTAAGTAACGTTAAATGATAATATTTCATATGATAAATTCATATCAAATAATATAAATTTATATTATGTAAGTGACTATTAATATCATCTTATAACATAATTTTATAAAATAAAATTAGAATTTTAATATATTATAATATATATATATATATATATATATATATATAATTTATTCTAACAAAATTCGTTATTTGTAAAATTTATTTCGTTTTTATTATTAAATTATTATTAGATCATCATTAATATATAATTTCACATTTGGATATAAAGACAAACTTACATTATAAAACAAACTTACATTATACAAACGAGTACAAATTTCATATAAAATTAAATTAGATTTAAAATTTATTTTTTAATATTATATTTAACTATTTATGAAATAGAAATATTCGAAACATGTAATAATCTAACTATCATACATTAGAAAAATCCTAAAGTTGAAAACAAACGAGAAATGAACAAAAATATTAAATAAAACAATTGATAAACTTATCACATAAAAAGAATAAACTAAAACTTAAATTAAAGTATATCTAAAAGGTCCGATAAAAAGATCCAAATTTACTATCCTCTAACTCTTTTGAAACTATAAATAATGTATTTATATAAACCTTTTAAGTAAAAGCGAATTGGATCGCTTTTATGATTTTTTTTAGAACACAAGGACTACAACACCATTCACTATCAAAAGTTAAAGCATATCTAAACCAAAAAGAAAACATAATAATAACACAGTCAAAACTTTAAAGTAAACAAAAAAAAACATTAACTAAATAAAAAACAACTCCATCAAATCGAAAGAAACAAAATCATAAAATTCATGGATGGTAAACAAAAAATAAAAAATAAATAAATAAATAAAACTAACAGGAAGATTGCGTAGTTGAGAGTGTGAAATTGTTGTTTGAGTGTGAAAGTTAAGAGAGAAATAAATAGTGTGAATCCTTAAAGAGAAAGAAAGGAATGTGAGGGTTTAAATAATTTAGAGAAGAAAGTAACACAAAGAGAGCATTTTAGGAGACATGGATCTTTTTTTGTCTATAGGGAATTTGTTCTACTTTTTTATTCTTTTCCAAAACTTTTTTAAATTTATTTTTCTTTTCTTGTATCCCAAAGGCATGGTTATGATTTAAAATACCCTTTCCACTCACTTATTTTATTCTCATTAATGTATTCAACTCCTCACCTAAATAAATATAGTTAGTGACAAAAAAAAATGACATTTTAAGTCAAAATTAATTTTCTATAAAAGTTAGGTTTAAATCTTCAGTTGGTCCTCGTATTTGTGTGTCAGTCTCAAGTGGGTCATCATTTTTTTGTGTCTCAATTGGGTCCTAAAACTTGTAAAAACGAGCCAATTAGGCCTTTTCCGTTAAGTTATCAGTAACGGCGTAAAACTGTGTTGAAGTGTATTTTTTATTAAATGACATGGCATTGTGTATTAAAATTAAATGGTGCTTTGTTGTAAAGTGAACAATTCCACGTAGACGAGTGATCCCTCCCGGAATCACCCCATTGGCCATGGCAGCCTCTTCTCCGGCCGCCTGCCAAACCATAAACCCCTCTTTCACACCCATATAGAAACCTAAACCTTTCAATATCAAAGGTTGGGACCCTCATTTCCTCTCCAACCCTTCTCCCCATTCTCCCTCCCCCACCATCTACCACTCTTCGATTGAGTGTTTCATCATAGACGCCTTCCGCAAAAACGACAACAAGTGATGTCTCAATGCTCTGGCCTCCAAGTTCTTCCACTGGGCGAATAGAAGAAGGAGAACGGAGGACCCGACGCCATGGCCGGCAATGCCTCTGATAAACGGTGATGGCGACACCTAAGCTCACTTTTCCTTCCTCTTCCCCTCGTAACGTTGCGTTAATTTCTAGGGTTTTTTATTTCCAGATTGCGATTTAGAGATTCTTGGTGGATCTGTTTTGTCATGCGTTAATGGCGAAGGTGTGAGGATGAAGGTTGAATCGCGATGGCTTGCGATTTCCATGGTGGTGCTGCTGCAGTGTAGAGCTTGCGTCAATGAGGGCTCGCGATGGACATACGATCGCATTGACCCTATTCGTGAGAAGTTTGGTGTCGCGGTGATGATTGAAGATGGCGTCGTTTTGCAGTTTATTTTCTGCATTTCAGGTTGAGGGTGGTTGTCTCTCCCGGAGGAGATTTCGAGTTCGACTCGCGATGGAGGTAGGGCGAATCACAACGATGTTCTATGGTGGCGAGATGGTCTCGCGAGTTATATGTTTGATCTGGAGTTGAGCGAGGAAGAGAAGAGCTCTCGCAGTCTGCGTTTGGGTTTCCTTTGGTGGTCTCGCAGTTTCTTCTCTTCTTGGTCGGGTAAGGGCGTGATTCAACGCAGAGCCCTTCTTCTCCCTTTCTCGCAAACAAGATCATTGAAGGGCGACAAAGGTGTGGTGGAGGCACAACGGCGCAAGCTTCCTTTCCCCTCCATTTTTCTCTGATTTTTTATTAGGTTCTGTTGGGATTTCCTGTTACTGTATTGCGGTCTTGAAATTGGGATTTCTGGGATATTAATTGGATTTTCTATGCATGTTTTTTATCATTGGAGTTGAATTGAGATTTTGATTCTGTGTTCGCATTTGTTAACTTGAATTTGTGAGTTTTCTTTTTTTTGGTTTAATTTTGTGTTTGTATCGTTGGACTGTGGTTGGACTGTGGTGGTTGTTGGTGGTGGTGCCAATGGAGCAGTGACGGGGGAGGACGCAGAGGGGGAGAAAGGAGAAGATCTGGAGGGAGGAGAAGAACTTTGTTTAGGTCTAACAACATAACACGTGTTTTCCATGTGGAATACTTCATTATACAACCAACATCCATCTAATTTAATACATATTGTCACGACAGCTAAAACAAATTACAACTCATCACAGGCAGACAACGTTACTGATTACTTAACGAAGAGAGCTTAATTGACTCATTTTTACAAGTTTTAGGACCTAATTGAGAATATAAAAAAAAGCGATGACCCACTTGAGACTGACACACAAATACGAGGACCAACTGAGGGTTTAAACCTAAAAGTTATTTAAAAAAAGAAATCATAAGTCTTTTTTTTTTGTTAAATTTGTACATACATTATTATTATTTTTTTCATTTTTAGGATTTCTTTTGGAAAAGTTTGTTCTCACACCTTAAATATAGAAACATACCTTAAATATATTAATCTCTAAAGTGTGTCACTCTTTAGCTTTGCTTTGTCTATTTAAATTTGAGTTTTACATGTAAATTGTGTGTGAAAATTTTATTATTTATAATTGTGTTATTAAAATCCGATCAAGAGGGCTCGATTATTTATCGTAGGAAATATACACTAGTGCAGCGAAAGGAAACGACCAAGGTTGTTTTTTACTATACGTCGCGGTTTACGAACCGCAGCATATTCAACCGCGGTAAAAAGTCTGGGACTTTAGGCCGCGGTTGCAATCGCTTTAAAGAGCTGGAGAATAGACCGCGACCTAAACCCCTGTTTTTTTTTTAAAAAAAAATCGTAACATTATATGTCGCGGTTGGAACCGCGGTAAAAAGGCAGGAATAGACCGCGGTTCGTGCCACAACTGCGGCCAAAAGTCTATTTTAAAAAAAAAATAAAAACGTGGCACTTTCTACCGCGGTTGTGGTAACAACCGCGACATATTCTCCTGCAGTTTTTTTAAATAGCAGGTCTGTTTTTGTGATATCCACTACCACAAAAACAGACTTGCATATCAAAACATGTACATAGATTCAATTTCAACAGATCAAACACAAATTCAAATGTATTTCAACATCACATAAGTATAAAGTCTAATAACTAATAACTAAGAACATTTCAACATGTTCAAATGTATTTTAAATCTAGTAACTAAGAATTATTATATAATCTAACTATATACTTTGCAGCAGCTTTCCTCATTAATGATAATGGCTTCTCAGGAACTGGTGTAGTAGTCTTGAATCTCTGCACAAGACAATTGATATTAATTAGTGTATATGAATTCCAAATTTTGGAAAAAATCAAAATTTGTTAGATTTAAATATTACCGTTTCCCAGCTTCTTGTGATATAAGAACGAATAATATGGGTCATCCAATACATTACATAGTATCTGCACTCATATGACCCATTCTGTCTGTTACACTGCAATATATCATCACAGTTGTAAATAGTTAGTGAAAAACATTAAAACAAAATAACTATAACAAAGTATGGCTTTAGCATATGTCAAACCTTGAGAGAAATCTATGCAATCTTTCCTTTGTTAGCTATTGATCTCCCAACCATCATCAGACTTGCTGGAATAGAACTATATATTAAAAAAAAGAGTTTTAGCATTCATTTATATAAAAAAGAAAGTCAAAACATTGAGGTTCTTAGCAATCAACTAATTGTCTGAGATTTGCGGGAGGAGGCCTGTGCAATGAGCATAACCATAAAGCATAGCTCTCGTGCATAGAAATAACATGAAGTTGCCAATGGCGCCTGAAATTCATAATAACTTAATTATTATATTTTAAAATCACATATGAAACTTTATTATGTTAACAAAGTTCACTTCATCCTCTGATAGCTCCATACCATGAACAACAGTTGCTGCCTTGAACACTGTTCCACGAGCTACCAGGACCGTCTCGGTATTGTCTAAAATGTATAGTAGACATGGACTAGCATCGTCCATGTCATCCCCTAGGAGGGCTGGTGCGGAACAACTTCCTTTCCCGCTTCTCCCTGTCAGAGTAAATGTTAGATTATACAAAAGATAGAAATAATTGCACATAAATGTTTATGAAGTTTACCTGTGAGAGGCACAACATGTTTCTGTTCCTGTACAAGAGATGGCATCAGGCGCATGCCATAGTTCTCAAACTGCTGCTGGAACATGGAGCTGAACTCACTATACAATTCATCTCTGATCTTTGTCTTGAGCTATGATTTGAGCTGTGTGGTGAGCTGTGTGGTGAGCTGTGCCCTAATCTCCTCCGTAAGGTCCGCTCGAAACTTTTTTGAGATCTCTTATGTCATCCTTTGTTGTTGTTCTTCATTGTATGCATATGAAGTCTGACGAGAAGAGCTCCTAAAATAATCTCGAATTCCTACTCCAGTCCCAGCAGCACGTACACGTCCAGGGTGCTCGGGTCGTCCAATCGCAGCGGTAAGAATATCCTTGCGACCCTCTGGAGTGAATTGACCTTGGAAGCTCTGCTCAACCAAGGAGTCCTGTAACATTATAAAACACCATTATTCTTTAAAAAGTACAATGTAGTATGGAAAATGAAATTATTATTATTTTAGGAACAGTGATAACTTACAATTCTTTCAGAAATTTCTCGTGCAGTGTCAGAAGAGTGGGTGGTCGATGGTCTCATACGAGCCAACTTCCATTTTTCATGTCGAGAACGTGGAGAAGGAGGTTGAGGGGAGCTACAACCCTGAGATGGTGGTCTAGCATCTGCCTTTTGCTTGAGGATTTTCTCCTCAAGCTTCCTATACCCACCACGAGATAATAGGTGGGGTTTTTTGTTATGAGCACTTGTTCCTTGTGCTTTGCTTCTAATTGCCTGTCACATATGTTTAATTACTTAGTTCATATGATATATATTTGTTAATGAGGAATTGAATAATATCAACTATACTAACCTGCCATTTTTCTGTTTTCCGAATCTCTACAAAGAGCCGCCAAGTCTCCTCATCAATGGACTTATATGTACTACATGGAGACTTATTTTTATGCTTTCCAAAAACATATCTTGATGTCAACTTACTTTTAAAGTTTCTGAAGTTTTCAGCAACAGTTGATAAACACTTATTTCTAAATGTTGCGACATTTGGAATGTCAAATGTCAGCTGAAATAAACATAATAAAGTTGTATCAGTACAAAATTATCAATATAAACAAACTGTAATTCAAATGATATTAACTAACTTACCAATATATGTGTTCCGATCAACCTCGGACACATGGTCAAAAGATGGAGTGAGAATATTGATCTTGTCACGTGTCACTACTCCAAGGTATGATCGGAAGTCATCAACATTGGGGCCAATTGCCACACCCGTGATCACGTTAACATTCACTGGAGTTCTTTCACCACTATTCTTTTTGATCAAAAGTTGTTTCATCCTAGTGGGTCCTCTAGTGGATCTGGTAGGGGGAGCCTCATCCCCTGAAGAATGTGGATGATCAGCCATATATCTGTCAAAATAAATAACAACATGAAATATTAATATAAGACTTATGTAATATCATATAATTTAACAAAACATGTAATAGTAATCATAGGAAATATATAAAAGGAAAACTTATGTGATATTAATAAAATACTTATACAGAAATTGGAAATTTATACATAAAGATATGGATTCATCATATGTATATTCCCTCATCATGATCTGACCGAATTGCATATACATCGTCGCCAACTAGAGATTGGTCATCCAAATTTGTTGTAATTTGAAATGAATGGTTGTCAGCAATATGAATATTAATTAGATTGTCTTCGTTAACTTCAATTTGTTTTTTGCCTTGAAGAGCGACATACCAATGGTCAGACGCAGGATCTTTGACATAAAAAACCTGAGATGCTTGATGTACCATGATAAACGGTTCGTCTTGGTAACCCACCTTTCGAAAATCAACCAGTGTCATACCCGATTCATCTATTTTCACACCACTCTTATTGTCAAACCACTTACATTTGAACAATGGAACAAAAAACTGGTGTAATTAACCTCTCATATCTCTTCTATTATACCATAATATCTCATTGATCCAAGTACAGGAGATTGATCTTTTTATGTGGAAAATTGAAGCGACTCGACTTCTAAACTAACTCCACTATTTTGTACTGTGCTTTTATCATCCAAAGTTTTCATATAAAATGTGCAATTATTGACTTCATAACCTGTACAACACACGACATTAAACTTTAAACCATTTGCAAGCCACAATAAAGTTTGAGAAGAATGTGGCTCTTTGTCAATTTCAGATTTGAACCAAGACATAAATGTTTTGTTATGCTCCATCAACTGTCATTTCTCTGATTGTCTTGGATTTTTATTCTTAACAATGACTTTGTGTGCTTCCAAAAAAGGGATCACCTCATCTGTGTTGTTCAATATATAAAGATGCGCTTGCAACAATTCTTCGCGATCTTTTGTCACCACATGCACACCTCAGATGCTTTTACTTGTAGAAAATTTATTCAACCATGATGTGCGAGGAACTCCTATTGGATTCGTTGATGTCATGTAATCTAAACAAAACTCGATACTTTCTTCAGCAATATACCTTTCAATCATTGAACCTTCAGGACGGTATGAATTTTTAACGTACCCTTTCAAAATCTTCATATAACGCTCAATAGGATACATCCATCTTAAGTATACCGGTCCGCACATCTTAATTTCTCCAAACAAATGAACAAGTAAATATACCATGATGTCAAAAAAAGATGGAGGAAAAACATCTCTAGTTGACACAAGATGATAACAATCTCGGCTTGAAGTTCATCTAACTTTGTCGGATCGATGGCGTTACTACATATTGACGAGAAAAATGAACACAACCTGTTTATGGTCTGCCTAACATTTTGGGCAAAATTCCACGAATAGCCACCGGTAACAATTGTTGCATTAAGACGTGGCAATCATGAGACTTCATGCCAACAAGCTTTAAGTCCTGCATCGACACTAAACTCTTCATATTTGAAGAGTATCCTTGTGGTACTTTGATACTCTTTAAACAAAAGCAAAAACTTATCTTCTCTTGTCTAGACATTGTGTAACATGCAGGGGGCAAATAAGTACGTTTACCAATCTCCTTGGGTGCCAACTCTTCTCGGATATTCATGTCAACCAAATCCAAACGAGCATTCACTCCATCTTTTGTCTTTCCCTGAATGTTGAGTAGTGTACCAATCAAGCTATCACACACATTCTTCTCTACATGCATCACATCTATGCAATGTCGAACATCTAACTTTGACCAATATGGAAGATCAAAGAATATTGATTTCTTCTTCCAAGGGGTTGTTACAGATGACTTCTTGGATGTTTTCCCAAATGCATGATGTATTTTATTAACTTTTTCAAGAATTTGAAGGCCAGTAAGTGGATCTAGTGCTTCGTCCCTCTCTTGATATCCATTGAATGCTTTTTTTAACCTTCGATATGGATGATTACGTTTTAGAAATCTCCGATGACGCAGATACACCGTCTTTCTTCCATGTTTCAATTGATGAGTTGCAGTGTTTTCTTCACAGATAGGACATGCTTTATGACCCTTGACATTGTATCCTGACAAATTACCATAAGCTGGAAAGTCATTAATGGTGAAAAATAACATTGCACGCATCAAAAAAGTCTCAAAAGCGAATGCATCAAATATTTCAACCCCATCAACCCACAAAAACTTCAAGTCTTCAACTAGTGGGCTTAGATAAACATCTATGTCATTTCCAGGCTGCTTTGGACCAGATATCATCATAGACAACATCATGTACTTCCTCTTCATGCACAATGCAGGAGATAAGTTGTAAATTATCAATATAATTGGCCTACAACTGTGATTGGTACTCAGATTACCAAATGGGTTCATTCCATCAGTGGCTAAACCAAGCCTAAGATTTGTACACTCTTTACCAAATTGGGGGAATTGTTGATCAATATTTTTCCATTGCTTTGAATCAGCTGGATGACGAAGCAGCCCGTCAATTTTTCTCTCGTCTGCATGCCATCTAAGGTTTTTAGCATCTTTGAGATTCGCAAACAAACGCTTAAGTCTAGGCATTATTGGAAGGTACCATACTACTTTCAAAGCAGATCCATTTTTTTCTATCTAACCATTATCTTCACTATTGTTTTTTGACTTGTATCGTGATAACCCACATTTTGGACACTTTGACAAAAATTCAAACTCTTTCCTATATAAAATGCAGTCATTGGGACAAGCATGTATCCTTTTATACTCCATACCCATTGGACAAAGAATTTTCTTCGCATCATAATTACGAGTGGGTAGTGTATTTTCATCTGGCAGCATTTCATTCAACAACGTCAACAATTCTGTAAAACTCTTATCAGTCCATCCATTGCTCGCCTTCAAATTCATGAGCCTTAACACACCTGACAAACGTGTGAACTTAGTTGAACCGACATACAAAGATGTTTCTGCATCAGTCGACATCGTCTCATACACATGAGCTTTGGCAAAATTTTCTGCGCCAACATCGCGGATCATGTCCTCTAATTTGTCTTCATCCGGTCGATCTTCTTCCATGGTGGAATCAGTAACATTTTCAATTTGCGAGTCAGTCGGAAAGTGCATTTCTTCGTCGTGCCATATCCATGTTGTATAACATTTTAGGAAACCATCACAGATAAGATGTTCTCTAATTTGGGTTGCGTTCAACTTTCTCCCATTCAAACAGTTCACACAAGGACATCTAAACTTCACTTCATCATCACTTCTCCCCTCATTACGTTGTGCAAATTGTATAAATTCCTCTACACCTCTCTCGTACTCAGCACTAATGCGTGGTAAATTAATCCAATTTCGATCCATTCCTAAATATTACATAAAATGATAAGCTACTGAAAATCAAACTTGCAATTTCATACATACCAACATTATAATTTCACCTAGTGATTATTCAAATATTTTAAGGTTTAGGAATTCTCATAATTCTATATTTTCTATGTTTTCATATTTTAATAATTCTAATAATTATAAAAATTCTAATAATAATTCTAATAATCCTAAATTACCAAAACAATATATTTTCTATGTCTACATTATCAAACAACAGTAATTGTTATTATGCAAAAACAACGAACAAATATGTCGAAAAACTCAAAAACGACGAAGGGCATGAAATACTTGGAATGGGCACGACGAGAAGGAATGGCGTGGCAATGGCACGACGTAAGAGGAATGGCAGTAGAAGTTCAATCTCCAAGTAGAAGTTGACGATTCTGATCGGTCAAAAATCTTCCCCAACATCAAAAATGGCAAATGCACCGAACAAAATTGAGTTTAAACGGTGCAAAACGATAGAGAATGGAAGAACAGTGCCATCGTCGATGGAGAATGAAGCAATGCGCAGGTCTGAAACTGTTTTGCGAAGAAGACGATACTGTTCGTGATTTTTATTTTTTTAACCAAAAGAGGGGAATATGTCGCGGTTCTACATTTAACCGTGGTAATATAGGGGTATATGCTGCTGTTCACAACTTAACCACGGCCTATTCACCTGAAAAAAATAAATCAAAATGGCATTTTTGAAATATTTTTCAAACTATATGCCGCGGTTCAGCGCCCAACCGCGGTCTATTCCCTTAAATATTTAAAATTGAGAACCGCGGCCTATTCCCTGACGTTCTGAATCCCCCAACTGCCTTCCCAACTGCCTTTTGGGGAATGTCAGAAGGCAGCATGGGGAATAAGCCGCGGTTCTGAGAGCAACCGCGACCTATACCCCTGCCAACTTATTGCAGGTGCTGACTGATGGGGATGTCAGAAGGTAGCAGAGGGAATAGGCCGCGGTTGCTCTCAGAACCGCGGCCTATTCCCCTGCTATTTATTATTTTTCTGACGTGGCGTCAAAGGCAGAAAGTTGACTAGGGTATAGGTCGCGGTTCCCCTCTGAACCGCGGCCTATAATTTCGAATTATTTTCAAAAATGCCACCATGCACCATTATGCTGCGGTTTTTGTTGAACCGTGACATAATATGTGCCATAAAAAGCCAATTTTTTACTAATGATATGGCTAAAAATAAAAAAATGAGTGATAATATTAAGAATTACATAAAATAAATACAACTTGTTCTTTCGTTTTCTCAAGTTGATTGGATAATGGGATCAATTTAGACTTGTACCCACCTAGTTAAATTGATTTTTTTTTCAAGAGAATAGATACAAAGTGATTTGGTGATTGATTGATCGTCAACATATTTTTCTGAGGAGTAAAATTTTTATGAATAAATATAAAGTTGACTCTATTGTTATTTTTTTTCTATCAAGTAAAAAATCTAATATTGTCTAATTTGCTCACTTTTTCAAAAACGTTATATACCAATATACTCTTTTACACTTATCTAAGTTAGTTGTAAGAGTTGTGAGGTTATTATCACAACTTGGTCAAGTTGTCTTCTCCATTATCCTTTTTTTTTTAATAATAAAAAAAAAAGAGCCTTGCATTGCATGCATGATCGTTTTTCTTTTTAATTGTTCGTGATATTTATATTTATGGAGTGTTAAGTTAGTGTTCTAATCTGATTATTTGAGGTATTACTTAATTATTTAATAAAACAGAAATCATATCATAATCACGATATGCATTTAATATTTAATAAAAACGAGAAAAGTAACTTCGTTACGAAGAATCTTGAAAAATTGATGAAATAAGAGTGAAGAGGTAGTTGTCAACGGTTGTTGTACAATAATAAGTTCTACAGAAATAGCTTTGGCAAAAATTTAGTATTATTAAGTTTTAAGTATTTTATAAATTTAATAATTTATTGTGTATTAAATTTTATATATTTTTTAATTAAGTTTGTTTGTTTTTTTTAAAGGGATGGACAAAAGATAAAATCTACAATGAATAGTTAGTATCTATGAATATTTTAATATTTTCTTGTAAACGGATCATGCGGATATTATACTATCCGTATCTATAGGTATTCGTTATACATAAAAATTAAAATAAAATTATATTTTATTAAGTAAATTAAATTAAAATTAAAATTAATTTATATTTTATCGATTTAAATATAAATATAATTAAAATTCAATTTATATTTATATTTAATTTAATTTAATTTAATTTATATTATATTCGCAGATTTTAAAATATTTGTGGGTATTTTTCAAACAGGTATCTATGCACGTAGTAAGTGAATATTTTTTTGTTATGTAGCCATCTCTAGACGTTATTGTTATATTGTTATATTATCTTGTTTACTTATTTGTATGTGCTAAGAAAAAAATGTGAGACTATGTGATTGATGTAAGAAAAATATTGCGTTTAATGTAAAATGACAAATAACCTTTTTTTTTCATTTAAAACATATTTGGGTAATAAAAATGGTTTCATCAATGATAATAATGACAATGATAATATGAAAGTTATTAGAAATATGACAATCTCATTATTTAATATGTTTTTAATTAAAATAATAAAAATTATTCACTATTTTACATTAATTACAATATAATTTACATATTAACCATATAATATCCAATTTCTTAACACTTTTAGATAAAACAACATAGTACACCTTTCAGTCATGCCAACATGGACAGAGGGTCGAAGGTGATAAAAAAATTAAGACTCACATTTAATATCAATCATTTGTCATGAATATCGATCCTTTAAACAAATAAGATATTTGATTGTCACATGTCATTTGAGTTACATCTCTAAATTTCAACTTTATAAGTAATTATTTATGTCAAACAAATTCATAAGTAGTCGATGTCATAAGTTTAATATTGTCTTTCATGAAAGGATCAAGCTCATTGAGATTGAATGTCATTTTATTCAAGAAAATATTGTATATATAGACATCAAGACTAAGTTTATTAACTCAAATGATTAGTTAGTAAATGTTTTCACTAAGTCTTCCCATAGACCAAGAATTTATTATATTTGCAACAAACTTGATATATATGATTTATATAAGTTTGAGTTGAAGTGTTAGATACTATTAATATACCGTTACTTATAATATCTTATATTAGTTACAATATTATGTGTATTTGAGCTTAGCCCATATTTTTCAGTATTATTCATTATTATAAAAATATTACTTTGTGTTTACAATGAGAATTAACTCTATACCTAGTTTTTACTATTTTCATATGGTATTTAAAGTTATGGTTTCTTGATAATCTAGCTATATATAGTTTTTAGAGTTAAGAGAAGGAGAGAAGCATTTATATCCATTTTGTGATATGGTTAATGCTAAAAAGATACATTCGTGTGATTTAGGAAATAACTTATCAAGACTAAAATTATAAACAAAACGTGTAGATCCAAAAACTTTAAGAGATAAAGGAAGAAAATGTTCATGAGAAAAAAAAATAGAATGGGAGAGTTTTTGTTTTCACATCGCCAATGTTCCAACCTCAAGTCCATTGTTAGAGTCAATCATTACATCTAAATATTGTCACCATTACACTCATTAGTTTCATGTTGCTTACGAGTATAAACTAAGAATAATTTAAATACTCTTTCTCCTTTAATCTTTTAAGAACAAAACCGTAATAGAATTTCTAATTTAAGAACAGACAATAACTCAGTTGCAATAATTAATTTTAACTGTATTATCTCAATTGACTTTAGTTCAAGTCAAATTCTATACTCGTGAGAATATAATTTTTTTAGTTTTTTTCCTCATATTAATAGAAAAAGCATTAAAATACTCTTTTTTTACTATATTATATTGGTGTTGTTGTTATCATCTTCATGTCACTAGAGAAACGTGGGAGAGGAAGAAGAGAGATATAACATGAAGCAGTAAAAAAAAAAAACAAGAGACAGATAACATGCATGAAAAAAAAACTCATTCTGAAAGGCAATATATACCTTTCGAAACATTGTTACAGGAATCTTGTTTTCGAAAGATAGTTCCAGAATACATTTTCACAACAGATAATCTAAAACTCACTTTTTACATAAGATAAAATGGTCATTTTGTAAATTTAAAGAATGCAAAAAGAAAATTGTAAGGGTGCAGGAAGAAAAAGCCTCTTCTAGATGGCAGTACAATTTGGCAAAGACAAGGCTCTTGTTGAAGTTGAACTGTAACAAAATTTTGATGATTGATTAATTGGTTTTACTTTCTTCACCCCCATAATTTCTTTCCTTACATTCATAATATGAAAATGAGCAGCATATCTCATAATAAATTCGAAGCTATATTTTAGAATATATAAACTTAAACAATTTCTTATTACACAGTCTAAGACTAATCGAAATATATTTTAGAAACGTAACATAAAATTTAGAATATACATTGGCTATTTTTTTAATTTGTTTGTATTATGGGGTAGGGAGTAGAAATACAAAGATGAAAGAAGAAACAGTTATATGAAATATGTGATATATTTGGAATTGTCTATTTTTTGTATCTCATTTCGAAATTAATGGAAGTTGCAAAAAGTTTCATGGGGGAGTGCCGAAAGTAAATGTCCATATTTTGAGCATCTCCGATCCAAACTTCCAAGAATGTGCATTGTACGGTAGACAACTAAACGTCACCGAGGGGATTTCTTTTTCGACCCATAGTTTCTTTCACTATTAATACGAAAACTCTCACATTTGTCCATAAAAAAATATTTTTAGATTGACTATTTCAAAAGTGTTTTTGTGCAATTTGTAAGTTTTTATTTTTATTTTTTTTTTACTTTAGGATTATGTAATTTGTATTATTTTGGATTGCGATATATATTATAGTATTGGATATTGATAGTTACAATATTATGTTAATTTTAAATGTAAGGAACTTAGACTAATTTCTTTGTATTTTCCTATTTATAAATGTATAAGTTTACGTGTTCAATACATATTAGGGATTCTTCTTGTGTCCCTTTCTCTTTTGTTTTGATATAGTATTGAGTTATGGTTACTCTTTTGCTTTATTTGTGGATTCACCTTTTTTGTCTTAATTTTTTTAAAATTATTATTTTTGACATACTATCGTCATTGTTAGAGATGACAAAAAAATCTATGTCTGCATATATTTGCGAATAAAATCAAGGATGGTAGTTGATACCTGCGAGTATTTATTACCTACGGATTGCGGGTAACGGATATTTTAATATTCGCTTATAAACAGGTATGTGTATTATACTACCCAACCCGCAAATACCCGTTACTTGCAAAAAATAAAAAAAAATTAATTTATATTTTATTTAATTAAATTTAATTTAAAATAAAATTAATTTATATTTTACTAGATTAAATTGAATTAAAATAAATTTTAATTTATATTTTATTTTTTTATATTAAATTTTTATATATTTTTCTGTAATTTTATTTTAAACATGTATAAAATATATTTTTTTAATATTTGCGGGTATTCGCGGGTACCCGTATGTTTTAAAATATCTGCGCGTTTTTTTTGAAACGGATACCTACAAGGGTAGTGAGTGGATTTTGGGTGGAGTTTTCATTTTGCGGGTCGGGTTTTAGGTAGACACTATCTATATTCGACCTGACCTGTTGCCATCCCTAGTTATCGTATTCGCCATCATTGTTGGCACCACCATTGCCAGCACTAGAGTTTGACAGTCTCTCAGACAACTATCACCACCATCAAACTCAGCCTGACACCCTCTTTCTAGACATACAACTTTTGTCGTGATCAAGTTTTACTGGAATTTTTTCATTATTTTAGGGTTTGTTTTTTCTCTTGGTAATTATTCTTACTCTTTACACATCTATGACCTTTTTCTACTGTTCTTGTGTCGTATGTTCTTTCAATAAACTTACTATCTTGAATGAATTTTTCAAATAGTATAAGAATTGTGAGAACTCTAGTTTCACTGCTTTTGTTGTATACATAAGCACATATTTTAATAGCCTCACTTATTCTAACTATCTATGCTCTTGGGTTCTGGACTCAAATGTCACATATTACATTACTGATAATATATCTTTTTTCTCTTATATGTATACTTTAAGTTATTTTCATTCAATTACCATAGCCAATGAATCTTAGGTTTCCTCACATAGTGTTGGTATTATTCATCTTCTTCCTTTCCTATCCATTGATATTGTTATTGATGTTCTTAAGTTTCCATTTAACTTATTATCATTATTCGTCTCATTTAATTTATTGATTATATTATCTCCTTTAGCAAATATTCTATATGTTTACAAGACTAGTAGGTTAGATAAATGACACTAGATATGACTTTCACGATCTTTATTATCTTCGAACATATGCATATATTGGTCATAACCTTGCTAAGATGCAACAACTTGTTCCAAATTTGTCTAAGTTATTCAATTTTTTTTGAGTCGTATCAATTAGAAAAACACAATTATAGTTCTTTTTCTAGAGTCTCACAACGTGTTTCATCTTCTTTTCTCTTAGTTCACTCAAACATTTGGAAATCAAGTCATGTTAAAACAAATTTAGGGTTTCAGTATTTTGTCACTTTTATTGATGATTATTCAAGATGTACTTAGTTGTTTTTAATGAAAAAAATTGTTCTAAGTTGTCTTTTATATTTAAAACATTTTATAATGAAATTAAAAATCAATTTGAAATTTTTGTTCAAACTCTGTATTGAGTATAATGAAAACTATGTGCACGAGTAATTTTTCTTGTGTTAAATATATACCTAGGGTGTTAAATTTATAATAAAAGAAATATGGATAATAACACTGCCATTGACGTAATCAAATTAATACCACTAAATTATAGAAATGGTGTTTCATCCTGAATCTCTAACACTTTCATCCTACATCCCTAATTTTAATAAATACCTTATAATTAATAGAGGTGGTTATACATTAAAAATGATTTGGTGAGAAATTCTATGCGTGCATTAAATGAAGCTTTCAAAACGTTGAATATATTGTTCCGAAGACCTGCAACACATTTCACCTCTGTTGAGTGTTTGCATCCCTCTTCTTGAATGTTCTCATCCAGGTGCAAGATTTTATATTTTTGGATTTATATATGCTACATCGGACGTACATATCTCAAGGAGAGTAATGCTTCAAAAACATAGATTAGATTGGTTATGGAAATCTGAAAATTACAAATCGGATAATGTGATTTTTAGATGTTCATATCTGATTTATGTTTTAAATATTTCATTATATTAGTTTTGTAATTATTATATTAATTTAAAATTTTAAAAATTTTTGTATGAATTTATAAATATTTAATTAAATAATTTTTAATGTTAAAAAATAATTTGTATAAATTCAATAAAAAAAATTTGAAAAAATAAAATTGATATGAAGATGTATGCATCGAATATAAAAATTCAAAAGAAAAAAATAATAATATTCGATTATCCTTTTATCGGATCGGATGTTGAAATCCATCGACATCTAATACTTGTTTTTGTTGAATTCGGATTATGACATGCATAGTTGTTAGTCCAATTTTGTTTGTATAATTTAGAATGGTTATAATTCATTTGAATGTTATAATTTTATGTACCTGAAAAGCACACACAACATTATTATTATTATTATTATTATTATTATTATTATTATTATTATTAATAATAATAATAATAATGACCTGAATTTAATTTCATAAAATATAATTTCGTAAAAAAAATATTTTTTTCACATGCAATATTGAATAGTTTTTGTATGACTTTTTTTTAATTTCGTAAAAAAAAATTAGTATTTAAAATGCATATGAAAAAAATTGGTATTTAAAATACAAACTAAAAATTTTCATTAAATTTTTTTTATTAATTAAAATATTTATCTAATTATAAAATCCTAATATTTCATTAAAAAAATAAAAAAATATCTTAAAATTATAAAAAATTAAAAAAAGTATAAAACAAATTAAACATTAAACGATTCAAAACAAAAAAAAATAATCAAATTAATTAATTAAATAATTTATTATTACAATAAAATACTTTAAATTCTAAAAAAATAAAAATAAATAAATAAATAAATAAATAAATATTAAATAATTACAAACTAAATTTTTTAATTCAAAATAAATTTAATTAATTAAAATATTTATATAATTATAAAATCTTAATATTTCGTTAAAAAGAATAACTAAATATCTTTAAATTATAAAAAATTAAAAAACTATAAAACAAATAAAACATTAATTAATTCAAAACAACAAAGTTTAATCAAAATATAATTAATTAATTAATTAGAATAGATAATGTGAGAGTTGTGTGAGGAGAAATGAAAAAACTGTACATGGAGAAAGCAAAGAGGAAGTGAAGATGGAGAAATAAGCATGCATGGAAAACAAGAAAGCTATTTTAATATTCAGAAAAAAATCATTGACTAGATTCTTTTCAATTTATAAAAATTTATTAACATTTTAATTGCAGGGCATAATGGGAATTTTCAAAAAAAATGGAGGTGCAGACTGAACCTCAACCTCTTGGAGGTGCAGGGTGAAATGCACATCCAGAAATGGCAAAGCGCACTTGGACGTGGGCTCGTCATAATTTAAAAAGGGTACCCTATCAATCTTTCTTACAAAAATTGATTTCCGTACAGCTAACTCCATTCTTGTGATTGCTAACATTGTCAATATTTTCATTTTGAAGCTCCCCATATTATTTGGTAAGAGACAATGAACTCCAGAGGTTTAGTGCTACTGATATTTGTTTGGAATTTAATTGGATTAGGATGGATGCTGTTTCTTCCTGCACCCCATCAGTTGGATTCTGCTTTCTGGAACATACTATACAGATTCCAAAAATATCTCTCCAGATCAAAATTTCCCAAAGTCTATGACGAGATGCTAAAAGAAATTAAATAGGATGCAGGAAGAAACACCCTAGCATGGATTATGATGGGTGAATGTGGGTTTGGTGAGGAAGAAGGAGAGGGCAATAATGGCCAAGAAAGGAAAGAAAAAATGTTGGAGAAGAAATTACTTGGAAAGGGTTGGGAGGCTTGGTGTGAACTAACCTTAATAACAAGACGAGAAATGTTTTATGAATAATGACATAATAAAAAAAAAGAAAAAAGAAAAAAAAAAGAAACAAAAGATGTATAATAGATATCTTTTCAAAAGAGGTGTGTGAGTGTGTGTGTCTATATATATATATATATATATATATATATATATATATATCACTCTCCTAACAGGATTAATATTGCACTTAACAATTGTGATCTATCCTAACCTTTCTCTCATGTTTAATTACAAAAATGTGGATAAAAACTTGGCATTATAAAGGTGATGAAGGATACTTAAAACATACCATTCTGAAGTGATCTTTATTAGTTAAGATCATTCATTTAGTGCAACTTTATTGTGTGAACAGTGAAGCGAAAGAAAACTCAGGCAAGGAGCGATTTTGATATCAAGGGCAAGCAACCCTCTATACAAAATCAGATTCATCCGAATGCTAGTCCAATAAAAGCATCTAACCGAGAAGAGATCTCTATAAGTATAAAAAAAATCTACATTGTTGGTCTAAGAATATACAGTGCATCTTCACAGAATATTTGAACAAAGATCACTTCCCTGCTACAAATGACGCGGGGAACAAGGGCCAATTTGAGAATTCTAAGATGCTTCTTCCATAAGGTCTGAAATTATAAAATAAAATGGTAAAAGATTATTCATGAACTGGTCACCGACCCATCGGCCTTGGAAATCAAGCACATAAAAAATAAAATATTCGACAATGGAGTCTGGAGAGATTAGGAACTCATGTCACCAGTTTTACTGAAGCATACCATTGTAAAATTAACTTCATTCGATGAGAAGAGGTAGAGCAGAATGTATTGGGGATGGATTTAGATCTGACAAGAGTTAGAAAAAATAATGCATCAGAATCAGAAATCAATCAACATTATTCTATGGGTGGAAAAGGGTAGAAGATAATAAGTACATACCTCCAGATTCATTTCGGAGCCAATCTTGGGTACATATCAAAGCCTCTCTTGTATCTGGGTTTAGTGAACTACGAGAAGAATCTAGCACTCTGCCCCCAGTGCCAAATGCCAAATCCGGTGCCAAAGTTGACATTGGAGTCCCTAGAACATCACGTGCCATCATAGACAAAATTGGGTACCTTGGCATGTGGACTTTCCACCAGTTCAATATGTTAAAATCAGAATTACGTGGAAAGATTGGTTCCTCTAAATACTTGTCCAAGTCTGATGTCATAGACTGGTTCTGTGATGTCTCATGAAGGAATCTGTCAAAGCCTTTTAGCCTATCTCTGGAACTACAACTAGTACTAGGCAAACTGCTACCAGGTAAGGCTGAGCCTTGATCAATCATAGTTGAACAAATAGAATACGCGTTAAAAAGTTCTTTGATACCATCAGAAACTTCCTTGATACGCTCCAGAGCAGTGCTGCCATAAATCAGGGAGTAGTAGTACTCAACCAATTTCATTTTAAACCGAGGATCTAGAACAGCAGCGAGAGCTAAAGCTAAACTGCACTTGCTCCAGTACTTGTCAAATTTGGCTTTCATCTTCAAAGCCATGGGACTAAGAAAACTATCTGAACTTCTGCACCAATCAATTAATTGAATATGGACATCACAAATCTCAGGGAAATATATATTAGCAGTAGGAAATTTGTTGGCCGCAAATACGTTTGTAATTTCAACTAAAAGTTTTAAGTATCCAGTAACTGAAGTGGCCCATTCCCACTCTTCATCAGTCAGTGTTGATGAATAAGAGGGATCGTGATCTTGAAAGAGAGAAAAAGCACTCCTGTATTCTACCGCAGTTTCAAGCATGAGATATGTAGACTTCCACTGAACAGGAAAATCAAGAAACAACACCTTCTGCGTGTTAACTGTAGCATGCTGAGCAATTTCATTAAATTTTGCCTGGACTAATTGTGAACTTCTAACATATCTGATACTCTCTCGAATCTTTTGGATCACTTCCTGTAATGCATCCATGGCATCTTGAGCAATGGAATTTATGAGATGTGCTGCAGAGCGTATGTCAAGTAATTGACGAGTACTTAAGAAAGGTCTTTTCTCAGAAACTCGCTCCTTTATTCTAAGGGTGATGTCATCATCGATGGAACAATCATCAAGTGTCAAGGCAAAAAGTTTGCCATCAATATCCCATTCATTGAGACATTTGATAATCACTTCTGGAAGTAAGTCTTCAGTGTGCAAAGAATCAAGTGTGACAAAGTTCAAGATTTTCTTCTGTAATGTCCATTCCTCGTCAATATAATGAGCGGACAAGCATAAATACGAAGAATTTTCTGCTGAAGACCACATTTCAATAGATAGATTAATCCTACCTTGTAGTTTGTTTATCATATCATACATTTTCTCTTTCTCCCTCCTATAGATATCTATACAAGAAATCTCTACAGCACTGTTTGGCATGAACTCAAAGAGAGGCTGGAGGTTCTTCACAAAGACCTTGAATCCTACTTGTTCAACCAAGCTCAATGGGTATCCATGTAATATGATCATGCGTGCAAGATCAAGTTGACTCCTTTCCTGATCAAATTTACTACTTCCGAAGCTAATGATATCATCCTTCTTATGCTCCTGTTCAAACTTGATAATCGTTGGCTTTATATATTCTTCTTTCCTCTGACCTTCATCAAAACTAATGTTTGCTAGACTGATGGTATTATCTTTCTTCCTTCTCTTTGCAGCAAGTAATTGAGACACGTCAAAATTTGATCTTTTCAAACACCGCATCAAGTGATTTCTCAGATGTGTAGTTCCGCTGTTACTTGATCCACTAAGTCTCTTGTTACAATGCACACAAACAGCATAGCAGATGTCAGCCTTTCTAACCCTTTCAAAGTGATTCCAAACAACCGATGTTAGCCTTTTTGGTTTCTTAGTACCTGAATCATTTGATATTTCCATCGCATAGGCTTCAGATTACCAACACTCTACACATCACACAAAATTAAGTGATAAGTAATCACCCAAAATGTTGTAGGACAAAAAGTCAAAACTTCAAAATTTTTGAAGTAGCAAAGCATTTAAGGATGACTGGATAGAATAAAATCAAAAGCTGATATCGGTCCCACCTCTGAAATACAGGTGGTGAATGCACAAGACTCCTGCCCCAAGTGAGGTTTGGGGAAGGTAAATATAAATATGCACAATCTTACCCTGCAAGCAAACTTTTATAGGTTTGTACTTGTGACCTCTATGTCATAAGGCTGCAACTTCACTATTGCGGTAAGGCTCACCCCTCACTCTTCATGAATTAGATAAAGATGTAAATGGTTAAAGCTTATCTTCTAATAAACTCACTAAAATCTTGTGAAATCTTTGGATAAACCTTATCACAACAACAACCTAT
This sequence comes from Vigna reflexopilosa, assembly GCA_027742785.1. Lineage (NCBI taxonomy): Eukaryota > Viridiplantae > Streptophyta > Magnoliopsida > Fabales > Fabaceae > Vigna > Vigna reflexopilosa. Next base: position 31,667,972 of record CM050925.1, on the reverse strand, counting down.
ATTCCTAAACCAGATATCTTCCATTACAGCAAGGTTTTATATTGTAACCTACCTCACATGATGCGGCTAAAACTCAATCATCTTAATTGTCAATATCACAGCCGCATCAGATCATAGACCCTATCAGCCACGGTTGCTCTACAAGATTCCTTAATTTAACTATGATGATCACAATTAGAACTACAATTTAAAACCTTACTCAAGTTACCAAACAAAACCTTGAAACTCAGCATACTCAGAAAAGCATAGCAAGAACAATTAGTTTAGATCACAATCTAGATATATCTTGACTCAAGCTAACTTAAACCTTAAATAAACATCAAAGTCACAGTAAATTGAAGGGAATAAAAATAAAGAAAAAAAGTAAATTGGGTATGTCTGGAATTTAAAACATAGATTGCTACAATTTTGTGGCCTATATACAACAAGCTCTAAATAAAAGCCAAATTTCACAAAATTGTTGTGCAATTCAGATAAATTGAACCGTCATATAACGCAATTAAGAGTTCCAATTAAAGGAAAAGGGAAAAGAGTTGAATTGAAGAGAGAGAGTCTTACTTAGAGAGAGAGAGTGGGTGGTGGTTATGATGTTAGAGTCCGATAAGAGGGTCCGGCAGAAAATGATAGGGTTAGGAGAGAAGGGAGACGGACAGAGAACCGGTGATGATGCGTGTTTGGATTTGGATCCGATTCTGATAGGTATACCCAAATTGGGCGTTGGTGAGGTGAATAGAAATCGGGTGGGTGGGTCAAATGCGGGTTCGAATAGTTCTATATTTCGGGTTAGGATGGTGGTTTTGATTGGTTGGGTTCCCAGATGTTGATATGGAATTGACCTACTCAAGTTGAAATTGGACTTTTGCATAATTCCAAAAAGGAAAAAAAAAACAGAAAAAAAAACCTTGAATAAAAGGTAAAAAGTATATAATAACCAGTACAAACATGCGTCTACGGATTTCCTTTTATTATGATAATAAAAAATTATTTTTATTATTAGTAATTAATTAAATTTTAAAAAATAATTATAAAATTTAAAAGATAAAATAACAAATATAAATTATATTTATAAAAGTAAAATTAGTAAAATGTGAAGATGGGTTGGGTATTGGTTTGTGGTAAAATGGGTGGGTATTTATAAAGGACAATTATACTTTAATAATTGACAACATTTTAACACGTGTCAAAATGTGAGTGGTCCACATGGAAATGAATTTAGAAAATGGATAATGACGTGGAAACAAAATTAAGGGTAGGGTTTAAATTGGGGGATTTCAATTTAACTTTTCAGAATTTGAATTTGAGGCATGTTTAGAGAGATAAGCCAAGCTCAGAGAGAAATGCAAAAATTTTAGAGAGAGAACCCTAGAAAGAAGCAAACGCGAACCCAAGCCATCGTTCACAAAACCCACCCACCAACCCATTTTCGTGTCTCTTCCGAAAAGCGTCATTGTCCTTTCTCCGCCGGAGTGTCGTCGTTTACATGTTCGTTGTAGCGTCCTCCGTCCCAGCCACCAAGAAGCGGTCGTCTTCATTAAAGCGTGGTGGGACTGTCGCCGTTGAAGTTAGTGGGACTGTCGTCGGTGAAGGCAACATTGTAGGCGCCACCTTTACGCGTGAAGGAACCATTGAAGTTGGAAACTGCCATTGGAGGTGCGTTTTGAAGGTTGGCTCCGTTCTTTTCGGTAATGCATTTATTGTGTTCGGTTGGTATAATTTGTTCAAATTATTTTGGGCATTTATGGGTTGTTGTGTTATTTCAGTTTTTTTTTTCGTCGTATGGTTTACTTTGGGTGTATAACATTTTTTGGTTGATGTGGTTTTTGGTTGAAAAGTATGAAAGAATTAGGTTTGTGGTTGATGTTAGGTTATTTAGACTATGATTTTGTATTATGTTTGGTTATTTCAGTTGTTGTTGGGTTAAATAACATTAGTTTATTGTTGGAATTTGTTTGTTGTAGATATGATTGTGGAGGAATTGTTTTGAAATTTATTGAGCTGTGAGATGACATTGAGAAATATGAAGGCAAAACAATGCCCAGTTACACATATATAAGTTATAAAAATTTTAATGTTTTGGAGCTTTGATAGAAATTGTGCATTTTATTGATATGTCGTGAGTTATTGTCTTTGCAGGAGCAACTTTACCAGTTTAGGGAGAAGTATGTTTGTGATTGGATTTTGGATGTGAACTGGGATGAAGTGTTGAAAGATTTAGGCATTTTGTAGATGTTGTTGAATATGGATTTTTGCAATGTTATTGATGGCTTGTTTAGAACTTTTTCAATGTGTATTGATGAGATCCAAATGTACATATTTGTTGGTCAAAAGCTTCAAAGAAATGTACTCGTCACATTTATTTGTTAATGAAAAACATTTATCATAATGATCAATGTTTGTCCTGCAGACCCCACAAGATTTGGATGTGATTATTGTTGATTGAAGGAGCACAAGTTTAACTGAACCCACAATCTCAGTAATATCTGAGTTTTTGATGATGACAACGCATAATTAATAACACATGTGTACTTTGTGTTACATGTTCTATGTTTACATGATATATGCTTATAATCAATGTGTTGAATCTGTTTGAGCATATATTTGAGCATATATGAGAACATGATTGTGTTGATCATTGCATTTTACTGTGTTATATATGTGATTTTATATGTGAATGCATAACACATGATTTTGGAAAAGAAAAACCACAAGCACTTATGTTGAACTTTAATTGTGTGGCAAAACAACAATTTTAAGTTGATTTCATTATGGGGTGAGTCAATTAAAACTCGTGTCTTTGCACAAACTATTTTCAAGTGTGCTGTGAGATTTTTCAAAGAGAAAGTTTTTCAAAACTATTATTAACATTATTACATAGTCGATTACATGCGTGTCGCATTCGACTAAGTCTGTTGTTGTTTTGAAATTCTGTTAATGCTTGACTTAACTGTCTAATGGTCATATTTTTAAATATGTTGACCAAGCATTAAATGACATTCGACTGCATTAATTGCGAATTCAATTAGTTGCTTTGATTGTTGCTAACTACTATAACAGAATTGTTATATTCGATTGCATTAGTAGCGTAATCGATTAAAATGCGTCTAAGATGTGTTATTCTATAAATTGACGCGAATTCGAATTCTGTAAGAAATTTTGTGAATCTAACAGTTTGTGATATCTTTTGCAGAAAGTATAATCTTACAGAAAGAGAGAAAAAGCTCCAAGAAACAAGAAGTGACCGTGGTGATCATCTACTTGTGATTTCTTAAAGAGAAAGTTTGTTGTGTTTTCAAAGGCTGATAAATTATGCACATTTGAGTCATTATATTTTAACAATGATTTATGAAATGTTGTATGTAAAGGGTTCGATTTAGAATAGACGATGTAAAAAAATTATTTTAATTTTCAAGTCCCCACTTATTTTGCTTTTGTTACTAGTGGTGTTTGTGCACCATGAGTTTTATAAAGATTGGTTCCTTGGACATGAAATTGGATATTACTGGAATACTAATTGTGTCCACATCACTTTTAAGTTGAAAATATGTTATGGAATATATTAGGCAATTGAAAATGTGTGTCATCTTCGTAGTTGACCTGCCTGTGCAAAATCTCTCCTTGAAGTCCCCATTTATTTTGCCTTTGCTACCAATGTTGTTTCTGCACCATGAGTTTTGGAAAGATTGGTTCCTTGGACATGAAATTGTATATAACTGGAATAATAATTGTATCCACGCCACTTTTAACTTCAAAATATGTTCAGAAATAGATTAGGCACTCCAAAATGATTGTCATCTTCGTAGTTAACCTTCTTACGTAAAATATTTGCTTGAAGTACCCACTTATTTTGCCGTGAATCCAAAGCCCACTTTGAAAACTATAACTACCAAACATTTATTGACTTTGACATCGTTGTACTTTCTGCAGGTAACTTTCTAGTTTGACCAAAGGGGAACCCAAGATAAACGGTGACTAAGATGAAGATTCATACATTAAAGTCATTACAATTTGTTAAGGGTATTAAGTCTCATAATGATGTTGCCTATCTAGATGAAATAAGTTAAGCAAATTATGTACAACTTGTAATGAAACAAATCTAGTCATATTTGTTTGCTCTTTTATATATATATATATATATATATATATATATATTATTGCTCTGATACTATTATTCTTTTGTTTAAAATTGCTTTAAGTTAACAAGCTCTGATATATAAACACTCTGAAAATTCTTTCGAAAAATTTGTAAAATCACATTCTCTTATACATATACATGATGTTTACATGCCCTGATACATATGATCTGAAAATCTTTTCAAAATTATTTTGTTTAGCATGTGTATTTGTTAAACATCAAAAAAGGGAAAATTGTTAAGACATTATCATCTTGAGACTAGATCGTCTAGCAATTTAAGTTTTGAAGTTTAACAAACAACATTAAACAAAATATCGTGTTGAAAGAAATGTATTTTTAAAAGAAAAAGTGTCTAAGAGAAATATATTTTGGAACATCTTTTCCAAACAAAAGCAAGCTTATAATAACTTTGTCTAGATTATATTGTCTGAAAGACAAAGTTTTATAAACAAATCTAGTGAAAGGAAAAACCTATCAATTCCAATCATCTAATGAATTATAGAGTAACGCTTTCAAACGTATATCGTCTAAGGGACAACATTTTACAAACAACGTCTTACAAAAAGAAACGTCTCTCTAAAAGCTTAAAATATGTTTTAATCAAACAATGTTATTCAAGCAAGCGTTCTACAAAATGTATCATCTAAGAAAAGCCCGCTAAACGCTATAAATCACAAACAACTTTTGAATATAAGCATCTAATGTTTTACACTGTCTGAAAAGTATATGTTGAATACTTTGCTAAATGATGCATTTATCAATGAGTTGACAAATGATAAAATTTTTTGAACATGTAATACAACTTAACATTTATCAACGTTCAAAACTTTAAATGCATGCATGATAAAGTGCTTCAATTTACATTTTGATAAAATTTATGACAAAACGCTATATCTCTTGAAAGTAGACTTGAGTCCGACTTCTCACATAAAAAAACTACCAACTCTATAGCAAAATATAGCGTGAAAGAGAACTATTATAACATAGTATTATGAATTAACTCTACCATATGAAAAAGGACTTAGGTCCTTCGAGTAGAGTTTAGGTGATTCTACCAAAATCTATTAAATATTTATATTATAGGTGGGAAATCTCTAAATCCAATTCAATATATGAATTTTCCAAAATTATTAGTGATATAATGTCAACTAAGATAGTTGTGTAAAGCAGATGAAATAGTTAATTTAATTGAGATTTGATGTGTTAAATTATTGACATTATTCTAAGATTTTGAATCTTTTAAATATACTAGCTTACCTTATGTTTTTATTTGCTATGATCATGTGTTACATAGAAGCAAAGAATCAGGTAGATATTTTTATCCGTGGGTATTTAAAGAGTTTAGAATAGTATAAATATTTTGGATACATGTAGTTTATGTTCCTTTAAATGATCATGTATATATTTTATTTTGAAAAAAATTATTTCATTGAAGGATTGTAAACTAATCTTTTATATATATTTATGTTATCTGGATAAATGGTGATTAGATGCATGGTTAGTGATAATGTTACTACTAAATAGGATTGTTACAACAATTACAATTATCCGTTCCGACATAATGCTATTCACACTGATTGTCTGGTGGAATATAAATTCTGATAACGGGAAACAAAATTTGCCTGCTGAAAACGGATATAGATCGACACAAGTTCACGTTTCCATGAGGCATGCAAGTCTCTCTCACCATGTGAACACAGCTTTTTTGAAAGCTCAAAATGTCCATATTAATAATTCTCCATTTCAATAGTTTATTAAACCATGAAATTGGACGCAAAATTGAAAGGCAAAAAAAAAGGCATCTACAGATTTCAAGGGTATTCACTTTTGAGTGTCCTCCAACCACACCACAATACGTTGGGAAAATATGCATCTACAGATTGAAACTAGGGAACTTACATGATATATAAAGTGTTCATGTTAGCAGCTCTACATCTATAAGAGTTTGAAGGTCAGAACTAGAGAGAGAAGTTTAAAATATCATAGCACGTTATGCACACCACGAATTGATTTGTGCCTACACCAGATACTTTTTTCCTACCAAAGGAAAACAACCAAGGGATTAAAAAAGAAGAAAAGAAGAAAGGAAACTAAAGCCAGAACCAAAGGAAAAAGCTTAACTGGTATTACAGAAGGTTGGCGTCCTTTGAGCCTACAATCTGAAACAACAAAATATAACAAGATTAAGAATGTGCAGCAGGAGTAAATTAGCAGAGTTGAGTTTAATCCTTACGTGAATAACTGAGGGCGGTTACGTGAGAGTTGAGGCCTCTTTATTGGAGATAGTATCATGTTCCTCAAAGTCATGGATGGATTATTAGTAGCACCTGGTCCAAAAGGATGAGCACCACCCCTTCTGTTACCAGTGTCCCCTGCGATGGCCGTTTGTTTTGCCGGTGAGACAACGGAGAGATCAAAGGGACCGGAGTTATTGCTATTCTGCCTTGCTGGCCAGACATCATCTCTTGGTCCTGGAGTGGCAGGAGTGAATACCGGCCCACCTGCAACAAATAAGTTATTCTACTTTTGGAAACATCTAAGCAGAAACAAGGTCAAACACAGTCCATGACCACCACAATCATCACCATAATTTTCATTGTTGCCCCATTACCATCGTGGTGATGAGAGTTTCAACAATGTTAATGGTGGTACTTGTAATGATTGGGCTGTGACTATGGTGGCAGAGGTTGTAGTAGTAATTGGATGTCATTTTCTTCATTGCTTTCATTACATTATTTAAGGGCATGTTTTCAATTACAAGAAAATAAAAAGGAAAGACAACAAATTTCTTCATAAATTAAAATTAACTTATATTAGTTACTTTTGTAGAAGTTTCTTACATTAATTTTTTTAAAATTAATTTTATATTTTACTTAGTTCATGTTGAAACTCTTTAATTTCTTTTTCAACTCCTTGTATTGATAGAAAAGTTTAATCAAACAAACCCTAAATAAATCATACTTTATTTGGTTTTATAGTTATTTGAAACTTGAACATAACATAAAATGCTTTCTAATTTCTATTGACACTGAAAAGAAGTATCCTCTGTCTATTGAAAGTAAAGGGTTACCTTTTCTGCCAATTTCTCTGTCATCAATCATGTTTGGCGGGTTCGAGAACAAGTCGTGCTCGTTTCTGGAATAATAGTTGTTTGCAGGCTGTATGGCAGATCGCTTCACTGAGTCAAACTCATTCCTCAGCTGGTCATACATTTCATCCAATTTTCTCTTCTGCCTGAAATTGAAATTGATTTAGGGAACTAATAACCACATATAATTTTGTAGAAGAGGAAATGCAATCAACACTGACCTGGATTTTTCAGCAAATTTTTCCTGAAGTTCTTGATTGTCCTTGGTTAAGCTCTCAATTTCCTGTTGCATAATCTGACACTTCTTAGCCATCTTTTGGTAAGCAGTGTGCACCTGCTCTAGTTTTTCTGTAAACTTCTCTTGCATCATCTCACATTTCTGCCGGCATTGAGCAACAATCTTGTTCATCTTAAACTGCATCTCCAGTTCTTTTTGCCCAATGTAGAACATCACACTTCTATATGCACTTTTCATTACTGAATTGGCTCAGGTAAACACGCAAGGTCCAATGTACCCTCTTAATTTCTAGAATTTCAGAATATGCACTTCATTTATGATAATCATACTGCTAGATAGTCCAGAGGGATATAACATACAACCTTAGTTTTCTATTTCTACGCAGTTCTACCTCTAAACAATTGATATAAAGGATACATATCTGTGGAGATACTCCTGCCATGGCCATCTGCAACATAAAACATCACAATAATTGGTGACAAAGCTAGTGAGAATAAAGAAAAAGAAGAGATAGGATCGTGAAATTCAGTAAATTACAGAGTATCTTAGGTTTATGTAATATGTAGTTAGTATTGCACATGAGAATATTTACTTACATTGACCCATTCATCATTGGGATTGACATCCACAGGTTTCATGAGACTGACAAGAGGAGAAACATATAACTTAGATAACAACACGTCATCCATGAGGCTTAAAATTGACAACTCAAAATCTAAAAATGAAGACAGAGCATCAAATTTCGGCACAATTATAGGTACTAACTGTAAAGGGGATATTATTGCTACCAAATGAGCGCTTACATCAACATCATTTCATTGAAACTTAAAGTTGACAGCATATAATGTAGAATAAAATTAAATAATCAGTACAACTCCTATAATCAAACATTATTTCCATGAAGCTTAAAGTATAGATTGCTGAGGGATGACTCGTTCCATTAATTGACCGTTATAATCAGTATTATTTCAGGTAAGGAACGAAATCACGTGTCTGATCAAACAGATCCCTATCACATCCTCACCTCTTAGAAAGGACTTGATCACATATAGGACATGCTCCATCATTGCTTAATATCTTATTGGCATCATCTGTGCCTTTTAACATTGTTAAGGAAACCACATAAATAAAAACTAATAACCATTTCAATGATAAAACATGCAGAAAATAAACCTAATTTAATATGAACTAAGTTGATCGTATTTTACTAAAAAGGAGGAACACAACGCAAAAACTGTTTCTATGTGGATACATAACAGGTGACCACAGGTTGTGGAAATGGCTCGCCCTTCTAATTCTCGCCAGCATGCATTGCATCTCATTTCAGTTGTCGGATATTACCATAAATGTCCAAGGGTCGAATTAAAATAACTGCAAGACAAAACAGTACATCAGGTTTCTTCAAGGACTGATAAGACTAGGCTTTACTTAAAGGCAGAAAAAGAAAAGTAGCTAGCGGATGTGCTCAAACGGCGGCAAGCGTAATCTACCAAAACATAATCACTACGATAATAATAACATTAATGCAATCGTCCTACAACTAAAGAAGCTACCATTTCTTAACTAAAAATAACAAGTTGAAAGCAAAACAGTTGGGCTTTGAGTAGCTCAATACTAAACCCGTAGATCAGTTATTATACGTTATACAGTAAGCACATAACAAACTACTTATCCATAAACATTAAATATTTGAATCATACAAGGCAGAAAATTTTCAACGATGATTTCAGTTCAATACCTGATGCTTCTCTAACAAAGATCTGACAAACAAAGGATTGTGTATAGAATTTCAAAAGCCTACTTGAAAACCAAGAAGGACTATTTAGTTGTATAAAATAACTAATACCAATTCACAGTCCCAACTCCTAACTGACTAAACATTAACCCCTCCTCTGTTAGCACGCACTAACCCACTCACACACAGACTGGTAACAGCAGCTCTCACTTTCCCGTTAATTTATTTGTCACTTTCTTTTTGAATAAATCACTAAGCCATAAATCACTATCCTCTAATCAGCACCTTCAACTTCCAATAAAGTTTTATAAACTCATTACATAATTGCAGTTTCACAAAGGAAGATGGAAACTTGACTGATACGTAATGACAAAAAGACTTCATAAAACTTATGCTCCATCATCAAAAGCGACGAAAAAGAGAGAAAAACAGTGAAAATCCAATGAATATACACACCTTTGCACCATCAACAAATCTTTCACCAAATACTGTAAAATCCACAAATAAATGGGAGCTGAACAGGATTAAATGACCTAGATGTAGAGGTAGAAAATGCAAAAAACAAATCACTTCAACAACTCAATTGACAATGCAACACATTTTCATTCATAATTGGTAGCATAAAAGAAGTTTCGGTTACATGCTAACTCCCAGAATCAGAATTTCAAATGCAAATAATGAATTAACTTAAACTAAATTCATTTACAATTGATAAAACCGTGACCGAAATAGCCAGTACCTAACAGAAATTGCTCGAGAAATTGAAGAAGGAACGAGAGAAGCGTTGAATTTCAGAGAAGAATGGAAGATGAACTTTAGCGCGAAAACTTGAAATGGGAACCAAACGATGAAGCGCGACACAAAATATCCCGTAGAATGTGTGTGTATAATTTAAATGTCTTTACAGTGTTAAAAAAGTTTATATCTTTTATTTAGTTAAAAAAATTTATTTTTTATTGATTTTTATCATAATTATTTTAAAATTTTATTCATCATATGTTTTAAGATAATCAGAGTCAATATGAAATAAAAATGAATTAGTTTAATTCAGTTCAGTTTTTTAGGAAGTAAAAAAAAAATTATAATTGGATTCCATCCATTACAAAATATTAGGTATATTTATTCAATTTATTTAATATATGAATTGCAATAAATTCAAAATAAATTAATTCAACTCATTCTAAACCCAACTTAGATGGTTTAACCTATAAATTAAGTTAAGCGGGTTCAATTTCACTTACATTTAAAATTTCAATTTTTTGTTAACCCGAATTAATCAGGTTAATTCACACATTTAAACTGATATTTCTATTTACAATAGGAATTAGTGGATAAAGGTAATATCCTATAACCGAGTTTACTAGAAAAAGAAAAAAAAATATTGTAAAAAGAATAACAACAGAACTATAGTGGAGTCATGACGTAACTTCTATATTTATTGTTTGGTACTCAATATAATTTAATATTTGACATTAATTTATGCATATAAGTAATATAATACCCTGTTTTATATTATTTTACTAGTCTGAGACCTCTTTTCTCTTATATAGGGTAAGATTGTAATATATAAAGTTTCATATATTATAAATTTTTAATGCGTTTTTTCATTGTTTTAAGTTTAAAAATATATGTTAATATGTACTCCAATAAATAGTTTATAATTAGGGACTCTAAGTTTTGCAACACTCTTTTACGAAATCAAAATATTAAATAATTTTTATTTTATATTTATCTTTTGTCTTTTGTTAATTTGTTATTTTTTTATTATGTGTATACTGAATGCAAGGAAGATTAATCTCATATATATTTTTTATTATATTAAACATAATATTAGAATTTGGTTCATTTTGGTATCAGTTCAAGTGTTCGGTTAAGATAAACGACAATACGAAAGGGTACTCGTGATTGTAGTTGGTTAGAAATACTTTCACTCGACGGAAAATATACCATTGTGTAAAGAATTCATCCTTGAGGAGGAGGTAATAAAAGGTTTAAAGAATAATTCTGATGATTATTTCAAAGAGTAGAGTACTATATATATATACATACAAGGATCCTATAATTCTTTATCTATTGAAGGAATGACAGGTGCACAAATTATAATAATATCTAATTATAACTAACACAATATTTAATTGCCTAATATCCCTTAATAGAATATTTAGCATATCTTAACACTCCCGCTTAAGTTGGTGCATGGATATCACACATTCCCAACTTGAATAGAGACTCATTAAACAATCTTCTTGACACTCCTTTGGTGAGAACATAAGCCAACTGCAATTCTGATCTTACAAAAGGAAATGAAATTGTTCCAACTTCAAGCTTCTCTTTGATGAAATGTCTATCAATCTCCACATGCTTTGTTCTATCATGTTGTACAGGATTGTGAGCAATTGCTATAGTTGAAGTATTGTCACAGTACAAACTCATAGCTTCATTTTGTTTAAAGCCCAAATCTGATAGCACATTTTTAATCCACAAAAGTTCACATACACCTAGTGTCATGCCTCTGAATTATGCTTCACCACTAGATCTTGTTACAACAGGTTGTTTTTTACTCCTCCAAGTTACAAGATTCCGTCCTACAAAAGTAAAGTATCTAGAGGTAGATCTTCTATCATCTTTTGAACCTGCCCAATCTGCATCAGTGTACCCTTCTACCTTTAAGTTTCCATGATTTGAGAACAAAATTCCTTTTCCAGGAGCGGACTTCAAATATCTCAAAATCCTTTCAACAACATCCATATGAAGCTTTCGTGGGTCATGCATAAATTGACTAACAACATTCACTGCATATGTGATATCTGGACGTGTATGGCACAAATAAATTAATTTTCCTACTAGCCTTTGGTATCTTCCTCTGTCTATGCTTGCTAAATTTGAGCATTGAAAGAGTTTATGATTTTGTTCAATTGGTGTATCAGCTGGTTTACTCCTAAGCAACCCAGTTTCCGATAGTAAATCAATAGTATATTTTCTTTGGCATAGAAAAATACCATGTTTTGATCTAGCTACTTCAATACCCAAAAAATATTTGAGGTTTCCAAGTTGTTTCATCTCAAATTCAGATGCAAGGTATTGTTGTAAACTAGAAATCTCATCTTGGTCATTTCCTGTAACAATCATGTCATCTACATATATAATCAAAGCTGTAATTTTTTCTTTTCTTCTCTTCAAAAATAAGGTGTGATCAGAGTTACTTGCTCTATAGCCAAAAGCCTTCATATACTTAGTACACCTTCCAAACCATGCTCTTGGGGATTGTTTTAATCCATATAGAGCCTTCTTTAATTTGAAAACTTTCATTCCAATTGAATCTGTCATGCCTGGTGGAGAATCCATATAAATTTCTTTTGAAATTTCTCCATGTAAGAAAGCATTTTTCACATCAAATTACAGAAGATGCCAATCTTGGTTTGTAGCTAGCGACAAAAGTATTCTCACAGTATTGAGCTTGGCTAATGGTGCAAACGTCTCTTGGTAATCTACATCATAAGACTGAGTGTAACCTTTAGCCACAAGTCGTGCTTTATACCTCTCAATAGTTTCATTAGCTTTATGCTTAATTGTAAAGACCCATTTGCAGCCCACAGTTTTCTTCCCTCTTGGTAAGGACACAAGATCCCAAGTGTTGTTTTTTTCTAAAGTTGCCATCTCCTCAACCATTGCTTCGGTCCATCTAGGATCTGCCAAAGCTTCATGTATATTACTAGGAATAGAAATTGAGGATAATTGAGATACAAATGATGCATATGACTGGGATAACCTGTGAGATGACACATATTTACTAATGGGATATTTAACTTTGGCTTGGAGGTCTAGTTCATATTTAACTGGAGGTTGACCACGGTTAAAACGAGGTGAAAGAATATATTGAACAGTAGTAGACTCAATGTTTGGTGTGTTGGTGGTCTCATGCAGAGAAGAATCAATTCCATCATTAATTTGATCTAAATTAGTATTATCAGAGATAGGATCAGAAGGTACCTCTAAAGAGTCAAGCTGAACTTATGGAGAAGATTGAGCCAATTGAATATGATCATAAGACACTGTATTATCCAGAAAAGAAGTGTCCATATTTAGGATTGGCTCAGTTCCTCCATAATGATCCTCACACGATAATATATCTTCATACTCAAACATACTAACATCATGATTATGCACTTCACTTTCATTGCCTCCCTGAAGTGGAGAATCAACATAAAAAAATTCATGCTCATTAAATGTCACATCCATAGAAATATAAAATTTCTTTGATGGTGGATGGTAAGCACAATAACCTTTTTGAGTTGATCCATACCCAACAAAAACACATTTGATCGCTCGTTCTTCAAGTTGTACACGTTGATGTGGGTGTAAGTGAACATATATAACACATCCAAAAATATGAGGTGGTAAATAAACTATGGGAGGAAGGATACAATGATCAAACAACACATCATAAGGCCTTTGAAAGTTAAGCACACTAGAAGGGGTTCGATTAATTAAATAAACGACATAGCTCACAGCCTCACCCCATAAATGAGATGGGACATTACCATCTATCAAAAGTGATCTTGTCACCTCTAATATATGTCTATTTTTTCTCTCAGCCACTATATTTTGTTGTGGTGAATAAGGACATGTAGTTTGATGCAATATGCCTTTACAGTTCATGAACTCTATTAATTCAGTCTTAAAATATTCCCCGCCATTGTCTGATCGAATGACCTTAATAGATGTGTTAAATTGTGTAACAATCAGATGATAGAATGAATGAATCACATCACACACATCACTTTTATGTTTAATCAAATATACCCAGGTTACCCGAGTACAACCATCAACAAAACTGATAAACCATTTTTTTCCATTATGTGTAGAATGCGGGGCAGGGCCCCAAACATCTATGTGAATTAATGAAAAAGGAAAATCAGTTTTGTTATTGCTTAAAGGAAACACAACACGATGATTTTTTGCCAAAACACAAGTTTCACAAAAAAATGAGAAATATTGCATTTATGAAATAGTGATGGAAATAATTTTTTTAAATAAACAAAAGAGGGATGTCCCAACCGTTTATGCCACAACCAAATTTCTTTTTTGTTTTTATCTTGTATGTGATCATTCGCAAGACAAGCCAATCCTCTTTTATGGTTTTGTTGTGATACATTTTCAAGATAATACAGTCCTTCACTCTCTCTACCATTGGCAATCTTCTCCTTGGAATGAATGTTCTGAAAAAGACAATGGGTTGGGTAAAACAAGGCAACACAAGAATGTGATTTGGTTAACTTGCTGACGGAGATAAGATTACAGTTTAATGTAGGAACAAATAAAACATCAGGAATCGATAAGGAGGGTGAGAGAGATATAGTACCTATACCTTCAATAGGAGATGAGACCCCATTGGCATTAATAATAACAGTTTTAGAAAAATTAGAGGAAAAATTAGTAAATATATGAGGATCATAAGTCATATGATCAGTAGCACCTGAATCAATTATCCAATCACTACCCTTAGTAACAATAAAAAGATTAAGAGCAGAGTTAGATATACCTGACTTGGTCACAAATCCGGCAGCAATAGAAATATAACTCTTGGAAGCAGCGAAAGTTCCATAATCATGTTTCTCCGATTGATTGTCATCGGAAGAAGCCATCAGAAATATTCAATGAAAAAAAAGCATCGATTCCTATATTGTAGAGGATATCAGTGTTTGGCTCTTGATATCATAATAAAAGGTTTAAAGAATAATTCTGATGATTATTTGAAAGAGTAGAGTACCATATATATACATACAAGGATCCTATAATTCTTCATCTATTAAAGGAATGACAAGTGCACAAATCTACACAAATTATAATAATATCTAAATTATAACTAACACAATATTTGATTGCCTAATATCCCTTAATAGAATATTTAGCATATCTTAACAGGAGGTTCATTGAGGAGATTTAAGATAAAAATAAATTTGGTTCAACTTCTTAATGTTAGAAAAATAAATAAATAAAATTCCTAACTTTCGGTTGTTCAGAATTCTAAAAGTTAAAGGAAAAATTTCTTCCATAGGATCTTGTTATCTCCATCATTAATCCATAGCTAAGTTTTACTAAAATGAAATATTAATTTAGCTAATGTCATTAATTTAGTGAAAGTGATTCAAAATTTTATTTCAAAAACTAATAATTTAAGTTTTAATCTTTAAGAAGAGAACTTAGTTAGCTAATGTCTAGTTTAAGAAGAGAACCCAATTAGCTAAAGTTAAGGTTAAGAGAAAAGATGACGTCAAAAAAGATATTAATGTTGAAGTTAAAGTTGTTACAAACATTTTTGTCCAAGTTAGAACTCTTGTTAAAGATAACCCTAACATTCAAGCTGTAAAAGCTTCATCCTCCGAGTCGCAATGCATTGTATATGTACTTGTTAGTAATACTATAACACTCTTGTCAAACTAATAATAAAATTCATATTGTCTAATACTTATATAAAAAACAATATATATTATTTTGATACCATTGTTTAAACATAAATGAATTCATCCACAAAGTAATAAAAAAATACATGTATCACTTTTAAAAAAAATTGTAAAATTGTTATCTTAACCAAATGTCTATAAATGAAAAGAAGTTTTTTTTTTCTAAAAATATTAAAAAGAAGTAAAGGAAATTCTCTATCAAAAACTTCTTATATAACACATTTTATTGTTATGCATCTTTCTCAATGTATGTACTATGGTATGCTTCTGTGATAAAATATGATCAATTCAGTCAAATACAAACACAACAAACAAAAGGGTAAGCTAATATAAACAAACATAACCTACCGTTTAAAACTACTTTGTACACTTTATTCTCACAAGTTATCCATATAGTTTACTCAATTTTCGACACACACATAGTAACAAACATTATCTCATAACCAACTTTTAAAATCACACAAAGTCACAGTTCAAGCGAGACTACCACGAACTCACACAAAGTTGTCAGCTCTAGAACTCATGAGCCAATCAGGCTCACTAGAGGTTCGAGTGGGGTTGGCTTGGACAAAAGTTAGCTTTTTTAAATGTGAGTCAAATTGGACCCAACTCATTTAACTCACGATTAAACGGACTCGGATCGGGTTAAAGATGGATTGACCCGCAACCCACCAACAAGAATCCTTTTCTAATTTTTTACCATTTTTCACAAGCTTATTATTATAATTATTACTTCTAATTTTGTAGGTTGAAAATTTGATCATTTTAGTTACTAGAATATTGTTCAATAATGTTTGAATAGTTTGTCAAATTATATAGCTTGACACTTTAATTTTCAATTACTATCTTTATAATAATGTTTGGTAGAATATGTGAACACTTTGATGATACTATTATAAAATAATGAGCTAAGTTAATTCACTCTAACTGTAATAAATACATAAAAATAAATTGAAAGAACAAAACATTCTTAAGAGTGTTTTTTTTTTGGGAAGATGGATTTAAGGAAGAGTGTGTAGATAAATTTGAGTCGACTTCAGAGTAAAGTTTTTATATTTCTTTTAAGGGATTTGGGAATAAAAGTGGATGAATTTAGGATGAAGTTTGTGAGTAATTTGACTCATATGATATATAAAAGAAAAATATTTAATAGATAGTAAATAAAAATTATCAAATTACCCATATGGTAAAAGTAAAATGAAATAATTTTGGACTAGTTAAAATTATTTTAAAAGACTGTTATTCAATAATTTTGAGAAAAAAAGTTAATAATGGTAACTTTTAAAGAATACATCCCATTTTTTTGTATAAAAAAATGTGAAAGAATACACCAAAATGCAGAATGTAACCATGATCTTTAATGCTTTTCATATATGCAACAAGGCTATTACTCTCAAAGGGTCACTGAATATGGTAAATGGATCAAGAATAACAATTGGATATACAATTAAGAGCCCACACAGATATGCATACTCATGGAATTGGTTCCACAAGCCTGAAAACCGATTCCCTTACCTTTAACCCTTCATGGAATCAGTTCCACTACACCCAAAACAGATTCCCAAATCTCCATTGTCACACAATTGTTCATGAAATGCGTCCCACGACCACCTTCTTACTGTCTTCGCCACCATGGAGGTCCACAACTATTACCTTTATATAACAGGGACATTATTGTAAAAAAATTGTTATCACCCTCAAATCTATTTAACTCATGCAAGATGGAAAGATGATATCATCCCACTAATTCGCACAATCCATTGCTTGCAAATGGCTAGAAATGAACACAATTAATCATCACAAGTCTTCCCCTCGTAATCTACTTGAATAGTGAATTAGCTCAAATGAACATGTCTTATGTGAGCAACCTACTAACCCACTAACCTACAGTGGATCGAACCGGGTTACAAATTTTTTTAACCTTCCAAAAAGTGAGTAAAAGTTGAGCTAACTCATTTTTAGCTCAACCTGTGGTGAGCCAACCCATGTGAGTCAGGTTAGCTCACCGTGACATCCTTAGCCAACTCAAATAGAGTTATCAAGCATTTTGCTCATGTGAAACTACGAACTGTTACACTCACACAAATTTTTTTCCCTTTCAGTTATGCAAAGTCTATCCATTATCTCACTCGCATAGCTTCTATACATGCTTTGTCATATAGCTTAATAGATAAATTAACCTACACAAGATTACCAATTGTGTCACTCACACATAGTTTTTCAATCGTTCGCTCACATAGAGCTAAAACTCATGCTCACACACAAATTTATGAGTTCACATATACTAACACAAAGACTTGCCAAGTTCATAAGGTGCCACTACCTATACAAGACTACTCACACAGAGCCCACCTTTTGTTGAGACACATGACACATCATTCAAATAACCATACTTCACATACACGTAAAACTAAAGTTGACATCAACAATTTATAACACATAAACAAGTGAACATACACATTATCTTAAAATGAGATTATAATTCATCCAAATTATCTTTAGCACCAACATACATACTTAATGCATATCAACACATTTAATAATCATAAAAACTTTCCTTTTTTAATGTAACCTACTTTATCATGCCTTCGTTCCACGAACAATCCAAACTTTAAATTACCTTTTAGAATAATAATATATCATATGACAACAAAACCCACATAATTAATTTATTTTAAATACAAAACTTAAACTACAACACACATTACATTAAATGTCAATAACATGAATTCAAATCACACCTAACCAATGACAAAGTATAAGTATGGTTAGCTTTCCTTACATGGACACTCCAAGTTTCAATCAAACACTTCAACTTTCACTTTAAATTCTATGTTTCTTCTAACACATTCCTCCTTGTTTATCTTCAAAAATCACTCATGTTTCTATTTTAACTCTTTAAACTATTGCATTACTTTGATTTGAATGTCTCACTACTACCCCAACTTGCCTTTTCGTAGTGAAATTCTCAACCCATAAAACCACTTATCTTCTATGAGATTCAAGAAAAAAAAAAAACAAAGAAAGTTGCTCAGAGATAAATTCTTATATGCATGGGCCAACTTTGAATAATACACACGTTTTTAACCACTAAATCTTTATGAAATCTATTTATAGTATTCTTAATTAGATAATTATCTACTAAACTTCATATATATTAACATAATTCCTGAAAAATCCCATTTTTGTTTTTGTAATCCATTGTTCACGCCTAACGAGACTCCTAACTCGCAAAATATTTATTTAACTTCATTTGTTTATTTTCCTAATTGTTTTAATTTCTCAAGGTATAAACAAAAAAATATACAAGGAATTGAATTTGAATTAGTTGTGAACTTTATAACGTGTTTTTTTGGCATGATTATAGTTATATACATTAGAACCTTTCAAGTGTTTCTATCATACCCTAGATTATCCATTAATTTGTTTAGTTATTCAATGATTATTAAATCGTAATAAAAGTCATAAGAGATTTATCTTCTACATTTTGAAACCATTAATTTGTTTAATTATTCAATGATTATTAAATCGTAATAAAAGTCATAAGAGATTTGTCTTCTATATTTTAAAATAACATATGTTTGTTAAGAAACAATTTGCTCGAATTAAACCTGAACACAACAAATAACATTCAACATTTAGTTTTATAAATAAGGTAATATGTGATTCTAGCAATGTCCTAAAAAGTTTTTTTTTAAAAGGGCTAATTGATTTTGAAATCAAATACAATTAAAGTGTTTTATTTCTCAAATGTATTTTTATTGTTTTGATGTTTAAAATTCAATAAGTGAACAAGGAAATACATTCTTTCATAATTGGACTAGTATGTATGAGCATCACTATATTGAGAATATATTTGTACAAAGTTTCCATTTATCTCATTATAAAACGTATAAAGAATTTATCTCCAAAGATTACAAAACAAGATTTATTAAGACGTATGCTTCCACTTCTCATTTAACGTCATCTTCATGACATAATTATTACATTTCTAAAAAAAAGCATGAATAAGTATCTTTTACCTTTAAGATTCTCTAACATCTCAACCCTTGAGCTTAGGAAGCTAGTATATGAATGGTAAATCAAGATGCTCTCAACTAATATTTTACAAATGTTGCAAGTTTAAGGACTTAGAAAAATATTTATGAAAATTTCCTCAACGATATAAATAAGTGTAAGGAAAGGAAGATCTTATTAAAGATGAAGAGAAGATAAATACATAAAACTTGATAAAGAAAAAAAAAAATTCCTAAGGAAGATTTACAAGAGAAAAACTAAAAGAAGTTAAAAAAAGATGTAAGATAGCTTATAAATTTTAGATATTAAAAAATATTCTAAGACCATAAAAAATTATTCTATAACTACTTATCAGATGTAGAAACATGACTAGACAATGTTATAGCGTTTGTTAGACGAAAAACTCGAATCTTATAACATCATCTATTGTTTGACTAAAGCTTTCATCTTATAGATGAAACATGATCATGCTTCATGTTTTATTATTTTCAAACTTAATCAAAATCATATGGTGTTGGGATTTTCCTTAATGAAAAATAAAGTGTTTTTGAATATTGAAAAAAGAAGTTAATTCATAACTAATCAAGATTATTAGACTTATTTAATATCTAAATCATCTAATCAATATATGATCAAAATTGTCTAATTAGTGTATAATCAAAATCACATAATCAATGTATGTATGACCAAAATTTGTATAATCAATATATGATCCAATTGAGACAGTTCAAAACTTGAGGATCAAATTAAGATTTACACACAAATATGAGGACCAATGGAGGATTTAAACCTTTAATTAATATATGGTCAAAATTTTTCTAATTAATATATGAGTAGATAATGTCTACTCTATCACTACTCAACTTGTTTACTTTATAAAAATACTAAAACTCATCTATTTTGAAAAGTTATTATACTTGATGCTTTCGAGACCTATTATATTGTTTATCGAGTGTTGAAGCTTTGTATATACAAAATCTATTAAAATATTGTCTTCACAAAACAATTAGATATCAAATATTTAAATTCAAAGTTATACTGACAATCACAAAAGAAAAAGATACGTGTTCTTATTTTATTTTAATTATTTATAGCCTGAATACGTTTTTTTCTTTTCTATTTTTCTGTACTTTATTTGCTTCAATAATGTATTTAAGATACTTTTTTTTTTTGTTTTTTACTTTCGTATTATTGATTTAATTCAACCATTTCATTATGAATTATTTACCTTATACGTTTTGTCTATTTCTTTTACTATTTTCTTGCATTTTTTGCAAAATCTCAAAAATATTTGTTTCAAATAATATCTTAATCTATAAATATGTTTGCATATATTTAATTTGCACAAATTAAACGAGATTCATAACAAAAGACTTTCTATGAAAGATGAAATCTGGAATTACTTGTTCCTTTGCTCAAATATTTATAAAAGTATTATAATTGGTGATATTCATAATTAATGGTAGAAGTGTTCAAAGAAGGAAGAAATACACCATTCACGGTTCTTCAAATAATGACTGCACAAAAAAAATGAATGCTTTCAAGTTTAGAGCAAATTTAGAGTAAGCAGCGGCCAATCTTCCATATATTTTTGGGTACCAAAATTTTTATATAAATATATAAAATATATTAAAATTAAAAGAAATATTTTAATTTATACATATATAACAAAATTTGGAGACCAAAACCTTCTCTGTCTCCAGTAAATACCACCCAATAAAACTACTATACAATTACTTGTAATTAATTATATATCTCACCATAAGAACTATGTATCCAAAACATATTGGATTTTATGATTCCAACTATTTATATTAAAATTAAATATCGTTATTAAATATATTGCCATTACACTTCGTTATATTACTTTTAACCATTATTATTAAACATCAAGACACCAATGCCAATTAATTAATCAATTAATTACATATAATTCAAAAATATTTTTTATATTATACTAATTAATTATTATTTATTTTTTAAATTTAATTTTATACGAGTATGGGCAATATATCAAGAAAAATAAATTTATCTTATGAAGCAAATATGTGATATTTGTTGGTTTTACCACATACAAGTGTTTCTTATGAGTCGAGTTCCTTGTCTTTTTTTCAACTAAGCTTCCAGTTACGGTTTTGATGATCTTGAGATTGGAGGTCGCGTCACTACAAAAAATATTAATATTTCCGACGGATTTTTACCGACGGATTACTATCCGTCGATATATCTTAATTTCCGACGGAATTACCGACGGTTTTTTAATCTTTCTTACCGACGGTCAAAAGCCTTCGGTAAGGCCGTCGGTAAGTGACATGCACATTACCGACGGATTTACCGAAGGCTTTGGGCCGTCGGTAAAAAGAGCGAGATTTTTCCCGCCCATTATTTCGCTATACGACATTACCGACGGATTTACCGAAGGCTTTTGGCCGTCGGTACGTGACGTGCACATTACCGACGGATTTATCGAAGGCTTCGGGCCGTCGGTAAAAAGAGCGGGATTTTTCGAGACCAGCTTCGCATCCAGTGCCAATATATGTGGCAACCACTCATTTCTCCTCTCATTTCTCTCTATCTCAGTCTAATACTTCTTCTATCGTTGCTCTCCACCGCCGCTGCCCTCCACCGCCGCTGCCTTCCACCGCCGCTGCCCTCCACCACCGCTGCCCTCCACCACCACTGCCCTCCACCACCGCTGCTCTCCACCACCACTGCTTTCCACCGCTGCTCTCCACCTCCATTACTCTTCACCGTCGCTGCCCTCCCGCCGCTGCCCTCCACCACCGTTCTCTTCACCACCGCTACCCTCTACCACCGTTCTCTCCACCATATTTTTTGGATTAGGAACATTTATCTTACAAATCTGAGAATTGTAGAAAAACTGTCCATGATTCCCTATAATTTTAACTATTGAAAATAAATGGTTGTTTGATACTTTGGACATTAATTTGTTACTCGCGTGATGCCGTTTTGGTGGCGGAGTTCTTGAAAATGTAAAAAAAAATTGACACAGCGATGAAGGAAGAGGAAGAAGATGAACCAGGTCGCGACATTTACCGACGGATTTACCGAAGGCCTAGATCCTTCGGTAATTACCGAAGGCTTTACCGACGGCCAAAAGCCTTCGGTAATTACCGACGGACGAAAGATCCGTCGGTAAAGTTTACCGACAACGTTTTTACCGACGGTATATTGGCCGTCGGTAAGCCGTCGGTAAATGCTAATTACCGACGGATTTTATACATTACCGACGACTTATGACCGTCGGTAATCTCAATCATTCTTGTAGTGCGTAGTCGATTGTTTTTTCTCATGCCCAACCTATCTGGTGGGGTGGATCTCGTCAATCATTGTTATCATCTTGATCTTGACCTTCTGGTCTATGACCTAGATTGTTTCACCTTTTCTAATCGTCTCAACCACCTTATCCTCTCTTTGTATAAATCTACCTAAGAGGTATGCTTGGATAGACTATTTTATTTTGTCCTTCATGGAAAGACATTAATTTATAGCATGCTCATAGTTCTGATGATATCAACAATGTCAGGCCATGTTGACATTTGGTGTTGTTGTCTTGGACATTTGAATAAGGTTAGTATTAAGGCCTCATCCAAAATACAAGACTTTGTTGCATTCAACAGGGTTTATTGGTCGAATGCAGTGATCTCGACTCCTTAATCTAAGGGATAAGCCTTTGGGCCTTTTCTTTACCATATGCCTTCTTTTTTTTAAAGGTGTTCTTAACCCTCATTTTGACCCTTGATAAGTATCCAATATGAGTTAGTTTTGATGATAATTAACACTTATCTTGTTTTTGCAGGTTTTGATGAATTTCAAGAGTCAAAGTTATATTATGAAGAAAACAAAGAAATTTTGAGCAAAATACAACAAACTGACTTCAATGCCACTGCAACATAAGATCTGGGGCTTGAGCCACACAAAGAAAACCCACCTTGGAGAGAAACCTTAAGTCTTAACCTAAATCTTAAGCCATGAAGAATCCTTCAGCAAGAGGTAATATCAGGAAGCTAGTTTGTGAATTGATTTATGAATTGATCCCATGTTTGATCTTAAAGTATGTGATCCATTTAAGCAATCATTGAGAAATCATACTAAAGTTTGATGGTCTTAGACTTTAGGTGCCAGGAATGAACCTAGCGTTACATTTATACAGAATTCTCATGACTTGGTTATTTGTAGCACCATATTTAACATAGATTTGGTACAAGCATCAAACTTCAACATGGTTTAATCATCTGAAAGTTACTCATTTTGTAATTCAAACTGTTTTGCAACATCTTTGACTTTATGATAACACTCTATTTTTGCATATTTTTCTTTGTCAAAATTCTTTTCTTAAGCTTCTTTAGTCTTTAATTCTTTAGAAATATAATAGATTAGGGTAAATGATAAAAATAGCTTTTAAATAAAAATTTGGTTAATTTGCTCTTTTTAGTTAAACAAAATAGGTTTTTAAATAAATAGGTTGTTTTCCATTTTTAGAAAAATATTTTAGAAAATAAAATAAACATTTTTTAGAATAGGCTATATTTTTAGTAATTTTGTTTTAATTTTTTTAATTCAATTTTCTTTTATGCTGGAAGTGATGCATTGAGTTTCTTTGTGTGCAGAGAATATGGGATTAAACTTGCTGTGATGCACTAGGCATTGAGATCGCTAGAAGGGGCTTTGCTGCCACTTCAGGGCCAGTGTAATTGGAAATAAATGCTGCAACTGGTCTGATGCAAAATACTGGTGCTACACACTGTTGGGCTGCCGCTGTTGAAACGATCCTAGGTCGCTGCTTTGCTGTGCTTTTGGCCCATTGGTCATCTGGGTTGATGTTGTTCTGCAGGTCTTAGTTCCAGCAATTCATTGGAGGAAAACTCTTGTGCGCACATCCACTTTGGCAGAAAGAGCACTCTCAAGCATTCGAGAAAAGAAAGATCAAGAAGGGCTGGAACACGTCCTGACCGGAGCTGACTGGCGGGAAAGTCAGAGTTGACCGGAAATCAAATGGTTTGAAGGCAGAAGGAAGGAGAGTCATCCGATTAAGAGCTTAAAGAGTCGCCAATCAAGTTCTTTTTCCATTTTCTTTACTATTCTTTGGTTTTCTTAAACCCTATAAAAAGGGTTCTGTCATGTAAAAAAAAAAGGAGACAAAGACACTTTTAAACTCTGCAGTTTTTCATCTCGTTTTAGTTTAGGGTTTTTACTTTTTCTTAGTCTAGGGATCCTGTTCGTGATTCTAGATTTCGCTGATGAGATTTATGGAACCGTGACAATCCGTGAGCTTTTCATTCGGTGATTTCCGATATCTTGTTTGTAATTTTCTCTTTTCATGTTAATAAAGTTCTATTATGTGTTCTTGTTCGTATCCTTATTTGTGTTGAATTTGTTCTTGCTTTTGATTTTTGTTATTTTTTAGAAAATGAATTGGATTCTGATTCTCTGCAATTTTATGATTCCTTTGGAATCAAATGACTCCACAGTGAGCATTCTTTATCGAGATGTCTTCTCGAGACAGAGTTGAGTTCAATGCAAAAATGATTCATCAGATTTATGTTTTTATTCTTCTCTTTCTACTGTTTTAGTATGTGTGCTTGTGTGCTGTTATTGAACCGTGTTTGATAATTTTGAAGGAAAACATCCACAATATTACATCTGTTTGGATGTAATAGGACCCTGGATTGGGCCTAGGTTTCAAGAGGTCTTCTTGAGAGATATTAAGCTTCATAATTATCAAACTAAGTCCAATTTCAGTTTTGTATTTTTGTTTCTTGTGAAACTGTGCACTGGTTGAGTAATTGAGTGAGAATTACCATTTTAAGTTCTGAAATATGAACTAAAAAGACCCCAAAGAGGGCTTAACTTTCTCGGAATGTATTTCTGAAGAGCAATTGAGACTCTTTCATTCAATCCATTGCACATTTGCCTCTGTTCTTTGTTTTTGCCTAATATCTTTAGTTTGCTTCTTTATTTTTAGTATTTATGCTAAATTTATGTTAGAATAGTTTTAATTCAGATTGTGATTTTACTTTATCTGCCATTTGGTTCTGTTATGTGATGATCTTCTCTTTGCATTGACATTTACATTTTCTAGAATATGCATATAATTAGGAAATTTAGTTGTTCATTGGTTTCATAGGTTGGTATCTAGGTTTATTTTAGTTTCAGATTCATTAGTTTAAGATCATTTTAGTTGCATTTAAATTTTCATATTAGTTTCTGTTGCTGTTTCTGTCATAGGTAGTTTAGAGTTCTATTTTTTCTTTCATTTCAATTCAAGTTCTTTCTTCTTTTAAACAGTTTATAGATTTTAGATTTTCTTTTCCTTTTAATATTTGTGGTCCTTTTGACATTAAGTCTTGGAGTGGTGAAAAATATTTTATCTCCTTTATTGATGATTTCTCACGTTATTGTTATATATATCTATTGCATGAAAAATCTCAATCAGTGAACGCCCTTGAGGTGTTCATAAATGAGGTGGAAAGGCAATTAGATAGAAAAGTAAAAGTGGTGAGATCTGATAGAGGTGGTGAATATTATGGTAAAACTGATGAGAGTGGACAATGCCCAGGTCCATTTGCAAAGTATCTTGAAAGTCGGGGTATATGTGCACAATATACAATGCCCGGTACACCACAACAAAATGGTGTAGCAGAAAGGCGGAATCGTACTCTTATGGATATGGTTAAGAGTATGTTAAGTCATAGTAATATCCCTTTATCTTTGTGGATGTACTCATTAAAGACTGCTGTATATCTGGTTAACAGGGTTCCTAGCAAAGCAGTTTCTAAAACTCCTTATGAACTATGGACTGGAAGGAAACCCAGTTTAAGACATCTTCATGTTTGGGGATGTCCGACAGAGGTAAGGTTATACAATCCACATGAAAAGAAGCTTGATGCAAGAACCATCAGTGGTTACTTCATCGGTTATCCTGAAAAATCAAAGGGATATAGATTTTATTGTCCTAACCATAATACAAGAATAGTTGAGTCTGGAAATGCTCGGTTCATTGGAAATGGTCAATTTAGTGGGAGTGAGGAATCACGAATAGTGGACATTCAAGAGCATACTGATAGTGTTTCTACACCTAATGTCTCTTCTGAAGTTGTTATCCCTCTTGTTGTATCACAATCACACAACAAGCAGAGACAACAAGTTAATGTTCCAATCCCACAAAATGAACATATAAATGTTGAGCCAGTTGACAATGAGCAAGTCACAAATGAGCAACTCATAAATGAGCAATTGATAGAGGAATCACAAGAAGCAGCATTAAGAAGGTCGGTAAGGCAGAAAAGACCTACTATTTCGAATGATTATGTGGTTTACTCTGTTGAACATGAATGTGACTTAAGCATTGATGAAGATCCAGTCTCTTTTAGACAAGCCATGGAATGTAACAATTCAGAGAATTGGTTGAATGCTATGAAAGAAGAATTGAAATCAATGGATGACAATAAAGTATGGGATCTAGTTGAATTGCCTAAAGGTTCAAAAAGAGTCGGTTGTAAATGGGTCTTTAAGACTAAACATGACTCAAAAGACAATATTGAAAGGTATAAAGCTAGATTAGTCGCCAGAGGTTTCACTCAAAAAGATGGCATTGACTACAAAGAGACCTTTTCTCCTGTTTCTAAGAAGGACTCTTTGAGAATTGTTTTGGCTTTGGTGGCTCATTATGATTTAGAGCTTCACCAAATGGATGTAAAGACCGCTTTTCTGAATGGTGACTTAGAAGAGGAAGTTTATACGGATCAACCAGAAGGTTTCACAATATCAGAAAAAGAAAATCTGGTGTGTAAATTAAAGAAATCAATATATGGACTAAAACAAGCTTCCCGACAATGGTATCTAAAATTTAATGATACCATAACTTCGTATGGTTTTGTAGAGAACACTGTTGATCGATGTATATACATAAAGGTCAGTGGGAGTAAGTTTGTTATTTTGGTCCTATATGTTGATGACATTCTTCTTGCTGCTAATGATATTGGTATGTTACATGATGTAAAGAAGTTTCTCTCTAGCAACTTTGCAATGAAAGATATGAATGAGACATCTTATGTGATAGGAATAGAAATATTCTGTGATAGATCACAAGGATTGGCCACCTTAGATCTCCCTTGGCAGTGAATCAAATACAAAGATATCCCCTCAACTACCTGCAATGCCTCGATTTCACCTTACCGTTTTATTTTTGTTACATTCAATAACTCATTAATATAACACTGACCGTAGCAACTACCAAACACATTTGCCTTTGACAACCAGTTGCTTGGAACATATTCATGATCAAACATAGAATTCTTGATTAAACATAGGAAGAAAGAAGCTTCTCAATAACAGTTGCCTCTTCTCCATCATAGAACACATTTTTCTTTCACTTAGGCATTTTGTCAAACACCTTGTGTACTGCTCACCTCCTTCCAGTAAGCCAAGTAAACTGTTAAGGGGAAGCACAAAAAGCCACTTAAATGCCTGATTAAAAGTAAACTTACTGCTGCACATGAAAGCTTAATTAAAGACATCATCACAGTAATGCCACTTAATCATCACAACTACAAAACATCATTTCATTAATTGAAGATAGTCAAATACATTGATATTCCCGTTTTCATCACAAACCAACTTTAACATCACCTATTGCATCCTATCAAAACGAAAATGCACGATACATTATGGATTTGTCATCCATATTGAAATTACAATAATATTAACCACACAAATACAACAAACCGCCCTTATCAACAACTTCATCAGTTTTTCCACAACCTTAACAAAATTTTTCAAATCAATCACCATATTCGCTACACCACCCATTTCTTCTGCCTTTGACAAACACTCATGCTTTTCTTCCAACTTCAGATTTGAATAGCTTTTTTCATTACAATCATCACAACATCATTTGAAGAAATTGCAACCACCGTTTTCATGACCGTTCTGAAAAACAAAATTCAAACCCAATGAATACGACTTTGAGGTAACACAAACAACAACAACATCCACGTTTTGTTACCTTGTACTTAGGGCACCCCAAAATTGTTTCCCTCTATTCTTAGCAGTTCGACCTGTTCTGACTACTTTTTTCTCTCCACACAGACACAGGGGTGACACACAACGAAGAACGACATTACGATCTCCATTCTGCCAACCATTGCAAGTCGAAGAACAAGTTGAATGTGAATTCTTCATTTCATTCTCCATTGCGCATCCACTCGAACAACGTCTTTCTGGATGGGACACAAGCCCTAAATCACAAAATTCCCCCAATTTGATTTTGTTTTCCCAATTGCAGAGACAATGGATGTTTCAGCAAAAAGAATAATACAATTTTCCACCTTTGCCTTTTCTTTATTTCATCTCAGCAAAATTTATAATATATTTACTTAATTCTTTAATTCTAAATTTTAAAAAATTCAATTTACATATGCTTTTTTTGACACGTGTATTAAAACTACAGTATCACTAGGCCACGTCACACACTTATTAACGAACATCGTTTGATGAAATTGACGAAAATATTTATTTGCTCCAAATTAATAAATATAAGAATTCAATTAAGAAAAAAAAAACAAAAAACCTATTTAAAATTTTGAACGTTTAAAATTTTGAACGAAAATTGAGAGAGATTAAACCGATTTCTTAGTTGATGAACTAAAGCATACATTTGAAGAACCCAAGTAACAAACACTTAACACGAAAATAAAACGCAGTTTTTTTTTTTGTCAGGACCTATTGACAAACAAAACAGTGAGAGAGTCATGAGAAGAGTGGCCCTTGCGCTACTCATACGAGTTTACCCTTTGCGCAGCCACAATGCACGGCGCTCGTTCAGCACACTCCTCCCTCCGCCGCGCGAGGTGGTGGAACCCTTCTGCAACCTCTCCGACGTCGTTTCCTCCCCTCAAACCTCTCCGTGGGTCCCTCAAATCATCTCCCTCCTCGACGGCTCTCCCTCCATGGAGTCCAACCTCGACTCCTTCTGCCGCCAATACCTCATCTCTCTCTCCCCCGCCTTCGTTTCCCACACGCTCCGCTCCCTCTCCGACCCTCTCACCGCAACGCGCTTCTTCTCCTGGGCCGCCACACAGCCTAACTACACCCACTCCCTCGACTGCCACGTGTCCCTCCTCCCCCTCCTGCCCCCCTCCTCTCTCCCCGCCGCTGTCGCCAGCCTCCGCCGCGCCAACCTCCCCATCACCCTCCCGGCTGCCCACTCCCTCGCCAAAACCCTAGCCGCCGCCGGCCTCATCCATGATCTCCTCTGGCTGTTCCGCGCCATGACGACCAACAACCTCCCTCTCTCCCTCATCATCCTCAACTCCCTCCTCAACGCCCTCGTCAACGCCTCCCTTGTCGACTCCGCGGAACGCGTGTTCAAATCAATGCAGGAAGGCGCGTCGCCCAAGCCCGACGTCGTCAGTTACAACACGCTCGTCAAAGGCTACTGCAAGGTCGGGCGAACGCGGGACGCGTTCGCCATGCTTCGTGAAATGGAGGCTGAAAACGTGCCGCCCGATGAGGCCACGTACATGACCCTGATGCAGGCGTGTTACAATGAGGGTGACATGGATTCGTGCGTGAGGCTTTACCATGAGATGGAGGAGGAGGAAGTGTTAGTAACGAAAATCCCTTCTCACGCGTATAGTTTAACAATATGTGGGTTGTGTAAGCAGGGGAAGGTTGTGGAGGGTTGTTTTGTGTTTGAGAGTATGATTAAGAAAGGTTGTGTGGCTCACAAGGCTGTGTATACTGCCATGATTGATGGTTATGCCAAGAGCGGGAACATGGATGCGGCGCTCTCGTTTTTGGAGAGGATGAAGGTAGACGGAGTTGAGCCTGATGAGGTTACTTATGGTGCTGTTGTAAGTGGTTTGTGCAAGAGTGGGAAAGTGGAGGAGGCCATGGGTTATTTTAGGTTTTGTAAGGGTAATGGGGTGGGTGTGAATGCTGTGTTTTATTCGAGTTTGATTGATGGGCTTGGGAAGGTTGGGAGGGTGGATGAGGCGGAGAGGTTGTTTGAGGAGATGGCGGAAGTAGGGTGTCCACCGGATTCGTATTGTTACAATGCACTGATGGATGGTTTGTGCAAGAGTGGGAGGGTTGAGGAGGCTCTGATGTTGTTTAGGCGGATGGAGCAAGAGGGGTGTGAGCAGACTATTTATACTTTTACTATACTTATAAGTGAGCTCTTCAAGGAGAGGAGGAACGAGGAGGCGCTGAAGCTGTGGGAGGAGATGATCGACAAAGGTGTCACACCGAATGCTGCATGTTTTAGGGCTCTTTCAACTGGGCTGTGTCTTTCAGGGAAGGTTGCAAGGGCCTGCAGGGTGTTGGATGAGCTTGCCCCGATGGGGATTGTTCTGGAGAGAGCCTATGAGGACATGATTGGTGTGCTGTGCAAGGCTGGTCGTGTGAAGGAGGCCTGCAAGTTGGCTGATGGGATTGTGGATAGGGGTAGGGAAATACCAGGAAAGGTTCGGACTGTGCTGATCAATGCCTTGAGGAAGGCTGGTAATGCGGATTTGGCGATTAAGTTAATGCACAGCAAGATTGGTATTGGGTATGATCGAATGCGGAGTGTTAAAAAGCGAGTGAAGTTCCAAACCCTCGTCAACAGCTGATTATCTTGAATTTGAGCTGTAGACTCAATGGTTGGTCCCTTAAGTTTTGTTATGTGGGTTTTATATGGACAATTTCAGGATATACTATTTCAATCCAAATGTGTGTTGTTTCAAATTGAAGGGTGCTTAGTTAAATCGGCAAGTAACTTTGGATTGAATGTTTGGGGGAAGTGAGTTTAGACTTATTTGGCTTCTTCATGGATGCAAACCTGACCGACCAGATGATCATAGGAATACTGATGCTTGGTCCCCATTTGTAGTCACACCATGGCTTCAGGTTTCATGGATACAGGCAAGGAGTCGAGGGTGAATAATTTGAAGATCTAATATTTTAAGTTATATGTGCTGTTTCATGTTGAATGATGCTAAATTAAATCTCTTTAGCCTGTATATCTGACTAACTTTGGATTCAGTGTCCATGACTTATTGGGCATCAAACTGAACAAAAAGTAATTAGGCAAAACTCAAGGTGCAGGTGCAGGACAGTAGTTTTTGGGCACCAGTGCACCCTAGAGTGTAACCTGTGGATATAGCATGTTTAAATAACAAAAATGGGTTAGATCTCAGTTGTGGTAAAAGCGTATGAAGAAAATTGTTATTTAAATTTGAGCTCCCTGCTAAGGAAATCAAGAACTCAAAGTTTTGGCCGAGCTTTCAAAATCCTAATAAGTATTCGGAAGCCAGAGAGCATACTCTGAATATTAGCAATTTGCTCATCAATGAGTGTGAAGTGGCACTTTGAGTGAGTTTGGTTGAGGTGGCTTGACAGCAGATCCGATTGAAGGGGTGATTTCTCATTGAAGGTTTATTTTCTTCCTCCCCTTTGATGCTCACTTATAATCTTCTATAATCATCATGCATCTCTGTAGTAGTGTTCCACTGTAGTAGGACTGTAGATGGATTTGATGTTATTTGGGTGACATTGTTCCCTTGGGTAATTGCATTAATATATAATAATTTGTCTGTTCTATTTGATTCATGCCGGTAACAGTTTGATTGATGTTGTAATTACAAAACAAAATGAATCACTGAAAACCGCTCCCTCCCCCCCCCCCTTCCCAAATGTAACTGAATCAAAAAATTTGTCATGCCATTTCCTTGTGGTATAAGGGCGTCTACACTTCATATATGTTATGTGGGAGATAGCCTTGCTATAATAAAAGTAGTATAAAAATAGAACAGCGAACTCTAGTATAATAAAGGCAGGACATAGGTATACTGTACCTTGGATATTTTTGGTGTGATTCTCTATTCTAAGTTTTCATTTCTATAACCGGCACCACCGACATTTAGTGCTGACTTTTCTTGCATAGATTAGTGAATTAAAACATCAATTTTGATTGGAGAATAACACTAACATGTAAATTACTAACCGTAAGTTTTGTCTATGATGAAATTTGTTTTGTTATTTCTTTATAAGACTTCTTGCTAGTGAGTTTATTGGCATAAGAAAATGCTGGCTATGTACTGTCATAACTAGTAGGTTACCTTTTAATTGGGACCTTCTTCCTGCATATGAAGAACGATGGGTCATATTGTCAAATTTGTCTTTTGATTTAATTATCACCTAATGATATCCGGCTTTATTGTATTTCTTTATTCTGTCCTGTATTCATGAAGCTACTGTTTTGAGCTTTTGCTTCATTAAGGTTATGAATTTTCTGTCAATTTGTTCTTGTACCTACTTTTTCTGCACAAAAGAGACTTAACCCTGATAATTTTGCTTATCCACAACTGTCTATTCTGCTCTCTGTTGTTAGCTGTCCTTTTGGACTTGATAGACCTAAATACAACCTCAGCTAAAATTACTATTTATACCTATTTTTATAAAGAAAAATAAAGGATAAATCCTACCATCTGAGTCGAAGAAAGAGAAATTAAAGAAACTAAAACTGATTTTTGTGAATAAGAATATTTTCTCTTGTTATGCTTTTAGTCATCCTTGTTAAAATAATGTGATTTTGTTCTTCTTTATCCTCATTGATGCACTCACCAAGTTGTCACTTTTAGTTATATGGTACTGTTGAAATAATGTTTTTTTTTTTCATTTATGCATTCATCATGCTGTCACTTTTAGCTAGTAACCCAAAATTCCTTTACAGAAATATATCATAAGTCATAATGGTTATGACAGAACCATATTGGATAAAATAATAAAATACATATAGATAATAATAAAAAGGCGGAAACATTACTATTGTTAAAAAATAAAGAAAGACAGCCACTTAATAGTAAGTCTAAAAATTTAAATAACAATAACATTAAAACGAAACACCACCAAGTTCAAGACTTGAAATAATTACATAACTATAGATAAATGTTTTAATTTTTAATCCTCTGCAGCTCCTAACAAGCATAAAACTAATTCATCCTTATCTTCAAATAGAATCTTTTCTTTGCTCTCCTTCAGAGAATGAGTATTGAGGGGTTTCAGTGTTTCAGAGAATGAGTATTAAGTAGAACAATGAAGATAAAAAACGAGAGAAGAGAGTAACAAAAGTAGTGGAAAAAAGAAACAAGAAATAGAAACAAATCGCTGGTGTTGTAGTGGCGATGGCAGCGCTGGATCTTGATGGTGGCGCTGGAATTTGTCGGCAGCAACTTCACCAGTCGCTGAAGGTGTCAGAGTAGGTCTGCCACTATTTAGTCTTATTGTATGGTTGAGGTTGCTGTACGGAAGATCCGATTGAAGGCATGGTTTGGTTTCTCAATGAAGGTTTCTTTTCTTCCCCCTTTGAAGCTCAGTTTTAATCTTCCATAATCAGTATGATGTATTGCTGTAGTAGTAGTGTTCCAGTGCAGTAGGACTGTAATGGATTTGATATTATTTGGGTGCCATAGTTCCCTTGAGTAATTCTGGTAATTCATAATCATTTGTCTGTTTTATTTGATTCATACCGGTAATAGTTTGATTGACGCTGTAATTACAAAACAAAAATGAATCATAGAAAACCCAACCAGTGTAAATGAATAAAGAAATTTGTCATGCCATGTCCCTGAGGTATAAAGGGATCTATTCTTCATATATACTTACAATGGGGAGATGTCCTTATTTTAAAAGTAGACATAAATTTTGTATATAAATAAAACAGTGAATTCCTGAATAAAATAAAGGTGTGATTCTCCATTCTAAGTTAGAGTTTCATTTCTGTAACCGTCACTGACATTTAGTGCTTACTCTTCCTGCATTGATTAATGAAGTAAAACATCAATTTTGATTGGAAAGTCACACTAACATATAAAGTAGTGTCCCTAAGGTTTGTCCGTGGTAAAATTTGTGTTTTGTTATTTCTTGCAGTGAGTTTATTGGCATAAAAAGTGTGGGACATGTACTGTTGTCATGACTAGCGTAGCAAGTTACCATTCAATGGGAATCTTCTTCCTGCATATCAAGAACGATGACTAATATTGTTTACTGTGTCTTTTGATTTAATTATCAGCTAATGATTTTCTTTTAATTTGTTATTATACGACTTTTTTTTTTCTGCACAAAAGAGAAAACTTATTATTTCGCTTATAGACTAACTGTCCATTCTGCTTTTTATTGTGTGCTGTCCAATGTTATTTGTGATAGAATTTCGACCTGTATCCCTTATAAATGTTTATATTTCAGATTATATAATTTAAAATACAAAAAAATATATTTCAAATTATATATTATGAGAAAAAAACTAAAAAATATATTTTAGATTACATATTTTAGAATATTCTAAATTATATTTCTCGGAATAATTTATTTTATGAGAATACAGTTTTTCTCAAGGTCGTGTCATGTCTTACATGAAAGTGATATGTAACATTACATTAATACAAGAAAATATTATAAATCACGTCCTTTTAAGTTAAATAGTAAAAACATATTTGGTGATAATTTTGTAATAGTTTTTTGGTTTTTAATTTGATTATAATAAGAATAAATGAAAAAAATGTTTGTTAAATTGGTTAATATGTCATCCAATGTAAAACTAACTTTGTCATTTCTTCTATAATATATGCATGATTTCCTTTAAACATAGCATCCATTCAATCTCTTTTCACTTTGTGTGCATCGTTTTGTTTCTTTTGATGTTTTCTGATTGAGTTGTTAGGGTTTGCATGCTCTCACCTCGTCATCACTATCTCTCCTTTTCATCGTTGCACCTCTTAGCAACTCACTCAACTGTTAGTAAAATGATACACTCTGTATAATTTGATTTTACTTCCGTGTATATCAAATCAGGTGAACATTATAATTTAAACATTTGGTCTTTCATCTCCAAGCCACAGTATCTTCAATTATTACAATACACAACACTATAATGACCATAAATATCAAAACATAACACTAACTTCTTGGCTTTGGCTCTTCTAATACATTAAAACATTATTGCTCCCAATGATTGACAAATAACTCTCAAATTTAAATTTATTATAACAAAACTCTCTTATAAAATCATAACTTTTTCATCTTTAAATTTATGAACATATCAACAATTTGCATTCTACTTCTCACATGTTCTACTTCACGCTTCTTTATTTTATTTGTTCTTATATGAAGTGAAATTCGACATCAATGTTTTATTTACTTTCATGATTGATTGGATTCTTTGCTAACTCAATGCATGACCTGTTATCCATTTGGATCACAATCTTCTTTTCTTGCTTTATCTTTAGCATGCTTAGAAGATTCCTAAGCCAAACAACATGATGCACACTCTAAGATGTTGTAATGTACTCGGTCTCAAAGGTTGACAACGTTACAATAGACTACTCTTTCGAAAGCCAAGTGAATACCATGTTTCCCATGAAGAAAACATAACACATCTTGCTCTTTCGATCATTAACGTCTCCACACCAATCACTGTTTGAGTCGGTAATCATTCGACTTGGTATATAACAGGCCAAAAGATATTGTTCCTCTCATATACCTTAGTATTCCTTTCAAAGCCTTTCTATGAGAGTATCTTGACTCTTCTATGTACCGACTTGTGATCCCAACACTTAACATCAAATATAGTCTCGTGTTTGTCGAAACCTTAAACTTCTAATTAGACTATAATACTTGCTTGCATCAACTCGGTCTCCTTCTCCATACTTGGACAATTTCTCTAACATTTTTTGCTCTTAAGTCTGCTACATCATTTTGTTGTGGCGAGTATGAAGCTGTCAAGTATCTATTTATGTCATGCTCCTCACAATACTTCATGAACTTGCTTGGTGTGAAGTTGTCTCCCCTCTTAAACTGAACAACTTTAATGTACTTGATGGTTTCCTTTTCAACCATCATTCTAAACTTCTTAAACACTTTAAATACTCAAACTTTTCCCATAAGAAATATACCCATCTTTGGTGAAAAGTCAACCACGAATTAGATAAAGTGCTTCTTAGCACTAACGAATTTAAGGGTAATCGGCCCATACAGGTTAATATGGATCAAATCGCGCTGTACCTTTGCTTGGTACTCAATTATCTTTAGAAACTTGATTCTCAGATGTTTTCCAAGTACACACTCCTCACAAAACCTTTTGTCAAATTGCATACTCGACAGTACATGAACCAATCCTTTCTTCGTCAGCTCAGCCAGCCCGCCAAAATGCAAATGGCCAAAAAGAAAATGTCATATCATGGCTTCATCCTTCATGTCAAGCTTCAAGCACTTCTTTTGTACTATTTTCAACTCCAACTTGTACATCTTTTTTTTTCATCATTTCTACTCGGGCAATTAAGGGTTGAGCTTATCTATTAAGTATAGTACTCAGTCTTTCATCAGAACAAAGTTGTCCTTCTCCATCATTTGACTCATGCTCAATATATTTCTTTTGAGATCAGGTACATAGTACACATCTCTAATTTCTCAAACTCGGCTATTCTTCTGTATGTACCAGATTGTAACTTGCCCTTTCATTGTCACTTTGGAGTCATGTCCAAATTATATGTGCCCAACCTCAACTTTGGACAACTATTTGGACAGATTTTCATCATCGCACATATGATTGCTCACTCCTGTATCAAGATACCAAACCGAGTTGATTGAACAACTTGGACTTAGCTCGACACCTGATCTCCCATTTGAACTCAGCTCGACTTTTGATCTTTTCAGCGTCATATAGCTCGAACTCCAGCTCGAACTTAACTCGACGTCCAGACTCTTAGACATCATCAATATACCTGTTTCTTCCTCACCTTCTTTAGTAAGGAAGTTTTTCTCCTTCTTTCTCACAAATCGACAATACTTTACAATGTGACTGACCTTCCCACAATTATAACATTTTGTCGATCTACAATCATTTGCATAGTGGTTGTACTTGTCACATTTAAAACACTAAACTTCTAAGCTGCTCGATCGACCTTTTCGGTCTCTTCCTTGTCCTTGGGCATGCCAATTCTGTAGACCATATTGTTATTTGGTGTCTTCATAATTACCTTGGCCTCGACCTCATCGTCCTCATCTTTCTCAACCTCTTCCACTAGGACCTCAACCTTGAGTGTTCTAAGCTCCTCCCTTTAGGTCATGCTTTACTTGAAGTGCTTGAGGAATATGTTATACAAGGTGTTGGGATTGAAGTACCTGAAAAATACTAGACTTTTGAAAGCTTAGACACTCGAATTGAGATATATGTATAAACATTGATAAGTTTGTTGTGTTATTCAGAATATATCTACTGTAGTGTTTTGTAAGAACTTTCTTAAAGAAAAATAATTGTTTAGCTTAGAAGTTCCTGTACTTGAAATATAAAGTTCAATTGCAGATTTTTCAAGATGATCGTTTAGTTAAAAGAAGAGAAAATAACACAAGAGATTTTATAATGGTTCGCTCCGACTAAGTTATGTCCACT
Source organism: Vigna reflexopilosa (assembly GCA_027742785.1). Lineage (NCBI taxonomy): Eukaryota > Viridiplantae > Streptophyta > Magnoliopsida > Fabales > Fabaceae > Vigna > Vigna reflexopilosa. The sequence continues at coordinate 31,629,847 of CM050925.1, read as the reverse complement.
ATAATCTTCACACAATTACAAATAATTATTAGCACCACTCTTGATGCTCGACTACCTTGCCGAAATTTCCTTTGAGTATTAGCACCACTCCTGGTACTCAACACCCTACCGAGATTTTCTTTGAGTATTCGCACCACTCCTGATACTCAATACCCTGCTGAGATTTTCTTTCAGTATTCGCACCACTCCTGGTACTAGACTACTGCACAAAGATTTCTCAACTTAAATTGAGTTCAGTTGAAAGTGTTTTAGTTCTCTTCAGAGTTGAAACCAATGATTGCATACAAGTAGTTTGGACTATATCCCTCAACGAGAGGATTATAATACAATACAATGTAGTCTAAACGCTCGTAGGTGTTTCTCTCTTACAATATTAAGCAATTTGACAATGAAGCTCGAGAATATCTCTTTCTCCTTTTCTCTTCTCTTCTCCTTTCTTCAACTCAGATGTATTCGTTTTCTTGAGCTCTTTCTCTTTTCTCTTTAGAATGGATATGTCATTGTAAGCTCTTCTTTCTTAAGATATTCCCTTAAGTTATCCTCTTGATTTTCTTCTTGAGAGATCTTCTATTTATAGGTTTCATGGATATTTTTTCGTTAAACTGAGTTTGTTGTTTATAGCCATGATACTTGTGTTTTCTCTTTCTTCTTTTCACAGCATCCGTTGTGTAAGTCAACTTTGTCATAGTAGACATACTTTTTCAGTCCTTTGCTTGAAGTAGGTTGTACGATCTTTTTAGACTTTGCTTCAGGTGAGGAACATTCCGTGAATATTTCTTTTGTCTCTAACATCCACATTTTGATATTTGATCTGTAGCACTGTGGATGCGTGTAGAATAACTGCAAAATTATAGTAAACTGTGCATGCAACAAATATGACTTTTCTTATCACTATTGTTGTTTTTGAACGTTGAGCATTTAATGTCATTTAATGCTTGCTCAGAACAACAAAGTGTTTTTTGATTTCTTACTGTTAGGTAGCATTTTACAATTAAGTTCTTTCCTTTGAAGGTACCAAGCGTAGATACACTTCATCAAAAGATGAGGTACATGTTAAGCTTATGGTATGTTTAGTCAAGTAAACGCTTCTTTAACTTTTGTCTCTTTTTAGACAGATAGTGTTTAGCTTGCTTAAACTTCCTTACATATTTTAATAATTGAGTCTTTTAATGTATTTTGTCAAAGACATTATCTCGACCCATTTTGTTTTAGCCTAGATGTTTTTCTATTTTCCATGACCTAAGTGTTTTCCTATGTTTTTCTATGTTTGGAGAGTCTGGTTCTAGGTTGTGTTTGTTTGGGGTTAAGGCTCTAGGTCTTGTGTTCTCACCCTAAGTTATTTTCTTATTATTAATAAGTTTTAATGTTATTTGATTAAACTTCCAAACATGAGAGTTTTTTGGGTGTATAGATGATTTTGTCTTTAACATACATCTACACCAACGAGTTATTGTAACACCTTGATTTCGAGTGTCAGAAAAAATGTTACAAATAAAAAATTTTCGAAATCAAATCAATTCTTTAGTAATATAAAATAAGAATTAATTTAGTAATAATTATTAAAACCTTCGAAATTTAAAGTCAACATTTGAATGTCTTCTAAATTTTTATTCAAAACGAAAATTAAACAAAGATTCTTTCTTAATCTTACAAGTAACAACTTTGATGAATCTCACACCTCACACTATACTAAGCAATGAGCCAGAACTATAAGGTGAAACATCTTTCCCCTCCCAACTGCCTCACGTAGGTGAGAGGGTATGACACTCAAACCCATTCTCTAAGCTTCACCATTGAGCATCCTTTTTTTCTTATACAACGGCACGAGTAACACACTAGTTATCTCACGTCTCACTAGTACTCAACACAACTAGCTATAATGACATAACCTATACCTTTGGACTTAGACAATCCTTACTATCATTCATCACACAAAGAGAGCCAAACATATTTACTCTCACATCAGTCAAACTAGCTTTAAACGATTAAATAACTAAGATACATAAGTGCAACAATGTCAATGACCAAAAGAACCCAAACAACGCACATAAATGGTTAAACAACCATTAATAATGATTTGACATAGGACTAAACAGTGAGCACAAACAAATTAAATCCTGTCAATACATACCGCAACATCACACTGCTACATTTGTATATATACAATTATTAAACACTCAAATAGTCACAATTAAACATCATATGATGCAGCTAAAGAACTCATCAGCTCAAACATGCACTTGAAAAACCAACAAATAGACCATTCCTAGCTTATTCATAACATTAAACCATTAAGCAAACCAAACAGTGACACATGAATCAACCAATCCTAGTTCTAGTCATACTTGTTTCATTTAATTAATTTTAATTTTGTTTACCTTCCAAGGAACATGCATATAAATCTTCTTTCGTAGTGAAACATTCAATCAGTAGATTACTTAAAGCTTAACCAAGGTATACAACATATATGACTAAAAACCAATAACGTTTATTATCATTATCCTACATGTAATGCACTATTGTGACACAAACACACTTGATAGTCCTTTAACCAGCCAAAGGTTACAGGTTTTACATTAACCCAACAAGCAATATCAACCTTCAATCATAGCAATAATAACACACAATATATTACACCACAAATGATTAAAAATCTCAAACCAGAAAAGCTAGAACCAACATGAATATACAACTATCACAACACAACACAAACATAATTTCATATCTTCACGAATAGAAAAAAAAAATACAAAAATAGCAGACACATGTATCACAGTACATGTTGAATCTATCCAACAAACAACACATTATATACCTCATTAAGATTTAAACATGTGACTTTTAATCCACCATAAAAACTCCTACAAAACAAACCACATGACACTTGTGAAAATATATCTCTTTTTATTAATAACAATATGCTCCAATAAAAATTTTAAACAATTACATTACATCTACTTTTTAGGTGTTACAGTTATGACATTCTTAAGAAATAATAGTCAATTAAAGCTTCCAACACAAAATGTCTACCTGACTACCTTAATCGACAAGAATTTTTATTATAGCGAAGTTTGTTAGCTCAATTATGATTATCATTTAGTCATCTTGTTTAAAATCAATACCTTAAATATCAACGTCAATGAAGATGTTGTAGGCATACTTTTTCATAGGCATGTGGTGAAGCCGTTTAGAAAGTGAACAGTCCTCATGTGTCTTTTTCTAGTGAAATTGCTAGTGTGTCTCGCCTGTTCACATCTCTTGGACAAACAAATCCTATCGTCCTAGTCCACTTCTCCATTGTAGATTCCATTTCCCAATTGTTCTTCCGGAAAAGCAAAACAAGTAGACAATTTACATATTTTTTTCAAAATTTTCTTTATAGTTAGGAATTCTTCGGGGGTGTGGTCTGTTGATCTATCGAGGAGGGGTTAAAAACGGTGATCCACACAAATAATATTACTCTTCAAAACATTATGGGTTATTTTTGACTAAACATTAGCAACCTTTAAATATGTACAAATTGGGCCTTGCACCAATTACAAATAATAAAAACTGAATATAAAATATCAACTAACTTAAAAATAAAATCTCTTTATGCTATCACAAAATAATATTCTACCTATCCCTATTTGATCTATATCAAATCAAACCAAATATTACCAAACTCAAAACTAATAAAATAATAAATCTCTAAATTTAAGTTTATCTCAACATAGTCTTAATTTTGTCATACTGGCAATTTTTATTGTGATTAGACAGTGTAAGTATTTTTTAAGGAGTTGAAATCAATTTAACATTCAAGATTTCGTCTAAAATCTTCATTTCATTGTCATCACCATGTGATGTATGACCACATCTTATAGGTATCCTTGAATCTATTCAACTTAATCTTCTTTCAAAATGGTTAACCTCTCTTGTAAGTTTGGTTTCACTATTCACCAATTTTTCTTCAACTTTATAAAAATTATTTTCTTTGATAGCAACACAGCAAACAATTTCAATATAATTTTCTTTTTTGCGTGATAGAAATGAACCAAGGTTCGATTTCAGTTTTAAATGTCATGAAAGTAAAAAAAAAAGGTTTGTTGTTTTTAAGAAAGATCAAATCCTAACTCACAATAGTTTTTATTGTTTTTGTGTAATGCGAAAGGAGGAAGGGAACTTGTGATATATAAACAAGATATTTATAACAATAAAATATCATGTGTATTGATATTATTATTGGGATACTTTTATTTATTTCTTTCTTTTTTTTAAGAACTTTTATATTTTAGTGTGTATTTTGATCATGACATTATTATATTCTTTTTATCATTATACTTGAAGACATTCTACCTATTATATTGATTAGCATAACATAACCAACACTTTGTTTATAAAAATAATTTCATTTTTGTGGAAATGTGTTAAGTTGGTCTTTACTATTAAAAGTATTTTAATTATGTTTTAATTTTTGAAAATTTTTCTTAATTTTTTTTTAATTTTTAACAGCATTAATGATATGTCATGTTTCAATTTGTATTTTTTTTAATTATTTTTATTTTTTTAATTTTGTTGTCCTACGTATCAAAAATTATTGTTTTGATTATTTAGTCTTGTACTTTTCATTTAATTTAGTTTCAATTTCTTTTTTCAAAATAAAATAATATTCTTTTTTTAGAAACAAAATTTATTATTTTTATAAATATTATACTAACATTTTTGTTAAAAATAATTTTTAACATATTATATTATTATATATTATTAATTTATGTTTTGTTAATTCATATTTTTTATAAAATTAAATATAATTAAGTATAAATATTTAAAAAAATATATTTAAAACTAATATATTATTTATTCATTTTTTATAAAAATAAATTAATTAATATCATTTATACAAATAATAATTTTGGTCCTCTTTTAATTAATTGAAACTAAATTTATTATCTATATAAATGTTATACTAATATCTATATTAAAATTTTGTTGTTAAAGTTATTATTAACAAAACATGGATTAATAATATATAATAATATAACATGTTAAAAAGTTATTTCTAATCTAAATATCTACTTAGTATTTATACAAATGATAAATTTCATCTTAATTTAAAAATAAAAATTATTGTCTCATTTTGAGAATAATTAAAACTAAATTTAATTAAAAATATATATATAAAAATTAAATTGAAATCAAAACAATAACACTTGTAACCAACACTAATACAGTGTTATGTCACGTAATATCAGTATTGCTAAACACTTGACATATGATAAAAAATTTATAAAAATAAAATTTAAAAAATATTTTTAATTTAAAAAATAAAAAAAAATCATAAATATATATGCCGTTAACACCGTTTAAAACGCAATTAAAAATATTTTGAAAATGAAACCAACTTAGCACGTTCACACCAAAATAGAGATCATAAGAATAGTTAAACATAAAAGTAATTAATTATGAAATTTCCCCCTTAAAAACTATGAAAAAGATTAACAAAAGTAACTTTTAATTTGAATATTTTTGTGGATGAAACATAAAAATGAGACATGATTTGTGTCCTAATTTAAGTAGCTAAATTAAATTAGTTAGTTTTTTAACTTTCAACTAATTTTACTAAATATAACACAGTAAGTGTATTTGATGTTGTGCTTGGTGTAACATTTTAATCCTCTGGAAAAGTTTGATTAAACTCTGAAAATTCTAGTGTAAGAAAAGAAATTTATTAAAATATTTTAAATGGATAATGATATTTTGACAATATTTTTTATAATATTTTAACATCATCTATATGTTATTTTATGATTGGTTTAAAATTACTCTATAATTAATAATAATAAGGTTTAAATACTTATTTCGTCCTCATGTTAATAAGTGAATTTCTGTTTAGTATCCAGTTTTAAAAATGTAAACATTTGTTTCCTATATTTTCAAATTTGTATCAATTCAGTCATATCCATTAGAAACCGCATTAACTTGACGCTTACGTGGGTGCACTTTTTTTCTCTCCCCTCTGCTCTTCCTGACACATTTTTCTCTCTCTTTTCTATTTCTCTCGCCGTTAACTACCTGTGTATGATGGAAATGAAGGAAGAAACTGTTGGTGCCAGGGAGGCGAGCCTGGATGGGCTGTTGTCGGCTCTGGTGGCGACCGTCATGACAAAGCTGGACATCGCCTCCATCTGCTCCCTTGCCTCCACCTCCTCCGTCTTCCGCTCCTGCGTCCGTCACATCCTCTCTTTCCTCCCCCCTTCAACCTCCTCATACCATTCTCTCTTCTAACCTTCTTCTTTCTTATTTTTTCCCAATTTCCCAAACTCATTATCCTCTTTCTTCCAGGACACTACTCCCTCCAGTGACATGCTCAGACCCTTGCTGTCGCCCAATCCCTACCTCACCACACTCAAGCTCGATTGTTCCCGCCTCGATGACTCCGCCATCGCCTTCCTCCTCAAACCCTCCCTCAAAGATCTCTCTCTCCACAATTGCGCCAATTTCAGTGGCAGACTCTTGTCTGAGATCGGCAACCGCTGCAAGGATCTAAGGTTTCCTCTCTCTCATCTCCCACATCGCTCGCTTTATACTCTTCACTCATCATTTTTCCCCTCAGGTCTCTTTACCTTGGCTCCGTCGCCGAGAAAAGGGGGAGGGCCATTCATATTTCCGATCTAGAGGAGTTGCTCAGCGGTTGCTCCTACTTGGAAGTTAGGCATGTCGTTTAAATTTGAAACTTTTAATCTCAACATTTGATGAAATAATGATATCATATAAGTCACATGCAATTCTTTAGACGTTGTCTGATACAAGCTTTTATTACATGATTACCGACCCCAATTTATGCTGCAATTATCTCTGGATTAGGGAAACTTGTCCAATGTATTGAATAATAATCTATTGTGGCATCTCTCATTTACTAATGTGCCTTCAAGTTGTTTAAAACTCAATTTTTGTAGTTGTCAATATTGTTGCATGCTCGTTAATTGTTGATTTAATTGGGTCTAAGATGTAGTGTGATTGTTTTGGTAGGCACTGATTCTGATGTTTGATGTCTCTCTTTTTCTACGGCACAACTTTGCTCGAGTTTGGGCTTCTGCCTCGGAGAAACTCACTTCTCTTGAGATTGGCTACATTTCTTCAGTTATCGTCATTGAACTGCTCAGCCCAAATTTGGGATCTCATCTGCCCTTAAATCCTGTTCAGCCGTCTATACTTCCAAGCATTCAGAAACTAAAAGATGAAAATATCAATTATGTTTTCTTGGTCCTGTAATTTCTCCAGTTTGCTTTCAACTTTTATTTGGGTTTTGGAAGTCACATATTTAAACTAGTCTTCCGTCACCATTCACCAGAAAATGTTATCACTGAGAGAGAAACGGTGTCACGAAGAGCATAAGGGAGAGAAAAAAAATGCAGCCGCGTAAAGTTAACGTCGTTTCTAGCAATTTAATGGATAGGACTGAATTAATACAAATTTGCAAATGTCTACAATTTTAAAACTGGGTACTAAACAAAAATTCACCTATTAACATGGAAACGAAATACGTATTTAAACCTAATAATAATGATAAACACTAACATGGACCAATTACAAATGACATGTAAATAATATTAAAATATTGTTAAAAAATATTATGAAAATATCATTATCCATTTTAAATTTGACACGTTATGAATCTAAAGATACGCTTTTTTGCCGTCTTTTATAACTGAAATAGCAATTTATGATATAACAATTCATTTTTTAAATAAACATTACAATATTTACTTTTTCGAAGTTTTGGCCAAGATCTCATTTCTCCTTTCTCTCCCATTTTTTAAGTTAAAATGAAAAACTACCAAAAAAAACTTTTAAATTCTATTCAATTTGAATATTAAAACAACTTTGAAGGTTAAAATTGTAAATATACCTATTTTAAAAATAATCATATTAATTAATTTAATTAATATATAATTATACATTACATTTAAGATTGTTTTATTTTAACTAATAATAGCATAGTGTTTCCATAATTAACTTTTAAATTCAACACAACTAATTACCAAAAACAAAATTATAAAATTACACAAAATAAAAAAATTTCAAAATTAAAATTCACTTTAAAGTTTTATTTAAAAATTAAAATTTAAAATAACACTAGTAACAAATTTATACAGTTAATTAAAAATTATTTATATTATAAAAATAAGAAAGGATTATCATGTTATTAATTTTTTATGCTATTTCTTTGTAATAGTTTCAATTTTAATCTTATAATAATAATAATAATAATAATAAAATTGTAAAGAACAATTTTTTTTTGCTATTGTTTTGAAATAATTTTAATTTTAATGTTATAATAATAATTGTAAAGAACTAATAAATAGTTTAATAGTAGTAATAATTTTATAAGTTTGGATTATTTTGTTATTAAAAAGTTATAAATAGAATTTTCTATTAATCGAGTTTTATTATATAAAAATTATTTTTTTTAAAACTTTTATTTTAAATATTTTTTTTTATTCTTTTTAGACTTTCAATATCATTTTTCATTTTTTCTAAAATTAAATTCTCAATAGGCATAATAAAAAAATCAGAAAAGAATACGAAATAAAGCAAGGATATGAATGTCATAATCTAGCATATTGATAAGTCAAGTAAAGATTTGTTACAAAGATGTTAATTTTTGATAAAAATCACAGTTCTAATCCAAGAACCAAGAAAATCCTCTCTCAAAAAATGCAAATGCATATATTATAAAAGTGTTTACATTAGATTTTGCTATTTCTATATATAGGCACATAAGTTTAATAAAATCTAGAAACCCTAAAATAAAGCTCAAAGTCCAAAACACATAAAAACAACAAAAAATGAAAATATAAATGTAGATTTTTTGCCTAGCAAGACCCACTCATCCAACAAATTTATCATTCTATTAAATTAAAATAAAATTTTATTTAATTTCCAAAATTATTATTCAATTATGTTCATGATCTTCACGTTGTTTAAATTTCATGCTTCATGAAACATTATAAGATTCAAGGGGACATGTTTTGATATTTGACCTTCTCATAAATCCTTTGAATTGCAAATGTTCTTCTTCAAGTTCTTCTTATATATGTTTCAGGAGATGATCCTCTATCATCTACCTTAAGAATTTTGGCATATTGACAACTCATTTTTTGTTCAAAATTCTTTTTTAGTTCTTTTTTCTTGAGTCAATCTTTGATTTGGTTTTTGTAGTCTTTAAGTGTTTACAAGTGACTTTAGATAGCTCAAAGTGAATCTTTATTTTGTTGTGATCATGGATGTATGTTCAAAGAATTGATATGAGTTTTCTTTGTATAATTATAGTTACTTGTGAGAGTTGTGTGTGTAGCACTTGTGGTATTTGGAGTCCACTAACAAGGTAAGGAAAGATAATTAAGTATAATAGTTCTTAAAAATATTTGCAGTATGAGATCGTAATTTATTGTCTAAATAAGAGCATAGTAGTTGTAATGATTGATTGATATATATCGGGATTCTTTAGAATTATCGAATATTAATTAATTATTTTTAAACTGTTTTGTGTGATGTGGACTGGTTGTAATTTGACATTTGTGAGTTTAATATATCAATTTGAACAAGTAGTTGGTATTTTGACATGAGGAATGAGTAAAATTGCTCATATGGTCCCTTAGGTAATTTGATATATCAAATCTCCATTTCTAGGTTATTCATACTATCTAAGTGAATATTTGATCATTGAACCAAAATGGTTTTCGGAAAATCCAAGAGTGAGGGTGGTGTTGAACCAAAATGGTTTTCGGAAAATCCAAGAGTGAGGGTGGTGTCATTCGTTGGGTGAGTTAAGGCTTGTTAGATTAAGGTTTGTTGGACAAGTTCGTGAAATAAGCTCATATTGGCCTTTTTCACTAGGCGAGTGAGACACACACCTAACAAAAAAATTTGGTAAAAATCTAGTGAGCTCAAGGTGGTTTTGGTTGCTAAGCAGGTTTGAGTTTTGTTGGGTGAATTTTAAAGAATTTACACCCAATACTCACCAATTGGACAAGCAATTTTAAAAAAAAAATCCAGGGAGTTCTGGTAGTGTGTTTTTGCTAAGCGAGCCATTCTTCTAACTAAGCAAACTATCCTCCTAAGGTAGCTCGTTGCGCGAGAGAATGTGGATTTTGAGCAAAAATAGCTCTTATTGTATGAAAAATATTAAAAATACTTTAAAATTTGACTAATTGCTTGAGATGAGACACATAATGTATGAAATTGTGTAAATGATGAGTATAGTGACTTCTAGGGAGGAAATATTATAATAAGTTAAGTGTATGTATTGAATGGTAATTTGATGAGATTATCTTGACTCTATTAGTATTCAACTTATAAAAAATGATATCAAATTGTGAGAGTCAACGAAGATTCTTATAATTTGATGTTTCGATATGAAACATAATCAAACCATATAAATATAAGAAATTTACTCTGTTATGTTAGTAGAGGATTATGGTCCTAATTCATTGATTGCTTTGTGAGAATAGGAGAGAGTATTATAGGTGAAGAGTATCTTACACGTATTCTAAAATCATAGTCAAATATTTGTTATAATAGGAATGTGAGAGATGAGCTAGTTTGTGTTATGCTTTTGATTTGGTGCTTACATATTATATTGAACATTTTATTCTTGTTATATATTATTGGTGGACTGTGATGAAGAAAAATTAAATTTATATTTTATATAATTTATTATAATTACACTAAATTATATATTATTGTTCGTTTTGGTTCATCTATTATAATCATACGTTGTACATGAAAAAAAAAATGACATCATATTTACTAATAACTATGTGTAATTTAGGACTGAATGGCAAATTCGAAACTACTTTTAGATAGCAAATGAAAATAAGTCGATGAATTCAATAAGTAAATTAAAAATAATGACATGATACAATGTTATAATTCTTAAACAGAAAATATAATAACCAATTTTTACTTTCACCGTAACCAATCTCTTTTAACAAAGACAAATTAAATAACCTCTTTTAAATTCTGAAGCCTTTTTTTATAATATACTAATTTTAGAAACTAAAATGACAGTGTCACAACACTCTGAAGAATGAATTTGATTATTAACTATTATACAGTCACTACTTTGTGAAAGTGTTTTATAAATTAAAATTAACTTATTCTTAAACTAATTTGTGAGACCTATCCTTTTAACATTTTATTTTTTGACTTATATTTATAGTAATTTAACTTAATGTATGAATAATTTTAAATTAAAAAAATTAAATATGTTTTTACTCTCTAATTATTATAAAAATTATTTTTTATTTATAAGCTAAATTATAAACCCTAAACCCTAAACCCTAAAGATTATATTATAAAACATATATTATAGTTTAATGTGAAACTTTTAAAATGATGTTTAACATTTTAATATCATTATCTGATTGATCCAAAATTACTCCATAATCAATAATAATAATAATTATAAACACTATTATTGAACAACATAAATAGTGTTAAAATATTGTCAAAAAAATGTTGTCCACATATCGTTATCCTATTTTATAATTTAATTTAAGAATAAAACATTTTTTTTATAATATTTTAGAGAAAAGAAGAAACAGATTTAACTTTTTAAATAATCATCCCATTTTCTTTACTACTTTTTCTCTTAAAAAAAATTGTTTAGAAAAGGTTTATCCAAATAATACTTCAAATAACACCCTTACAAGAACCAGGTATATTGAAAGTGGAATGAGAAGCCTTTTAAAATACAGTTACAAACAACTACTTTCTTTGTCAAATGGAGAGTTCAGAGATTCACTCCCATAAAGAAATTGAGGACTGCCATGAATAGAAGAAACATGTTGCAAAATGAATTTCAAATGCTCTAAAGAAGGATCAAACTTCAAAAGCTCACTCCATCTCTAACAGCTAAAAACAATCTTTTTTAACATACCAAGCTGGCTATCAGAGACCAAATTATAGGTTCCTCCGCCGTTTTGAATGAATAGAATGATGAACAACACCGCGAGGCTGCCTCTGCTCGCCGGAAAAGCATATGTCAGGAACAAACATAGCATTGTCAGATGTATATCGTCGGAGTTCCGGGCAGTGTAATCCGGAAGCCGTAGGAGGGGAAGGGATTTGAGGAACTGTCCAGGATGAATCTGGAACACGCCCTAAGAAGCCATCATCATCAATTTCCTCTTCACTAGACCTCAAAACAGATGAATCAGAATCCCCAAGTTTACCACTGTCAGCCTGCAAAGATTTTCATTGGGAGATGAGATCAAGAATGGACAATGTATAACTATATATATCAGCTCTCAAGCCAACATCAAAATGGAAAATGAATACTACTTTATCTGCAATCTCAAAACAAAGTGAAAGTACATCAACTTAGCATACTAGTTTAGGTAAATAATCCAATGATACTTCAATTTGTGTAATGTATCTGGATCAATATCTGATACTTTAAGATATTTTACTAATATTTATCAATAAAGTATCTAATCTTTAAAATAATAATACTTTTATGATTACAATAACTTATAATTCTTTTTATTTTGACAACCTTCAACACATTTGATTTTAATTTGGATTCACACAATAACAATCATATAATTATCATGTTTTTAAGCATTAATGTACATTTTCAATATGTATATATCACCTATTGTATCTTATTATTTTCAAAATAAACATATCGAGTATCATATGTGTCCCATCCAATACACAAATTGGATATCATAGGGTAAAATATAGGCGTACATAATGCATCCCTAGCTGGTAAGTAATACATGGAAAAAGAACAGACAGCTGATTAAGATTACAAGCACAAGAAAAGAGGTTTGATAAATAAAACATTGGAATACATCTTCCTTTCACAAGTGCATATCTTTTAAACTAGATCAACTTCCTCACATTCTCTTCCTGACAATATCAGAAGTTTTGTGGTACTCAAAATCAACAGGACTACCTTATCATTTATAGGAAAAAGGGTCAAAATAGGTTTTAAACCTATTTTATCTTTTTGCATGTTAGTTAGGATTTCTGTCATAAGGGAGTTAGTTTCTGTTGTGGAGGCTATGGTTGGATGTTAGTTTATAGCAGAAGTTGGTCCCCAAAGCTTTAAATAGGATCTTTGTTGTTGAAGAAGGGAGCTTTTCTTTTTTTTAGTTACAACTGGACAGATTCCGGTGAGAAACTAGGAATCTCCTTTGTGTACTTTTTTTTTTTTCAAAATAAAGCCTTTTAATCTCTCAACCAAGAAAAAGCTCTATCTCTCACAATAAATTTTTCATATATTTATGGGACCTATTTGTCCATTGTTTAGTGATACTATAATAACATTTTAAAAGGGGATTTACTTCCAGAAGTTTAATAGTGGGTAACATGATAGGTTCAAGAGACAACAAATACAGTTCCAATAAGCTTTGGATGACTCTACTATTTTAAAAAATGAACTTTAAGCCTAACTCTATCTTATATTTGTTTGAAAGGGAAGGTTTGACCCTATTTATATTCTATAAATTCGTCTTATCTCTAGTTGATGTAGGATCTCCAAAAGCTGGACTACTTCTACTCCTATCAAGTTTAGGTAGCAAAGGATGCTCTTATCAGTCATTTGTTTGACTATAGTGTAACTCTATGATTAAATTCCCATTACTTTCTTAACCAAAGGGAAACAAAAACTAATGTAAAACATATTCGAATATGATAGGTATAGACCGGGGTACCAACATAGTTGAGATTTCTCTCTATACAGTAATGCATTTGCATGCCTAGTGTAGGAACCTGATGCAGATTAATGTAGCCATGGACATTGTTGTACCAACACCAATACATGCATAAATTTGTGAGCTAGAGTAGGAGGGGTCGGCTATACATACTATAAAGACATGATAAATATCTATGATGCACGTATCTTTATCTAACAAGTATTTATATCTTATATGTATTTGTATCGGATACTTTATCAATATTTATTAATAAAATATTTAATTTATAAATTATTGATGATACATGTATCATAATTGTGCATCATAGATAGATATGTATCTGGTTATCAGAGTTCTAAGTCCCCTTACCCTATCACCGCAAAAAAGAATAGAAGCTACACAACGAATAGACTACATTGCAACTAAAAAGCATACCTTAGATGATCCATCCATATAGTTATAATACTGACTGAATTCATTTAACCCGAGAAATTCTTCCATGGGCCATTGTGAGATGTTTCCAGCAGTATAACCGCCACCATAAGACACCTTGTTTGGTGGAAAGTCCTCAACTCCTCCCATTTCGGAGGGAAACACTTCATTAAAATTTGGTGGCTGTGGCATGGAGGAAACGTTTCTGGAGATGGATGAAGATTTAGCATCAGATGTTTTCTCCCCAGATTGTGATTTGACAGAGGACGAGGAAGCACCAGGCTCAGTAGCTTCAAGGCCTACTCTCACACCAGTAAGCAAAAACCTCTGGTGACCAGAGACACAGGCATTAACAGTGTGAATAGATACATCACAATTCCTACATAGCAAAGCCCGATCCTCTAAACAGAAGAAATAACCAACCATTTCCTGTAAAGTGAATAGCACACTTCAACATCACAAGCAATCCAAAATAATAAAAGACTCATATGTAACTAAACCAGAAAAGCTAACAGATCAAGAAAATTCTCTCTTGCTAACAATGTCAAATAGCCAACCACAGATTCAAAGCACAAATAATTTGGTTTGACAAAATTCTGAAAAAATACAAAAAACAAAGCAAATACCACATTCAAACCATTTCTATAACAGAGGGAACTTTATCATCATAAAATCCTCAAAATGCCAATTTGAATCAAAGATAAATGCACTCGGTGAGGAAATTTGTTTTCAAAGCTCCAAAGAAAAATTCATTCTTGAGACTTTATCTTCCGTGAAAAGTTTATCATATCTAAAAATGTTTTCTAACACACTATAACTGTACAATAGTCACTTAATAAACTCAGTCAAAACAGGGGAGTTAATAACTGCATTTAACGCTGAACAACATCAAGGTGACTAAATGCATAAAGGCTCACAAAGTGAAAGTAAAGTCCCCTGAACAGATGAATCAAAGTTTAATCCTTGTTTTTATAAGGAAAAAATATCCATCTATTAGCACAAGTGGTTACATGTCAGCAACGGTAACTGGTAAGTAACCTTGTAAAAGGTTATTTTTGAACCCTTAGTCTAGTTCCTAAAAAACTTTAATACACTTTTAGTCCCTGCATTCATCCGGAAAAGATATGCTACTTAAAAGAACACTATTTAACAACGTTATTCATAATTGAATGTAATTTATTAAAAGTCACAAAAATTGTATAGTTTTCACTTCATATTTAATGAACTCTGTTCATGGTAATGTAGTTTCCAATAAATTTTGATCAACAACAGGGGCTATTAGGAAAAGTGTATTAGAGAGGCTGTTGTTTGCACTACACCGCAACAGGGTTTGCACTAACTCTAGTTTGTTATTAGATATTTGTGGGCACCCACTTACTTATTTGTAGATGATCTAATATTATGGCACTTGACATGATAACCCCCAAAAGATAAGATGTGATTTAACATGAGAAAGTAAATTTTAAGAGTAAATCAAAACCCACATAGTAAATATATGAACTTTCCAATAAATTTTGATCAATAATAAGGGGTACTAGGAAAAGTGTGTTAGAGAGGTTGTTGTTTGCACAACTCCTGAACAGGACTTGCACCCACTTACTCTGAATATGGGATTAACTATTTATGGCATTCGCTTACTTAGTGGAATTAGATATTTTTAGGCAACTAGCTACTTGAATATGGAATTAGATATTTCTGGATGGTTTCATAGCAGTCTTATAGCACTTGGCGTGATAGCCCCAAAAGATAAGTGATAGCATTTAACAAAGTAAATTTTAAGTATAACTCAAAATCAACTTAGTACATATATGAACTAGAAACATAATCAATTTTGGTCAGTGCTAAAACCGACATTTTGAAATACCTTGATGGAACAAAACATGTTTTGACCCAAATAATAATAATAAGAGGTTTCTCATCCATCCCCCAAGTTGTATTTCCACAAATTCAGCAAGGTTAAGTTCACTGATACCAAACATTAATCATTGAAAACAACTAAAGAAATGGTTGAAGATTTTACTTGCATGAACCAAATTATAATACATAAAATGATAAACCCGCTTTGTAACATGTATTAAAGTTTATAAATTTGAAAAGGGTTTTCCATGAAAAGAAAGTTAAGAAGCAAGAACATGAGATACCTGACATATGTCACACTTTGGGACGTGGGAAGCAGAGAGAGAAAGGGGGACTCTTTGGTGCTTGGTGGCGAGTTTGTTTGCGGCGTGAACCTTTTCATCGCATTCCAAGCAAAGTGCGGCTTCGTCTGCACAACAGAGGACCTTGGCCTCCGCAGCTTCGCACACGTTGCACTGAATCTTCATGGTGATTCTGAACCAAGTTGGAGCGAGTTATTGTGACCCAGTTGGAAGGGGTTCGAGAGAGAAGAGGAAATTTTAAAGCTTGGGTGTGTGAGAGAGAAGGGAACACGAGGGCCGAGTGAGAAGGGCAGAACAAAATGCGCGATATTTTTGAAGAGCGTGAAGATCAATGCCACGTGCCTGGGTCACCGACTTCGCCGGGTTGGGACCGGACCGGTTGGTTCACATTACTGAAATTTTCACCTAAGTGGCAATTTTTTGTTTTTTTTTTCCTTCTCGGATGATACATTGTTCTGTTTGGTTTCAAGTCAAACTTCGACTCCCAAAGAGTTAAATTTTGACCTTTGAGTTAGATTTTTCTTTTTAAAAAAAAAAATAAAGAAAAGAAGATTTAATTTAAAAAATAAGTGTGTAGGATATAATATTTCAATAAGTAAAAAATTAGATAACTAAATTTCTATAAATAGATATTTAAAAAAAAATCAGAAAAATATGTAGATAAGAAATATTTAATGAACGAAAATAGAAAAGAAAGAATTGTAAGAAAATAATGAAAAGATATAAATGGATTTATTGAGTTGTAAACAACATATTAATTTAAAAAATAAGTTTATTTAATATATTATTTTTTAAAAATAAATGTTTGAATAAATAATTATTTATAAGTACGCATATGTTAAGCAAATATAGGTAAGAAAAAATGTAAATAATAAAAATTTGTAAGTAGAGGAAATAAATAGTTTTAAAAACAATTGAATGGGAAGTTTTTTATATAATTGAAATTATTGAGTTGTGTACAGTGAATATGAAAAAAAATTGATTAATTGAAAATAAATTTAAATAATGATTGTTGGAATGAAAGAAGGAAATTATAAAAATAAATTTTATAATTAATATTTTTTAACTTATTTTTTATAATTATATGTTTATAATAGTGATGTTTATATATGTAAATAAATAAATTTGATATTTGTATATGTTACTAGTTAAGTTGTCATGATGCCACGAGTAAATATATGTACATTTATTCATGACACATGTTATTAGTTATTTTAAGCATTAAATGTATATTAGAGTTACATTTTATCTATGATTGACAAGTGTTACATTTGAGACACTGTGCTACATTTGAGGAGGTAATGTTAGAGTCATCTTTGATCAATATTCGTACTTAGTAAGGTTGACAAGTACTATATTTGATCATTAATGTGCATGTTTATTTGACAACACATGTCATGAGTCACCTTTAGGATTCCAATGTTAAAGTTACATCTCATCCAATATCATCTCTAGTTAGCACTCGTTTCTAATGTGGTTGACTAGTGATACATGTGTAACAACATCCTTGTTTATTTGATGTCATGTATCTTATGTCACCTTAATCATTTAATGCATGTTAGGATTACATCTTCAAGGTCACATATGTTGAACAAGCCTTCCCACAAGTGTTGCATGCATGGAAACATGCATGTTATTGGATGACACATGTTCAAAAACATCTCATCCATCTAATGCATGATAAAATTACATCTCATTTGAAGTAATATCTAGTAAGCAACATTCCCAATTAAATTAATTACTCTTGTCTACGTGAAAACATAGATGTTAATATGATGAAATGTGTCCTAAGCCACTCAATCACACAATATAAGTCAAGTTACATCTCATATAAGATCACTTATAGTGAGTATGCTTCGCGGTGAAGATGACAAATTTTGTCTACCTAACATGCATATTTATTTGTTATGTTGTTTGATCTACCTTTGATTAGACGAATTAGTTTATTTTTTTTACAAAATAATCTAAAGTTCTATTTTCTAAACTTAGAGGACTAACCAAAGTCTTAATATATAATTTAGGTTAAGTAGATTCAGTGGTTCCTATTTTTGCTGGTTTTCTTCAATTAGGTCCCCGTTTTTTAGAAATGATCAATTTAGTCCCTGAATTTGAAAAAATAAACCAATCAAGGACATTCCTTTAACTTACCTAAACAGCGTTAAAAATCGTCTTTGCTGGCAAGAGTAGCTGTCATTTTGTAAACAAGTGGCACTTAACCACTTTATGACGTGGTTACTATTTTTATTTGTTAAGGATTAAAATTAAAAAATAACGTGCTTTAATTTTAAGTAAAGGTAAATTGGGGAAATTGGGAAAACTGGGAAAACTGATCTGAGTTGATTAAAAGGTTTTAGGTTTGGGGAAATTGGTCGTGTACGAAATTGGGGAAATAGGGTTTGTGGCTTAGTGTGTCTTATATGGATGCAATAAAAACATGACAATTAAGGACTATTGTTGACAACCACACTTGTAGTAGTGATCCCACGGTTGGAGGAATGCGTCCTGTGAGTTGGTTGTAGTTGAGATCGATGGTTCTGAGGCTGCGTAACTCGCCGAGCTGGGTCAGAATTTCGCCGGAGATGAAGTTGCAGTTGACGCCGAGAAACCTTAGGTTCTTCAAATCGGAGAGGGATTCTGGGAGAGGACCGTAGATTCTGCCGAGGACAACAGTGAACTTGGCGAGCGCAGAGAGCTTGCCGAGGGCGGGGTCGAGGCGGCCGGTGAGTCCAAGAGAGCCAGCCCTAGGATCGCCGAGGTTGAGGGAGATGACCCTATCGGAGTCGCAGTAAACCCCGACGAAGTTGCATGGGTCTGCGGCGAAATCCCAGGAGGAGAAGAAATGGGAACCGGGCATGTCTTGGAGGGCTTTACAAATGGATTGCAGAGCGAGGAAACCAACAGGGTCTAAAATATCCTCCACATGTAGAAAAGAGAAGAATATCAAAAGGAGAAGAGCACAAAGATTTTTGCAGGTGGCCATTGAAGCCCTAGTGGAGGAAGAAGCAGAAAATAGGGTTTTATAGAGAAAAGAGGAACTGCAACTGGAATGGAACTGGAACAACCAACATCTAATAGTCAAAGCCCTTATTTAAAGAGGGTGATTAGGCTTGCAAGAAAAGAAACTCTATCAGAATCAATGAATCAATGAACGAACCCTATTTCCCCAACGACCAATTTCCCCAAATCTAAAACCTTTTAATAACCTCAGATCAGTTTTTTTAATTTCCCCAGTTTACCTTTACTTAAACTTAAAGCACGTGTTTTTTTAATTTTAATCCTTAACAAATAAAAATAGTAACCACGTCATAAAGTGGTTAAGTGCCACTTGTTTACAAAATGACAGCTACTCTTGCCAACAAAGATGATTTTTAACACCGTCCCGAGAAGTTAATGGAATGTCCTTGATTGGTTTAATTTTTCAAATTCAGGGACCAAATTGATCATTTTTAAAAAACGGAGACCTAATTAAAGAAAACCACAAAAAATAAGGACCACTGAATTTATTTAACCTATAATTTAACATGAATTAATGATTAAGATTAAAGTCTTAATAAATGGAATAACAAGACTAAAAACTTATATTTTTTCTTATAAAGTTATTTACTCGAGTAAAAATAAAAAAATTCTTTTACCCTTAATTAATATGATGAATTTAATATAAAAAAATAAGCTTATATTAGAATTTTTCTTCTAGTCCATTAAAAATCTTATAGATTTAATCTATGAAAATTACATTCTTACAACTACATAGACAATTTATAATTCATTATCTCTACAAAATAACCAATAGAATCCTACTCTAGTTGCAACCAAATTGAAAAACAAGAGTTCAAATTGAGAGAGATATAATTATTACCAATTACTCTATAAATAAGAATACTATACACTAAGGTGGGTACAAACACTCTTGAAAAAAGACAAACATTAAAACTTAGGATACGTTGTATGATCAACTACTCAAAATATCAAGTAAGGGAAAGACACAATTTTCATCATTTTGTGTGTTTGTATGTATATTATTCGAATGATATCTTTCTTTTGTCAAGTCAGGTGTTTTTGACATTAACTGAAAAAGCCGTAAACATTAGAAAAGCACATGTAAAAAATATTTAAAATAAAAACTCATTTTTATCATCTAATGAATGAAATTTGCTTACTATTTAAAATAGTTATCGAACAAAACAATCTTAATTCATGGAACTGTAATGAATATCTTAAATATTATTTCGCAATGTCTTTTATAATAAAAATGAAATAAATTTTGGCTAAAATTTACATTTCATTTTTGGTGATAGGTTATGATATTAAATCAAGAAGGATAAACACACGAATCATGTGAAAGAAATAAAGCTCATACTTGTGCAAGATCATAAACAATGAGAATATACTTACAAGCCTAAAAAAGTCATAAGCTTACATTTGTATGAAGTAAGGAAAATCCTACAAGGTCTATTAAATTGAGTTGTATCGTAAACACATCCTCTGTGTGAGAGTTATCGTCTATGACTTGTAAACAATTTGATTGATTGTATATTCTGAAGAAAATTCAAACACTTGGTGATTAACTCAATTGAGTTAATCACTGACTAGGCATCGTAACAGGAGTTACCAGGATTATCAGTGGAAATCAGGAGTGGGTGAAACTCAAACTAGACAGCATATCAGGTAGAGACCAGGATTGTCTAGTGAAAATCATGAGTCGATGAAACTCAAACTAGGCAGCCTATTAGGTAGCTACCAAGATTGTCTAGTGGAAACTAGGAGTGGGTGAAACTCAACTAGTCAGCGTAAAAGGTGTTACCGAGATTGATTAGGTGTAACCAAGAGTAGTGCTAATACTTAGTTATAATCTTGTTGATGTGAAACCCTCTAAGTGGTCTTAGAGAAGAACTAGGCGTAGCTTAGTTGAGTGAACCAGTATAAAACAGTTGTGTCTTTATTGCTTTATCTTCACAAAACATATTATTTACAAACATTGTAGTTCTTGCAAAATGAATCATTGACAAGCACAATTGTCACTAAAAGCCAATTTTAGTTAAAGGCTTTCTCTCTTAAAACACTGTAGTAGCTTTGTTAAAACGCTTGTAAAACTCTTTATCTTTAAACGTGTGGGTTAATTAGTGCTTTACAAATCAAGCATCTAACAACCTGTGTAGACAACTAATCACTACTAAAATTGTTAAACGCCTTTTGGCAAAAATAAAATAAAAATCATAACACTATTTAATCCTCCCTTCTAGTGTTTTCCAATTATTTCATTTAGAGTGTCGAGATCACTCTTTTTCCTCTTTCAGGTTTGTTGTGCATGGTTGCACACTTGTCTCCTCTCAAGCAGTTATTCAGAGCAGCTAGGTTGCTTTCTTTCCTTTTTTAGGTACCTTAATTGAAGAATCTTGGAATTTTAAGGTTTCTCTCTTTTGTTCATCCATGGTTTCTTCCATTGTTGTCTCTTCTGACCTTCCTTTTATTACCATTGCGTTTGAACCGTCCATATATGTTTTTTCTCCCGTGACAAAGATGATTTTTGTTAGTTTATTTACAGCCGTAGTGACTCTTCAACAATGACCTCTTTATCTACCAGATGTCAACAATGTATTCTTTCACTACGATTTGCAAGAAGAGATTTACATGGAGCAACCTTCCAAATTTGTTACTCAAGGGGAGTCTTGTAGTTTGTATTTCATTTTCTATGTCATCTTCGCAAATCATTAATAATTTGGTATCACTCGAGTGTAGAAAAAAATATTTTCACTAAATCTTTATTAATTATATTAGTAACAAGCTTGGTACATATGATTTGTATGCACAAGTTTGAAGAGAAATGTTAGATATATTATCTCTAATTTATCTTTAGCTAATTTGTTACTATTTCTTATTTGTATTTTGAACTTAGTACATTTTTCCTTCTATTATAAATAAATGACCTTATGTGTATATTCAACAAAAAAATTAATCTCATTTATAATTTTCACTATATTCAACATTATAAAAAAAATATATACAAAAGTAATTTTTCTTCTATGTATTCAAGATTTAAATGTCACTAAATATAAATTGCATAACCAAGTTTCCTAGAGTTAAACAAGGATAAAACATCACCCTTTTTACTTTACCCTTATCTTCCTCTAGAAAACTAATAAATAAAAGGAAATGAAAAATAAAAGTATTAAAAAACATATCTAAATTTTTTCTAAGATCTAGGTGCTATGGTTATATATAAATAAATAAGGATAATGATATTTAAACAATATTTTTTTGACAACATTTTATTTTGTAATTGGTCTATGATAGTGATTATGATTATTATTATTGATTGTAAAATAATTTTGACTCAACACAAAATGACAAGTAAATAATGTTTAAATATTGTAAAAAAATATTATTTAATATCATTATCCAATAAATAACTGTGAACTTAAACTGTCCCTGTTTTTTTTTTTTTCAGTATTTCTTATCCAAATGAGTGTGCAGAAACCCACACCATACCATGTCGTGCTGTGTAGCACTGGAATTATTTCATAAAATCTTATATTTTATTAACTTTTTCCTATTTCCGAAACATATTGTAATATTATTTTTCCAGCTTACCATATTTATCCAATAAGAGAACTTGTACATTAAATATTATTTAATGCATTTCACTCAATTTCTTAATAAGTTATAGCAATTTGCTTAAATAGTATCTTTCTGTTAACTTCTTTCACTTTACTACATATGTTAATTTTATACAACAAAAAAAAGTGTTTTGCACTTCAAAGTAGATTCCATCACACTCTTTTAAATATGCTGAAAACATGCTCGAATAATAACACTAATTAACTGCAAAACATCAATATCATCATTTATATGGGAAAAAAGGTATCATCATTTGGTTAGCAATACGTATTAAAAATATTTAAGTATTTACTGGTATCAAAGTTAAGGGTCTATAAGATCTAAATATGATTTAATATTTTTTAATAAAAACTATGCTTATTTATATTTTAAATTTGACACTTTATTTTTCATAATTATGAAATTGCATATTTTGTTCTTGTGGAATCTATTCGCAATACATGTACCATAATTTTATTTTTAAAAATTTTAGCACTGTCATACTTTATTAAATGACATGTTTTGAAATTTAAATATTTGAGTTATATATTTATATTTTTTAAATAAATCTTTATTAATTAAAATAGATTGTAATATTATTATGGTATAGTTTTAGTTGGTAAGTGAAAATCAATAATAATTTAAATATATTTTCTTCTTTAACCTTCTAAATGTCTTTTAATATTAAAATTTTAGCAAAACTTTGAGTTTTAAATCAAACAAAACTAAACAATGTTATTTTAATAAAATTGAAGTTGAAATATTAACACCTTATGTAAAAATGAAAAAAAAAATGACTCCAAAAGTCGTTTTTTTAGATTTCGATTGAGGATTTGTTTTAAGTATCTAATAATTTTACATTATTTCAAAATTAACATAAAAAATAATTTAAATATATTTTAAAAACAAAATCACAAAAATTGTAATAAAATTTTCAAAAACAAAAATATCTAAAATGAAATAATGGATTCTAACCTTAAAACCTGATGTTAGTGCATAACCAAATTCCTAAAAAGTTATAAAACATCTTAGTCCACAAAAGTAGTATACTAAAAAAAACATAAGAACAAGTAGGTCTAGAAATTGACATGCTCACATTGCATTGTCTCACTAGAAGATCCTATATATTTTCATCTACTTTGGTTTGCAAACATTTTGGCAATTTCATAATCACTTTGATTCCATTTCTAGTAAGACAAGAAGTAATGGTGAATGAGGTACAACCCATTGCATCCCCAATGTCAAGAGTTGTACCCATATCTCCATGAACATGATTGAAGTATGTCTTGGTCTTGAATATGGAACAACATTTGTTAAAAGGTGATGGGACAAATTGTGTAGAAGGAGGTGGAACATATTTTTTGGCTAGTTGTGCCATACCTTGATTCATTTGTAGGGCATATATTATGTTATATATGTAGTTGTGATACTTTGCTTGGTTAAAGGTGGAATACTTTAATGAATGTGGGACAATATATTGAATCATGCAATAACATGGATTCATAGTTGTGTCATTACTTTATGAAGCATTCTAATAATAGAACCTAAAATAAATAAAAACACAACATTTTCCTTTGTTATTTGATTTTCCTTTGACACTACTTATATATTGTTTGCTACTATTGTGTATAACCTATTGCATTTGGAACTTTCAATTTGCTTAATTTACATTTCAATTTATAAGGGTTTCCAAAAGAAAAATTTGGAACACTCCTTTGATTTTTGCTCAAGTCAATTATATATGGTCTTATAATGATTGGCCAATTATATATGGTCTTTTAATGATTACATGAGTCTTAATAATTGAAACTTTTCCATAGTAAAAAAAAAAATTAGTTAACAAAATCCTTTGTGATAAAAGGAAGGGAACTAGAAAGACTATTGAATTGGGTAGTTTTATTTTTCTTTACAAAGCCTTCCCTTGATAAAAAAAAAAACACCATTGTTGAGTAAATAATGTATGGAGTATGAATAAGTGTCAAAACAATGTGTTTGCAAACTGAATTTTGAAATTATGTGAAAAGGGAAAAACACCGGATTAAATTTTAGTAGGAATTCTAGCCAGACAAATAAAAAAAATTAAAAGTTTTTATAAAATTAACTTGGGAAAAAGTTATTTTTAAAAAAAAAAAACTATGAATTTCTTTTCACCAAATTGGCTTATACGTAAATTTGTTTAAACTTTTTAAGAAGTTTTCTTTTCTTTCGAACAAGTCTTCATGGAAACAATTATTGAAATATATCCACGCAAGATGTTTTCACCAATAAATATTTTGTTATAAGAGCATGTGTGAACAAGTTTTTTCACAAGGACATCAAGAGAGGATAATATGAAAGAGAAAAAATGAAATGAGTGTTTTTAGAAGTCAAAATTAGGTTATGCATAAGCTAGTTTCTTTTATATAAGTTTTTTGAATTTTTATTTTTTAATTTGTGTATAAGCTAATTTTAAGTTATGAAAAAATTTGTGTGAACAAATATCTCTATAACAACTTCTAAGAGAAAAAAAATAATAGTTTAGACATAACTTTAGTTGTAGAAGTTTTTTCATATAATTTCATTAAACTTTTGTTTTAAACTAGACATAAGTTTATTTGAACTTTAAAGTCTTATACTTTTGTTTTTTTTTTTAAAATGTTTATAAAGAAGATTATCTAATCATGAAGACTCAAATAGTTTTGTGTGATTATGAAAAATGAAGAACTAATTCACGAAGGAGTCACAACCAGAGGCAATACTAGATTAAAGAAGATGGAGGAAAGATTCAAGATTTTATAAAGATTTCCAAAAGAGTCTTGATATTAAGAAAAACTACAGATATCATCAGTGTAAGAATTTAAAATATTATAAGTAATATCAGTCTTGATTAAAAATTTTATAAGTATAAGATTTTAAACTTAATATGAGACATAATTAAGAAAAATCATTCAAGAGCTTTTGTAATATCGTTATCAAGTAGGAGATATATCATCTTTGAAGATTACACGAAGCAACAATAAAGTTTTTGAACTCTATATATGACCAATGATTCAAATAGCCTATATCACTGAAAAAGCTTTCATAGAAAGCATACAAGAGAAACAAAGTTTTAAGCATGAACGTGAATTGTTTTAGTGGGAAGTATGAAACCTTTGTACTCTTCATACCTTGTGAAATTTCTTGTTATATCATCTCTATGATAATTATCTCCATTAGCTTCTACTATGTGTTCTTATAAGTGAGAATTGACAACCAAAAATAATACTAGAGTTCTTAGTCTTAGGAAAAGATTGTGAAGGGAAATTAAGAGTAGTTTGTGCACTTGATTTGTAATCAGGTTTTTTACTATTGCATTTCTCAAAGGAGAATTACACATAACCTAAGAGTTAATGGTGAACAAATATAAATTGTTGTGTTATTGTTGTCTCCTAGATTGTCTAAGAGTCTTAAGATCAATAAAACCTTTCTTTTATAGCCAACAAGTTACTTCATCTCACACTTTTGTACATAACTTTGATCATATTTAAAATGTGGAAAATCATTGAAAAATGTGATTATTCTTCCTTGTTGGGGAGTTTTTATCTTGAATAGAGACTCAAGTGATTATCTATCTCACATTTACTTATCACAAGGATAACTATGAAGCTCCAATTACTACTTTGATATCATATTTTCGTGCTTCATACACATAATCGACATATACATGTAGTGGATGAATGAATTATGTTTTGTCGAATGAGTTATTTTGAGATAAACATGACCTTCTTCTTGGATATGTCAAAGATGACACAATCCACCTCTTAAACATGTATTTCTAACAAAAACTACATACATGTCCATTTTAATTAAAAGAAACAAAAATAAATAAAAAAACAAGAAACAACTAATCTAGTTATTTCTTATTTATTTTTAAATAAATGATCTTTGTGTATCCATTTTAGGAGAAATGAAGAGAGTAATACATTTTACAACACACAACACGAGAATTACATAAGAGGAAAAGAAAAAAAAAGAAAGAAGATGAAAAATAATTAATAAAAAAAGCATGTTGTGTTGTGTTTCAATTTTAGAACAAACAAAGAAAAGAAAAAAAAAAGAAAACTTAAAAAAAAAAGTGAGAAGAGACATGTGAAGTCTTTAACAAATATTTTAATTTATTTATTTAAACATTTCTTTTAAAACTCATATTAAGGTGATGAATATTTATGTTATTATATTGATAATTTATTATTGTACTGAATTCTCATTACTTTCTATTAGTACAAAAAATGTACTACATGCATGTGTTTTTTTATAAGTAATTAAATTTAAATAAATAGTAATTTAAAAAGAATAAATGATAACATAATAGTTAACACCCAAATTTGTCCGCATAAACATTGTTTTAAACACCCAAAAATTTGTAATAAATAGAGAAAAAAAGGTGAAATAAGAGTTTCTTAGAAACTTTAGGAAAATATTAAAAAAATTATTATTAATTAAAAAATTTAGATTAAAATTTAATTAAAATAGAAAATATGAAATTTCTTCTGCTAAAAAATGATGAATGAGAAAAAAGAAGAAAAAAAAAATAAGAGAAAACAAATAAAAAAAAGAAGATAAAGAAAATAGAAACAAAAAGTCCGGGTCCATTTTGTTTGGCCAACCTTTTTGAAAAAGAAGAAAAAGAAAGTCCATTCTTTTCAATACACCCACTCATTGTTTTCTTTGTACACATTCTTCTCAATAGCAAATGGTAGCAAACACCTTCATCAATTCAGTGGTGAAAATTCATGGTTTTCCTAAGACCATCGTTTCAGATAAAGATACGGTGTTTATGAGTTTTTTTTGGCAACAACTCTTTAAAGCCCAAGACACCACATTAGCCATGAGTTCTATACTATTAGGTTTAGAATAAGTTTTATCAACAAGATATCCCCATATATGATAGTATCAATTTATAAAAAGGAAAATGATTAAAGGTGCAGAAAGTGTGCAATAGAAGGTTATGGAAGGGAGTGAAAAACTGAACCCAAGAATTCTAAACCTTTGCCTGCACAGAATGCCAAAACCAAAGACTTGTATGCATATATAAATTTGGTTACGATAGCATGATTTTATCTCCAGTCCAATAAAACTCCCTTTATCTGACTATGATGTATATATACCTGGCAATAACAAATATAATACCAACCACTTTCAAATTAAAATCCTTTCTAAGCAATTTTCTGGCGATCCTCTGCATACTTAATATGAAATGTTAACCTTTGTCCGTTAAGCATTATTCTGCCATGGATGATTAGTGTTAGTCTTGCCAAGATTATTGCTAGAACTGGTTGAACCACTCCATGATGCTTGGTTTGAGTTGTCTCCGCGATCATGTTCAATTGTTTCATGGGGATAATAAACAGGCTTAGGAGGCATTTCAAGACTTTCAACTCTTTCTTCCAACATATCCACAACTCTCTTCATTGAAGGACGGTCATTTGGATTCAATTGTATACACCAAAGCGCAACTACATACATTTTTTTCACCAAAATATTATCTTCTTCTGAGGCATCTTCTATTTGAGTATCTTTTTCATCTTTAATTTGATCATATATCCAAAAGGGGAAGTACTGTTGGCTTGAATGTTCTGCATGAGGATTTGAGTTCCTTCTCCTACTTCCCATTTCCATCAAAAGCATCCCAAAACTATAGACATCAGCCTTATTTGATACTCCACCAATATTATTGTAGAATAATTCTGGAGCCATGTAACCCAAAGTTCCTCTAGCTTTAGTTAAAGCAATAGACGTATCTTTGACAGGATACAACTTTGCAAGTCCGAAATCTGAAACCTTTGGAATGAAGTTATCATCTAGAAGAATATTATGAGGCTTAATATCAAAATGTAGAATTTGCACATCACAACCTTGATGAAGATAAGCAATCCCACGAGCTATGCCAAGAGATATTTCATATGTTTTCTCATAACTTAAAGGGACACTTTCCTTTTTGGAGAAGATGTGTTTATCCAACGAACCATTTGTCATGTATTCATAAACCAGAGCACGCTTTTCTCCTTCAGCACAATATCCAATAAGATGTACCACATTTACATGATGTATTCTTCCAATACTAGCCACTTCATTAATGAACTCTTCTCCATCAGCTTTCGTTTTTTTCAACATCTTTATGGCTATTTCTGGCCCACTTTGAAGTTTTCCTTTGTATACAGATCCAAAACCTCCTTCACCCAATTTAACTTTGAAATCTCTGCTCATTTTCTTAATTTCTCTATATCCGTACCTAATAGGATTTAGATTATTGCGTAGCAAAAACGTTTCAATGTTTTCATACATTGAGTAATGCCTACGTCGCCACGTATGGATAAATAGTGCAAGCAAAAGTGCGAATCCAAATAGAAACCTGGCTGCCACAAATATTAGAATAGGGGCTACCAAAATGAGATCTCCATCCACTTGCCATTTCGAAAAGTAATGTAAACCTGTTATTCTATAGATTAGTCCTGCGCATATAAATTTCATGGAATGAGTAAGGCAATAAACCATGATTAGTCTAATCAGTAAGTTTATTCAAATATGAAATCAGTTGACAAGGCATTACCCATTATGGTGAATTCAAAATAACCTGCAAAATAACGCAATATAATAGCATCAAAACAAAAGAACACTCAGTATTTTAAGGATACTCTGGATACAATATATAAATAAACGTACGTTTTTTTTTCAGAGAACGTTCATCCTAAGGATCGATCCTATGCATTTCTAGCGTCATGAAATGCATTCAAATAACTTCTTGGTTTGTGATTTGTATGATGTTTTGAGGGATCCAGTTCCTGGTCCTTTCCCAAAACACCCTTTTCAAACAGATACATCTTGGTTAACGTTGAAATAAATTTGGAGAATATCGTGAACGTATCATGGAAATCCCATTGAACATCCCTTTAAGGCTTTTTGATTAGAAAATCCTGTCAACTACTTGTTGAGTTAGAGTACAGAACGATATGCGTTTCAAAATTTATCAACTTTGATGCACACTTGCAGGTTATCAGAATGAATCGTACAGAAATTGTACAGCTTACTAATGAGTCAAAATATAGATTAACTTTAAGTAGTCAGTACAGTAGTAATTGAAAGGACAAAGATATCGGAGAAAGCTCTTACGTGCTATATAGGCAGGAATTCCAATTACGTATCCAAAAATCTGGTGCTGAATGCCTAGAACAGAAATAGAAAACATTAGCATATATTGTAAAGAATAAAGCTATTTGTTTGTCCAACACGTTTCAATAAAAGGGACAGAAAAATTGCGGTAGAAGAATTTTTTTTCTCACCGCACTTTCCTTTTCCAAAGTCAAACTGCATAACATGGCAATAGTTCTGATCACATCCGATTTGATTTGTAGTTTGATTGATGGAGCATCCCACACCCTTTCCACATTGGTCTATACATTTAACTAGTGCCCAAGACATCCAAAACCCATTATGCAGCCACTCGTGGATATCAACATACGAAACGTTGGTGCCATTGTTCCAGTTTGCAAAGGTAGCAACTATTAAATGGCACCCAACCTTGATGTCCCTCATTTTGAATTCACTGGAATGAATAACAGCATAGACATGGCCTCTAGAATCACAAAACATGCCATTCACTTCCACGTATCGAGGATCATCGGTTACTGGATCAGTACAGTTTAGAAACGCTACAGACAGAGGAGTATCAGAAACCCCATCCCCATTCCAGAAAGTTAGTGGATCAGTCGCGTAATTGTTTGGACCACCAATGTAAGCGAAGTTCTGTGAAAAGATGGAATAGCGAGGAATGGAGCAAGCAGTGTCCTCCACAACACCTGCATCAGTCAATTGGATCTTGAATGTCTCGTAATCGATATTCTGCACATGGTATTTCCCTGAAAACAAGGTGAACACTGTCACATTCTTTATGCAATCTAATTCGTACCTTGGGAGACCGCAACCAGGTGAATCGCCTTTGAGTCGGAAAGGGTAAGATATGTTGCGAATTTTTCCACACGAAGAAGGAGCACATAATGGACGATCCTGAGCACCGTGAGTTTGCTGGAATAACACAATAATGATAGCCACAGAGGCCATCACTGATTGTGCAGAACACCAAAAGGAAGATAAGAACACCATTGTTTTCCTCTTCTGGTCGTGTCAATGGGACATATCATAGTTAAATAATTCACCAAAATCACTACTCGTTGAACTTTCAAAGTGATTATGGAATGCTTCTTCTTGTACCTCTGTACTTGTTTCCTGCACCTCCATATTTCAAATAAAAAGACCAACAAACCCTTGGAATTGAGAAGAATATTTATTTACGAGATTTTGAGGAATGAGGTGGCATGATATTGGTATGAACAACCCTCTCTGATTTTCTTCCTATGTTTTAGGTGTGACAGGAAGGACGTGATTTGGTATGGAGATTCCGTTTTTTTTCTTCGGTGTTGGAGAACAATTGTTACAGCTTTAGTTATTTACAGTATAGAATTGCAGACTATGTGTTTGTTGAAAGAACATTGAGTTTATTTGGAGAAAGAATATAACAGATTATGTATACACTGTTTCATTGGCGTTTTCATTGACGTCAAACGGCCGAAAATACCTTTCTAAAGGACTTGCAAAATCAAGTTATGAATCGAGGTGAAGAATTTACGGGATTGATGATTCTGCTGGAACTACGCGATCAAACAGAACATGACCGTGATATTGTCAAACAAGAAGTTGTGACTCAGTTGCAGAAGCCCACGACTGACCGTTTGGACTAGATGTAGAAAGCAAGTTATGATGATTTGTTGTGGATATTGTGAGAAAGACACGTTTTTATTTTATTTTTACAGCTAGTACCCACTACTTTTTCTATTTTGTTACTTTACTCTTAGTTTGTTAGGATGGTTTTCTAGAATCATCTTTTTTTTTTTCTTTCTGGCTTTGCTGTATATATTACGCATCACACAGTACTTGACTGGTGGGTTGAAATAATGAAAATAGTGAACCCTTGAATTCAGATTCATCCCTGCTTTCATGGTATCATCGCTAAAACTTCACCTTTCTTCCGCTTCATGATTTTCTTTTCTTCTTTTATATTCAAACATGGCTTCCACTAGCCAAATTACCTCCTCAACACCGGATCACTTGGTGAATCCGGCTCATCCGCTATACCTGCATCCTGGAGAAAACCCAGCATTGGTGCTTGTTTCGTCTCTTCTCACAGAGAGCAATTTCCATCAATGGGAGAGAGACATGGTAGTAGCACTTGAAACCAAAAAAAGGAGCGATTCCTTCATGGTACTCTTCCTTGTTCACCCACCACCGACCCTCTGTATGAAGCTTGGCGCAGATCTAATCGCATGGTAATGTCATGACTCACTCGACTCTTCCATCAAGCAATTTGTGATGTGGATGGATATGGCTTCTGAAATTTGGCGAGATCTCAAGGATCGCTTCTCTCATGCTGATAAATTTCAGATTTCTCACCTTCAGGATCAGATTCTTGCTTGTCGTCAAGGTACATCCAGTGTTTCTGAGTATTATACCCAGCTGAAGATTTTGTGGAAGGAGATGGAACTCTATCGATGTGTTTTGGTCTGTACCTGTTTGACACCTTGTGCCTGTGGTCTCCTTTCTAAACTTCACAAAGAACACAAGGATGATAATGTGATTCGCTTTTTTCGTGGCCTCAATGAGAGTTATGCCCAAGTTCGTTCTCAAATAATGATGTTGGATCCCATGCCTTCAATTGTTAAAACCTTTTCTATGGTTCTTCAATACGAACGTGAATTTATTGGCATTAATTCGAAGCCCTTTGTTCCCGATTCATTGGCCTTTGCTGCTCTCTCCAATGATCAACCACGTTTTCATTCCTCCAACAGACTCACTTCTACTGCCAGCAAAATCCCTTCCAAGAACAACAAATTTTTTGAACATTGCAAGAAAACCAATCATACCCGCTACTTTCGCATTGGTTTTCCTGCTGGTTACAAAAAGCCAAAACCCACAAATAAAACTTCTGCTAGTTTGGTTGTTGTGGATTCTTCTGCTTCTCCTTAACCATTGAATTTGGATGGTAATCACATCAATGATCAGTTCACTTTCTCTAAAGACCAGTATCAAGCTATCTTGGCCTTGCTCCAACACACTAAGGATCATTCATTCTCTATGAATCATGCTTCAGTTCATAACTCAGGTACATCTTCTTCTTTTCCTCATTGGATCATTGACAGTGGTGCCACTGACCACATTTGTCCAAATTCAATCCTTATTTCATAACTTTCATCCCATCAAACCAATCTATATTAATTTTCCTAATCACACTACTGTCATTGCCTCATTTTCAGGGACTATTCATATAGGTGCCTTATTACTTGTTGATGTCCTTTTTGTACCTGAATTCTCTATTTCTCTCATTTCAGTCCCTAAACTTATTTCCATTGCTGATTGCATGGCAGTATTTTGTGATTCTCATTGTTTATTTTTTCAGAGCTCACACCTTAAGATGATTGGAGCAGCTAGGAAGGTTAATGGTTTGTATTGTTTTGAAGAATCATACAATCTGAATCACAACAAAGATTTACAATCTTCTGCCATTACCGAATCAAATATTTTTGTTGTCAATGCAGTACATAACAATGCAATGTGGCATCATAGACTAGGACACACTTCCAATTCCATTCTACAATTGTTATTTTCTCAACATCCTGATATCAAATACCAAAATTGTATGCCCTGTGATATTTGTCACTTTGCCAAACAAAAGAAATTACCCTTTCCTGTTAGCATCTCCAAAAGCTCTCATCTCTTGGAACTATTGCATGTTGATATTTGGGGTCCCTTACAAACTGTTTCCATTGATGATTTTAAAATTTTTAACACTTGTTGATGACTACAGTAGGTTCACATGGGTTCATCTTTTAAAATCCAAAGCTGAAGTCAAAATTGTTCTTCCCAAATTCATCAATTTCATTGAAAATCAATTTAATACCAAATTAAAAAGAATAAGGTCTGACAATGGCATTTTTTTCTTAAATGATTTTTTTTTCTTCCAAAGGCATTTTTCATGAAATCTCATGCATTGAATCTCCTCAACAGAACGGAATAGTTGAGCGCAAACATCAACATATTTTGAATGTAGCTCGAGCCTTACTTTTCCAGTCTGATTTGCTTTCGATTTTTTGGTCATATGCTATCAGACATGTTGTACACCTCATTAATAGGCTCCCTATTCCTTTTCTTAAACAAAAATCTCCTTATCAATATGTTTTTGGCAACCTTCTTGATCTTCGCACACTTAGAGTTTTTGGTTGCTTAGCTTTTGCTAATACTATCATGGCCGACAGAACTAAGTTAGACAAACGTGCCTCTACGTGCATTTTTCTCGATTTTAAACCAGGGGTTAAAGGCTACCTTTTATATAATCTTCATAACAAAAATTTTCTTGTGTCTCGCAATGTAATCTTTTATGAGTCTCACTTTCCATATGCCATTACTTCTCAACCCATTTTTCCTCATCACAACACTAGTCCTACTGCATCACAACAGTTCTTTGATTCTTTAATTGCTTTTGACATATCTGGTTCTGATGTTTCTTCTCTCAACATTGATGATACTTTTGTTGAACCAGTTATGCAATTCAATGATGATTCTCATAATGTTGTGCAAACTATTGATCAACTTCCTAGAGTTTCAACTCGACAGAGGAAGCCCCCTGTTTATTTGTCTGCTTATGATTGCCCTACTCTTTCTTCTGCTAACATTTCTTATAGTACTCCTTATCCATTACATTCATATTTATCATATTCCAATTGTTTTACCTCTCATACTGCCTTTTGCATGTCTTTATCTGCCACCATTGAGCCCACTTCCTTTAAGGAAGCTTGTCAGCATGATCATTGGCAACAGGCCATGCTTACGAAAATACAAGCTTTGTAGAGAAACTGCACCTGGTCATTGGTCAAATTACCACCAAATAAGAAGGTTGTTGGATGCAAATGGGTCTATAAAACTAAATTGAATGCAGCTGGTTCCATCGAGAGACATAAGGGACATATTGTTGCCAAAGGATTTACACAAACTGAAGGCATGGATTTTTTTGAGACCTTTTCTCCTGTTGTGAAGCTCACTACTGTTAGATTTCTCATCTCCATTGCTGTTTCTCGCAATTGGTTTTTAAATCAACTTGATGTTGATAACGCATTCTTACATGGTGATTTAGATGAAGATGTTTATATGAAACCTCCTCCAGGATTGCTTCTTCCAGAATCCCATTTGGTTTGCAAATTACACAAGTCTCTTTACGGCCTTAGACAAGCTTCTCGACAGTGGAATTCCAAACTCAGATCTGCCTTAGTTTCCTATGGTTTCTCACAAAGTTCTGCTGATCATTCTTTGTTTACCCGTCATTCTTCTAACTCTTTTATTGCTCTATTGGTTTATGTTGATGATATAGTGATCACGGGAGATAACATGCAGGCCATTATTGATGTCAAACAGTTTTTACATCATGAATTCAGCATTAAAGATTTGGGCTCTCTCAAATTCTTTCTTGGTTTAGAGGTTGCTCGCTCACAACAGGGCCTTGTGCTAAATCAAAGAAAGTATTGTTTGGAAATCTTGGCAGAATTTGGTCTCACTGGTTGCAAACCTACTCCTTCTCCTTCAAATCCAACTGTTAAGCTTAGAGATGATGAGGGTGATCTTGTTTCAGATCCCACTGCTTACAGAAGATTGATTGGTAAGCTGCAGTATTTAACTAACACTCGCCCAAACATTTCTTTTGCTGTTTAGCAAGTTAGCCAATTCATGTCCAAGCCATGACAATCTCATCTCCATGCCGCTTTCAGAATTCTGAAATACCTCAAAGGTTGTCCAGGCCTCGGTTTATTTTATCCCTCTTCCAATCCTCATAGAATTCAAGCTTTTTTTGATTCCGATTGGGCTACTTGTTCCTTCACTCGCAAATCCATTACGGGCTATTGTGTCTTTTATGGCCACTGTCTTATTTCTTGGAAATCCAAGAAACAATCCACCGTTTCTAGGAGCTCTACTGAAGCTGAATATAGAGCTTTGGCTTCTGTTGCTTGTGAACTGCAGTGGTTAAAGTATATTGTTGATGACTTGTGCCTTCAAATTCCAGTTCCATTTCCCACCTTTTGTGATAATCAATCTGCAATTCAACTTGTCAAGAACCAACCTTTCATGAATGCACCAAACACATTGAAGTGGATTGTCATCTTATCCGTGCTAAGATTCTTGATGGCCTCACTGTCCTTTCACATGTTCCTTCCAAGCATCAATTGGTAGATATGTTAACAAAGTCACTTTATCTTGGACCATTTCATGATAATTTGTCCAAGATGGGTTTGTTGAACATTCACCATCCATCTTGAGGGAGGGTGTGAGAAAGACACGTTTTCATTTTATTTTTACAACTAGCACCCACTACTTTTTCTATTTTGTTACTTTACTGATAGTTTGTTAGGATGTTTTTCTAGAATCATCTTTTTTTGCTTTCTGGCTTTGCTGTATATATTACGCACCACATAGTACTTGACTAGTGGGTTGAAATAATGAAAATAGTGAACCCTTCAATTCAGATTCATCTCTGCTTTCAGA
Organism: Vigna reflexopilosa; assembly: GCA_027742785.1. NCBI lineage: Eukaryota > Viridiplantae > Streptophyta > Magnoliopsida > Fabales > Fabaceae > Vigna > Vigna reflexopilosa. The sequence continues at coordinate 31,593,378 of CM050925.1, read as the reverse complement.
TATTGTAATTATTCATTTTAGGAAAGATGTGGTTCCATAGTTTTAAATGTTGCACAGGCTTGATGCGATTTGTTCTTTGACTAAGCTTATACAACACTTGAATCTCAGTTTGGTCTGTCTTTATTTGATTGCCCAACATAGGAGTTGTTTAAGCTACAACAATTTGGTAGTGTTTCTGAGTATTATCTCCGATTTATTGCATTGGCTAATAGATCTAAGGGACTTTCGGATGAGACTTTGTTACAATGCTTTATAAGTGGCTTGAATAAAGATATCATAGAGATGTGATTGTGCAATGTCCTACGACTTTATTACAGGCAGTGGCACTCGCGAAACTATATGAGGAGTTCAAATTATACTCCGAAGTATTCTCCTATTGCTTCGAGTAGCAGTACTGTTGTTCCAGTGAAGCAAAATTCCTCTAACTATTCCTTACCTCCATTGTTGCCTACCCCTCTTGCTAAGCCTCTTTGAGCCCTTCCTCTAAAGAAAATATTTCCAGCTAAAACACAATTGAGAAGGCAAAAAACTTGTGCTACTTTTGTAACGATAAGTTTACTTTTAATCACAAATGAGCAAATGTTGATGTTGCATGGTGAGTACGACTGGGCATAATTCACAACACTAACTTAAACTTAAGTTAATTCTATTATATTATACTTAAAAAACTAAACTATTTTTACTAAAAGTTAATTAACTTATTTTATAGTTTTAGTTAAAAGAATTGAACCGTAATAAATTTAGACAGTTAACTAGTTAACCATGTGTCTTCATCTTTTCTCCATCATAATTTTTTTCTATCACAACTGTTATGCCGTGAAGGTCCACTACCCTCTTTCTTCCTGCTGTCGTCCATCCATCTTCTCATCTTCCTCGATTTGCCCTTTAGGATTATCAAAAGGTTTAAAGAATAAGTTTGATGTATTATTTCAAAGAGTAGAGTATATATATATATATATATACACACACACACACATACAAGATCCTATAATTCTTCATCTATTAAAGGAATGATATGTGCACAAATCTGCACAAATTATAATAATATCTAAATTATAACTAACATAATATTTGATTGCCTAATATCCGTTAATAGAATATTTGACATATCTTAACACCCCCACTCAAGTTGGTGCATGAATATCACACATTCCCAACTTGAATAGAGACTCGTCAAACAATCTTCTTGACACTCCTTTGGTGAGAACATCAGCCAACTGCAGTTCTAATCTTACAAAAGGAAATGATATTATTCCAGCTTCAAGCTTCTCTTTGATGAAATGTCTATCAATCTCTACATGCTTTGATGAAATGTCTATCAATCTCATCTTGGTCATTTCCTGTAACAATCATGTCATTTACATATATAATGAAAGTTGTAATTTTTCCTTTTCCTCTCTTCAAAAATAAGGTGTGATCAGAGTTACTTGCTCTATAGCCAAAAGCCTTCATAGATTTGGTAAACCTTCCAAACCATGCTTTTGGGGATTGTTTTAATCCATATATAGCCTTCTTTAATTTGCAAACCTTCATTCCAATTGAATCCGTCATTCTTGGTGGAGAATCCATATAAATTTCTTCTGAAATTTCTTTGTGTAGGAAAGCTTTTTTCACATCAAATTGTAGAAGAGACCAATCTTGGTTTGTAGCTAGCGACAAAAGTATTCTCACAATATTGAGATTGGCTACCGGTGCGAATGTCTCTTGGTAATCTACATCGTAAGACTAAGTGTAACCTTTAGCCACAAGTTGTACTTTATACCTCTCAATAGTTCCACCAGCTTTATGCTTAATTGTAAAGACCCATTTGCAGCCCACATTTTTCTTCCCTTTTGGTAAGGACACAAGATCCCAAGAGTTGTTTTTTTCGAAAGCTATCATCTCCTTAACCATTGCTTCGGTCCATCTAGGATCTGTCAAAGCTTCCTGTATATTACTAGGAATAGAAATTAAAGATAATTGAGATGCAAATGATGGATATGACTAGGATAACCTTTGAGATGACACATATTTACTAATGGGATATTTAACTTTGGCTTGGAGGTCTGGTTCATATTTAGCTTGAGGTTGACCATGGTTAGAACGAGGTTGAAGAATATATTTAACAGTAGTAGACTCAATGTTTGGTGTGCTGGTGGTCTCACGCAGACAAGAATCAATTCCATGATCAATTTTATCTAAATTAGTATTATCAGAGATAGGATTAGAAGGTGCCTCTAAAGAGTCAAGTTGAACTTGTGGAGAAGATTGAGCCAATTGATTATGATCAGAAGACATTGTATTATCCAGAAAAGAAGTGTCCATATTTAGGATTGGCTCACTTCCTGCAGAATGATCCTCACACGATAATTTATCTTCACAATCAAACATACTAACATCATGATTATGCACTTCGCTTTCATTGCCTCCCTGAAGTGGAGAATTAACATAAAAATATTCATGCTCATTAAATGTCACATCCATAGAAATATAAAATTTCTTTGATGGTGGATGGTAAGCACGATAACCTTTTTGAGTTGATCCATACCCAACAAAAACATATTTGACCGCTCGTTCTTCAAGCTTTATACGTTGATGTGGGTGTAAGTGAACATATATAACACATACAAAAATATGAGGTGGTAAATAAACTATGGGAGGAAGGATACAATGATTAGACCACATCAAAAGGCCTTCGAAAGTTAAGCACACTAGAAAGGGTTCGATTAATTAAATAAACAATAGAGCTCAAAGCCTCACCCCGTAAATGAGATGGGACATCACCATCTATCAAAAGTGATCTTGTCACCTCTAATATATGTCTATTTTTCCTCTCAACCACTCCATTTTGTTGTGGTGAATGAGGACATGTAGTTTGATACAAGATGCCTTTAGAGTTCATGAACTCTATTAATTCAGTCATAAAATATTCCCCTTCATTGTCTGATCGAATAACCTTAATAAATGTGTTAAATTGTGTAATGATCAAATGATAGAAGGAATGAACCACATCACACACATCACTTTTATGTTTAAGCAAATATACCCAGGTTACCCGAGTACAATCATCAACTAAGCTGATAAACCATTTTTTTCATTATTTGTAGATTGTGGGGCAGGGCCCCAAACATCTGTGTGAATTAATGAAAAAGGAAAATCAGTTTTGTTATTGCTTAAAGGAAACACAACACGATGATTTTTTGCCATAACACAAGTTTCACAAAAAAAAGACAGAAATATTACATTTATGAAATAGTGATGGAAATAATTTTTTTAAATAACCAAAAGAGGGATGTTCCAACCGTCTATGCTATAACCAACTTTCCTTTTTGTTTTTATCTTGTATGTGATCATTCGTAAGACAAGCCAACCCTCTTTTATGGGTTGGTTGTGAGACATTTTCAAGATAATACAGTCCTTCACCCTCTCTACCACTGACAATCTTCTCCTTGGAATGAATGTTCTAAAAAAGACAATGGGTTGGGTAAAACAAGGCAACACAAGAATGTGATTTGGTTAACTTGCTGACGGAGATAAGATTACATTTTAATGTAGGAACAAATAAAACATCAGGAATCGATAAGGAGGGTGAGAGGGATACAATACTTATACCTTCAATAGGAGATGAGACTCCATTGACATTAATAATAACGATTTTAGAACAATTAGAGGAAAAATTAGTAAAGATATGAGGATCACAAGTCATATGATCAATAGCACCTAAATCAATTATCCAATTACTATCCTTAGTAACAACAGAAATATTAAAGGCAGAGTTAAATATACCTGACTTGGTCACAATCCGGCAACACTAGCAATATAACTCTTGGAAGCCGCAAAAGTTCCAGAATCATGTTTCTCTGATTGATTTTTATCAGAAGAAGCCATCAGAAATATTCAATGAAAAAAGGAAGCATTGATTCCTATATTGTAGAGCATATCAGTGTCTGGCTTTGATACCATGTTAAGAAGTGGACTTTAAGCCTAACTCAACCCCACAAAAATGGCTTGTAAGGTAAGGTTTGCACCTTACTTATATATATATATATATATATATATATATATATATATATTATAAATTGGCCTTATCTCTAGTCAATGTGGGACTTTCAATACACCCCCCTCACGCCGAGGTATATACATCTCGAGCGTGAGATTAGATATTAATGGGTGGTTGATAGCGGCCCGATAGCGGGTGGAACAATGTGCCACATAGATCTCGCTAGAATAGGCTCTAACCATAGCTCTGATACCATATCAAAAGGTTTAAAGAATAAGTCTGATGTATTATTTCAAAGAGTAGAGTACCATATATATACATATAAGGATCCTATAATTTTTCATCTATTAAAGGAATGACATGTGCACAAATATGCACACTTTATAATAATATCTAAATTATCTAACACAATATTTGATTGTCTAATATCTGTTAATAGAATATTTGGCATATCTTAACAAGGGTTTCCTCATCGGCTCTTTTTTCGCTCCAGCATCAATGACTCCTTCTTTTGGGAACAATGTCCTCCCTTTTTCAGATTCAAGATGGGTGTTCCTTCCAGTGTTCGATAAGCCTTCAAGCTTTCCATTCTTGCTTCCACTTTTGATATATTTTTCTCATAGGAGTTAACTCATCATTTGCATTGGGTTAGGTTTTCTCAAACTTATGATTTCTACATATTTGTTGATATGCCCATGAGAAAGTGATCTCGTGTGCTTATGGAATTTTCTATTTTAGGTTTTATTTGAATGTTTGCCTTGGTGTTGATATTGCCCTGATTTAAAATATAGTTTATGTTTGTCAATCGAGAATGTTGCAAAATTGCAATTGCTTTCTAGCCTACAGGTTTGGAATGTGGTGCTTGTATTTTGACAAAGTTCGGTGTTTTAAGTAATATGAGGTTTGAGATTAAGTTCTGGAAATGGAAATCTTATGCTCTGCGTTTGCCTTGAAGAACCAGAATTATTTTTAGAAAAATAAAGAGAATCCTGAATGCATGTATTTGACATTGTATTATTTAATGCTTGATTAATAACTGAGGTAGTGTTGGGTTAGTACATATCTGAATTGAGAATGTTGTGGGACTGACCGTGACTCATTTTCTCGTGAAAGTGCATGAATATATACCCACTTTCGCATACCAGGGCTTACATACTTGGCCAACGACTTCATTCTCTCCTAAAGAGGCCAAAAAATCAATGCTCTCTAACTTGTAACTCATTGGGCGAGCCATTTTTTTATCCAACGACTCAAAAACTACAAGTATGGGCTGTCATTTTCGCCCAGTGAGAGGCCAGCTCACCCAGCGAGTTAACCTGGCGCCCAATGGTGATTTTTTAGTCTTTCGAGAGCAGTCAATGGCCATATAACCCTATAGGTGAGTCTTCTCTTCATGTTTGCAGCGCTGGGTGCAATTCTAGTGTACTTGAAATTGATATTTGTCAAAAAATCATTCTTTCTAATCCAATCATGCTTCCCTCAATTCCAACTTGTTTTTCTCCACTAGAATTGTTTCTTATAACTTTTTTTCACACACTCAAAGAAAGTTTAGAGATAAAACAAATATATACTAACTAAAACAAAAGAAAACATGAGAGCATACTAAACTTGGAATAAGACAAGGTAAGAACTACAAAAGAGTTGTTTCATTCACAAAATTATACACAAAAACACATAAAATCAACTATTATTATTAGAACACAATAAAAACACATTATTAGAACACAATATTTAAGTCTCTCTTATTTAATCATTTCATACTTGTACATCTATTTTTTTTCAAACTAATAATAGAATGACACATATTTATATTTATTTCAGATACATTACATAAATAAAATAATCATAAAATAATAAACTTTTGTATTTTTTTAAAGAAAGAAAAAAAATAAAAAACGAGAAAGGATAATACCAAATATGAAAAATATATTTGTCAAAGAATTATTTCTCTTTCTGTCACAGTCAAATTTTACCATTTTCCAGCAAGCTAAGGTGGATAAGTGCTACCATGGTTATTCAAATATCATGTTGATAGTGGATAAGCTGTCCAAATTTGCTCATTTTATTCCTGTTCGCAGTGAGTTCAATAGCAAAATGGTAGCAAACACCTTCATCAATTCAGTAGAGAAAATTCATGGTTTTCTTAAGACCATCGTTTTAGATAGAGATACGGTGTTTGAGTTCTTTTTGGCAACAACTCTTTAAAGCCCATGGCATCACATTAGCCATGAGTTCTACACTATTAGGTTTAAAATAAGTTATGGTATAACGAAGATATCTATAATAGATCTAAAACTTTAAGTACTCAATTAAATTAGGAAATATTAAAATGCAATAATGGTTGTAAATAAATTTTAAGTTTCTTATATACCTCTTTCTTAATATTTACTAAATTATTTTTGTGAATAAAATACCTATAAATTATAAACTTTTGTTTGAACTCTTTTAACTTATACTTTAAATATTTTTAAATTTATTTTTTAGTCCTTTAACTTATTTTTATAATAATGGAGATGTTTTTCTTTTTCATATAATAAGTAAATACGCGTAATAGTGACTTAATGTATCTGATTTCTCTGCCATCTAGATTAAACAATGGATGTTTCAACTAAACTTATACACATGGATAGTAAAATTGATACAGAACACAATAAATTCAAATAAAAATGTTTTAATTATTAAGTAACTAATTTTAAAAAAATATTACACGATTACAGTAAAGATCAATCCTACAACAGGGACTAAAACTTATTTAAATGTAACTTTAAAAATCAGTTTTCTTTTTATTGTAAAAGTTTGATATGGAGTAACTACTTATATTGAATTGTATTAATTAGTACTTATATGTGCTAATGATTATATTAATTGGTAATTAAGAGTCTTTCAAGGAATTGTTTTTGTTAACGGCCCCAGGATCTTCCCAAATCCATTTCATATCTTACCATTTCATTTCAGGCAATTGTCCGTTGTTCAAACAGTGTTGTCTGCAACCTGGAGGTCAAGACTGGGGAAATATTGCTCATGTTCAAAGCCTGTCTATTTTATAAATATGATCTGATGTGGATTTTGTAAATAATCATTTATGGAACTCTCAAAGGGTTTTCATGTGCCACACTGATCTGGCAATTTATTGTGGACATAATATCTCTCTGTTTAATTTCGTTTCCAAAATTTCATGAGAACTGATTTTCAAGAAAATAAAAAATGTTCTTTTTATACTACTACAAAGACGGATTAAATATTTATGCCAATAGGATAAAGGTCCACCATTCTCCTAAACATCGAGAAACCAGTTGTAACAATTTATGTTGAGATATTGAAGAAAGCCAGTATTTCAAATAAAAGCAGATGAAAATGCTAAAACCGGATTTCCCAACACTGGAACCTCTTGGGAGCCTTTCTAAGCAATTTTCTTGGGATCCTCTGCATACTTAATATGAAATGTTAACCTTTGTCCGTTAAGCATTGCTCTGCCATGGATGATTAGTGTTAGTTTTGCCAAGATTATTGCTAGAACTGGTTGAACCACTCCATGATGCTTGGTTTGAGTTGTCTCCGCGATCATGTTCAATTGTTTCATGGGGATAATAAACAGGCTTAGGAGGCATTTCAAGACTTTTAACTCTTTCTTCCAACATATCCACAACTATCTTCATTGAAGGACGGTCATTTGGATTCAATTGTATACACCAAAGCGCAACTAAATACATTCTTTTCACCAAAATCTTATCCTCTTCTGAGGCATCTTCTATTTGAGTATCCTTTTCATCTTTAATTTGATCATAGATCCAAAACGGGAAGTACTGTTGGCTTGAATGTTCTGCATGAGGATTTGAGTTCCTTCTCCTACTTCCCATTTCCATCAAAGGCATCCCAAAACTATATACATCAGCCTTATTTGATACTCCACCTATATTATTGTAGAATAATTCTGGAGCCATGTAACCCAAAGTTCCTCTAGCTTTAGTTAAAGCAATAGACGTATCTTTGACAGGATACAACTTTGCAAGTCCGAAATCTGAAACCTTTGGAATGAAGTTATCATCTAGAAGAATATTATGAGGCTTAATATCAAAATGTAGAATTTGCACATCACAACCTTGATGAAGATAAGCAATCCCACGAGCTATGCCAAGAGATATTTCATATGTTTTCTCATAACTTAAAGGGACACTTTCCTTTTTGGAGAAGATGTGTTTATCCAACGAACCATTTGTCATGTATTCATAAACCAGAGCACGCTTTTCTCCTTCAGCACAATATCCAATAAGATGTACCACATTTACATGATGTATTCTTCCAATACTAGCCACTTCATTAATGAACTCTTCTCCATCAGCTTTCGATTTTTTCAACATCTTTATGGCTATTTCTGGCCCACTTTGAAGTTTTCCTTTGTATACAGATCCAAAACCTCCTTCACCCAATTTAACTTTGAAATCTCTGCTCATTTTCTTAATTTCTCTATATCCGTACCTAATAGGACTTAGATTATTGTGTAGCAAAAACGTTTCAATGTTTTCATACATTGAGTAATGCCTACGTCGCCACGTATGGATAAATAGTGCAAGCAAAAGTGCGAATCCAAATAGAAACCTGGCTGCCACAAATATTGGAATAGGGGCTATAATCATGAGATCTTCTTCCTTTTGCCATTCCGAAAAGTAATGTAAACGTGTTATTTTATAGATTAGTCCTGTGCAGATAAATTTCATGGAATGAGTAAGGAAAGAAACCATGGTTAGTCTCTAATCAGTAAGTTTATTCAAATATGAAATCAGTTGACAAGGCATTACCCATTATGGCGAATTCAAAATAACCTGCAAAATAACGCAATATAATAGCATCAAAACAAAAGAACACTCAGTATTTTAAGGATACTTTGGATACATATTATAAATAAACATACGTTTTTTTCAGAATACATTCATTCTAAGGATCGTATGCATTTCTAGCGTCATGAAATGCATTCAAATAACTTCTTGGTTTGTGATTCGTATGATGTTTTGAGGGATCCAGTTCCTGGTCCTTTCCCAAAACATCCTTTTCAAACATATACATCTTGGTTAATGTTGAAATAAATTTGGAGAATATCGTGAACGTATCATGGAAATCCCATTGAACATCCCTTTAAGGCTTTTTGTTTAGAAACTCCTGTCAACTACTTGTTGAGTTAGAGTACAGAACGATATGCGTTTCAAAATTTATCAACTTTGATGCACAACTTGCAGGTTATCAGAATGAATCGTACAGAAATTGTACAGCTTACTAATGAGTCAAAATATAGATTAACTTTAAGTAGTCAGTACAGTAGTAATTGAAAGGACAAAGATATGGGAGAAAGCTCTTACTTGCTATAACGACAGGAATTCCAATTACGTATCCAAAAATCTGGTGCTGAATGCCTAGAAAAGAAAAAGAAAACATTAGCATATATTGTAAAGATTAAAGCTATTTGTTTGTACAACACGTTTCAATAAAAGGGACAGAAAAATTGCGATAGAAGAATTTTTTCTCACCGCACTTTCCTTTTCCAAAGTTAACCCCCATAACTTGGCAATAGTTCTGATCACATCTGATTTGATATGTAATAAAATCGATGGAGTATCCCAGACGCGTTCCACATTGGTCTATACATTTAACTAGTGCCCAAGACAACCAAAACCCATTATGCAGCCGCTCGTGGATATCAACATACGAAACGCTGGTGCCTTTGTTCCAGTTTGCAAAGGTAGCAACTATTAAATGGCACCCAACCTTGATGTCCCTCATTTTGAATTCACTGGAATGAATAACAGCATAGACATGGCCTCTAGAATCACAAAGCATGCCATTCACTTCCACGTATCGAGGATCATCGGTTACTGGATCAGTACAGTTTAGAAACGCTACAGACAGAGGAATATCAGAAACCTCATCGATAATTAGCTGATAAGTCCCGTCAACGCTAGGAATACCAAAGGAAGTGAAGTTATCTTTACTCATGAAATAGCGAGGAATGGAGCAAGCAGTGTCCTCCACAACACCTGCATCAGTCAATTGGATCCGGAATGTCTCGTAATCGATATTCTGCACATGGTATTTCCCTGAAACCAAGGTGAACACTGTCACATTCTTTACGCAATCGAATTCGTACCTTGGGAGGCCACAACCAGGTGAATCGCCTTTGAGTCGGAAAGGGTGACTTATGTTGCGAATTTTTCCACACGAAGAAGGAGCACATAATGGACGATCCTGGGCACCCTGAGTTTGCTGGAATAGCACAATTATGATAGCCACACTGACCATCACTGACTGTGCAGAACACCAAAAGGAAGATAAGACCACCATTGTTGACCTCTGGTTGTGTAAATGGACATATCATTGTTAAATAACAGCCGCGTATTGACCCATTTTATTTTATTTTTATTAAAACTGATTTGAAAAAGGTTACTTTTTTTTTATTCCGAAAACACCTTCTTTTTTACCGCACTTTTTCTCCTTCTTTCTAAGTATGTCTTCTTTCTCCTCACTTCATTTTAAGTTTTCGTTTTTTTAAGTTCTTTCTCTCTATTTTAGGTTTTTTTTTTTTTTTTTTAAGTTCTCTTTCTCTCCATTTTTTAAGGCATTGAAGTGGTGATTGAACAATCTCTCTGCACGTTGAGAAAATTCCTTCATCGTTGGATTTCTCTCTTGAATTCGAGATTATGTTTTTTTCGTTGGGTATCGATTTCGTCGATGTTCTTACCTTTTTTGTGCCATGGGTTCTTCAGGTGACATTAGTTCTTCGAACAAAGTATGAACTTTTTCCTTGTTCCGTATTCGTATTTTGGGTTGGTTTATGGTTTTTGTCATTTGTTGGTCATTTTGTTTATTTTGCTTTTGGGGGGTTGAGTTTTGTTGGTTATTTGTAGCAAAAAATATTAAATTTTTATTTTTCTTGCAGTCGTTTGTTTGTCATTCATTGAAAACCATGCGTATTGCTTCTTTGATAACCTCAAGATTGGTAGGAATATTTTGAGTAATTTATTGATTAGATGGGTTGATGAGAGAGGTGGTTTTAGTTTTGGAGAAAATTGTGTTGAATTCAAGGAAGTAGATGTTACCTTAAGCTTAGGGTTGGATTTGGTTGGTGACGAATTAAATTGAATGAAAACAAACTTATAAAAAGTCATTGTCGGAATACTTTGGTGATGGAAAATATGAATTAGATGTGATATACAATTTTATTTTGGAACAACACAAAAAGTTGTCTTCAATAGATGTTTGTAGGTTGTACATTTTGGTAGGAATTAGTGAGGTATTGTTACCTAATCGCAGCATAAAAATATTCCCAATTTTGTTTGAAATTGTTGATAGAATAAGTGATTTGGGAACTTTTTTTTGGGGTCGTATAATGTACCTTATCTACTTAGTAGTTTCTGTAAAGCTTTTACAGCGTGGAATAGAGGAAAAGGTGCAACCATTGTCTTTGTGGATGGTTGTGTATACGTCTTGCAGGTAAATTTGTTACATTGATTGTTTGTTGGTTGTGAATTGGTTTGGTTTTGTGATCGTTTAATTCCTTCAAATGTTTGTGTACATAAATACTCAAGAATTTTACATTGGATGAATATTAATGTAGGTGACAAGTTCATTAAACATGCAAATGTAGGTGACAAGTTCATTAAACGTGCAATGGAGACAGGTGTGTATGTACTTATTAAATTTTAGAAAAAAAATATAAAATAAAAAAATAGTTAAATTAAAAAAAATACTTAAAGGATAAAATTAGTAAAAAGTTTATTTTAATTTTAGAAAATAGTTAAACAAAAAATTAGAAACAAAATTGTGTATAGCAAAAAAGAGAAAATCCATATATATATATATATATATATATATATATATATATATATAATTGTCTAGAGAGTCTAGAATGTTTAGCAATTTATGTTTTGAAATTTGTGATATAATACCCAATGGAATATTTATAGAGAGAAGCATCTAAACAATTGGATGTGTCAAAAAAATAATACTTGATAATATAATCAACTATCTAAATCATTAAGTCAAGACATTAACAATAAATTTATATTGCCCAAGAAAGATCACTAAACATTATCTCTACTCTATCTCAAACATATATCGTCTAATGCTCTTCAGCCTTTGAGGAAGAATCTCATATGATTATATATTGTATTGTGTTGTACTTATCCTCTCCTTGAGAGTTATTCAAATTTGTATTTGTAATCAAACACTGAATATCTTTGCACTAAATCATTGTATTGAGCGAACCGTTCTAGTCAGGATTGACTACTAAACTAGGAATGATTGACAATACTTGGTGTATACTAAGAGTGGGTAAACTCGGACTAGTCAAGTTGACTAGGAAAACAAAAAATGATTTAGAATACTTAACTAGTCAAGTTCACTAGGGAACCGTGAATGGTTTAGAATACTTAACTAGTCAGATTGACTAAGGAAATAAAAAATGATTTAGAATACTCAACTAATCGGGTTGACTAGGAGAATTAGAAGTGATTTGATAATAATTGTAATCTTGAATAAGATCTAACCAGTATAAAATGTTTATGTCACTACTTATTCTATTTTAAATGTTTTTCTAAACATTCTATTTATTTAACAATTGTTGATATGCGTTTACTTGCAAAATTTTTTTTGAAAACACTATTCAAATCCTTATGATGCTTTTCTATATATTTATTTGACTTTTTTTCTTTTTTTTTTTTAAATTGAGTATAGAATATGAATATATTTAGTCCTGTCCTATTTTGTTGTTATATTTGTCTTACGTATTAATTCCATTTTAAATTATTAAAACACTCAAACAACTTTTCTCTTTTTAATCTTTAATTAGTTTTGTTTCATTTCCAAAATCTTTTGCTTTTATATATAACTTTTCATTATTTTAAGAGTGTATGAGATAGTTGAATGTTTACAATATTCACTTAAATCCTTAATAAATTTCTCTTCTCATTATAATATTAATTGTATGTTGTTTCTCTTTGTGTGGTTTTATTAATGGTTTACTACATCTTAAAAAAAAAAAAACCTCAATTTAATTAATCAAATTATTTACAAAGCACATCCTCTATTATTTCAAATCTTAATGTTATTGTTTTTTATTTTTTTAACATTTGATTCTTAATTTTAAATGTTCATATAAACATTTTGTTACTTTGTTTTAATATTTGTTTGTGTAATCATTATTTTTTTCTTGACATATGATATTTAAGAAAAGAAAATGTTTCACTTTTATACTAAATCCTTAATAATAACATGTTTCCGTTAATGTTTTTTTTTTCTTTTTGTAATAAATTAGTTAATAATTAACATTTAGAATAATATAGAGTGGGCATGACACAAGTAGAAATATAGGTGTTAGACAAATTTTATATTCTTTAAGGGGTGTGGATGAATTTTTAATTTAAGGATAAAGATAATCAAAGATATGAAAATATATGAATACACAAAAATAGAATAGAAGGTTGAATTGTGTTTTAAAATTTTTTAAAATGCTTTTGTAAAGTTTTTTCATATAGATGTTAACATATAGAACTATTAAGTAGTTTTCTTCAAAACAATATTTCTTGAAGATCGTCAAATGCATCTATAAGTTTGATATGCATTATTAAATGCTTTTCAAAACTTTTTTTTTTAAACTCTCTTTCCAAAGCTAGATGAACATTAATAACATTGAATCTAAAAAGAAGGGAAATAAAAGAGATTTACACAAGTTATTTAATACAAGTTTGTTTAATACAAGTTTGTTTGTAAATAGTAAATGACATCTAGTTCTCAATCAACTAAATGAGTTTAAAAAGCATGCTATTATTGCAAAGATACAAACGAAAACAACTCTAAGTATTATTTGGAAATATAATAATTTTTTTTACTAAGCTTGAGTAGTAGATTTGGCATATTAACTTGTGTAATATGTTTCGGTTTCAAAAAAACTGAAACATATAATGACACGGTGACATTTTTAAAAATTTTACAAACTTATATGCTTTGATTGTAAAATAATTGAAACCATAAATATTTTTTATTATCAGTTAGTAAAAAACTGAAGCCGAAATGTGTATTAAAATTTTCAAATATTTTTAAAATTTCTGTTTTTTTTAATTTTTTTTCTCTGAATAAGACTTATGACTTTGGTTATTTGAACAACCGTTATCATATTTACTTTCTGCAATGGTTCCTTGGACAACTGAGACCTAAAGGTTGATGCAAATTTTAAAATTGTCAATATTTTTTTAGGACATATGGCCTCGATTATATGAACAACCAATATTTACTTTTCGCAGCGGTTCCCTGGACAATCGAGGCCAAAAGAGGCACCAAAATTTTAAATTTTTTTCAAAATTCCTATTATTTTTTTTCTAAGCATGAACTATGGCTTCGATTATTTGAAAAAATGATGTCATATCTACTTTTTACTGTAGTTCCCTAAATAACTAACGCAAAAAAGGTATATCAAAATTTTCGAAAATTTTCAAAATTCCCGCTATATTTTATTATTTTTTTTTGAAGAGGACCTATGGTTTCAGTTATTTGAATAACCATTGTTATATATACTTTCTGCAACAATTTCTTCAACAACCGAGGCAAAAACGTTGATCAAAATTTCAAAATTGTCATTGAAATTTATAATATTTTATTAGAAGTTTTTAGGCATCAATTTTATGAATAAATGTTGTCATATGTTTGCCTAGGATTATATTTGTGAAAGAAACACAAGTTACCACTTCACAATTTTCTTTTTTTTTCCTCTACGAACTAGTTTAGTTGTCCACTACTCAACTCACTTCATTTGTGAACTTGAAATCCACTGTCACTACTCGACCACCATCACTACTTTGCACCTCGATATTGCATTTGTTGCTCGTTGTCGCCATCGCTCTTTGTTCATCTCCGCAACCGTGGTGAGTGTGATTATTGTCATTTTTTTTGCATTTTGTGCTTTCATTCGTTCCTTATATGTTGTTAATGTTTCTGTTCAGGTATTGTAGCATTATGGTGGAATTTTTAATATTTCTCTAAAACGTGGTGTTTATCCTTCTTCATTATTACTCGTTTTTCACGTTTTCAGGTTTCTATTATTATCTTGAAAATTTATTTTTAATATAAGCCTATAATTTTCTAGTATGTTAAATATGTAATTAATTATATGCTTAAATCATATTCTGTTGTTTTTTTTTTCGTGTTGAATTTTATATGTAGGTTGTATATGTAGGATGAAACAAAAGTTAAATATCATTTCATAAAAAAATATTTAAAAAAAAATAAAAACTTTTTCCTTCAGTTATTTTCATAATCAAAGCAAAAATGGGTTTATGACAATAATTTTTCTCACAATCGTTGTCATAGACCTTTAAAATTAAATAATTATATAAAATCAGATAAAGTCTATTGTCTCGGTGGTTTGTGAAACTGAAACAAAAAATGGTCTATGGTAGCAATTATGAGAAAAACTGTTATCATAGACCCTTAAAATTAAATAATTATATTAAATCAGATAAAATTTATTTTTTCAGTTCTTTATGGAATCAAAGCAGAAAATGGTCTATGACAACACTTCTTTTCAAAACATTGCCATAGACCCAATTTTTAAATTTTTTTTTTTCGAATTAGTACTTTCGTTTTTTAACCGAAGCAAAATGTGGACCTTTTTGTTTTGATTTATATGTAAGGCCAAAAATTCTCCTTTTTTATCTTGTCTTAATATGTCTCAGTTGTAGAACTATTATCATTTATCGAAAACAACCGTTGTGTATCTCTTTCCTATTCTAATGAGTATTGTTTGGACCTCAATCACTTCTAACTAAACAATTCAGAGTAAGTTCAATCACTTTTAGCTAACAGTTCGGGTATTGTTTGAAACCACAAGTGCAACTAATTAAGATTGAATATTTTTTTTGGAATGTAGTTACTCTTGGTTAAACTCCATGAGTTTAGTTTGGAAGTACAACTACTCTGGACTAAGATTCAATATTCTTTAAAACATAATTAGTTATAGTTAAGGATTTGGTGTAAGGAGAGATTTAAAAGTCATAAAGTTCTTTGCACACTAAAAAGAGAGACAATGTCTCACAATTAATGTAAGATCTAAAGCATTCTACTAGTGTGTTATTCAAACACAATGTTTGAGCTACGAATTTGACAGTATTTTTGCAATTCTTGATCACTTTATTCTGATCTTCATCTCGAATTTTTTTTAACTATAAAGTTGAGAAAAAGAGCTATTGCAAATAGTTTTGTACTCGTTGAGGGACTTCACTTCAAATTTTTGTCTTTTAAGACTTCATATTCACGTATGAATGTAGAAATATATTAAATACACTCCACATAGAATTAAATACTTATCTATTCTTCAAATAACATTATGATAGCTAACACTAAGCCTGATTAGAGAACTTTCAACTAAAGTAAAGTAAAGCATAGTATTATACAAGACAAATAATCTTTCTAAATTACATAAATTATTTCATAATATATATTGGCGTGAAACACCTTATAGAGTATCTTTAAAAAAAAATATACATTGACTTCTATTTCATGAGATCTTCTTAGTAAATGTAAAATCATTCTCTGGAATAAGAAATAAATTCATAAGATTTTAATTAGGCATAACTTTGACTTAAAGTATTATGTGCATGCAATGTGTTATAAATATTTATATTTATATTTATATTTTAAGGACTGAAAATAAAGGCTATCTAGAATAGTGATTCAACTCTCACAATAATATTCAAATGTTGGGTAGCTGTCGTTAATCAATATTCAACGGATAACTGAAAAAAATACAGATCTTATTCATTAGTTTCCGCAAAACAACAGGTCACACATGGCGGCGCGGTTTGCAAAGTAGCAGAGTCAACACCAAGGAACAGTTATTGTAACACAATCATTCTATTCTTTACAATTTCGTAGTGTGCAGAGAAATATGGCCATTGCTCTTATCTTCAACCTTCTATTACTCTTTTCTCAGATTTGCAGTGCAGCTGTGACCATCACCCAGCTCGAGCCACTCTCCGACAACGGCACCACCTTGGTTTCCAAGGAGGGAACCTTCGAGTTGGGTTTCTTCAGTCCAGGGAGTTCCAATAACCGCTACATCGGAATCTGGTACAAAAACATCGCTGTCAGAACAGTGGTTTGGGTGGCCAACCGTGACAATCCAATCACACACAACAACAACAACAACGATTCAAGAACAAACAAGTTGGTCATAAGCCAAGAAGGAAACCTCGTACTTTTCAGCCAGAACGAGACTCTTGTTTGGTCTGCAAATGCAACGAAGAAGGTTCCGAATCCAATTGTCCAGCTTTTGGATTCTGGAAACTTGGTTCTAACAGATGCAAATGAAGAGACTGTTTTTCTGTGGCAGAGCTTTGACTTTCCTTGTGACAAGCTGTTACCAGGTAGGAGGGTGAAATGAATTAACAACATACAGAATTAATCTATTTTATTATTGTAACTGAATTTCTTTTTTACTTTTCAAAAACTCTATTATTTCTTAATATATCTCCTTATATTAAATTAATTATACTTTATTACCATAATCTCAATCATTGACGTGTCCGTATTTTTATCATATTATTTTATTTCATTAATTTAAAATAACTGCTGTAATTATATACACTGATTTTAAATTTAATACATTTTTCAATTTATCTCGTTTTATTTTAAGATTGAAATATTATTTAACAAATTTAAATTTAAAGTTAATTAAAATGAGGACAAATAAGATGTCAAAAGTTATAAAAAGCAGATAAAATATTAGAAGTTTGAGAGAATATTAGGTTTTAACTGTCATTTAAAAGAAAATAAATAAACTATATTTTTTTATATAGTGCTAGGAAAACATATGTACACAATTCTTGTTACATAACATAATAAGATGAAAATTATATTTTAAAATGATTCCTGGTGATACATAAGTTGAAAGAATTGTAAAAATTGTAGTGTAGTTTCGTTTGTTAAACTCTTTCAAAACAAACTTTATGAATTAAATTCTTTAATGCATCTTTTGAGTCAAGATCATTTACAGAATTTTGTGTGTTATTCTTTTATTGTATTGATAGTATATTTTAAAAACTTTTAGTGTATTTGTAGTATGTTTTGAAAAAACAACAATATCAAAAATTCAAATTTTCAAACTTTAATATCAAACTTATTTATAAAACCAAAAATTTAATGAAAAAAAATCAAATTTCAAAACTTTGATGTAAAGTTATATAAAAAAACCAAAAATTTAATAAAGAATTCAAATTTCAATCTTTAATATAAGATGTATATAAGATGAAAATTATACTTTAAAATGATTTTCCATGACAGTTGAGTTGAAAGATTTTAGAATAATTATGATTAGAACAAGTTGATTAAACTTTTTGAAATCAAAATTTACAAAGTCTGATTTTTTTTTGGATAATGATACTTTCACGATAATTTTTTACTATATTTTAATATCATTTATACGTGATTGGTTCATATTTATGATTATTATTATTGATAGTAGAGTAATTTTTGATTAATCACATAATGACATCGTAAATGATGTTAAAATGAAAAAAAAAATTTGTGAAAATATTATTATTCAATTTCTTTAATATCAATTTTAATTAAAAAATATATAAAAATGGATAACATAAAAGAAAATTTTGACAGTAGGATGATTTTATGTTTGTTGTGATTATATGAACAGGGATGAAGCTGGGGTGGGACTTAAAAAGTGGTCTGAACAGAAAACTAACAGCTTGGAAAGCATGGGATGATCCATCTTCTGGGGACTTCACATGGGGAGTGGAGTTAGGAAGCAACCCTGATATCGTGATGAGGAAGGGTGGAACGGAGTACTTTAGGACAGGACCCTACACTGGGAACATGTTCAGTGGGGTATACGGTCCTAGAAACAACCCACTCTACGAATACGTTTTCATCAACAACAAAGACGAGGTGTATTACAGATACACCCTCAGAAACGCTTCCGTCATTACCATAATCGTCATGAACCAAACCCTTTATCTTCGCCACCGTGTTACGTGGATTCCGGAAGCCAAAGCTTGGACCATTTACCAGTCCCTCCCGATAGACAGTTGCGACGTCTACAACACTTGTGGACCCAACGGAAAGTGTGCCATTGCAGGGTCACCCATTTGCCAGTGCTTGGATGGCTTCGTGCCGAAATCGTCTGAGCAGTGGAATGCCATGGATTGGAGAGAAGGGTGTGTGCGGAGTGCAGAATGGAAGTGTGGGGTGAAAGACAGAGATGGGTTTCGCAGATTTCCGGCTATGAAATTGCCCAACAGCACATTTTCTTGGGTGAATGCAAGTATGACACTTGAGGAGTGTAGGAATAGGTGTTTGACGAATTGTTCTTGCAGTGCGTATTCGAATCTGGACACGAGAGGAGGAGGATCTGGCTGCTCTATTTGGTTTGCTGATCTTTTCGATCTCAGACTTATCGAAAGTGGACAAGATTTGTATGTTCGAATTGCCACTTCCGATACTGGTACGTACACCCTCTGTCTTTTCAACTTTATGTTTTCTTAATTTCATTATTTTTAATTAAATTTATATTAACTTTTTATAATTAAAATCTTTATTTTATAATTAATGTTAATAACTAATTTAAATATCAATTTATAATAAATATTATTTTAATTATTAATAATTTTTAATTTATAAATTAATATTTAAATTAATCATTATAGATTAATTATTATTTAAGAATTTCATTGTAATATATATTTTACCCTAAATAGGGTTAATATAAAATTGCATTGACATTAAAATAAAATAATAAATATTTTTTATTAGTTTTATTGAAAAAATAAGTTAGATAATGAAATTATAATATTTTTCAATTATTTTCACGTTATTGTGAGCTAATTGTAATCACTATTATTAATATAGGTGATTGTGCCATTCTGGTGTTACTCAACACATTTTCAGTTAAAATAGATTAAAATGATTTGTTGTTTTATGTTATCAGTGATAACTTTTTTATGTTAACAGTAAAATTTCGTATTTCTTAACGTACAGACACATGCAATTACTTAATAAAACTCAATTGAAAAACTTTAAATACTTAGTAAAGTAACCAATAAAAATTTAATTGAAAATATTTAAAAATCTACAATGAATTTAGATTAATTGAAAATAATGGAATCACATTGTTTTTGCTAACAATTGTTGAATAATTTGGTGCTTAGTTTCTTGGTGAACATGTCTGTATATGCAGATGGTAAACACGGGCGGAGGAAAAAGGTAATCGCGGTGGCTTCCGCCGTCGCATCGTTGGTGTTTGTGATGCTATTAACATTCTGCATTTACATGACCAAACGAAGATATAAAGGTAAATTTCTTAATATTACTCACATATACATACCTTTGTTTATTATACTTTTTTATTTTATTTTTTGTTTTACTTTTTTTAGTCACTTATAAAAGGAATGTTGAATGGATATTGAAACTATACTAAAATATACTAATTTTAGATAAACACTAAGTGAACTTGCTTATTTAAGGACTTTTGGTGTGTTTCTCCTTCTATACAATGAACTTGATTAATTAGAATTTATTTACATATGGTAAAATTGAGAGCCCCTCACACATCATAAAATGTTTAAGTAAATAATTAGGATATGGGATGGTGGTAAGTTTTTGGTTTTGAAATGCATGTATTTTTTTTTTTCAAAATAATGGAGGTAAATAGTTTTTTTTTTTCAACTAAATTTTAATTTTTTATATTAACCCAAAATTAAATAATTAATTGAAAATTTAGCTTTTAGTGTTAAAAAATCAGTCACCTTTTTCTTTTTCTTTCTCTTCCCCCATTGTCATTATAATTATAATTATTATCACCAAATCATTGCTTATTATTATCACTTATCACCACAGGATCATTATTATTACTATTACTAGAATCATTCCTATTGTCATTACTCCACTCCACCCATCACAAAATACTTACTACCTTCGTTACTATTATCAATATCTTTATTATATTACTATCAATATAATGGACACTAATCATTACAATTACTAATCAACATTAGAAACCATACCTTTAAAATTAATTTTAGGGTTAAATATGTTTTTAGTCTCTATATTTTGGGCGATTTTGGATTTAGTCCCTCTTTCAAACTAAGGTACAATTTAGTCTTTCAACTTTAGAAAACTCTGGTTTTAGTCCTTTTTACCAAATTTTTTTAAGTTTATTTGTTGTTTCAAACGCGTTTCTCAGTTAACATTGAAGCAAAAATGTGTCAAACAGTGTAAACAATCCAAATGCTATAATGAAACGTGTTTGAAACAACAAATAAAGTTAAAAAAAAATTGGTAAAAAAGACTAAAACCAGAGTTTTCTAAAGTTGAAGGACTAAATTGTACCTTAGTTTGAAAAAGGGACTAAACCCAAAATCGCTCCAAAGTATAGGGACTAAAAACATATTTAACCCTTAATTTTATCATGAAATGAAGTTTTTAACTAATTTATTTGGAAACTAAAACTAGAAAATAGAAATTAGTTTTTAAAACAAAAAATTACCTTAGACTAACTAGTAGTTTAAGAACTAAAATCTAGTTGTAAATTTTAAGAATTTTGAGACTTGCATTTAAAAACCAGGAGAGTTGAAATGTTGGTGCATGGATTTAAATGAGTTCTTGATGTGATTATAACTTTGAATAAAAGTTTTGATTTTATTTTGGCATAAGGATTGATCTCGTTTAATAAATTCAAGGGAAAATGAAAACAAAAATGGCAACGATGGATAAAAATGAAGAAGGAAAACAAGAAGATTTGGAGCTTCCTTTCTTTGATCTTGCTACATTGGTTAAAGCCACTAATAACTTTTCAATTGAGAATAAGCTTGGTGAGGGTGGTTTTGGACCTGTATACAAGGTAATTTTTGAAGCTTTCTATTATTAATATATAGTTAATTAACACTCATAAATCTCATCATTGTCAAATTTCTTTTAATTATAAAATTTAGGGTACATTAATAGATGGACATGAAATCGCAATCAAAAGACTTTCACGAAGTTCAGGACAAGGATTGAAAGAATTTAGAAATGAAGTCATATTGTGTGCCAAACTTCAACATAGAAATTTGGTTAAGGTTATTGGTTATTGTATTGAACAAGAAGAGAAGATGCTTCTTTATGAATACATGCCCAACAAAAGTCTTGACTTAATTATTTTTGGTAAGAATTCTGATTATTTTTATTTTATTTTTTATTACAATAAAGATTTATTTGTTTTAGGGGTTATTTTGAAAAGAAAACCCTAACGAATTTCTTGAACAATCTTGACAGATACATATCAAAGTAAGTTTTTAGATTGGCAAATGCGCTTTAGCATTTTGAATGCAATTGCTCGGGGACTTCTTTATCTTCATCAGGATTCTAGATTAAGAATCATACACAGAGATCTCAAATTATCTAATATTTTATTAGATAATGATATGAATCCTAAAATTTCTGATTTTGGTCTTGCGAGAATATGTGGAAGTGATCAAGTTGAAGGAAGTACAAGCATCATAGTTGGAACTCAGTAAGTTTCTTAATATTAATGTTAAATGATTAGTTGTATATGAAATTAATTTTTTATTGGTCTTTTTAGTGGTTACATGGCACCTGAGTATGCTATTGAAGGCTTGTTCTCTACGAAATCGGATGTGTTCAGCTTTGGAGTCGTATTACTAGAAATTCTTAGTGGAAAGAAAAATAGAGCATTTACCTTCCAAGACAACAATCATAACCTTATTGACCATGTAAGTATCATAAATATAAAATAGAATTTAAGTGTGAGTCTAAATTTCACATTAAGTAAAAATGAGAAGGTTGAACAATATACAAGGATAAAGACCCATAAATCCATTGTTCTAAGATTTTGGGTTGGAAGTGGTGTCAATTTCTTATGTGGATTTAATCGTTTCTCATTAGTTTTGTATCTCTCCAATTATTCTCTCTCAAAAGATTCATCAACTATGTTATTTAATCTCATTTAACAAATGTATTACTTTTTTGTAGGTATGGAGTTTGTGGAAAGAGGGTACTCCAGAGCAATTGATTGATGCTTGTTTGGAAAACTCATATGATGTGTTTGAAGTTGTACGATGTATTCAAATTGCTCTTTTATGTCTACAACATCATCCAAATGATAGGCCAAACATGACATCAGTTGTTGTTATGTTGACCAGCAAAAATGTTTTACCTGAACCTAAGGAGCCTGGTTTCTTAATTAGAAGAATCTCAAAAGAAGAAGATTCTTCTAATAAACAAACATCTTCTTCGGTCAATGAAGCATCTATCTCACTTTTAAATGCTAGATAAAAAAATAATTTGTTTATAATTATTAGACAAAGTTATGTAACAAATACTTGAATCTTCATTGTCATAAATATGAATATATTTTTTCATTTTTTAAAAATAAATACAGTGGCCAATTTAGTTGAGACACATACTTATATACAAAGCATATCATATTAATCCAAACACACTAAGGACAAACAAATTCTTATAATATCTCAATTATCAAGTTATTATTCAAGTGTTGAAGGTTTGATTCTACGAACAAACAAAGAAGAAAGAAACTATCTTTTATATATTTTTAACAAAGAGATTATAAGAAATATTAAGAGATACAATTTTAATTTCTTTTCCAATTACTTGTACATTCCTATTCCTCTTCCTCTTAGGTATCTTTCTTTATACTCTTAAGAATCCTAAAATCGAGGTCCTAAATAATTTGAACAGAGAGCTCGATCAAACCATAAATAGTTTAGCCAACACCTCAAATAGCTTAGCCAACATCACCAGGAGGTCGATCAACATCAAGAACCCCTAAAATAACTCTAAAAGCATCCAAATTCGAGCTCTAGAACCTCGAAGCCGAAGTCTCAAAAAGCTCGAACAGATAACTCAACCAAACCACAAACAACCAGCCAACACCTCAAACAGCTCAGTCAACATCACTAGGAGGTTAGCCAGCATCAACCCCCCCCCCCCAAAAAAAAAAACCCTAAAAACGTCCAAATTCGAGCCCTAGAATCGCAAAACCAAGGTCTGGAACCTCCTAATCCTGAACAACTTGACTAGCTTGGCCAAACACCATGGAAAACTCTGCCACAACTCGCCCAACCTTGAAAAATGCACCCTAAACATTAAGGACATTTTGTAAAATATTAAATCATCACAACATGTCATTTTCATGTCAGTCCAGTCATATAATATCATTATAGAAATATTTGATGCATGGAAATGAACTATAGTAAGGCATATAATTCAACCATCCCTAAACACCATAGCCTCATGTAAATCAAATCTAAAGAACTCAACATAGTCTATTAACAATATAGTCTAGGCATATATCAACATGGCATTATACATACACAACCCGACAACCCCATAACACATGTTATACTAACCCTAAAACCTTAAATCCTTTCATAATAATTCACTAATACAAGGATGGACATAACTCAACAAAAACACATGCAATACAATGACATTTGGTTAAAACAATTAACATAACTCACATGATACATACCATCACCACACCAAAATAATGAGACATACACTCACATATAATTTCTCAAACATAGGCATTAAAGGCTAGCTCCCCTTACCTCTACTCTAAGTTGTTAGATATATTATCTTTATTTTATATTTATCTTTTATCTTTAGTTAGTTTGTTATTATTTTTTATTTTTATTTTGGACTTAATCCATATTTCTTCTATTATAAATAGAGAACCCTATGTATATATTCAACACAAGGAAGATTAATCCGATACATAGTTTTCAATATATTCAACATGGTATCAGAGTCTAGTTAGAGCCTATCCTAGTGATATTTGTTATTTGTTGGGCATATTGTTCCACCCGTTATCGACCGTTATCGGACCACCCATTAATGTCCAGTCTCACGCTCAAGATGTATATACCTCAGCGTGAGGGGTGTGTGTTGGAAGTCTCACATCGACTAGAGATAAGACCAATTTAGAATATATAAGTGGGTGAAAACCTCACCTTACAAGTCGATTTTGTGGGGTTGAGTTAGGCTTAAAGTCCACTTCTTAATATGGTATCAAAGGTATAGTTAGAGCCTATCCTAGCTATATTTGTTGTTTGTTGGACATATTGTTCCACCCACTATAGGGCCGTTATCGGGCCACCCATTAATGTGTTTAGTCTCACGCTCGAGATGTATATACCTCAGCATGAGGGGCGTGTGTTGGAAATCCCACACCGACTAGAGATAAGACTAATTTAAAGTATATAAGTGGGTGCAAACCTCATCCTACAAGCCGATTTTGTGGGGTTGATTTAGGCTTAAAATCCATTTCTTAATACAAGTAAACCATTATCTGTACTCAAACTCCAAACCTTTCAACTTCTAGACCTTGGCGTGACAAATATGAAATTCCTATTTCTTTCACTAAAAATTCCCTCAAAGGACTAGGTTTTATTTATGAGGCTAACCGTCATTAATTTAATATTTATACACCTAAACTATGCCTAAATTTGTCACCCTCTAGCCCATGAGCCTAAAAAATATACATACTTAATCATTATTTTTGTACTTAAAATAATAGAGAACAAAAAAATAAATAATAAAAACTTATTTTTAATGTTCTGAACCCCTTGCCACCCTTTTTAAACGAACTAGGCTGAACCCAACTACCTTAGCCCAAGCCATTGACCAAACAAGCCCAACAGCGCAGAAAATGAGAATTAGCAAGGTTTGAATAAGGGGTCTTCACGCATGGAGTCTTGGACCAGCGCTCCCACCACTAGGTGTAAGACTGAGAATAATGTAGTAATTAGGGAATAAAGTGGTTTTGAGACTTGAGTATTATTGTTTGGTAATTGGTGTTTAATGTCTAGATGTTTCTAAGAATTGTAATTGTTATGTTAATTATTTGTGTGTATGTGTGTGTGATGTTACCAATATGATGTGTTGGTTTGTTAGTAAGAATATTGTTTAGGATGAAATGGATGTGGGTTCAATGCCTAAGGAAAAAAGTTTAGGAGAAACTTATATGTTAATTGTAATTTTTGGCCTAGGGGCAAAATAGTCTTTTTACCTTCATTAATTGGTGCAAAAATCAAGTTAGGGGTGTAGAAGTAAAGGTATACAAAATAAAATAAATCTGAAAATGAAAAAGGGGATTTATGTGGAGGGTTATAATATTTAGTAGTTATTGATATTTTAAAAAGTGGTTGAGAGAAAATAAGAGAGGAAATTTTTGTGGTTTTATAGATTAAGTAAGGGATCTTATTTTAACAAAAAAAAGATAAAGATAGAGTGGAAGAAGATAAAAAGGAGTAGAGTAAAAAAGGTCTTCACATTTGATCGAAACCAATTTAGGAAATTTGAGTATCAACTTAAGCTAAGATTAAGAATGAGAAGTTGAAAAAAGACTTTTAAAAGCTCGTTTTTCATTTTCTTTCTAAATCTTAGAAGATTTCTCTTTAATATGTTTATATGTCGTTTTGTAGGATTTAATAACGGTAAGAAGTCATGGAACAACCAGCAAAGGTGCTTAATTAGCCAAGAAAGCAAAGTAGCAAAAGTTAGGAAGAAATGGGTTGAATTCTGGATTGAGAGCTTACCTTCCAGATTAGAATTGTGAAGAAAAATAGCTTCTAGATTAGAAATTCGCCCAACCGAAACCCTCTTAAACCCAGCCGCGCGAGTGACATTTTACATGTGAAGAAGTGATTGTCCATGTGAGCAGGACTGGTTCTTATGCAACGACAGCTGACCTCTCCAGCTAGTTTCTTTTGAATTTTTAGAGGGAAAAATGATCAGACTTTGAGGCTCCCACCAAGGTATAAATATATGTGATTGGTCATTGTAATTCCTCACTTTTTGGATGTAATGAATTGTTGCAGAATTGTTTGCTCAACTTTTTATATCTCTAAGTCACCTCTGAATTTCGAATTCAGCTATTCCCCTCTATCTTCCTTCCTTAGTAGGAAGGCTTTCTGAGCTTGGAGGCTCCAAACACAATCATTGCCTTCATTCACACTTTCATCAAACACCTTCCATGCACAATTTTCCATTGCTTAATTTCCATTTCGTTGTACTCTATGGTTCAAGGAAGTTGCACTCTATGGTTCTAGTAATCTGTTTAGTTGTGTTTGTTTTGGTTTGCTTGAGTTCAAGTGCTAGAAAAGATATATATTTACCAATAAAGGAAATGAGAACTTGTTCTAGCCTTAGTGATACAAGTTGAAGCACTAGAAATCAATTCTGATTTCAATTTTGTGTGAACTCTGCTGTAGAATTTTGTTTCTGTTTCAATTCATGAATCTGTTTCCAGTTAAATTCCTTTGATTCTAGAGCTTGTAACAAACTTGGTTGATGTTGTTGAAGGTTGCTAAAAGTGTAACAGACCATTACAAGCAATGAAATGCAATTTGCATAGCTTGATTGCTCACAATTAATAGCATCTCACTGTTTCAGTTTAATTCCAAGCTTTTGACCGTGCTTAAAAATTCTTTGAGTGTGTAATCTGAGTTTAAATCATCCTGGCTTATTATTTTCACCTTGATCTAGTGCTTTAAGACTTCTTTGAGTCATTTCTAGTGTTGTTCCAGCCTTTACTTCTTTGAAACCTGATTTTAAAGGTGTGATGGTGTATTTTTCTACATAATTGGCAATAACATGCGTTGAATTTCGGTTTATGGTGTTTCTGTGCTATTGGAAAGCTTGAACAAGTTTAAGTTGGTGTTTGAAAGTTTCTAGCATTGTTCATTTGGTCATATTTTAGCCTATATGCAGATTTGATTTCTAAACCATCAATTTTTTGAGTTAAAATGGAAGTGGAGTAGTGATTTTGAATTGCAAGTTGTTTATAACTCATTATAGAGTTTAAACACAATTAAAATCATCAAACAAAGTTGTTTGAACTTTCAGTTGTGTTTAAAACACTTTCATACGTTTTTTAGTATCAAACCACCAAATCAGGGACTTTTTCTGGTGCAGAATTCATTTTTCAGCTACTGTCTGATTCTTCTCTTTGCCTAAATTCAATTTTGGATTGGTAAAAGTTGGTTCAATATTTAAAAATGAAATTAAATGATCAAAAGTAGTATAATCAAGTGATAGAAAGCATATAGAACCTTGGAAACCATATTAGAGGCCCTAAAAATCAAAAACTCAAAATCTAAAACTCTTTAGGGCATTTCATCAAACACCTTTGGAAAATATCCAACAGTTTGCGTCTGGAATGAATTTTGAGCTATGATTTTGGTTTTTCTTGCTTTCTTAATCTGTTCTAGTGCCTTTATTAAGTTTCTTTTGAGTGCTTGCTATTATTCCATCCTTGTTTCCAATAGATTTCCCCATTTTTTGCTTCTTAAGTGTCAATTCTAGAACCAATTTCTGGTGCAAAAATATGGTGCAAAAATCTGGTGATTGCTTTAGATGATTTCAATGGTGCTGTGAAGTCCTTTTGGAGTATTCAAGTTGCATAAACCTCCTCCTACCAAGGTAGCATCTTAGGAAGTGGAGAGAAACCTGAATTTTTGGAATTCAAGTGTGTTGTCCAGCAAGCAAAAGAGTGAAAATTGGCAACTGCTAGAGCCAAATTTTGAGATACAAGCCAGATAGCAAAGTGATGGTGAGATTGAGTATCTATCATCCAAAAGAAAGTTGCTAGTGTAGATAAAACACCTGAAACAGTACAGGAAGTGAGATTTGAGTGAATGCACATGAAGCCAAAAAAAGCCTTCACCGAAAGAAATACTCCAATTTTTTGAAAAATCCATTTTCTAAAACTGGTTTGTACTATGCAGTTTGCTTATACAGTTTTTGATTTGAAAAGTATTTTAAATGATCAAAAGGGTTTTTGGATCTTGTTTTTTACAAATTGAAGGTGCATATTTCAGTTTATCAAATCTGCTCAAAACATATTTCATCACACTTGACCAATTGGGTTTTCTGGTGCTGCTATATAGTTTGACCAACTTGGTTCATTAATGGTGATCAATTAGAACAAACAATTTTCTCATTTCATGTTGATTGACACTAATGAATTGATTCCTTTGCTACTCGAGTAAAATTGATTTTAGAAAACTGATACATCATTATAAACTTAGTTTTGGAAATTTAGTGCTACACTTAGGCTTCAATAGTTTTTTTGATGAAATTAAACTTCAGTTGCAAATGATAGTTGTAGTATATCTGTTGCTTATGGGATTAAACAATGCAGATCTGTGAAACTTAAAGGAAGACATTGAGTTGTTCAATAGCCTGATATGCAGAACACAATCAGCTTTATGTTGTTGTTTAGCACATGAAACAATTGAGAAGCATCTACTGTAGCAGTTTCATATGATCCTTGATAAAGGGAATGTGCAGATCATCAAGCCTCCTTTTTTATTGCATCACAACTGCAGCATACAAGCTGTTCCAGAGCAGAAAATATGTTTTGCAGTAGCCAGTTTTGGTCTATAAGATTGAAACAACAATGTATAAGGGTTGAAGGATTAAAACAAGCAAGGAAGTAGTTGGATAAGTTATAAACAATGCATACATCGAGTAACAGAGTAGCATAGATTGAACCTCTAGGAGTTTTAAAATTTTAATCTTTTTTAGATTTAATTTTCTTTTGTTTTTCTTGTAAAAGGCCATTTAAGACCAAGTGTTTGGAAGAGTCTTTGCTGCTCTCTCCATTCTTGGCAATTTTCTTTGCTTGCATTGATAGTCGACGGTGAATGTGTCTTATTAGCCCAAAGCTACAAGCTTCACCTAGGATTTCCTTTGTTTTATTTTCTTATTTCCACGCTCTAGGCTTTTGTTACATTAGAAGTCCAAAAATTAGAAGTATAGGTGTTTTAACTCTCATTTTTTGTTATTTGAAGTCAGTTTTTAAATTCAATAGTGAATTTTATTTTGAAAATGGTCAAGTAACCTTAGGCATTCTAGCTAGGTAAGTGATATGGCCCAACAGATTAGGCCCAAAGTGAAATACGTGTATAGAAGGAGATACAAACGAGATGCAGTGAATAAAAACTCAAGAGGAGAGGAATAATAGAAAACTGCACAGCTGGCAGATGGAAATATGCGTTAGAGGAAGTTGGTTACAAGGGAAAATGTTTATAGTGGAGGGGGGAAGGGAGGCAGAGGGGAGAATGGACTGGATTGTTGGGATTTCTTTATCTTTATGATATTTTCTGAATAGAATAACTGAATTGGTCTTGATTCACGTTGATCAGATCAAATTTCTGAATATACTTCTTATTTCTTCTTACTGTTGAGTTGATTACATTGCTGGTTCTTATCAGCTGGCATCAGAGCTCTTGATTCTGGGAGCTTGAATGGTTGTCACACGATCTACAATGGAGAGCAGAATGGAGAATGTAGAACGAAGCTTACAAGCTCAGCAATCAGAGCTTAGTGAGATCAAGCAGATCCTACTGCAAAGAGATAGACCTCGATATTATCGACGGTCCCATCGACCACATAGCGGGACCAGGATTACGGATGAGGACGAGGAAGGGAGTAATTATTCGGTGTCCAGATCACGACCACCACAAAGATATGGAAGCCCACCTCAGGTGTATGATTTTGGGGGAAGGAAGATGGAGATTCCGGTGTTCAATGGAGATGACACATACGGTTGGCTCGTTCGAGTGGAGCGTTACTTTAAATTGAATTCAGTTTCGGAGGATGAGAAATTAGATGCGGTGATGGTAGCTTTGGAAGGCCAAGCCCTGAATTGGTACCAATGGTGGGAGGAGCAGACGGCGGTTCGGAGTTGGGAGGATTTCAAGACAGCGACGCTCCGACGATTCCAACCAGGATTGGCTCAAAACCCATTTGAACCTTTGTTAAGCATTAAACAAACGGGGACAGTGATGGAGTATCGCGAGCAATTCGAGATGGTTTCAGCACCACTGAGAGGAACAGATCGTACCATGTTAAAGGGGATCTTCCTTAACGGGTTGAAGGAGGAGATTAGAGCTGAACTCAAGCTCTACGACACCGACTCGATATCTGATTTGATGGATCGATCATTATTATTGGAAGAGAAAAACATGGCGATGAGAAGAGGAGGTTTCAGATGGGAAGAGAAGAAAGGTTGGCGAGATAAGGAGAGTGGCTTCGTGAAGGTTTCGGGGGAGTTATCTCAGGAAAAATCGATGATATCCATGGGGGAAAAAGGAGGAAAATCTAATCCTAAGCCTCCAGGAAAGAGGAAACTGCTGGAAGGGAGAAGATTGACTCAAGAGGAATTACAGGAAAGGAGTCGAAAGGGGCTTTGCTTTAAATGTGGAGAAAAATGGGGAAGGGAGCATGTATGCAAGCTTCGACATTATGAACTTGTATTGGTGGAGGGCCAAGAAGAGGGTAAACCAAAGGAAACAGAGGAAGATGGCGGTCCAGCTGAAACAGAGGAACCAATAGTGGAATTAGAAAATAAAAATCTACAGTTGTCTTTGAAGAGCAAAGAAGGTCTCACTTCAAGAAAATCCTTTAAGATAATAGGAACAATAGGAGGGAGAGAGGTGTTGATTTTGATTGATTCGGGAGCCACGAGTAACTTTATTTCTCAACTCCTAGTGGCTGAATTACAATTACTGGTGACAAAAACTCCAGAGTATACGGTGGAGATGGGTAATGGACAGAAGGAAAAGAACAAGGGCATATGTAAAGCAGTACAAATCGAGATGCAGGGAATTCGAATAGAGCAGGATTTTTTTATCCTTAATCTGGGAGGTACGGAGGTGGTGCTAGGACTAGATTGGTTGGCTAGTTTGGGAGATATTAAGGCCAACTTCAAAAATTTCACACTACAATGGGAGGAAAGAGAGTGTAAGCAGATTTTGAAGGGAGATCCCTCCTTGTGCAGACAACAAGTTTCTTGGAAGACAATGATAAAGACTTTACATTATACAAATGAAGGGTATTATCTAGCCTACCAATACGTGGGGAATGCCGAAACACAACGACAAAACCAACTTGTTTCCACTCCTATATCATGTGCCTTGGAAGAAACATTAGTAGAGTTTGAAGACGTGTTCCAAGAACCGAGAGGATTACCTCCAAAAAGAGATCATGATCATGCGATTTTGTTGAAGGAAGGGGGACAAATACCCAACATACGACCATATAGCAAGAGTGAAAAGGAGCATGAGGAGCATTTGAGAGCTGTATTACAGGTGTTAAGGGATCACAACTTATTGGCCAATAGGAAGAAATGTCATTTTGGGCAGCGAAGCTTGGAATACCTAGGTCATATCATTTCTGAACAAGGTGTGGCTGCAGATCCTTGTAAAATCCAAGATATGCTCACTTGGCCTACTCCCAAGGATGTGAAAGGGTTAAGGGGCTTCCTCGGTCTCACAGGATATTACAGAAAATTTGTGAAAAATTATGGAAAAATTGCGGGCCCTCTCACACAGCAGTTGAAGAAAGATCAGTTTCAATGGGGAAGTGATGCTCAAATGGCTTTTGAGCAGCTTAAGGCAGCTATGTCCACAACACCTGTCCTAGCTGTCCCTAATTTTGAGAAGCCTTTTGTAG
Source organism: Vigna reflexopilosa (assembly GCA_027742785.1). Lineage (NCBI taxonomy): Eukaryota > Viridiplantae > Streptophyta > Magnoliopsida > Fabales > Fabaceae > Vigna > Vigna reflexopilosa. Next base: position 31,560,872 of record CM050925.1, on the reverse strand, counting down.
TGGAAACCGATGCTTTGGGTAAGGGAATTGGTGCAGTATTGATGCAGGAGGGAAGGCCAGTGGCGTACATGAGTAAGGTTCTCTCCGAAAGGGACCAAAGTAAATCAGTATATGAAAAAGAACTTATGGCAGTGGTTTTAGCTATTCAAAAGTGGAGGCCTTATTTGTTGGGAAGGCACTTTTAAGTACACACGGATCAAAAAAGTCTTAAATACTTGGCTGAACAACGACTAATTGGAGAGGAACAACAAAAGTGGGTTTCAAAGTTGCTGGGGTTTGACTTTGAAATAAAGTATAAACCGGGAAGGGAGAATACAGCAGCTGATGCACTTTCCAGGCAGTAGCTATGGGCATTAACCATTGTCCAATTTTATGAATGGGACGAAGTTGATCACGAAGTCCAAATGGATGAAAAGTTACAAGAATTATTAAGAGACCCAAATGCTCATAAAGGATACAAATTCTTGCATGGTAGATTGTACTACAGAGGAAGAATAGTAATACCCAAAGGGTCTTCTAAGATTCCATTAATTCTTAAGGAGTTTCATGACACAGTAGTAGGGGGCCATTCGGGATATTTTCGTACATACAAAAGGATTGCAGGGTTCTTGTATTGGGAGGGAAGGAAGAAACAAATTCAAGAATATGTGCAGCGGTGTGAAATCTGCCAACGAAATAAATACCAGGCTTTAACTCCCTCAGGATTATTGCAGCCTCTACCGATACCGACACAGGTTTGGTATGACGTGTCCATGGACTTTATTGGGGGACTCCCAAAAGCAGGAGGGAAAGATACCATTTTGGTGGTGGTAGATAGATTAACGAAGTATGCTCACTTTATAGCCATGTCTCATCCTTACACGACCAAGGATGTCGCTGAAATATTCCTTAAAGAAGTGGTGCAATTGCATGGGTTCCCTTCCTCTATCGTGACTGATCGAGACAGAGTATTCATTAGCTCCTTCTGGACGGAATTATTCAAACTGGCGGGAACCAAGCTTCGGTTCAACTCAGCTTACCACCCACAAACGGATGGCCAAACTGAAGTGGTCAATAGGTGTGTTGAGACTTATCTGAGGTGTTTAACTGGTACCAAACCAAGATATTGGCCTAAATGGCTAAGTTGGGCTGAATTTTGGTACAACACTAATTATCATGAATCTACCCATACAACCCCTTTCAAAGCTCTTTATGGAAGGGACCCACCACCGATAATTAAAGGGGATATAAGATTGACAGCAGTGGAAGAAGTGAGCAAGATGACAGCAGATAGTGATGCAATGTTAGAAGAGTTAAAAGGACAATTAGCTAAGGCACAAAACCGCATGAAACAACAGGCTGATAAACATAGGCGAGATGTGGAATATAATGTGGGAGACCGGGTATTTCTGAAGATTCAACCATATAAGTTGAGGAGTTTGGCAAGAAGAATGAATCAGAAACTTAGTCCGCAATATTATGGGCCATACGAAATTGTCGAAAAAATTAGCAAGGTCGCCTATAAATTAGCACTTCCCGCAGAGAGCGTGATCCATCCTGTTTTTCATGTGTCCTTACTCAAGAAGTCAGTAAGTGATGATGTCCAAACTCAACCTCTGCCCAAGTGTTTGATAGAGGATTTAGAGCTTAATGTGCAACCTGCAGAAGCCGTAGCAATTCGTCAAAATCAACAAGGAATTAGAGAGGTTCTAATAAAATGGCACCAGTTACTAGAATGTGAAAATTCATGGGAATATTTGACTGAGTTACAGGAGCACTTTCCAGGATTCCACCTTGAGGGCAAGGTGTGTCTTGATGGGGAAAGGGATGATACGACCCAGCAGATTAGGCCCAAAGTGAAATACGTGTATAGCAGGAGATACAAACGAGATGCAGTGAATAAAAACTCAAGAGGTGAGGAATAACAGAAAACTGCACAGCTGGCAAATGGGAATATGCGTTAGAGGAAGTTGGTTACAAGGGAAAATGTTTATAGTGGAGGGGGGAAGGGAGGCAGAGGGGGGAATGGACTGGATTATTGGGATTTCTTTATCTTTCTGATATTTTCTTAATAGAATATCTGAATTGGTCTTGACTCACGTTGATCAGATCAAATTTCCAAATATACTTCTTATTTCTTCTTACTGTTGAGTTGATTATATTGTTGGTTCTTATCTTAGGCATTCTAGCTAGGTAAGACTTGGTATTTAAGCGGCCTTTGGCTCACCTCTCTTATTTGGGAATTGTCTCTTGGTGAAATCTTAATCCTTTCTCCAAACTAAGAATCCACTTTTGAAATTAAAAGATGTCAAGTCATAGGTTATCTAGGATTTCTAATTTTGATAAGCCAATTACTTTTAAAGAGATTAAGAGAAAACTTGAAAAAGCTAAAAGAAATTGTACATTTGGGGAGTTGTATAGGATTGAGGATTGTATAATCAAGCTAAGAGAGAAATTCCATTTTTTGGTAAGGACATTGGTGCTTTAACTTAGCTTGGGAAAAGGAAATTGATGAATTGCATCCATTTATTGCTAGAAAAAGTGAATCTAAATCCTATGGTGCCATTTTTCTTTCTAGAGATAGTGCATCCTATGTTCTTAGTTTATATCTCTCTAGGTTAGAAGAACATGCAAATAAGTGGTGGATGAAACGCAATATAGGGTTAATATAGGTAGAAAGTCCTCCATTTGTAATTGGTATGAATTAAAATCTTGTATGAGAAGAAAGTTTGTGCCTCCTTCCATTAAGAGAAACCTTGAACTAATAAGAGATAGCGTTGAAGAGAGAAATCATTTCTTAAGAGTTTAAATGATCATGGCTTCTTTCGTAAAGAAATTGAGTTTGAAGCCAAACTTAAGGAACTCAAGGATAAGAAAATAGAAAGAGAGATTAAAAGAAGAGAGGAAGAGAGAAAAGAGGAAGAGAGAAAAGAGGAAGAGAGAAGAGAAAAAGAGAGAAGGGAAGAAGAGAAAAGAGGAGAAGAAGAAAGAAGGAAAGAAGAAAAGAAAGAGAGAGAAGAAAAAGAGAGAAAAAAGCAAGAGAGAGTAGAAGAAGAAAAGAGAGAAAAGGTGAAATTACTATTAATGGCAACTTCTACTCCTACAATTACAGAGGAACCCAAAAGGGAAGGTTTCCAATCCTTTAATTCTTCTCTGATTATCTCTAATTCTATGAAAAATAACTTCTCTTTTAAACTAATTGCCATACCAATTTTGATTATACTACCCTCTTAAAAATATGGCAATTTAAATCTTGAGTTATTGTTACCCTTAAGAATACAAGAAGCTTAAGATAAAAGATAAGTGACTTGTGAATTAGGACTTTTAAACTTCCTTAAAACTATAAAACAAAATATAGAAATTCCTTACTCTAAAGTTACTTCCATAAAAAAAAATTCTTTCTTAGATTGATACTAATTTAAGATATATTTGATGCTTATTGTAGATATATTTTTGATCCAGGAGAAAAGCAATAAACCAAAGTTGTGCTTCTTTATATCTTCCCGATTTGAGGATAAATCGTTTTTCAAGAGGGAGGGTATTGATGGAAACCTATTTAGTAATTTCATTCAAAGGACTACCAACTTAAGCTAAGGCTAAGAAAAGGGAAGTTGAAGAAGGACTTTTATAATCTCTTTCTTGGTTTCTTTTTAAGTCTTAGAAGCATTCTCTTTAATATGTGTATATGTTGTTTTGCAGGATTTAATAAAGGTAAGAAGTCATGGAACAACTAGCAAAGCATCTTAATTAGCCAAGGAAAGCAAAAGAGCAAAAACTAGGAAGAAATGGGTTGAATTCCGGATTAAGAGCTTACCTTCCGGATTAGAATTGTGAAGCAAAATGGCTTCCAAATTAGAAATTCGACCAGTTGAAACCCTCTTAAGCCCAGTCGCACGAGTGGCATTTTACATGTGAAGAATTGATTGTCCATGTGAGCAAGCCTGGTTCTTATGCAACGACAACTAACCTCTCCAACTAGTTTCTTTTGAATTTTTAGAGGGAAAAATGATTAGACTTTGAGGCTCCCTCCAAGCTATAAATGTATGTGCTTGGTCATAGTAATTTCTCACTTTTTGGATGTAATGAATTGTTGCAGAATTGTTTGCTCAGCTTCTTATATCTCTAAGTCACCTCTAAATTTCGAATTCAGCTGCTCTCCTCTAGTTTCCTTCCTTAGTAGGAAGGCTTTCTGAGCTTGGAGGCTCCAAACACCACAATTTCCTTCATTCACACTGTCATCAAACATGTTCCATGTACCAACTTTCATTACTTCAAAATCCATTCCACTGCACTCTATGGTTCAAGGAAGTTTTTCTCGCATGTTGCCTGGACGTGCTTCCATCAACATTGTTACCCTAATTCTTAAAAAGAAAAAGAAAAAGATAAAGGAGAGAAGAAACATTTTGTAGGATAAAAGAGGAAGAGTTGCAAAATACCTTGGTGCAAGAGAGGATTTGTGGTGTTTTTGGAGTATATATAAAGCCCTAGTATTGACCAAGGTATGGAGAAACTTACCTTTGTTTTCTTATTGTTGCATGTTATATGTTCATGATTATCTTGATTTATAATCCTTGTTTTGATGCATGTGTACATGATTTTGGTTATAGTTATCTGTGGTTATAGTTGAGTAAGGGTTTGTGTATGCATAGGGATACAATTTATGTAATATTTGTGTCGGGTTTTCCCTATGAAAGTATGTATAGTTTTATTGGGTTGTCCCATAATAGGTATTGATGCTAAGAGGTAACAAAGTTAAAATGGTTGAGAGTTTTATCCATACAATTATATATGTTATAAATATGGTATGATAATCATATGTAGAATATTGGGTTTGTTTGGGTTGTAATCTACATAATGATGGGTTTTGGATGATTCAAGTGATGTAATGAATTGATTAGGGTTTGTTCATAAGGGTATATGAGGTCTAAATACATGTATGATGTGTTGTGTATGTTTGTTCGTGATTTAGGATTGATGTATGTGTGTTTTTAACACTTGAATTCTTTCCATGATGTGTTTTGATTCGGCAATAATCAATTATCATTAGTCATAATCTATTATTTGTGCATTGGTTTTGAGTATGGATTCATGAATAATCAATTATCTGGGATGATAATAATTATCCTTTCATATGTGAGGAATATGAAAATTTGTTGTGTTAGAACCATTGAGATAATCAATTATCTTAAGTGATAATCAATTATCATAGGGTATTTTTAAGTAATTATGAACGTTTCGAGAATAATCGATTATCCTAATATATTTTTACTGGAAAAGTACGTTTTGATGAAGAATGGACGTCGATCAAGCTTAAGGAGTTGTAGAACGTGATATAATCAAAGAATAAGATTAGTGGTTATGTTTAGGGTCAGTTTTAACTTGTGGTTGAGATTGAAGCATGAGTGAGTGTTGGAGTGTACCTGAGTATGTGGTTGATGAGCATGAGAGTGGAGGATAAGTCTACTAGTTGTATCTAGTAAATCTTTGTTCTATTTGCGGATAGGTGTTTTCTTTTGCCTTGTGTACATAGGAAGGGTTGTCTGGGTATCGAACTTTCCTTGTATGGGGTGATGGTGTTTTCCTTGTGCTTGTCTGGCAGGAAGGCATGTTCCTTAGTTGGATTGCGGGACTACTTGAACATATCTATAGGGAAGGCTACAAATTGGGCTGTAGAAGCGACTACAGTCGGTGAGATAGGGTACAAAAGTGGGACTGATTCTTTCCACTATGTTTTTATGGTATTTGAGGAGGCTCATAATAGGGTTAATCATGATGGAGGTACACATGTTGATGATGATGATGGAACATAAGGGGAGTACTATGATGGTAGTAATGGTATTAGGTAGTATAGTTAACATAGGTGCTACTAAGAGGATAGATTGTTAGTCTAAGTGTGTTAATATGCCCACGTAGCAGGCATTCTCCACTTCGACTTCAATTTCGACTTCGGCTTCTACTTCTCCTCCTCTCTTGTTACGGTCGGTCAGCCCCTCCATAGCGAAGGTGTCCCTGATATTCTCTCCTATCTGAACTCCTCCGTCGTAGAATTCTATCATGTCTTTTGTGTTTGACATATTTCTTGAGTTGTCTCATCCGGATCAACTCTTCAAGGGTAACACACTTTTGCGTGGTGTGGCCACATTTTTGTGATAGAGGCAATGTTTATTGTCATCAGCCCCCAAAGGGTCAGTCGCCTCTTTGGCATCGGCATCGGCATCAGCTCGCCATTCAAGGTCTCTAGTAGTATTTTCGCCCGAGGAGCATTTAACAGAGTATATTGCAGGAAACGTGTCCCCTAGGATAATTCCTTCAGTCGTGATCCTCCTGGTTTCTCGATGGGACTGCCCAACTTCTTCCCGTCCTTCTTCTCCCTCGTTATCTCCTAACTCTGTTTTTTCCTGTACTCATGCATCTCCTCTACCCGTATATCCTTAGTCGCCCGCTCCCTTAAATCTTCCATCGTCTTCGGTAGCCTACGACACAGGATGTCAGCGAAAGGCCCATGCTTAAGGGCGGTCACCACGTGCTGAAGAGAAAACTCAAGGTTGAGACCCTTGATCCGCCACACGATTTCTAATACCGATCCATGAAGGTCTTCATGGACTCTTCCTTCTCTTGTTTGAGGTTCATTAATGCCAAGGTAGTTAGTTCATGCGCTCGGCTTCCCACAAATTGTTGTTCAAACATAAGCGTGATGCTGGAGAAGGCGCGATAAAAAATGGTGTCATTGGCGGTGTGAAACGTCATCCGATTGACAAACATCTTCAGGTGTTCCTTTAGGTTGGTCGTGTCGTCATACATTTTGAAATTACAGAGAATGAACCGCTCCGATATATGCGCCTCCATGATGGAGGGGACGAACGACAACATGTTGGTCGTGTGCTCCGTCTTCACCGTGTAATGCTTTTTGCTAGCTACAGTACTTTTCTCTTGAATGGTCCTTGTTCTTCTCTCCCTGACTTTAATGGAGGTGACCTAATTCGTTCCTCCTGGAATGTTGTGTCGTCTGCTCCACCGGAACGGTTTTGTCTTTATCATTTGCCTTTGGTGGCCCTGGTTGCATTTTCAGCCCTTAGAGTAGCCAGTTCTCTCTCGTACCGTTGTTGCATTTTCAACATTTTCTATTGTAGTGTGCTGATCATCTCAGTTAGGTCTTATAAGCTCATGTTTCTCGTGGTCACCATTGGGTGTAGGATCAAAAATCTCCAAAAAAAAATACAGTCAATTAATAAACAATACTTGTCTTGATTGGATAATGCATGGTGTTATTGATTACAATCTACTGAGACTGATCATCCCTTCTTGATGGTCTCATCCGATCAGTCTGAGAACCATACAATACAATATATATTTGTGACCTTTTTTAATTTTTTATTTATTAGGTTTTTCTTTTTTTCTTGTTTTTTTCCCTTACGACCTTGATCCAAATAACGTGTAAAACTGCCCGTATGCTGGCTTGGCATAGAATGAAATGTCCATGTTATTTGTTTTAATGGTTCTTTTTTTTAACTATTTATGAATTTTTAAATATTTATTGATAGATTTAATTAAAACACTTACCTAGTAATATTTATTTAATAAATTCATAATATAAAGACCGTTTCAATTTATAATTAAACATGGTTATAATATTTCGTAATTACTTATATATTATTTTAATAATTTCAAAACTATTTAAAAGAGAAAATAATACTTTTGATGATAAAATTGGAAATTTATCATCTAATTATTTCTTTCACCAAAAAAATTTCGAAGATAACAAAGATTAGTCCAATATATATATATACATATATATATATATATATATACATATATATATATATATATATACATATATATATATATATATATATATATATATATATATAAAAGGTTTAAAAAGTCAATATTTACATTTTTGAATCTTATTATTCTCCTCAATGGAAGCTTCTCTCTCCTTAGAGGAACTCCCGTGTATACAAATGGCACACAAACATGGTGTGAAAATGCCAATGACAATTTCAAATGGCATTCTATTTCGGGTTGTGTGCTCTGGTTTTTGCTGTTCTATTGTCAGTGGCGTCTCCACTATACCTTGTGCAAGCCAATGCTTGTGATTTTTCTCTTGGAAATTGGGTTCTTGATGACTCCCACTACCCTCTCTATGATGCCTCAAGAGATTGCCCCTTCATCGGTCGGGGATTCAATTGCCTCAGAAATGGTAGACCTGATCAGGATTACCTCAAGTATAGATGGAAACCCTCTGGGTGTGATCTTCCCCGGTAAAGTTTTCACTTTTACATTTCACTTTTTATACATTTGTTGCATGTTTTCGTTCCAAGCTTCATATATAATTTTTCGGCTCTTCGATATATTTTTCACAAGTTAACGATTATAACTTTCATATACATACATATGTATATGTATGTATGTATATGTATATGTAAAGGTGTACCTGAAATATATTTCAACACACTCCTAGATTTCATTTTCAATATCTTTGTTCATTCACTAGTGTACGTACAATCTCTCTGAGATTTTGTTCTTTAATTGACTTAAATGAGTATCCATGTATTGACTTGAGGTAACGATTAAGGTTTTGTTATTGTTGACAAGTGTTGTGTTGGTTAGCAGATTTGATGGGGTGAATTTCTTGGAGAGATACAAAGGGAAGAAGATAATGTTTGTTGGGGACTCCATAAGCAACAACATGTGGCAATCATTAACTTGTTTGCTTCACAATGCTGTCCCAGAATCAAGTTATGCCTTATCAACACCCACAAAGTATCTCTCTGTGTTCACAATTCCGGTAGTTTTCATCATTTCAATTTTGATCAAAGGGAAATTTTGAGCTGTATGAGATTACTAGTATTAACTGTGTACTTGTTTTGGATCATATGATAGGAATTTGATGTTTCAATTATATGGTTGAAAAATGGGTTCCTAGTGGATGTGATTCATGACAAAGAAAAGGGCAGGATTGTGAAACTGGACTCCATTAAATCTGGGTATATGTGGAATGGAGATGTATTGATTTTCAATACCTATCATTGGTGGACCCACTTGAATGAGTCTGAAACGTAATGAAGTTTTTGAACTATGTCTTCTGCATAATTTGGTTGAAGGATATGTTAATCAGTAATTTTAAATGGCTAATAATGATGCATTCATGTTATGTTTAAACTAAACAGGGTTCAATTTCAAGTAGGCAATGAAACAATAAAGAACATGGATCCCATGGAAGCTTACAAGATTGGGTTAACAACTTGGTCTAAATGGATCGATGCTAACATTGATCCCTCGATGACAAAAGTTTTGTTCCAAGGAATTGCTGCATCCCATTTTGAGTAAGTCTAATTGTTCATTCCATTTAAGCCAAAATTCACATAAGAACTCTAGATAACAAATTAAATAACAAGGGCGAGTTAAAAGTATAGGAACATCATTTGTCCAAAGAAGCTAAAATGAAGACATGTTTTGAATAATGATGACACAATGTTTTATGAAATATCAAGATTTATAGAAAAGTTGTAGTGGAAGATTCATGTTTTGTTGTGAATTGTGAAGGGGAGAGGGGTGTCTGAAAGAAACTAAGCCAGAAGAAGGAGCACAGCCACCTTATCCTGGTGTAGAAATTGTGAAGAATGTTTTGAGCAGTATGTCATATCCTGTGTATTTGCTTGACATTACATTTCTGACACAGCTGAGAATAGATGGCCATCCTTCTATATACACAGGCAAAGGCACCTCTTATGTGGACTGTAGTCACTGGTGTCTAGCTGGTGCACCTGATGCTTGGAATGAAATTTTGTATGCTGTTCTGCTTGGACTTTAACATTTTTCATGACTTTTCTCTCTGCTACTTCATCTTTTCTTAGCAAATACGACTACCATGAACTTGGATAAAACTTCCACTTTGCCTTTATATGTGTTTGTTGTTTTAGAAGATAAAGTTTAGTCTTGTTTTTGCTTTATTTTGAAGATTAATATAGCATTCATAGTTGCACTATATATTTAGCTTTTTTTATTCATTTGTATAGAGAGAGGAGAAAACTTATATTGGATAATTTTGACTAATTGAACTACAATGAATATCTGGGTTATAATATAATTACAAGATAATTTAGATATCAACTTTCTAAAAAAAAGGATGAAACATGTTTTTCGCAAAGGTAGATTGAAGTTCAACTTGAGAAAGCATACATGTCTTAGCTCTTTAATGATTATACTTAAAAAAGGGTGGATATTAATCATTTAAGGTTTATAAATAAATTTACCCTATCAAAACAAGAAGATCGATTAAATGATATAAGTTTCTTAGACCTTTTTGGCATGGAATTAAGCTATGAACCGTTCAAATAAAGGAAAGATACATGAATAAAGTTTCACAAGAACTTTGGCTTCCAAAGTATAATATTATTAGGATTGATATTGTCCTCCAATCATATTTAGACTCTCACCTTAACAATATACTATTCACTTAATAATGTACTGTAATACCACTTTCTATCTTTATTTTTATCAACTTTGTTTAGTGATTATTTTTTAATGTTTAATATAGTCTTAATTTTCGTAATTTATGTTCAACTAAGTCATTTTTCATGATGTTGTCAAGATCGTTATGCAGATGAACTCAAGTGTCATTTCATGATTTTTTTTTAATTTTATATTATTAAAAAAGAGGTCCATATGTCAAGTCAATGTTGGTATCACAGGTTAAGTTAGTATCACATGTCAATGTCTTATATTCCATTCAGTCTCAATTTTGGTTAACTTTAGTCAATTTAGTCTATTTTTTAAAATTTTGTTTGATTGAGTCCCAATTTTGTCTCTCTCAACTGATATTAAATTTATTTTTTATTAAAATTCACATTTTTAATAATATTTTTTTTAACTAACTCTAACTATATTATTGAATTTATGTTTGATTTTTCTACTTGTAAAAATTAAGGTTAGAATTGGTTTAAAAATAATGAAGAATTCTTCTTCTAATTTTAAAAATAATAAAGAATTTTCATTCTAATTTTAAAAATAAATTGGAATTTTGCTTCTAATTTTAAAAATAATGAAGAGTTTTCCTTCTAATTTTGGAAATAATAAAGAATTTTTCTTCTAATTTTAAAAATAATATTGAAGAATTATCCTTCTAATTTTAAAAATAATGAAAAAAAATTCTTTTAATTTTAAAAATAATGAAAAAAATTTCATATAATTTTAAAAATAATGTAGATTTTTCGTTTTAAAATTGGGACTGAATTGAACAAAATTAACAAAAATTTGAGACTAATTTGAATAAAAAAGTGAAAATTGGGATTGAATTAAATACAAGACACGGACACGTGACACTAACTGACTTGACATGTGATACTTTCATTGCCACATGACACACTATTGACTTGACATGTGCACAACTTTTTTTAAATTAAGAAAAATTATAGAATTAATAAAATAAAATTTAAAAATTAAAAAAAGACACATGACATACATGTTTCATCTACCGTTAATAATTTAGACATTGTCATGAAAAAAAACAAATTAAATATAAATTACGAAAAGTGTGATCATATTGAACACTCTAAAAAATGAGTCTTATATTGAATAAAGTCAATGAAAATAGAGACCAAATGCAATATTAAACCTAAAATACAAATTGCAAAAATAAATCATCTAATTGAATTGAAGAATTCTACCAACAATATCTACAATATTGTAGATAATATTTTTGTTAATAAATAACAAATATAAAAATGTATATTTAGAAATTAAAAAATAGTTTAATATAAACAAAAAATATTGATAATTAACTTAAGATTAGAACAAAAAATATATTTCTAGAGGGCTTAGAAGATCCCTCTCACTTTCTTTTATATATAATGAAAATAGAAGAGTACATGGAATAACAAGTGACTCCACTAGACTCCTAGGTGCATAACTAGATAGAACTAATAAATGATATAGCATACTACACCCTTCCTAGGCTTATTGATGATACATAGATATAATTATTCTAACATTCCCCTCATGCTGGAGCATACAGATTGTATGTACCAAGCTTGGAACAAATAAACTCAATCCAAGGTCTCCAAGGTCTCCATAATGACTTGATCAACACATCTATGAGTTGGTCATTTGATCCAACAAACTCGGTACATATTTCCTTTGTCAACAACATTTCACGAAAAAAATGACAATCAATTTCTATATCTTTAGTTCTCTCGTGAAACACTTGATTTGATGCAATGTGGAGAGCAACTTTGTTATCGCAATACATCTTCATAGTCTGGATGTCAGAGAAGCTAAGCTCTTGCTTTACCCATATAAGTTCACATGTTAGTGATGCCATTTCCCTGTATTCAACTTCACCAGTTGATCAAGCCATTGCATTTTCTAGTTGACATGACTCACATTCTAAGGTCTGGAGACCACTAAGTTCAGCACACATCTTTTTTAATTTGGACAAATAAGGATGGCTTAATCGATCATGTAACATTTTCGGACTAAGAGTTGCAACCCAAGATACACGTGGACGAACTAAAATGATATAATCCTCTAGCTTCATATCCTTCTCCAATCTGTCTCTCTGAGCCACACTCTTGTACAATAAAAGATTTTGAATCGAAAGTTATTGAACAATTCATCATTTTGGATAGCTAGCTTAAGAAAATTAAATTAAAGGGACAATTAGGGACAAAAAGGACAGATTTCAAATCTAGAGAGGGAGAGATGGAGACTTGACCGACTCCCTTTGAACAAGTTTTGGAGCCATTTGCAATGGTGATGAAATGAGGTTTTTCTTTAAAGGAGAGGGTTGAGAATAAGGAGGTATTACCAGAGATGTGATCAGAAGCACCCGAGTCAATTACCCATGAATTTTGACCTTCCATGGATTGAGAAATGCAAGTTATGGATGTACTTGGAGATTGTGATGTTTATGCAAAGCTATTAGACTTTAATCGCAGATACGCTTGATACTCTTCCTCAATGAACTTGGAGTTCGTAAAGGTAGTTTCAGCCTTAGAGATGTTGGCTATTTTTGGGGGAAAACCATGCAAGGAGTAGCAGTTTTCTTGGGTGTGACCCATCCTTTTACAATATGTGCAGTGCGGACATCCCTGACCTCCACATCCTCCTCCTATAGTGTCATGTCCTCCTTTTACACATATGGCAACCATGACAGATTGTTCGTTTAGTTCATAAGCTTCCTGAGATTGAAGCATCGGGACACGAAGAAGTCATATGGTCAAGGTTTGCATGGAAGGGACCTCATGATTGGTCAGAAGTTGATCTCTGATATGGTCAAAGTTGGATGTAGAACACAAAGGATCATCACCATGTATTATTTGTCAATCTTCTTCTTGATGGCTTCTGAAGAATTGACTTCCAAGAACATTCTCAGCTCTTCCATAACTGCTTGAACTTCTGTCATGAAGGAAACCATATCATGGTTTGCCATTTTGAGACATGAAGGCTTGTTTGTTGTATCATAGAGACATTAAATATCATAACATATGTGTTTTGAGCTTTCTTCCAAAAAAGAGTAACATGTTTTAAAAGCACTAAGAGATATCATAAGTCGAGGTTCCACGGATGGCCACAACAGGGCACATAATTGGATATCTGCATGTTTCCAATGATAAGCTTTTTCAGCAGGCACCTCACTTCCATCTTACTCAAGGTGGTCATAATGTCATTGGCCAAGGAACCACATTTCAACGGCAGTAGACCAAGATAGATAATTTTTTCCATTCAGCTTCTCAGAAGTAATTGAGGGGCTTCTAGATAATGAAAGAGCACTGTCAGATACCATTTCTAAAGAAGAAGAAGAAACTGCAACAGTAAGGAGCTAGAAAACCCTAGGGGTTTTCTTCAAGGGGAGCTTCGGGACTCTGTCGAAGTAGAGTTTTTAGGGTCAGAACAAAGAGAGGAAGGGTCGGTGATATCTATGGAGGTGGCGTGAACAGTACGCGCCTATTCGCGACGCACAAAGGTGGTGTGCATGGCAGCGTGTGGAGGAGAACTAGACCTCGGCACTGGCGGGGTGGTTGTCGCACGAAGAGACGAACTAGATCCAAAGGTCACTATACGAAACTATGACGACGGACGATGGTGGGCATTGTCAGACAGTGACGAAACAGTGGAGATCAAAGGCTGATAGTGTTGAATAGCTTCAAACTGCAATGGACAACTGCAGATAGGGACTGGACAACCGCGAACGGTAGAAAACAGCATTGGACAGATGTAGACAACAATAACTAATGCCAGTGAATAAGACGAGACAAAAACTAGAGCGTGATCAACCCATTCTGATACCAACTTGAGATTAGAACAAAAAATATATTGCTAAAGGGCTTAGAAGATCCCTTTCACCTTCTATATATAATGAAAATACAAGAGTACATGGAATAGCAAGTGACTACACTAGACTCCTAGGTGCAGAACTACATACAACTAATAAATGATATAGCAGACTACACCCTTCCTAGGCTTAATGATGATACATAGATATAATTATTCTAATACTCCCCCTCAAGTTGGAGCATACAAATTGTATGTACCAAGCTTGGAACAAATAAACTCAATCCAAGGTCCCCTTAATGACTTGGTCAACACATCTGTGAGTTGGTTATTTGATCTAACAAACTCGATACATATTTTTTCGTCAACAACTTTTCACACATCTTAAATGTTGGATTTCTAATTACATTAAAAAGAATGGAACTGGTGTAAAAGAATTCAGCCACTTGAGCATCAACTTCTTCTTTGTATCCTTTTTCCATCATTTAATTGTAGTTTCTTTGACTCCTCCCTTTCTAGTAGTAGCAACTTTTTGTTTTCCTTTAAAACCGAATACCCTGTGTCCTCTTTCAACACTCTCACTTTCTTCCTCGTGTCTTCGCCAATATCTACCTTTCTTTTCTTTGATGAAGCATTCTTAGCTTCAATAACGATTTTTATCATAAAATTTTTTATTTCATCTTAAACAAAAGCACAAGGTTCAAAATCTTTCCTGGTTCCAACAAGATGGTGTTTAAATCTAAATATACCTTCACTCACAATCTTTGAACAATAGTTACATTTAACTTTTCTTCCATTACCATTAATATTAAACTCATGTTTTCATCCTATTTCAAATCGATTTTTACTTCTAGTCTTAACAGTTGAAGATGTAGTTGGATTAATTCCCAATGAATTTGATGTATTTCCAGACATGATGTTCTAAATTTTTTCACTGAAGAAACCATGGCAAAAGAAGACTAATTTAATATTAAATATTTTCTTTTACATATTAAAATAAACAACACTGCCTGATATGCACAATGATGTAAATTTCTTTAAAGAAATGAGGATTTCATTTATATAATAAAAAAGCAGTGGCAGGGATAGTGGTCATGTTTCATTTCTTTAATGAAATAAGTGGTATTAATGCCTCATCTTTTTCAACTATGAATGTGAAAGCATAGTGATATATAATAAAAGCACAGTGATTCATTTATATAATAAAATCAGTGGCATGGACAGTGGTCACAAGTTGTTAAAATGAAAAAAGTTGTACCCACCACCACACACTTGAATGATGCGACACTAGGAGTTACGACGACCAACAACAAGAAGAACAACTAGTGGACAGAGCGCAAGACTGCGAGCCAATGAAGCACTACCACGAAATGCGACAACGACCTAACGAAACGCAACGACGATGGCAAAGGAGAAGGCCACAGGCAGAAACGCACGACAACAAACCCAATGGTGGAGAAAAGCACAACGAAAATGAAGAAAAGCAGTGTTGGAGCCTAATCAGATCATTAAACCCTAAACTCAAAACGACTTCCCCTTTTTTCGTTTCTCCTTGTTTCAAACTTGTAAAATTGCTCCAAAATCACGATTCTACAAGATCCCACCGAGGTCAATTACGATTCCATCGAGTTTACTCGAAAATCGAGTTTTCTTCCGAGTTAACTCGAAAACCAGGACCGGGAACACAAACTTGTCAGAGTTAACGAGTTAACTCGCGATTTTGATAACCATGACCACCAGCAACATTGTGGGAAGTCGTTTGGATATCGCAAGAATTCTGGAAAAAAATTCAATGACAGTTGTCGTGGGTCTGGCGGTGGAAAATCCAATCATGCAGGAGGCGACAATGGTGGTCCGCAGTAGTCCAGTGGGAGTCCACAACAACAGCCACAGTTGGGTCTTCTTCACCTTGGTTGAATTATCTACCTTGGGGTTGAATGCCTTAATGGGCTCCTCCATGCCCATATCCAAACCAAGGGTGGGCACAAGCTTCAACACCACAGAGATAGCCACAACAGCTCAACGTTCTTGGGTCACAACCACAACAAGGTTACATGGCCTCTACGAATGGGCAGTCCACTTCTTATATTCCTACAAATATTGAAGCGGCGATGCATACTATGTCTCTAAGTCCCTCTGATCCATCATGGTACATGGACACCAAAGCTACCTCTCATATGACATCTTCCAATGGCAATTTCTCGTCTTATTTTAATTTGAGCAATCATCATGGCATTATTGTTGGTAGTGGTCATATTATCCCAATTCATGGCTATGGTCATACTTGTTTGTCTTTCCCTAATCCTCCCTTATCTCTCACAAATGTTCTACATGCTCCTAAAATTATCAAAAATCTTATTTCGGTTAGAAAATTCACTACTGATAACTCTGTGATTGTGGAATTTGATCCTTTTGGTTTTTCTGTGAAGGATTTTTAAACGATGATGCCAATAATGAGATGTGATAGCCATGTTAGCAAAATGATGAAGATGGAGTTTTGATGATGTCCAAATCAAGTCAAGATATATCAAGATTCATGAAGATCCTATGAAGACTTGTATTGCAATGGAAAGCTTTTGTAATAATTGTAGTTTATTGTCTAGGACTTAGATTTTCATTAGTTTTGATTCCATGTACTTTCATACTTTATAATTGGTGTTAAGAGTCAAAATCGCACTGTTTTAATCGATTAAAACTAGTATTAATCGATTAAAACAAGTAAAAGCTGAAAACTCAACCTTCTCTATTTTAATAGATTTAAATACATTTTAATCTATTAGCTAATCGATTTAAATACATTTTAATCGATTAAAGCTGACCGATGGAGTTTTCTAGCTTTTGAAAACTAGTCGTTGCACTCATTTTAATCGATTAACGGTAATATTAATCGATTAAAAGCTTTAAATGGTCAGTTACGAAGAATGGAAGAGTATTAGCTTAAGTCTATAAATAGGCTCTCCTTATCCATAATTAGAAACTCTTCCCTTGCGCTAAAATACTCAGAACTCTTTGAGAATTGGGTGCTCTTGCTCAGCTAAGGAAACTCTTGTTTGTGGTGCTGGTACATTGCTACTACGATGACAGAGGAATAGCTGGTTCATCCTTAGTGCGTCTGAGGAGGTGTGTGGAAGAGGATCATCCTTCGTGAAGTATTCGGAGGAGGTGTTTCATCCTTCGTGAAGTATTCGGAGGAGGTGTGTCATCCTTTGTGAAGACTCAAAGGAGGTGCAGGTTCATCTCTTATGGTATCAAGAGAGGTGGTTTCTAAACTTTTACAAATTGTTTCTTTGTGAATGTAGTTTGTAATTGTTTTATGCTTAGTGAACTGTTTATCTTGATTTGAGATAAGCGACTGGACGTAGGATTGGTAAGATCTGAACCAGTATAAAAATCATCTGTGCAAATTTCTCTCAACCTTACTCTTTTATTTATATTTATTATTTGCATAGTAAGATAAATTGAGAAGAAATTAAAAGGCACACGTTTATATTAAAACCTCTCGGTTTGTTATTCCACGTTAACCATTCCGCTGCAGCTGCTCTAACAAGCCAGGGTGATCTTTACCTTTTTACTACTCCTATCAACAATCAAACTCTTCCTTCAACCTTTGTCACCATTTTTCCTAAGCTTTGGCATGATCAGTTGAATCATCCGAGTGCTTCTATTTTAGATGTTCTTAGAAAAAAATAAAAGCATTGATTATAATCGTCTTTCTAGTTCTACTCTTTGTCAATCTTGTGTTTTTGGAAAACATATTAAGTTGTCATTTGTTTCCTCTTCTACGAGTATTTTTATGCCTTTCGATATTATTGATAATGATATTTGGACGTCTCCTATTTTGAGTTCAATGGGACATCGATACTATATTTTATTTTTCGATGATTATTCTAATTATTGTGGACTTTTTCGTTGACTAGAAAGTTTGATCTATTTGAGAAATTCTTAGCTTTTTGAGCCCATATTCTCACTCAATTTGAACATCATATAAAAAAAATTTCAATGTGGTAATGGGAAGGAGTTTGACAATGGACCTTTTTGGGACTTGTTTCTGACTTTCTTGCCCCCATACCTCACCTCAAAATGGGAAATCCGAATGAAAAATTCAGACTATCAATAATATGTCTTGTACTCTTCTTGCTCATGCTTCTCTTCCTTCTTCCTTTTGGCATCATGCATTACAAATGGCTACATATCTTCTAAATATAGTTCCAAGTAAGGATTTAGGAAACACTTCTCCTCTTCAAATTCTATACCAACGAAATCCCTCATATTCTCACATTAGGGTGTTTGGGTGTCTATGTTATCCTCTCTTTTCATCCACCAGAATCAATAAATTACAACCTCGATCTACCCCTTGTGTGTTTTTGGGTTACCCTTCGCATCATCATGACTACCAGTGTTGTGATTTATCTTCTAGTAAAATTATAATTTGTCGTCACATCTTATTTAATGAGCATGTTTTCTCATTTCAAAAATAACATTCCCCTTCTTCTACTGCTTATGATTTCTTGTGTGACGATATGAGTGCCTATACAATGCATCACCTCCACAATCAATCTCCAAATGTTTCTGCTCCTCACACGGACTAGCTTGAAAACAACCCCCCTACTAGCCCAGATCTCGTGAGCCTAGGCACTGCCAGCCTACAGTTCCCTTCAAGCCCACTCCTTCCCTTAGCTCATCCTCTTCTCTTATCTCCACACAAACGGACCAAACAATACCTTCCCCTCATATTCCCATCCAACCGCCCTATATGGTCACAAGAAGTAAAATGGCCATTTTTAATCCAAACAAGAAATATAATGATGAATATGGCTTAGCCACTTCAGTTACTAAGTCCCCTTTACCTCGTAACCCAGTTGCAACTCTTTGTGATCCCAATTGGAAAATGGCCATGGATAATGAATATGATGTTCTTATTAAAAATAATATGTGGGAGTTGGTGCCCCTTCCACCTAATGTTAATGTTATTCGGTTTATGTGGCTTTTTACTCATAAAGAGAAATCTAACGGTGTGTTTGAGAGGCATAAAGCCCGCTTTGTAGGTAATAGGAAAACTCAACAGGTTGGCATTGATTGTGGAGAAACTTTTAGCTCGGTAGTGAAACCGGCTACGATTCACACTGTTCTTTCTACTTATCTTTCAAAGGCATGGCTCATTCATCAGTTGGATGTCAAAAATCCTTTTCTTCATGGTGAGCTACTAACAATTTATATGCATCAACCATTGGGGTATCATGATCGTACTCATCCGGATTATGTGTGTCATTTGCGTAAGTCATTATATGGGCTTAAATAAGCACCTCATGCTTGGTATAAGCAGTTTTCTGATTATGTCTTATCTCTTGGTTTCTCCAATAACAAATGTGACCACTCATTATTTATTTATCAAAAGGTTTCACACATGACTTACATTTTGCTCTATGTTGATGACATTGTAGTTATTACCTCTTCTCATACTCTCCAATTATATATTATGAACCTTCTAAGCTCGGAATTTGCTATGAAGGACCTTGGTCCTTTGAACTATTTTCTTGGCATTGTAGTGACCCAGCATAAGGGTGGTATGTTCCTTTCAAATTGCAAATATGTCAAAGAAATTATTGACAAGGTCGATATGTCTTCTTGCAAGTCATCTTCAACCCTGTTTGACACCAATGCTAAGATGGATACTACTTCTAGCACACCTTATGAGGATCTCACTCTTTATAGGAGTCTTGCTAGGGCTCTACAATATCTTACTTTCACTAGGCTGGATATATACCTCTTAAGCAATGCAACGAGTGTGCTTATATATGCACAATCCAAGGGTGGACCATATGCAAGCTCTCAAACGCATTATCCGGTATTTACACGATACACTTGGTCTTCATCTCAATTCATCTTTGACATCATCTCTTGTTTCTTATATTGATGTTGATTGGGGTGGGTGTCCTTATATGAGACATTCTACCTCGGGTTACGCTCTGTGTTTTTGAATGACAACTTGGTGTCATGATCCTCTAAGTATAGATGTGTTGCTAATGTGGTTTCTAAGTTATGTTGGCTTCGAAATTTGTTATTGGAATTGCATTGTCCGGTTACCAAGGCTACTTTTGTGTATTGTGACAATATTAATGCTATCTATTTATCGAGCAACCCGGTGCAACATCAACGTACCAAACATTGAGATGGATATACATTTTGTAAGGGAAAATGTTACACGTGGTCAGATTCGAGTTCTTCATGTGTCTTCACGATATCAGATTGTGGACATATTTATTAAGGGACTTCCACGTGTGTTGTTTGATCATTTTAGGAACAGTCTCAGTGTCTGTCGTCCTCCTCCTTTGATTGCAAGGGTGTGTTAAGATATGTGTAAATATATTTTGTTATTATATTTTAGGTAAGCATATAATTAGTCTCCTAAATATATGCCTTGTATTATTAATTACCTAATTAGTTTCCTAAGAGTATGGCTTATACGTTGTATTTATTTCAAGTCAATAAATGAGATAAATTGAGAAAAAAGAATATATTTTCCTCAATTGATCTCATTCATTAACTTGGAATAAATACAATGTACAGGTCGTAATTTTAGGAAACTAATTAGGTAACTAATAATACAAAGTATATATTTAGGAAACTAATTATATTCTAAACAAACTAAATATATGCTTACTTAAAATATAATAACAAAATATATTTACATATATCTTAACAGAAAATTTGAAGGACTTTTGCAATTCTTCATTCTTCAGGGATCGGTTCACTTAGTTCTAGTAATGTCATATGAAATGCATGACAAAGCAATATCATACAGTACTAGAGTTAGTAGAAAGTGGCATAATCTCCACTTCAATCTTCTTTTCTTTGATTCATTATTTTCTTTCCATTTTGGGGTCTAAACAATTAAAGAAGAAAAAGAAAAGGCATGGACGTTCCTACAAATAATAAAGCTGACAATAAACTCAAGCATATGACACGACTAAGATTCAAATCTACAACAAAAATATTATGAAGATTCAACAAAGGACCTTGAACACAAACAAAATAACACAATAATCAGTTACCTCTACAGACAATATAAACATTAATGGAAGACATCAGCGAGGTGGAAGCCAAAGCAGGAAACTCGATGTTCTGCAAAATGGATAGAGTTACAATTGTCATATATCATTCCACTTTCTCGACGGCAACTGTGACCTATTTCTGGAGGTGTATTCTCTTATCCCTTATTGGCAAGTCAATGGGCTTTTGTGCCGCATGTGGATGATCGGGGCCCTTGTAAACCTTCAGGTGGGTGAATAGTCTCCTGCCAAGCTAAATAAAACAAGCAACCCTTGATTATAGTCGATTCAACAAAAAACTGAACATTATTTTCACAGAAATAAATAAATCAAAGAGCATATAGCACATGAAGTTAACCATCCTTAGTAGATAAAAGTACCAACGTAAACCAACACAAGAGTTTTCCAGTCCTGAAATATAGAAACACCAGGAAAAGGACTCTTGCGTTGAACAGCACAAAAAGAAAATCATGTCCCAAAGCATGATCATGAGTATAGTCTGTCCTTCAAAATATCCAAGCATTCCTTTCAACACAAAAATCTTCGGCTAATTTACAATCCTGGGATTTCACTTCATTCTTCACCACTAAGTTCTTCCATCAATTATGGGGCTGAATCTTACATGTGGAATGTCATGAAAATCAATCACCCAATTTAGAATTGTTACTATCTCTACAATTACCATGCAACAACAACTCGGTTTAACAATTCTACTTCCGATATGGGCATGTCTTAGAAAAATATTCAACTACACTTGAACTTACCCTCCCTTTTGGAAGCATGCCCCGAACAGCATGTTCAATAATTCTTTCAGGAATTCTGTTTTGCAGCTGAGCAAATGTCTCCACCGTCATACCACCAGGTCTTCCCGAGTGTCTTCTATAAAGCTTTTGAGTCCTCTTTTTCCCAGATACAGCAATCTTTTCTGCATTTACCTTTCGAGCCCCAAGTTAAATAATAAACAGATTCAGACTTGGTATGGCATCACAAAACTTTATATGTAATTAACACATGTCCTTCACTCATCAATAGGAAAAGAAGAAAATATAATCCTATGCATTCTTATTACTTAAACCTTCTCCATAAGGTTCAGGCTGCTTAACACAGAAAATCGTGTGAAAAGTGAGAAACCAAGCAGTAATGTTATCATTAATATAGAAAATTTTCGTAAAGGAGATCGTGTTTCCTTAATATACCTTTTCATTTTTCTTCTAGAAAAACTGTTTATCAACGAAAATTGAAAACTGTTCTTGGATCATAAGTTGTCCTCAAGCTTATATAATTGAAATCAAACATCAACTGCAATATTACATAAACATTGAGTTGAATATAGTGAAAACAATGTATAAGATTAATATCTCTTGGATTGAATATATACATAGAATTTTCTATTTATAATAAAAAAAATATTGGCTAAGTCCAAAATACAAATAAGAAATAATAACCAACAAACTAAAGATAAAAGATAAAAATAAAAATAATATATCTAACAAACTGTTTACAGTATAGGGATATTGGGAAAGTTAAATGCAGAAGAATCCCTATCTTCATATTTACATAATGGAATGATGATTAACTGATTATATAAAAGAATAATGCTTTTGCAGCAACTTCAACAATCCAAAAATCATGTACTCAAACATAAAATGATTAAGTGCAGCTTAATCAAGATTTTTCCAAATATGATGCAAAAATCAATGCATTTATTACAGCTAAAGTTGAGAACCAATATACAAAAAATATATAATTTAATTGAAGGTTCTGTCAAATAGAAGATTATTACAGAAATAGAGCTAAAAATGATAACGTTAACATAATAAAACATGATATCTGTTGCATGTAATTCATTTTTGTTGTTCCCTACTATTGCGAAAAGCCCAAGTCTTGTATCAGCTTTATGCCATAATATAGTGTATAAGTGGAAAGTAAATGTTATCTTACAAGTTAGTTTTATGTACCTGTACTAGGTTCAAATTTGGAGATATAAGGATAATTTAGTGATAAAGTTGGAAACAAATACTAACTAACATTGCGGATAAAAAAAATGTTAGGTTCAAATTCAAATCATAAGGCCTACCATTTAAAAGAAAGATAAAAATGTAATAAACTCCTGGCAACTATTGGTCAATTCCAGAAACCCTAATGGATGTTCCTCTTTCTCCTTCTGAAATACCAAGTATCCAAGAGACTATACTTACTCCCTCCCAAAATTCCTATTCCAAATCTACAACTTCCCCTCCTAATCTTTCTATATATACCCTGTTCTAGCTAATTAACAAAGGGTTTATACAATTGAAGTAGTACTTCCATTGCCACTCAGAAACAGACATGGAGAATGCATAAATATAATTATAACTACATGAGAAATAACCTATGCAGAACTACATACCACAATTACAAATGCACCCATGTCCACACTGGGTGTGTAGGTTGCTAAGTTTTTCCCTCTGATGTGAATAGCAATTGTAGAAGCTAATCTTCCAAGAACTTTATCTGCAGCGTCAACAACATACCATGTTTTCTCTGTATTTACATGATCTGCAGCTTTTGGATACCAGCTCTTGTTCCAAATGTCCTGCAATTTATTTTTTGGTTGGGGAGTTCAAATTCACCCAACAAAATAAAAAACATCAATAAAGTTAAAAATCTTTAAAAGACAACAACACGAACAAAAATTGCATTCAGACACTTAAATTTAACATCAGTATTCTTTTGAAATGCATAACAAACACTAGAATACACCTTCAAACTAACTTCAATAGAAAAACTGACGTAAAGATTAAAAACCACTTAAAAAAAGAAAATAAAATGAAAACAAAAAGAATAAATGGTCAATTTAGTTCCTAAAATTGTAATTGACTGTCACATTAATCCTTACTATTAACCAAATCAAAAAATCCCCCCAACTATAACCCACCACTCATTTTAGGTGACTTTAGTGATAATATCAAAATCTGCTCAGGGACCGAAATGACGATGAGTAATTAATTTAGAGACTTAAATAAAAAAAATAACAAATTAATTAAATCTAAGCACTAAAGCAACAGAGAAAAGTATATAAGAATTTAGTTAAACTTAGCGACTACCTATTAAAGGTATTTTTGGATGAGCTTTTCTACAAAAGTTCCTCCCAATAAAATGAAATTGACTTTTTCATAAGTTAAAAAAAAAAACGGTTGCATTGTACCGGGCCTTTGAATCGGGGTTCGGGCTCGACGACGGCGAAACGCGGGTCTTCGACTGGGGCAGGCGTGGTAGAGTCCTGTTGACAACGGATACGGGAATTTGAGGGTAAAAGGGTTCGAACAGAAGAAGATAATGTAAGCTTTGGAAGTGACAATTGGAAGCCTCCAAAGGAAGATTTTGTGGAAGCTGCGACAAAGTTCTTGTGGGAAAGTAACGGAGTCACAGAAGTTGAACCACACAGCAGCGCCATTGTCTCGCTTTATCGCTCTATCTCTTTCGCTATATGGCTTCCTTCAGTGTTTCTTTTGTTTGGATAACGTTTAGCGATTGAGCGATATGGGACTAGGAGAGATAAGTTATTGCCGCAGTGATCTTTACTTTTTTCTTTTTTGGTGGAAATAGGTTAAAATATGTATAGTCAGTTTTTAGTTTAATATACTTTTGGCTTTCATTATTATTACAATTATTCTAGTTACAAATATATTTTGAAGTGAATTACCTTAGACTAAAAATATATTTAAATTTCAAAATTTAATAATAAGATCTTAATTTTAAAATTTAAAGATGCGTTTAATTTTTTATATTGACAATTTCGAAAGTAAAAATGACTTTGAAAAATTATTTTAATTCATCAAATTTAGAATTTAGGAACTGAGATTTTTTAAAAAAATTAAGAGACTGAACCTTCCTTTTTAATTGGAGTGAAAAAAACTAATTTAACCTCAAATTTTTAAGAAAAAGTAACAATTAAACGTATGCTTTTTCATTTGTTTCTTCTTAAAAGTTTGTATTAATTTTGTAGTTTGAAATTTGAAATTTGTGTTCTTAATCGAACTTCAACTACTACGAGAATTGTTTTTCCTCTTAAATGAATAAGTTGGATTTGTTTTATGTGTTATGCTGTTACTAAATTGAAGTCCAACTCTTAGTTGGTTTGGGGGAGAAGATTAAAGCACAAAGAATTATTATCCTTTTCTATTTATTATGAATAATTGGATATGATATGATTAATTAAAAATTCATCCCCTGAATATTTTTTACAAGAAAGTTTGTAATATCTATTAATTTTGATTAAGTGTTGTTAAACAATAAAGTGTAAAAATATATTTTATTTGGAAGATGATAGTTTTTAAATATATAGTGTGAAATATAAGTGTTCTATCTTATGGACAATTAGCACATTGTGATTTCTTTAAATTTTTGGAAGTAAAGTTGTGGAGATTATTTTTTGTAAATGTTATGTAAAAAGGTTTATATATATATATATATATATATATATATATATATATATATTCTTTGATAAAAAAAATTACTCTTAGGTAATTTGAAAAGTAATGTTTTAGTCAAAAGTATGAAATATAAAGAAAAATTAGAAGGAAGTTGAATAGTATTTATGTATATTTTTTCAAAGGTGATGTCTTGATCGTGGTTGTTAAGGTTGAGAGATCTTCACAAGTTGTTTATTATTTTATATGCGTTATTCTGATGAACATGTTTATAGTTAGAGCTTCTGGTTTATCTTCCTAGTGTTTAGAAGAAGACGTTTGTTATTAGGCGTGTATGCTGAGAATTTATTTTCTTTAGGTTGTATGTCTATTATTCTAAAACATAACACCCAAATAATTTTATACTTCTTCGCTTACCTGAACTACATCTAATTCTCCTCTAAGATAACTTAGAGGGTTTCATTAGATTTTCAATGAAGTACATGTGAGTATTCTAACCACTCCTAGTTCCCTACACATTTACTATATCCTCTAAATACAATGTCTAGTTGAGTTTAACCCATTTCTAGTTGTCGTTGTCAACCTAGTAACCTCCATTACAATAACCTTGGCTGAGTTTCACTCACTCCTGGTTGTGTAGTATTATTCACCACTCCTGGTATCCCTAGACGCTTCCTGTATCCTCTAGAGATATTGTCTAATTGATTTTAACCCACTCCTGATTTTTTTCGTCAACTCAGTAACCCTCGTTATTGTGACCTTGACTGAGTTTCTCTCACTCCTAGTATCCCTAGAGAATCTAGATATCTTCTCGATATGTTGTCTAGTTGAGTTTCACCCACTCCTGGTTGTCGTCGTCAACTCAGTAACCATGTTACTGTGACATTGACTGAGTTTCACCCGCTCTTGGTGGTGCACTATTCTTCACCACTCGTGGTATCCCTAGACAATCCACATATCTTCTCAATATGTTGTCTAGTTGAGTTTCACCCACTCATGATTTCCACTAGACACACTCGTATAGCTACCGTTTAACTCCTCAAGTTAAACGTCATAGTTTCATCCACTCCTGGTTTCCACTAGACACATTAGTCTAACTATCTTTTAACTCCTCAAAGTTAAACGTAGAGTGTTTTAATTCTCTTCGGAATTTATAATCAAAAGATTGGTTACAAGTCCTTAGACGACATGTTGGAAGTCCCACATCGACTAGAGATAAGGACAATTATAATATATAAGTGAAGTGCAAACCTCACCTTACAAGCCGATTTTATGGGGTTGAGTTAGGCTTAAAGTCCACTTCTAATATGGTATCAGAGCCTGGTTAGAGTCTATCCTAGCGAGTTCTAAGTGGGCATTTCTGTTTCCACCCGTTGTTGGGCCGCCATTTGACCACCCAATTTCTACTATCACAAACGAGATGTCTATACCTCAGCGTGAAGGGGGTGTTTTGGAAGTCCCACATCGACTAGAGATAAGGCCAAATTATAATATATAAGTGAGGTGCAAACCTCACCTTACAAGCCAGTTTTGTGGGGTTGAGTTAGACTTAAAAACCCACTTCTTAATATGGTATCAAAGCCATGGTTAAGAGCCTATCCTAACGATATTATCATTTCTTGGGCATTTCTATTTCACCCGTTGTCGAGCCGCTATTGGACCACCCAATTTCTACTATCACGCACGAGATGTCTATACCTCAGCGTGAAGGGGTGTGTTGGAAGACCCACATCGACTAGTGATAAGGACAATTTATAATATATAAGTGAGATGCAAACCTCACCTTACAAGCCGGTTTTGTGGGGTTGAGTTAGACTTAAAGTCCACTTCTAATATGGTATCAGAGCCTGGTTAAAGCCTATCCTAGCGAGTTCTAAGTGGGCATTTTTGTTTCCACCCATTGTCGGGCCGCTATTGGACCACCCAATTTCTACTATCACGCACAAGATGTCTATACCTCGGCATGAAGGGGGTGTGTTGGAAGTCCCACATCGACTAGAGATAAGGCCGATTTATAATATATAAGTGAGGTGCAAAACCTTACCTTACAAGCCGGTTTTGTGGGGTTGAGTTAGGTTTAAACTCACTTTCTAATACGATAACCCTCGCAAAGAAGATATATGTTCAATACATATCAATCTAATAAACTAACTAGATTTTTTCTTTCATCTCTCATCTTACAATAATAAAGCTTATATATCAATGAAGCTTGAGAGTATTTCTTCTTTCTTTTCTCCTTTTCTTTTGGTGTTTCTCTCTTTCTTTTTCTTTACTCAAGAGGATTTGACTTTGAATACTTCTGAGAGAATTCTTGATCATCCATAAGGATGATTATTCATTTCATTCCTTATGTGTCCATCATTTCTCTCCTCTTCCTCTTTTTTTCTTCTTCTCAGATCTTCTATTTATACACATTTGATAATATAGTCATTAGACAATGCTTGTCATTGAGATTTGATGATAATATAATTGTTGGACGAGAAGTTTGTTCTCGAGACATGACTCTTTGTAACTTTTGTAAAAATTGAAATTAGTCTCTCTTTCAAACTTTGGATTAAATTAGTTCATTATTTTTAGAATTGTGTGAATTTAATTTTTTTAACCAATTTTTGTTAAATTTATTTGAGGTTTCAAACATGTTTCTCAACTATTGAAAACTGAAAATGTATCAATAAGTATAAATAACTCAAATACTATCATAAAATACATTTGAAACATCAAATAAATCCAACAATTTCATTAAAAAGACTAAATCAAGTACATATTTCTAAAGTTGAAAAACTTAATTGAATCAAAATTTAAAAAAATTAACGAATTTTAATTTTCACTTAAAATTAAAATTAAAAACAAAAACATATTTAACACTATTTTCAATTATACAATATTTGTGAGTAGACAGATATCATAGTTAATTATGACACTAACATTATTATTCTCTAGGATTGGTTAATTAGTTGTAAAAGCTTAGTGAATGACTAATTTTCATCTCATGTAACTTAACCACAAATGATACATATAATAAGCAAACGTTGATGAAATCATTGAGGCAAATAACTTTTTTCATTCTTCAATCACTTGGATGGTAGCATAAACATTTATTATAGCTTGAAGGCTAGAACTATAATTGAAGACAGAATTAAAACAAATGTAAACATGTTGGTGAGGACTTGCTATGGCTGAAGGTATTGGGTTGTTAATCTTATAAAACATGTAAATTATAGAACAAAATAGACCACCTAAAAGTCAAATGAAAACTGCCTCCAACAAGAGGTTTTAGCCATAGAATACTACTCCTTTGGCAACAAGTGCATGTCAAGTTTATAATCTTTGTCATTTACTAATACAAAATTATGTTGAATGCTTTTGTACATACCAAAGAATAGAGAATAATATCATGATACACTTTTACATTCATTTAACACAGAGTATAAAGATAAAATGGTTATAAAAATATAAAGTTTTGTATTTTTTCAAAAAAAAAAATTAAAGAAAAATAATAAAAGTTAAATATGTCAAATAATATTTTTGGAAAGAATATAAAAGATACAATGGAAAGTGATGCCTTCAAAGTTTAATGATTCAGATGCTTACAAAATACCCTTAGCTGAACATATTATATAGAAAACACGATGTGATATATATATATATATATATATATATATAGAAAACATCATGATATTTTGATAGTTCCATGTAATACTAATGACAGAGTCTTTGTTAGTTTCAAGTGATTTGTTATGATTTAGGGAATATAAAAAAAATATATATATGATAAAATATTTACTACTATTAAATGATAATAAAATATACTAAATTTTTGTGACGCTGCTAAAATATGATTTAGGTTTAATATCTATTTTGGTCTTCGAAAGAGGGGTTTTGTTCAAAAGCATCCTACCTTTTTTAAAATGTAACAAGTAGTCCCATTTTTTGAAAAAAATATGCAAGTTAATCCTTTTGGCTAACTCCGTTAAAAACTTAACGTCAGAGCTGCCACCCTGGTCCAAGGCTCATTACGTGTCACTTATAATTGAATTGGTGGCACTGTTAAATTAAAATAAATTTGAATTTGGCGTTAAAATCTAAATTTGTTTTACCTGTGAAATTAAAATCAAAATGTTATCCATTTTTTGGGGTTAGGTTAAAATCAATTTGGGGTTTCTTTTTACAGGAGTTGAGCCCTGCTTCCTTTCCACTCTTACTGCTCCCTCTGCCACCATCCACATTGTAAGTCTTGATGAAGATCATTGCCTCAAAAATAATTTTCACTATGCTGACCAAAAGGTTAATGGATTAGGGAGTGAAGCAGAGTGTTGTGAAAATTCACAGGATTGTTGTTGCAAGCAGTCTGACTCTTCTATGGCGCAACAAAACTCTGAAGATCTTACTTTCGGTGAGTGTGAAGTCAGACTTGCAACACGTTCTGTTAAGAGCCGTGGGTTCAGACAATGGGAATTATTGGGACAACGAAATTTTGCAGACTCGATGAATCCACACCTAACCCCTCTTTTTAACTTCTGTAAAAAGAAACCCCAAATTCATTTTAACCTAACCCCAAAAATTGGATAACGTTTTGATTTTAATTTCACACGTAAAAAAAAAGAAACAGACACCACAGTGCCACCGATTCAATTATAAGTGACACGTAATGAGCTTTGGACTAGGGTGGTAGCTCTGACGTTAAGTTTTTAACGGAGTTAGCCAAAAGGACTAACTTGCACATTTTTTTCAAAAAATTGGACTACTTGTTACATTTTTAAAAAGGTATGATGCTTTTGAACAAAACCCCTCTTTCGAGGGACCAAAATAGGTATTAAGCCAATATTTTATAATAAAAGTAACTTTTGTGGTTGTTTTCAACAACTAATAATTTTTTTTTTCATTTTTTAACAAAAATCCCAGCATTTGAATTTTTTTTCTTTTGTCATAAACGTTTTTTTTACATATATAATTTTGACAGTCATTTTAATTGTTAGAAACTTCATTTGTGATAGGATTTTAACGAGTAAAATTTGTAGTTTTGATCTTTATAAATATAATATTTTTTTGGAAAAGTGATTGTATATGGAAGGAAGTTATCTAAAGAACTTATGGACAAAGAGTTTAATAACAAAAAAATGTTTTAAGGCAATAATACGACGTCAAATTTGTAAAAAAATTGAAGACGTCTTTCAAAAGACTATATTAATTTATTTATAAAGTTTAGATATCAAAATATGTCTTTCAAACATTTATAAATTCTAATTTTTCGAACTAAAAATATATTTAATTTCAACAAATTTCATCTTATATTATCATTCAACTTTTATACCTAATAAATGATTTAATTTTTTAAAATAATTTAATAGTAACAAATAACATATAAAATGACGTATAAAATCATTTGTAATAAGTTGTAATGTCAAATATTTTATTTGAATTGTATAATTGGGACTTAAATTAATTATGGATAATTTGTAGCAAATTTTCTTTTTTTTTAATTTTTCTTTTAAATTATTGTGACATGTGACAAAAATTTTCGATTTGTCTCTTTGCAATAATATATATCATACATAGATACACAGAACAATGAATGTGCTCTACCGCGTACATTAGTGATCCTTAACCAAAAGAGAAACATATCTAATGTGTCAAAAAGTTGTCACATATATCATTGTCACGTTTTGTTTGTTTGATGCCAAGATCACCATTATGACACAAATCATTGTCATGTTTTTCTTCGTTTGCAGAATTTTGCAAATCTCAACTTCAAGTTGATGACTTGTAGAATTTTACACATTTCAACTTCAAGATGATGAGTTACAAAATTTTACAATTTCAACTACAAGTTAATGTGTTGTAGACTTTTATTCCCTTTCTTTTGCTTTCAAATATAATATACTATAAAATTTGGTTTTTAGATTGAAAGGTTCATTTTGTCTTTTGAAATACATCGTAATATATACTTAATTTATCAATGATTATATCTTGCTAATATGATCTGGATAATGAAAATTTAATGTTATTATTGAAAAGTTTGACAATCCATCAAACTTATAGGTCATAGTATATTATTTGAAAGATTTTTTATGTCAAAAATATTTGTGAAAACAGGAAGAATATGTCAAAATATGAAAATAAGTAGATCATGCATGTGCTTTTTTTGAAAGGCAATAAAATACCTTGTAGTTTTCACTTCATATGATAAGTGAAAGATTCATTAGATGATATGTGCATATGGATATTAAGTTTGACATTTTACCTAATGAAAACATTCACTAATGTAAAAAAGGTTTTTTATACCTCTTAGAAAAGGTTTTTTATATCTGTTTTCGAATAGGTATAGAAGCAGGGGTATAAAAAGTTTTCGATTTTTTATACCTACTCTAGAACCGGCATAGAAAATTTTACTTTTATACATGTTCTGTTTATAATAGGTATAAAAGTCTGATATTTACACCTGGTACTTTAGGAACAGGCATAAAAAGTCCCCTGAGGGTAGAGAAAAAACCTTTTTTTTATACCTACTGGTGCTAGAATAGGTATAAAAGAATCTCACTTTTATACCTACTGAAACTATAACCAGTGTGAAAAAACAAGACTTTTTATACCCTATATGGATTTATCCGGTATAAAAAGTGACGTTTTTTTTAAATATTTGATTTGTATGTGTTATTATCCATATCCAGACCTGCATAAAATTCAATTCCAGAATACAATTTAAATAATCAATAACGAATAAAATAATCAATATGGTTTCTATTAACACATCAAAATGTAATATTTACCTAACAAAGTTCCTAAATATATTTACCTTACATAGTTACTTAACATAGTTATACATAAAATAGTTTTTAAACTCAAAATGTAATATTGAAACATCTAATAATTTACAAATGGTTAAAAAAAATGCAACTCACTGCTCCCGAACATTCTTTATGACATGTTTCTCCATTAAAGACGTGTCATCAAATATATACACAATAAATAGTTTTTCATAAGCATTCACCAATACATATAAAACAAAAATGCAATAAAAACAATAATTTTCACCCAAGTTAGCCAAGAAAATGGAGCACAATGACTAAATAACATCCCTCCGAACCTCCTAACACAAGCCTGCTTAGGAAGGTAGTAAAACATTGACTTCTACAACCCTCTTTACTATCTTTGATTTCACAATTGTTTTTAGACTGTGTAGTGCTCCCTCAATGGCCCTTTTGGTCACAACTTCTTCAGGATCGTTCACTACAAAATCAATTGTGTGGTAGTGTCGAAAATCCCATCACATCCTTCAAACAACTAAAAAAAATTGGATACACAATTCAATTTAGAGAAAAAAAAATCAATGGACATACTCAAAGCTAATCTCAAGTTCCATAAAATCCACTCTAATCACAAAAGCCCGTGACCCCTGTGTGCTCTCAAATACGAATCAACTACATATCTGAGTCCTACAACTTTGTTTGTCTTATAATTAAACAAGAAATGGAGACCAACCCTACAACTATGATTAATATATGGTACCAGTCTATTGATAAAAGTTTTTGGATAACTGCACCAACTCCTCTCAAATCTTTCATAGTTTCAAACAGAGTTACCACTCGCAACCTATTGTAAACATGTTCAAAACTCCTTGCTAAATTATCCAACAAATTACCATAATCTCATCATCAAGCATCGCGAAGTTTCTTTTCACCAGTACCCTTAAATTTTTCCTATTAAGAAAATAGTTCCCTTAAATTTTTCAGAAATAATATTAATATATATATATATATATATATATATATATATATATATATATATATATATATATATATTTAACAAGTACATAAGAATAATTTAACAAGTACAGAAGAATAATTTACACCTGCTATAGGATTAATAGGTATAAAAGAAAAAACTTTTCATACCTATTTTAATTATAACCGGTTTAAAATATTTATATTCTATTACCATCCACTTTTTATACCTATTTTTATTATAACCGGTATAAAAAAGTTCTTTATATTTACAAAATGGTCATTGTACCATTTTTTACACCTGATAAATTTTAACAGGTATAGAAAATCGCTATAAAAAGTATATTTTCCACTAGTGATTCTTTAAACTTATTATTGTGATGTCTGAAATGTCTTCATGTTCTATCTAGCAAGATAATCCATACAAGGCAAAGATGTCCATATATAAAAGAATTCTTGGAATACAAGCTGAAGGTGTTATGTTTCAACAACCCTCTAGCTACTGTCTAACCTCACTAAGTTTAGCGTTAAGTGTTTGTATTCTCTTTAGAATGTGCAATCAAACAAATTTCTTACAAGTCATTAGATGATTACTCTCACAGAGAGAACGTGTTTACAATACAATTCAATCTAATAGACTCTTAGAGTTTTCACTCTTCTTACAACTGTAAGCTTATGATTCTATGAAGCTTAAGAGTATTTTCTTTTCTTTTGAGCTTGATTTTCTTATTATATGATTTCTTTCGTATTCTTATGCTTATTCTCTTGCTCTTCTCTTCAAGGATCTTTAATTTATAGGCTTTAAAAAAATGTCCATTAGATAGTACTTGCTTTGATCTTCAGATATTCTTAGCCTTTCTGTAAGTAGCAGTCATAAGTTAAAGTTAACTTGTCAAAGCAGACATGTTTTTTCAGTACTTTATCAAAAGTAGGTTGTATGAAGTCTTTGGCATGACTTTTGATAGAGAGGACATTTTGTGAATGTCTTCTTTGTCTTAACATCCACTTCTAACTTGTACATGATAGAGAAGGTGTATACTTGACATAGGTAATCTGCATAGAGTAGCAAATATGCATGAACTAGATATGTCATTTTTCTTATCACTTTTATTGTTTTGAAACATTATGCATTTAATGCTCTTTAATGTGCGTTCAGAACAACTATAAGTTTTTCAAATTTTCTATTGCTCAAGAAATATTTGATCGTTTAAGCATCCTAGCAGAGATACCAAATAGTTCATGAAAGTTTCATCGTTGGATGAAAACGTCATTTAGCACAAGGTATCGTTTAGCCTTTGTAAGACTTTTCCTAATAACGCCTTGTTTAGTGATTATTCGTTTGGTTCAAGAGCACGTTTAGCAAAACATCTTTCAACACATGTTTTTGGAACAATGTTTATATTAGAGTTGTCAAAACGGGTAACCCGGCTCGACTCGGCCCGACCCACCACGGGTTGGTCACTTAGTGAGCCAACCCAACCCGACTCATTTATTAGCGAGCCAGAAAAATTTGAACTCGGCCCGACCCACCACGGGTTGATGGGTAAACGGGTTGGCTCATTGGCTCACTTAATTACAATTTTTTTAAATAAAAAAAATTACAAACTTTCTATAATTCAAATCTAAACAAATTTCACTCCCAACATGGGGTGTTTAATTAATTTTGAGAATAGGAAACTTAAATATTTTTTTCAAGCAAAAAATAATAATAAATATCTTTTTATAAAATTAAAATTAAATTTTAATAAAATAAAATTAGGTAGGTGGGTTGGTGGGCCAACCCGGCCCACCATGGGTTCAACCCGCATGAGCCCGGTTGAAATCTGACCTGCATAAAAAAAATACAATTTTTTCAAACCTAACCCGGCCCGAACCTGTGGTGAGCCGGGTTGGCCCGCAGGATGTGACCCATTTTGACAGTTCTAGTTTATATCTTTTAGCGTATTTATCAAAAACATTGTTTTGTACCTTATAGTGAGAGCTCGTCTACCATTGTTTAGTAAAATATAACACGAGTGCATTTAGCATGACTCTCATTTAGCACATTGACACTTTTTGTGAGGAAATTGTTTGATAGTGTGTTTACTCATGCATTAGTGCGTTTACAATGATTCAATTTTCAATTTAGGCATCATTGGCAATTAATTGTAGTATTTCTCAAGGAAAACATTACTTTGTGGTTTTGCTCCTTACACATGTATCCCCCACTAATCTCAAACAAGTAATAGATTAATAAGAACCTCAATGTTATGAATTTTCTTTCTTATATAAGTGTATCCTACAATATTATCTTTTTCATAGTTCATTTGTTGGACACACGTTGTTAGGGAGATCAACTGCTAAAAAAAACTTACATGGTTATCCATCAATGTTTGTTATTTTGGTTCATACATAATTGTTTGATTTCTTTTCTTCTTCAATTAATTATAATTGTGTTGATATATTATAGTGTATAAAACAAACTGACTCGTATAAGTGCGTTTACTATGTTATGCAATAGATAACAACTATTATATGTACTCATATTACAATTAATTAGGAAACAATAAGAATTTAATTGAATCAAATACTTTACAACTTTATCTTTTTATATGCTAATTGAAATTATTGCTTCTTTTTTTTTTTAGAAATTCAATAATCTTATACCAATGCATGAGAAGTCCATACACTATGTGATGAAAGCGGGTTTATGCAAGATATATAATAGAAATGTACTATTCGTGAAACATTTATTTGGTTTATGTTTATAATTTATATGATATAAATTAAAGAATGTCTTACCATCTGAGTTAATGTTTATATTTACATTTGATGTGAATATCATATCAATTATTTTTAGTAATTAAATTTCAACTTCAATGCTTATTTTATTATATTTACATTATTTTTATTATTTTTAAATATTTGTATTTAAATAAATTATTGTATCATATTAGACCTTATTTAGTTTATGTTTGTTATTCATATACTATGATGATGGTCATCCTATGTGAGTTAATATTTATATTTACATTTGATTTAAAGTGAATATCATATGAATTATTTTTAGTTATTACATTTCAACTTCAATGTTTATTTTAGGGTTAAATATGTTTTTCATCCCTTAAGTATTACTGATTTTTTGTTTTAGTCCTTACTCAAAACTTTGATGGCTTTTAATCCTCGAAGTATTGAAACATGTAATATTAATCCTTAAAAATGGACGACGTCAACTTTTTGTTGATCTGGCAAACGGCGAGGCCACGTTTCTGCCAACTTCCCTTTTAAGTATCTGCCATGTTACTTGTTTAATTTGTGGAATGAGATTAAGTGATTGGCACGTGTGTGGGTGATTGAAATCACATTACGAAAGCTAGGTTCTTCTTCGTCATCTCAGTTAGGGGCAAAGTTGGGTTCTTCTTTGTCATCTCAGTTGAAGGTTGGAGTTCGTTTATGTCTGCCAAAATGCTCTAAGGTTTCCAAGCTTCAATGTACCTCTAGGACTAAAAAGAACTAAAGTGAAATTGAGAAGCACTCCTCTGCTGGTTTTGCTTCAAACCCTAGTCAATAGAAAGGGGAGAAGTGAGATGAAACTGCACAGTGGGTTTTTTTTGTTGTTGTTGAACTAGAACAAAGAGAAAAAGTTGGGAGAGTGGTTACAAGATGGTTATGTTTTCGCTTTTAGAGGATATAAACAAGTTTTACAAATAACACTCATATCGATTCGAAAATTGTAAATGTTAATAACTTTATATTAACAAAAAGAAATTGTTACAAAGCATTCAAATAAACTCTCTCAGGAGACTTCATATAATTCCTCAGATAACCCAAGTCATAACCCAACCACACGAAAAAGGAAGAGTGAGGCAAGATCGGGTACAAACAAGCATAGCCACCCATGACTGAGGCAAAAACAAAAGCTCAACCCTCCAACCCTTGCTTCCAAATTCCCAAGCGTCCCTTTCGGTGATTTCTTCATTACTCTTCATTATACTCCAAGCACTACCCTAAAGGCACAACCTTTTATCCTATCTCAATTGACAACTACATTTTTCTTTTCTAGGTCTGAAAGATCCGCTTTCCCTTCTGATTTTCCGGGAAGATGGCTGATTGGGCACCGGTGTTGATCGGGGTAGTGCTGTTCGTTCTGCTTCAACCCGGTTTGCTTTTTTCCTTTCTGGGAAACGGGAAGCAACTTGAGTTCGGGGGCATGAAGACAAACGGCAAAGCTATTTTCATCCACATACTCATCTTCTTCGCCAATTCTTTCATAAACTAGTTTTCCCCAATTCGAAGGTTTCGAGCCCTAACTGGTAATCTGATTTCAATCACTAACACACATGCAAATCACTTAATTTCATTCCAAATATTAAACAAGCAACGTGGCAGATAATTAAGACGGAAGCTGACAGAAGACGTGGTCTCGTCGTTTGCCAGATCAGCCAAAAGTTGACGCCGTCCATTTTTGAGGACTAATATTACATGTTTCAATATTATGAGGACTAAAAGCCATCAAAGTTTTGAGTAAGGACTAAAACCAAAAATCAGTGATACTCAAGGGACAAAAAACATATTTAACCCTTTATTTTATTGTATTTACATTATTTTTATTATTTTTAAATACTTTATTTAAAAATTTAAAGTATTTATGAATATCTTAAAAACTCAAGTTGGTATCAAATAATTGGTGATTTTAAGTGGATATTTAACTTGTAACATGACAATTATTTTAAATAAGACTAATAGAAATATATGCACTTCCGCACATGTGTGTCAACTTTTATTGTACGATAATAAAAAAGGTAAAAAATAATTATTCTAATTATTATTGAACTAAAAATGTATTAAATTTATAAAAATAAATACTTTTAAAAATAATTATAGAAAAATTAATACAAAAATTAAGATAAAATAATTTGTATTAATAAAAATAAAATCAATAATAAATTGTATAAAAAAAACGTTATCAAACAATTAAAAGAAATAATCTCCATAAGTTATAGATATGTAACATGTAAGAACCTATAAAATAGAGTATTATAATAGATAGGTGTATTAAAATAATTAGATTGAGTATTTTATTTTAAAATAGTCGTATAATATAAATAGAAATTTCTAAAACTCGTCTCATTATCTAAATATCTGCTATCTCTCTAAAACATTATTCTCTTCCCTTTCTCTCACATCTCTCTAACTTTTCTCACACTTGGATCATCGGTTTGACAATCAGGAGGTACCTAGACGATCATTGCGTCAAGGGCTATAAATCTGACCGATCAATGGGTCGAATCGACCGGGTAAGCGGTTAACCCCTTTCTTTAGCGTTTAGGGTTCTTGATCCGGTGAAAGAAATTTCTTTCCATAGATCAAGAGTTCCTCTTCCTCAATTCTTAGCTCAATTTAGGTTCTAAAGTTGGTTTTTCCTCACCACTCGATGAATTGTAGGTTTTCTAGATTTTACTTGCGGTGCAAGTCTCGATCGGGGTACTTTATAAAGTTGTGCATATTCCTAGAGGTAAGGGAAGCTAGTAAGTTCTTTGATTTTGTAATTACTGGAGTAGGTTTGTAGAAAAGATGATTTTTGAACTATTTGAGTTGAAACTATGCTTTGTGGTATATGAGTATGACGAAATGTGATGATTTTTGGGCGAGAATCCATGAACTGATATTTTGAATTGTATTGAATGATGATTTGATCTGTTTTGATGGTACGAAGGATTTAAAAATCTATGATGAGGTTGGTTAGTCATGAATTTAGATAGTTTTCTTTGTTTTAAGTCATTTTGAGGAAGTGAGGTAGTGAAAATTTGAATTGGAGGTTGGGTGCTGAATTGGTGAGTTAGGGCAAGCTAGGTAAGTCATTTGGGACTTGTTAGAGTCCCTAAGTTGTTTAAAAATGTTCCTAAAGT
Source organism: Vigna reflexopilosa (assembly GCA_027742785.1). Taxonomy (NCBI): domain Eukaryota; kingdom Viridiplantae; phylum Streptophyta; class Magnoliopsida; order Fabales; family Fabaceae; genus Vigna; species Vigna reflexopilosa. The sequence continues at coordinate 31,521,549 of CM050925.1, read as the reverse complement.
GATAGAATTCGTTTTGGGTCTATAAGTTGAGATTTTGAAGTTTTTGGAGTGTAATATGATTAGTAAACACTTTAAATGATGTTAGAATGGATTAGCCACACTTACTTAAGTATAATTAGGTATATAACACAATCTAAAAGAGTTAGAAGTTGGAAAAAATAGTTGGAATTGGTAAGTTTGGTGTAGGTTGCGTAATTATGCAGATTTTGTGTTGTAGATTATTCAAACTCGCTGAGCGAGTGGAGTCGCTCAGCGAGTGGTTGTGGAGGCTGACACTCTGTTTGATTATTCACACAGCGAGAAGGTGCGCTGAGGGATTGGTTGAGGTCTGAGAGAATTGTGATTTTTATTAGAATAGCGAATGGGTGCGCTCAACAAGTGTTTGGGGGGTTTGGACCACTGTCTGAACTTTCGCATAGCAAATTAGGGGCGCTAAGCGAGAGGTTGGGGTCTAGAACCACTGGTAGTTTAATTCGCTCAGCGAGTTGGGTCGCTGAGTGAGTGGTTTGGAGGCTGGGGGTACTGTTAGTGGATTCACATAGCGAGTTGGGTCGCTGTGCGAAAGAAGTTTGTGGTCACTCAGCGAGTGTGTGAGCTGAGCGACTAGTCCATGTGTTAGTTTCCTCTTTCTTTCCTTGCTCTAGTTTGATTTAAATGAAGTTTTGGGTTCATTGTGAAGTATGTAAGAATGTGTATTAAAGTATATGATTGATCATGTCATGTGTTATGTTTCAAAGTGAAAGTATGGTTTTAAAGTGGTAAAAGTAAGTTTCAAAGTGAATCCTTTGGTGAGGTTCAAGTATATTTAGAATGAATGCAGGAGCTCAGTCTTGGGGGTTATCCTGAAACTCCAATGGTCTTTCATTCTCACGTAGAGAGGATTGATCCATGTCGTGAGGAGTGATAAGAGGTCTTAGTCTTAGAGGCTTCTAGTATGCTCCAAGGCCCGGAACATACTAACCTCGTGAGTGTGGTAGGGTGAAACCCATTGGCAATGGCTTTGCAAAGCAGTAGAATCCACCACGAGTGCACGACCCGCCATAGCTTGACAATCATTCTAAGTTCGGACGGTTAAAGTCAGTATTGTGTCATGCATAAAGTGTTTTGTGATGGGAATGATAATGTATGATTGTATGAAATGTAGTTAGTGAATATAAATGCTTGTTCTTTTATTTAAACTAGCTTACCTTGTTATGTGTGCTTGTGTTTTGTATGTGTTGGTGTTCTTTCTTTTGCAATGATCATCTTGTGGGTGTGAGCAGAGGGAGATGAGGTTTCCCTGGAGCAGACATTGGACGAAGGAGATGTTGCTGAGTAGTTAGTTTTAAATTAACTATGTATATAGTTTTGTAATAGTTAAGTTGTATATAAAGTTTTAAATTATATGATTATTTTGGATGACTATAAAGTTTATACTTTATATTCCTAGTCTATAACTGTTTTATTCTATTGATCATATGTCGACTATGATATGGTTAATCGTTATATTTTGGGATGTTACATAACAATTATTTAAGTATGTATTTATATTTAATTTTTAATAAAAGAATACTTTGAAAATTGCTTAATTTACTAAAATATCATATATTTTTTTGTTGTATCACATTATTTAAATAACTTACAAAAATTTTGTCTCGTTTTTTTTTGTTTTTATCCAATTTTTTTACAACTAAATAATTTCAATTTTTACTCAATTTATCTTATCTTATCTTCTTCTTTATTTCTTCCTTGACTTTTATTTCCTAATTTAGAAAAAGTCAAAACCGCTCAACCATAAAATTGATCATATTTAAGACATTGTCCTACTCCATCTATTTCGTAAAACTTATCTATTGTTTCAACTACGTGTCTTATTCTAGTCTTCAAATAATCTTATTAGAAATATAAAATATTAATCTATCAACTAACCATCACACATAACTCTTTTTTTCTCCTTTATATCTTATTAAAGATATAAAATATCAATTTATTAAGGTTTAATCTCACCAGAAATCCCTATTTTTGTCCGAAATCTTAAATAGGTCCCTTTTCTTTTTGGCGTATCAATTGAGTCCTTTTTTGTGTAAAATTGGTTTGCCGTTAAATTCAATAAACGACCGTTTAAGTTAATCTGACGTGGCATTTTAAATTAATTTTTGTATTAAAAAATGGATTGAACAAAAATTAAATCATATCTCTTTAAGGGTGAAAAAGGGAAAACTCCTTTTCTTCTTTAGAATCCTAAAATCCTAAAAGAGAGAAATGCCTCTTCCTTCAACCTCCTACCCTTCGTCGCGCCTCCTTTTGGTCCGAACCAAGACCCTTCCGATCCGAACCTGAGATCATCAACTCATGGGAACTCATGTCCAGTCTCGACACCGAAAGCTTCCGCTTTTCCAAAGACTTCGCGTGCTTGGAGTCGGTGCATGAAGGGCCTCTATATCGGTGGCGAAGGTCGCCGAAGAAATGCTGAAGGTCGCCGAAGATGGTATTCTCGGAGAATTGCTTAAGGGGTTGCCGAAGAAGAAGGTTGGTGTTGTTTGTGAGGGTTGCGGGGACATGAGGTTCTTGCCTTGCTTAAGAGTGTTGTTAAGGAAGGGGGAAGAGTATTTGTTGTTAAGTGTTTCCATTGCAATGAAAATGGCTTGATCTTGTGCTTTGTTTGTCCTTGGCCGGCGAAGGAAGGCACGACGGAGGGTAGGGACGGGGAGGTTGAAGGAAGAGGCGTTTCTAGGATTTTAGGATTTTGAAAGAGGAAAAGGAGTTTGCCCTTTTTACCCTTAAAGAGATCTGATTTAACTTTTGCTCAGTCTATTTTTTAATACAAAAATTAATTCAAAATGTCACGTTAGATTAATTTAGACGGACGTTTATTGAATTTAACGGTAAATCTCTAATTACTTCAATTTTACAGCCTTAATTGATACGCCAAAAAAATAAAGAACCTATTTAAAATTTCGAACAAAAATAAGAAATTAAACCATTTATTAATGAACAATCACACAGACACTTTTTCCTCCTTTATATTTTACTTAACTTTTAGAACATAAAGGTATATCTTATTATAATACTTTTCTAGTAAAACTTTTAAAATTTATTTAAAGATAACATTGGGCATATTCAAAGTAGAAGCGAGAATTTCTCTAAGAATATATGGTTGTATGTACTGGTCCAAAATTACTATTATTATTTTTATTCATTATTAAGTATAATACTCAATTATTTAAAATATTAATACTTATAAAACCAAGAAAGAAAAATAATATTTATAAGAATATAAACAAAATTTCAGATATAATAAGCGGAATTAAGTTATTATATATTATTATATGTTGAAGCATATTTTATTTGTATATTACCATATTCATGAAAAAAAACCTTTATAGTAATATATTTTTATTTTTATTAAAAGATTAATCACTTTTTTATAATTTATATATATATATATATATATATATATAATTCATAAACATTTATATGTGATAAACACAATAATTGTTTTTATTAAACTATACAAATCCCATCTTAATTAAGAATCATGTAAAGCTTAGAAATATAAAATATGAAGAAATGATACATAATCAAGCATAAAACTTAAAAAATCGGAATAATGTCACATTCGTATATTTGATTTTTTTTTTCCTCAGTTATTTATAATTGTATTGATATAGTGTAGTATAATAAACAAATTCATTGAATGAGTGTGGTTACTATGTAATACTTAATTAAAAATATAATAATTTAATTGAATCAAATATTTTGTAATTTTGTCTTTTTATATACTAATTAAAATTTTTGTTTTTCATATAAAAATTCAAAAATCTTATACCAATGCATGAGAAGTTTATACAATATGTAAGGAGGAGAACAAGTTTGTCTAATATATATAATAGAAATATACAATAGTATTTGAAATATTTACTTATAAATTACTTAAAATGTAATAATATAAAATTGTCATTTATATATTACTGTATATAAATTCTGGTTGATTTTGATTGTCAAATTTATATAATGTATTGGTTTTGACTTATATAAATTTTCTCTAGACTTGATATGTAGGTAGAAAAAGAATATATTATTTTAAAGATATTAGGCTTTGTTTCTCTTTTCGATTTTTAACATATTCTAATTTTAAAGGTACTAGGTTTTATTTGTTTGAAAAACTGAAATCAAATATTCTCTTCAAATTAAATTACTTTTAAAATTAAAAGAGGATTTAACTTCTTCAATTATTAAAAGAATCTAAGCCGATTTTTTTTTTCATTATTTAATCATGATTTTATGTTTTGATTTTTTTTTTTATAATTGAAGCATAATATGAAAATTTAGACTTTAATTTATAAGCAAAGCAAAACAATTATTTTTTTTTTTATCTCATTTGATATATTTTTGTTGTTGAACCAAAATACGATATCCAAAAGTTTCATAACCCTATGCAAATATTCTATAAGTGATTTTGTTTTTTTTATACTAATGCAATTAAGTTTTTATGTTATTCATTGTATCATATTAGACCTTAGTTTATTATTGTAATTTATATAATATAGATTAATAAATGTCTTACTATGTGAGAGTTAATGTTTATATTTACATTTGATTTAATGTAAATATTGTATGAATTATTTTTAGTTATTACATTTCAACTTCAGTGCTTATTTTATTGTATTTACATTGCTTTTATTATTTTTAAATACTTTTATTTAAATATATTATTGTATCATATTAGACCTTATTTTGATTTATGTTTGTAATTTATATAATATAGATTATTGAATGTCTTACCATCTGAGTTAATGTGAATCTCATATGAATTATTTTCAGTAATTACATTTCAATTTCAATGTTTATTTTATTGTATTTACTTTTTTTTTCAAATATTTTTATTTAAATATATTTTTATATCATATTTGACCTTATTTGGTTTATGTTTGTAATTTATATAATATTGATTAATGAGTGTCTTACTATTTGAGTTAATGTTTATATTAACATTTTATTTAAAGTGAATATCATATGAATTATTTTCAGTTATTACATTTCAACTTCAATGTTTTTTTTATTTGCATTCTTTTTATTATTTTAAAATAATTTTAATTAAAATTTTAAAGTATATATGAATATCTTAAAAACTCTAGTTGGTATCAGATAATTGGTGCTTTTAAGTGGATATTTAACATGACAATTATTTTAAATGACTGATAGAAATATATGCACTTCCGCATGTGTGTCAACTTTTATTGTACGATAATAGAAAGGTAAAAATAATTATTCTAATTATAATTGAAATAAAAATGTATTATATTTAAAAAATAATTTTTTAAAAATAATTATAGAAAAATGAATACAAAAATTTAAAGATGAAATAATTTATATTAATAAAAGTAAAATCAATAATAAATTGTATACACGGTTATCGAACAGTTAAAAAATTAATCTCCATTAGTTATAGATATGTAACAAGTATTTAAGTATTTATTTATATTTATTTTTAGTAGTAGAGTACTTTGAAAATTGCTTAATTTACTAAAATATCATTTTTTTATTGTATCACATTATTTAAATAATTTACAAAATTTTGTCTCGTCTATTTTTCTTTTTCCATTTTTTTCTCAACTAAATAATTTTAATTTTTACTCTATTTATCTTGTCTTATCTTCTTTTTTTTCTTCCTTGACTTTTATTTCCTAATTTAGAAAAAGTCAAAACCCCTCAACCATAAAATTAATCATTAAGACTTGGTCCTACTCCATCTATTTCTTAAAACTTATTTAAATTAATCATTATTTTTTTCTTATTCTAGTCTTCAAATAATCTTATTAGAAATATAAAATATTAATCTATCAACGAACCATCAGACATAAAAAAAATTTCTAGTATAAAAATTATAGTTTAAGATAAAAATTATTAAAATTTAAAAAATATACAAATTCTGATAGTCAATGTTAAAAACTATAAACATATTTTACATTTTTTTATTTTGTATTTTATGTATAATAATTTTTTTGACTTTTTGATTATGAAATTTAGAAGTTATTTTTTCTAAAAATATATTTCCTTATTACACATAAAAATAACTTCAAATTATATAATACAAAATTTACAACCTCTCCTAATTTTCTTTTTAGCTTTTATCACTAATTCAATCTTATTCTTCTTAAATTTTGAATTGTATAATTTAAAAGTTATTTTTAACTTTTTATCTTTCAATTTAGAAATCTCTTTAAAAAATTATTTTAGATTATATAATTCTAAAGTTAATTTCTACTTTTAAATTATATAATAACACGAGTTTCGTTTTTTATAAAAAATACAAGAGAAAAGGTATGAAAGTACAGGAAGGAACTTGCAGTAGTTTGTCTTGTTTCGTATTCCATTGTGTTAAAGAATTATAGAAACATTTAGATCCACGTCAGCACATGAAATTAAGGTTTAAATTATGATTTTGAAAAATATTCCCTGATACATTTAACTTTTATATATATATATATATATATATATATATATATATATATTTACTATTTTATTTTACTTTGATCAAATGATGAAATGAACATAAAAATGGTATAATTCCTGAAAGAATTTTCTATGGGAAGTTTTTCTCTCGAGTGCCAGCTATGGACCATCAGGACCAGGAACAAGAAGAGAACGTGTGAAGCACGTGTCTTTAGAAAACATGTCATTAGCAGTGACCAACCCTTCTAATTAGATTTTCGGAGAGATAGAGAAGTGCTTTACCAAAAGTGGGTTTTTGACTGCACAAAAGAGAGAGAGAACAAGCATATCCAAAAGTTCATATCAATTTATTACATTCTTTTACATATATGTACTAAACTGAAGGTTTAGTTTGTTTCTGTTAAAGCTGGTTTTGTCGATTGAACAGTGATGTCTCTGTTCGGTCCTTATTCCATCTGTGAGGTTGGCAAAGATGCAGCAGGAGTTGCTGGTATTTTACCTCCTTTTCTTTATGGGGTGATTTATTCTGGTTGGAAAGATTGAAAACTATACGAAAAAACTTTATTTTTTGAGATTAAACTTAGACCCATCTCTGTGTTGATCATGATATACACTTCTTGGATTGCAGGTAACATGTTTGCTTTTGGGTTGTTTTTATCGCCCATGTAAGTTTCTTAAAGTGAACACCTTTGACAATAATTGAGCTGAGAAGAGTTTGTTGTTTATCGTTTCATTGATGATAATAACTCTTGTTTTGTTCTGTTCTGAACTCTAGACCTACATTTAGGAGAATCATCAGAAATGGGTCAACAGAAATGTTCTCAGGGCTGCCATATGTTTATTCTCTCTTGAACTGCTTGATCTGCTTGTGGTATGGCACACCTCTTATATCACCTGATAATCTGTTGGTGACAACTGTTAATACAATTGGGGGAGTCTTTCAGCTTGTGTACATAACCATCTTCTTGATTTATGCTGAGAAAGCAAGAAAGGTTAATCTTTTGATGAACTATTGGAGTCTTGTGAATGATAAATGCCAAAAAAAAAAATGGTTTATTTTCTTTAGATGTTGTGTACTATAAACTGTCATTTGATAGGTGAGAATGCTTGGATTACTCTTAGCAGTTTTGGTCATATTTGTGATCATACTAGTTGGGAGCTTGCAAATTGATGACAGTGCAATGCGACGGATGTTTGTGGGACTCTTGAGTTGTGCTTCTCTCGTTTCAATGTTTGCCTCTCCATTGTTTATAATTGTATGCTTGTCACTTCCTAGACACCAATTCATTTATCAGTTTCTGCATCTGTTACTTTGGTGAATTTGTTTTACATATTTTGTCTATGTAACTTCTCAGAAATTGGTCATTCGGACAAAAAGTGTAGAATTTATGCCTTTTTATCTTTCACTTTCCACCTTCCTGATGAGCATCTCCTTCTTTCTTTACGGATTGGTCAGTGATGATACCTTCATTTATGTGAGTTTCCTTTCAGCTAGTTTGTTCTTGAGATACTCATTTTAGTTTCAGATCCCTTTTTTCCTTTGTTGATTTGATATGAAATAAATCTGTCTGTGTTTGATTTTCTAGGTGCCAAATGGGATAGGAACTGTTTTAGGAATTGTGCAATTGATATTATATTTCTATTACAAGAGTTCATCCACTGAAAACTGCAGACAGCCCTTGATAGTATGAATGATCCATGCTGGTGAGTGTTGGCAAAGTGGAGGCATAGGCAAATGCATCATGATTGATTAAGATTTATGGTCTTTTCGTCAGTGAGATAGTTCTCTGAAATTAGTAGCAGCAATTCTATGTGTATGAAATGTTTTCCATGAGTTGAATGAGTGAACTTTATGGTTTTGTGTGTGAAGTTTTTCCACGCAATTCATGGAGATGTGTGAATTGAATTGAAACTTTTCACAATATTTTAATTTCATTTCTGGCTGTGCCTTATGTCAACTTTCTATTGTTGCTATATGAGAATGAATATGGTAGAAACCAACTTGTATACAAAAATACCAGTGCAATTCACAATAATCTCTTCCTAAACCAATGTTCTCCTGGGAATTGAATTCGTAACTTTGACTTTGATATCAATGGGCTTACCACTAGATAAAAAACTATAGTTGATAGTTAGAGCATAACTCTTTCTACTTAAGAGTGCAACAGCCTAAGAACCACAATTTGATTGTAACCCGATCCACTTGATCTTCATCATAGGACAATTGATGTAACTTGTAACAAGTTCTCTTAGCAATTGTCACACTAGAAATTACATACTCTTCGATTATGACTCCATCCACCAGGATTACACTACGGGACACTTGTGTAACCCGTAACAATGCTAATGATCAATTATAGCAAACTTTCATGTGAGCATGAACTTTGTAGTTAAAATATTCTAAGTAAGATTAGAGCCATTAGGTGACTGAAGGAAGACACTAAAAAGAATAGTGTTAACATTTGACATTTGCATAAAAATAGGATTTCCCAGTAAACCAAGTATTAAGTTGATAAAAAGTTGTAACTGATCTCCTAGTTGATAGTGTGTCAGTTAAACTAGATACCATTTTTGTGTAGTTTCCACAATTTTCAGATATCCATAAACTTCCTTTACGTTCTTTTTATTCTTTGCTTTTGTTAATGCAGCTTCCTGATGCGTCAATTATGAAATGATACTGAAATGGAAAATGCATAATTGAATTCTTGAAAAAACTGCAATTTTATGAAATGATAGTTACATATTTGAACTGATCACACCATGTCATTACTGTGAAACCTCATTGTCTGTCTGCTACAACTTACAAGAGATAGAAAAACCCAGTAAGCGAGTACTAAAGTAAATCTCTTAGAGTAGTCCTCACTGTAACAGTTCCTACTTCCTGCATCAAACAGAATAAAAGTTAGACATAAGAAAATGCAGCAAAAATGTTGCCTGAAACTGAAACAGAGACATTCCTGTGATTCAGTATTGTGAAGCAAACACTGTTGCATCCTATTGAGTACCAAGATGTTATTGTGGAAGAAAATTCAAACTTTTTTGTGTGTGCATTTATGCATTCATTTAAAATGAACACAAACAACTCAATTTTGGCAACAAATGTTGGGGGTGTAAAAGAGGATTTTATTTTGATTCTCATTGAACATATATCCATGAGGAACTAAGAGTTTTAGATGTGATTAAGCTTCAGAACGAAGATCACTCCCACAAGACCAAAACTTGTAAGGATATATTCAAAGATCCTAATTGTGCTTAAAAAGAAATGGACATAAATATCATGCATTCACTCATTTTACTTTATAGGTACCAAATAGGTCTAGTATCATCATTGTCCCCATTGCAACTTCTTCCTGCAACTCCATATGCCATGTTAAAATACACTTTTGTTTGGAATACGAATTCCGGAACTCAAAAGGTTGTAAAATTGAAATTTTTAAGTAAATGGAGGTGCAGGAAGAACTATGGAGGAGCACGAAGAAGCTGCCTGTCCCCCATTCATCATGTTGGTCTTAAAACTAATGTGTTTGCAAAGAATCATCCTATGTACAGTTAAGAATCTTATTATCCTATATGATGATTAATACCAAGGTGAAAAAGAATTACCTGTTGTGATGTTTCCATGAAGTGGTGAATTTGATTCTGTGAATGACGAAGAAGTCTTCCTCTTTCATCATAGAGAATGAGACCACTAAAACTTGGCAACTCACACTTCTCCCCTCTTAGTATTGGTCTTTGCCACACTGGAGATTCTGAGTTATGGCTTTGCCACCCACTTTGAAGACCCTGCTGCCTTTGTAAGCCAAGTAGTGGGGATCCCCTCTCTCTCTGCCATGCAATGTTCTCCTCCAATTTCCTTGCCTTGCTCCACAGCATTGACCCCATCAGAACCCTCTTCACTGAAATCCACCCTACACAACTTGGCTTTGACCATTCTGTAGTTGTAGTAGTAGTAGTAATAGTAGCATCAAAATTAGTATTAGTGTTTGTAATTGTGGAATTCTTTTCATTCTCTTCATCTAAAGCACCCTCTTGGTGTACAATCTTATTGTTAATGGCCTTCCTTCTAAGTGTAACAACAATGCAGAGGCACCCAAGAGCAAGGCTTGCACATGCAAGAAGAAGAACAGCACCTAGTGTTGAAATCTTCAATTTCTCTTCCAAATCCCACAAAGCTTCCATGAGTTTTCTTTTTCCTTTTTCTACTTTGAGTATGACCAAGTGAACTGAGGAGGAGCCTAGGTTGTTTTAGCGGAGTATGTTTGGTAATTAATGTAGAATAATGAAAGTATGATGAAACATTCATGGTGATGTTGCCATGTTGGGTTGGCAAGTTTCATATGAGGTCCACCGCTAATGGAAATGTTGAAATTTGGGCCCCAGTAAACACCTCTGTATGTACTTAATATTGCTATCCGTTGAATTGAAAGGTGGCTCACCGTTCAATGATTAATAAAGGCTTCTCACGAGAATTCTGTGGTTGTCATCAAGTCATGGAAAACTCAGTTTTAGATCTTTGGAAATGGGAAATAGAAGCTCTGTGCTTCTACTCTGCAACTAGAGACCTCATGGAAAGTAAAATTTAAAGCTGTGATTATGAGAAATATCATCTAAACATGTCATTAACTGATAATGATATTGCATCTGAAAAAAAATACATCACTTTACTTTCAAATAAGTCAACCATGAAGAAGATTTAGCTGGGTATCAAATTAAAAAAATAAATAAAAATTGGTTTTCTAAATTTAACTGTTTTTTTAATTAAAATAATTATCTATAATAAACATTCTTTCTGTAATAAAATTATAAAAATGATTTATATTTATTTTTATAATAATATTATTAATAATAATTGTATTATTTTTTGTAATCAAGAAAAATAAACACGTACATTTTTATAATACGCGTGTTTCCATCAGTAATAATACAAAAATTGATATGAAATAACAGTAAATCAAATCATATAAAAGTTTTACTCAAATGCCATATTGAAAACTCTGGTAACTGAATTGGAAGCTTTATTATAATTTCAAAAACTAAAAATATTGAAAAATATATTGGAAACATTATGTAAAAATTGGTTAGAATCCGTGAGTTAACTAGACCGATTCGAATTGGATTGGTTTGAGAAAAATGAAATTTTTTATATGAATTAATGAAAAAAAGCAATTCCGGATATAAAACTAGTTTTTAAAACTAATATTAAGATTAATTTTTATGTTATTTAATGTTATAAATTTATTTAATTATTTTTTGGGAACCTTTTACTATATGTATTATGTGGTTTTAATATCTTAAGATCGATTTAAAAGTGAATTTAAGTCTTCAATGCTTCTAATAAAACTCGTGCAATAGTTTTGAAAAGAAAAAAAACAATTAAGAAAAAAATAAAAACACGAGGATACCGCAAATGTTTTCCACCGTAACTTTTTTCCTACACCCTATATATTTCAAATTGCCTAATTTACCCTTTATAATTTATATGTGTAGAAACCTTTTATAACTTTGTGATTTTCATGCTATTTTAAACATCAAAATTTTGACAAAGAATTAAACGAAAAATCAAGGTTTTGTAGAGCTCAAAGATTGGAACACATTTACTAAACATTGATAAATTTTCTAAGGGTTTTCGAACATCTAATGCCCACTTTGGTTTTTCATTTCTTTTATTATACTTAATAAGTTTTCATGTTAAATAATTTTCACCCATATATAGTTTTCATGTCATTGATGTATATATTTATAGTTATTGTGGTTATTGTTTATAAATTGCTCCAATTACAACAAAAAAAGATTGATTTTTTTTCACGGGTGGATAAAGTTATAAATTGATATTTAGAATTTTATTTTCTTTTTTACTGAATTGATCCTAGTCCAATTCCGTTTTTATTAGAAAGTTTTTAATACATTCATAATTCTGAGCTGAGTGTTTCATCTTACATCTCCAACATCTCATTTACATCTCATGTTATTCAGCCCAAAAAACATATCAGATTCAGGACATCTCAATAAAATGAAATAATAGTTTCTTATTTGGAATCTGTACAATAAAAAATTTGATTTAGGAATAGGAGAATATTAATGGCTGCTTATGAGAATGTCATAAATAAATTAAAAATATTTGAAAACCATTATTAGGATGTTTTGAGAAAATATAATTCCAAAATTGATTGAGAGTTTTCCAAAAGCATAAATCTAGAAGTGTAAATGTAAATTTTGGAATGGACCTTCTAAAAGTTGCATTTACACTACTTCCATGTGCACCTTGCCGGAAAACACCTCAAACCAATTAAGAAATTAACTTTCCTGAACAATCCAATTTTACTATTAGGGAATTTATTTGCTTAAATAGTCATAACCTACTTACAGATTTAATATTCTGAAATATTATTTTCTTACTCCGACAACAACATTCCAGAAAAAGCTTTTGCATCTCCACATCTATTCTGGTAACATCTTCCGTAACTATATTTCCGAATTCTGATTTGAGGTAATCAATTAATCACCATATGAATACACGCCGTTAAAAAAAAAAAAACACACTCCATTTTCCAGGACTTAATCTTTGAGCACAACACACCAAAAAGAAAAAAGATCAAGAACCTTCTCCAGCAACGCAACATCAATCCTTCGTTTTAAGATTTTTTTTGTTATACATCTTGTTATATGTTGTCACATGGATCATAATAATTTCTAAGATTTCTATTCATATCACTCATCATGGCCTAGTTTTTGTTTTTGGATCTCTCCCTTCACTTCTTTTTTATGTTTTTTTACATAAAAATTACTTTGTTATTAAGAATTTAGGATTTTTTTTATTATTATTAACAAAAATGGACAAATCGTACAATCTCCATATAACTTCAAATGAAGAAATTATGCAGGGGTGTACAAATTCTGCACTAACACAATAAAATGGTGAAGTCGTACACCCTCATACGTTTTCAAACATTGATAATTGATTATGAGCACCTGTAATCGATTACACAATGTTAAAGTCGTGTAGAAGGGTCACGACTTCATTGGTAATCGATTACACCACTACTAATCGATTACAAGTGTTGAAATTCGAATAAAAAGGTATGGTAATTGATTACAGTCAGAGGTAAAAATGCTTAAAACGAAGTTAATGGTTGAAAATGTGATATATAATTTGTGATTTAAGAGTATAACGAAGTTATAATTCATTAAGTATGATTTAAATGGTGAGTAAACTAAGAACAAATTAACACCAGAAAATAAATTCATAAACAAAATAAAAAGTATTTTATTAATTGATGAAGTAATTACAAAAAGATAATAATAATAAAAATAAAAGATAGTACAAAAAAAAATAAAATCTAAGAAGATCCTAGAGGCCCAAAATGATAATGTAAATAATCTATTTCTTGTTCGAGATGTCCAACTTGAACATCAATATTGTCGAATTTGTAACTGTGAAATGTCTACAGATCATGAATCTCATTCATTATTTAAGTAAGCATTATAGAGGAAGTATCTTGTTGAGGGGGATATGGTTGGGGGTCATCAAGAATTATCGGAGCATCATCTCTTTTGTGAACTCAGTGTCTATCAACGTTTTTAACAAAGCCGAAGGAATTGATAACTTCAACACTAATTCTGAATGACCTCTTCACTTGCACAAATGGCTCTTCATCTAAAGGAACTTCAAAATGATGCATAAAAATGATGATCAGTTATGGATAGGGTAAATGAGTATTGTCCCTCAAAGTCTTTTTCATCCTATGTCGGATGAGATGAGTCCATTTAATCTCCCTTGATGTTAAAATTATCTAAATCAAAATAAGATCTTCCTCTATAACCTGTGCAAGGTTAGTTGAATAAGGAATCAAAATGCGACAAATAATGTAATTTGTCAATTTTCATGAACCCTGCTGGTATTCCACTCAAAATGTGTGCATTCGGATTACAAATCATTTGTCTAGCATGTATGCCAGAATAATTACATCTCCACTCATCAGGTATATTTATCTTTAAAAAACAATCATACAAATGATGTTCGTAAGAGAATAAAAAAGGTGCATATGTATGGTCATTCTCACTTTTTTATCTCATTATGAATGACTCCATCGTTAGAAACACGAATATTATTATAAAAAAAAAGTGTACTAATTAATGGTAATAATGTTTTTTTGTGACAAGCAAAATCAACTAAACTAGCATTGTCAACAGATTGAAACACTCAAAATTTTGTTCCTAAAAAAAAATCTGGATCTAGGTATTTTTGGTTCAATAATGTCACGGTGAAAGAACTTGGAGCAATACCTTTCGTATGTTGAGTCTATCAAGGAGGAGGTTCACCGGGGAGACATAATACCAATGAGATTTGAACCCAACTATATAAAGGATTTACATCTCTCTCTTTATCAAAAATCTTAAAACAATAGATTAATAAGTCTTTAATATACTTTTTCATTTCTATTCAACGGATTACGAGTAGAAAGAACCTTAGTCTTCGTCTCTTTGAGGATTTCACCATTAATGATTTTTGGATTTTTTTTTTTATTCTGAAAGAGATATAATATTTTGGTGTTTAAAAATAAAAGGCAGATGAAAAATGGAAGGGGGAAAACTATTTCCCGACCAAAAATGGAGGTGCAGCCGTTTAAATGAGATCTGTGTACAGCTTCTACATGACGTAAGTAAAAGAAAGTCTTAGTTCTGAAAATCGTACGTGGTACTGCTGGCGGCTTTTCAAGTTTTCAAAAAAGAAAAAGTTATTAACAATGTGTATTAATTAAGTAACCAGATATTCATATCTAAACTTCTAGATGCACTTATTTATTTATTATAAATATGTCATACTTTTCTTAATTTGATTCCATTTCCACTTGTTCTGCACACATAATCCTACACGAACCATGAATCAAAAATAAGTTCATCCATTAATAAATACTATTATTTCTATTTTTCTTTTATTATACTCTATTCTATATTTGTTACACCCATTAATATTATATATATTTGGTTTTGAAATAATAAATATAGCTTAACCAAATAATCCGTAACGTCAACTTTTCCTACGTGCAACTTTTTTTTTCCTAAGATCATATAATCCAATATTTATAGTTAAAAAATTAATTATGACATGATTTTAATGTTAATATAAGGTTATATAATACAACTTTTATTTATTTAAAACGGATAATTAGTTATATATAATATATATATATATATATATATATATATATATATATATATATGTGTGTGTGTGTGTGTGTGTTTAGTAACTTTTTAACAGAATTCAAATCGAAAATTCGTAGTAGCTAGTGTTGATTATGGTAGAAGGAAGAATCATTTGTTGGAAAAAAAGAATCTAATATTAGAACGAAATTATGTCTTTCAATGTTCATGTTGACTTCCATAATCAAACCCACCATTTTCTGGTCAAATTGTAGTTTCTTGACTTTTTCTTTCAAAACCCAGTTAATCCCTTTAAATACTGGAAGAAGGTGCGGTTTCTACACATCAAAAAATCACTTTGGTAAGAGAAGTTATCATCTCTTCTTCTTCTTCTTCAACCTTTGCAACACTATAATATGGAAACAGATTCACTATGGTGGCATAAAGAGGTACTTTAGAAGACGGCGCTTCCAACGCCTCGACAGCGGTGGTGCCGCCACCTTCACCGGTGAAAGGAAGACGAAGATGATTAGGTTAAGAAGAAGCCCACACCGGCAATGGAGGATCAAGGCAGTTCCAAAACTGACATGGATGGTTAGGTCACCTTTGAAGATGTTTGCAAAGCTCAAAAATGCTTACATGAACTTTATGTTGAAATCTATGAACACCGACAACATGTTTGGAAACGAAAAGACTCTGAAGATTGATCGTCAAACGTCTAAGGTTTAAAAGAATGATGCGTTCGAGGCTAGGCTCATTTTCGAGATTTCCAAGGCCTTGGTTGCGTCTCATGAATTATATCCCATGAAATAATCGTTTATTTTCTTCTCATACCAAATGGAAAAGGCGTAAGGTAAGGTGATTATTACCTTACCAAATGTACAATCTTAGACATCGGCTCATACCCTTCAAAGGTCTTTCGACACAATCTCACTAGAAGAAACACAAAAAACTTTCAAAACTCTCAATTAATTTTTATTTCAAAGGTGATTTAGAATGCTCATGAATTTCCTTTTATAATAACCATCAGATCATATATAATTATGTCAAAAGCTATAGATGATAATCAAGACACGAGTTTTTCTTCATATTTTTTTTATTCGTGACCTTATCTTGGAATTAGTGTAATGAAAGAGTATACATTTTCCAGAGAATGAAAAGTAAATTTGTTGGCGTAACCATCATGTTGAACCTTACTATCATGGGTCTTCGAAGAAACGTGTTATTTATCATTAGGATCACATCACATACATAAGGAAGCTTATAAGATATTTTTTATTTACATAAATGTATCAATATTCAGATACCCATTGCAATATCACTAGTGCAATAAGAAAATAAGAAAAAAAGATAGTGGTTATTTTTCTTATACGCAACAGTTTTGTAATCAAGAGATATACAGGCACTAGTGCAGAAAAGACTTTAGACGTCTGTTATTTTAGGTTTTTAATGTTTGATCCTTGTCCGACGTCTATACGGGTGACATTAATGAGGTCAGACATCTCTATAGATATCGAATCTATATAGGTCAGACGTCTATATAGACGTCCGATCCATACAGGTCAGACGTCTCTGAGGTTGCTTCTGACTCATGGTGATTCGAGTTTACACCTTTATATTTTAGTTGAAGAGAATGTATTGTACATTTTTTTTATTGGATGGTTTTAAAAATGTAGTGGAGGGAATTGAAGGAGTGCAAAACACAAGAAATCGTCGTCGAAGAACGCCGCCCAAGGACACGAGAATAACTGCACCAAAACTCAACGAAAACGCATTTTAATCGGTTCAAATTAAAGACAATGCATCAAAGAGTGATGTAATCGAGTAAAATTAATTTAAAATGGTACAAAAGTGAGAAAACGAACCTGAAAAGCGTAACCCGTAGAGAGAAAACGCGACAAAGATGATGAACAATGAGTGCGCGTAACGATTGCCTAGCGTTCGCAGTGTTTTAATGCCGACATTTAGACGTTGATTCCCCCAATAACAGACATCTAAAGTGCTTTAGAAGTCAGAGTGACAGGATTAGACGTCTAAATAGAGTCAAAAAGTGAATTTTTAAATTTTTGGATTGTGTATTTAGACGTCAATTCCCCCAATAAAAGACATCTAAAGTGCTTTAGAAGTCGGAGTGGCGGGATCAGATGTCTAAATGGAGTCAAAAAGTGACTTTTTATATTCTTGGACTTCACATTTAGACGTCGGTTGCCCCAATAACAGACGTCTAAAGTGCTTTAGAAGTCGGAGTGACGGGATCAGACGTCTAAATGTAGTCAAATAGTGACTTTTTAAATTTCTGGGTTGTGTATTTAGACGTCGGTTCCCCCAATAATAGACGTCTAAAGTGATTTAGAAGTCGGTTCCCCCCATAACAAACATCTAAATAGAATAAAAAACTATTTTTTTAACTTTTTCGTTTAGTTTTGGCGTCTATTCGGGGGAGCCGACGTATATGAGTATTTAGACATCGGACCCCTCCATAGCCGATGTCTAAATAGTTGTTTTATTTACAAAAAATGTCACCGGTCATTTTTTACGTTGAATATTCGAGGATCAGACGTCTAAAGGGTGACGTTAAATGTCTTTTTTGTACTAGTGAGGCGAGACAAAAAGGGTAGGCTTTTTGCCTCGATTCACAACCGAGGCATAAAAGGGTAGGCTTTTTGCCTCGGTTCATAGGTAACCGAAACAATAGAGTTTTTTCCTTTTTTAATTTTTTTTCGACAGACTTTTCGCCTCGGTTCCTACTGAACCGAGGCAGTAGAGTGTTTTTTATTTTTTATTTTTGCCAGTCTTTTTGCCTCAGTTGTGACCTGAACTGATGTCATAGAGGGCTTTCTACCTCGGTTATAGTCACAACCAAGGCGTATTCCCTTATTTTTTTTAAGAACAAATATGTTTTTGCAACATTTCCAACTGTAGAAACAGACCTACATATATATTAAATTTACAGAATAATCCAGAACAATCCAGAAGCATATCTTATTAAAAAAATACTAAAACATAAATCAATTCAATGTAATCATAAATCAATTTCTTAGAAGGATAAATCAATTCAATGTAATCATAAATCAACTTAGAAGCATAAATCAATCCAATGTACAAGCTTAACCTAATCATAAATATGCTACGGTAGAACTTACTATATCCTAATATCTACATACTATTATAGAGTTGAATCACATATTTAACAAGTGCTTTCCTTATGTATCTAATGGATTTATCTGGAATTGTAGTAAAATTGAATCTATGCATAAAACACAATGATTTCTATTAGTGTATATGAATGCTAAACTACAGAGAAAATAAAATTCAAACCAAAATATTACCGTTTCCCATCCATTAGTAACATGTGCATGAATAGTGGTCATCATCCAATTCATGATGTAGTAACCACACTCATATGACTCACTTTGTCTATTATATTACAATATATCATTATAATTATAAATTGTTAAGTAACATCATTGGAATGGTACAAAATGTAACAAAGTATGGACTAAAATACCAAACCTTAAGGGCCAACCATGCTAGCTTTTTAACTGTAGCAGTTGATCTCTCGGACAACATCATATGTGCTGTAAGGGAACTATTAAAAGAATGACTTTAGCATACATTTATATAACAAAGAAAGTTCAAACATTGAGGTTCTTACCAATCTACTACTTGTCTAAGAGGGTTGGGAGGAGACTTGTGCAATGAACAAAACCATACTACAGTGTTTTCTGGTATGGAGATCACAAGTAGCTACTAATGACGCCTGAAATTGGTAATAACTTAATTGTTATATACTAAAATCATAAATGAAACTTTAAAGTTAACAAACTTCACTTACCCAGGTATATAAGGGAGAAAATATAGCTCCTTCCCCATTGCAAAACAGCTAGTGATGTATGCTTAGATGTCATCAAATTTATTTCCTTCGTGAGTCATGTGGGGATCAATGAACTCATATACATCATTGAACTCGATGTTGTTACTGACACCAAACATATACCTGAAATCAAGAAATGATATGATAAAGTAACTTGATAAATCAATTTTATATAAATAAGTTCTCATAAACTTACATCATCCACAACTGAACGAGTGTAATATTAAGCTCTTCTCTCCTCAACTCAAGCTCCTTAACTTCTTGTTGATACAAGTACAATGAGATCTCAGAATGTCTTCCAAATATAGTAGAATCCCATGGAACAATCATAGGCGCATATGCAATGATGTTACAAAGCTAGTGTAACGCACCAAAAGGGTCGTCCTCAGATAAATGAGTCTTCTTCGGTGTAGGACTTCCTTCTCGACCCGTCTACTGTTACATGAAAAAATAGTTATGTTATGAAGTCAATAAGAAGTAAAGTTTAAAATTAAGAACTATCTAGCTGGAGTCCATATTGAGGGGTTAGATATAGCATCAACCAAATGTCTAGGCCAGGCGATGAATGATTGAAATGCCTATGCCACAGTGACCATCTCATCTGTAGGTAGAGGAACAAATGCATTTGGTACGACAATTTCATCGACCGTGACCTTGACCTCATCTTCTCTCAGCTCCATACCATGCACTATAGTGGTTGCCTCAAAGACTGTGCCTCAAAGACTATGCCACACCAAATATATATATATATATATATATATATATATATATATTAAGTACGAGTAGATAAACTTAGTTTTTTTGGCCATCTACTAACATTCTTAATTATAATTTATAATAGTTTATTATTAATTAGACACCTTACTTGATAATTTTTTTCTCTTTATTGCCTTTGAAATCTTTTTATACACTTTATATTTTTATGTTATGGTTTAGGATTTATGTGTTGTTGCTTTCTTTATTTATTCTCTTTAAATTTAGTTATTTGTTATGCGTGGTTTTATTTTTTTTTTTTAATTTGTTTGTTATAGAAATGATAAGAACACGATATGCTTCTACGTACTAGTGTGAAATTTTTGCACAAGATGAAGCCAAAAAGAGATTTATAACATCTGCTAGTAGAAGGAGTCATCTTGGAAAAGTTGCACTATTACCTCGTCTTGATCTAGATAAGCACTAGGAGAGAATGTTATTAAGGAGCGGCTGAATGTTGAGCAATAAAAAATTATTCAATAAGAAAATGATATAGGTGAATTTCTTGGAGATCCACATGATACATCATTATTGAAGAGCTATGTCGATCATATCTTTTAAATTAGATTTTGAAATCCAATACATGTAAAATGTAATAAAAATAAATATAAAATTTTAAACAAAACTTAACTAACAAAAACAAATAATAGGTGGACTTGGAATATGAATGAAAATGAATGGAATGAGTTGAAGGCAAAAAGTAGTAAAACTAAAGAGAAGTCACGCTAGTGTTGAAAGAAGAAAAAAATTGAAGAGAAAATACGAGAAAAAAAACATGTTCGAAAATAATTTAAGAATGGTTTAGTAAATGTATATGTAGCCACAATGTTTGGCAATCAATACTTATTATTGCTTACCTAATTTATTTTATATTATATTATATTATATTATATATATATATATATATATATATATATATATATATATATATGGAAAGAATTAGTTTATAAACATATTTTAAAATAACAAATTTTAAAATTTTGTATTACTGTACGTAATGGTTTATCTAAGTTTTCAAATAATATACTAAGTTTTAAACTAATATTGAGAATCCTTATATAAATCTAGTTGGATATAATAGTAAACTAGTTAGATATTTTCAGTCATTTTATCTCGTGTGTATGTAATAAGTGACGTGCATATATGTAATTAATTTTATTTTATAAGTGATTAAAAAATAAATTAATGTTAATAAATACAATAATCAATATATGATTAATTGTGTAATTAAGTTATTAAAATATATATGTAATAAGTTTGTTACCTCAAAGATGGAGTAAATAATTATTATATTAAAAGATTTTGCCTGTTACCATTTTGATTATATTGAAATACTTTAAAATGTTTAATTTGTTGCATGACAATCCATTTTTGAATTCTTTAAAAGGTTTAACAAATTTAAAAGTAAATTTACATCTTGTTTAGAAATATGACAATAGATTACTTATTTTAAATGAAATAAAGAAACACAAATAAAAAATTTAATTATAAAAAAATAAAACTAAAATTTAACAAACCTACCATATACAAACATTTGTATTTTTTATGGAATGATTCTAAAAAACTAATAAATCTAAACCCTATGAAATTGTATGCAACACCGTTCTTCTTTCCTCATTCTCTTAACAAAAAAAACATGTCTTCTTCCTCCAATGAACTCATCCTCACTAGCTCCCCTGACGGGCCAATCATGGTCTACGAGACTGTTAGCCGCGCCGCCGTGACACGGTTCTCCAGCAGCCGCTCTCCGTGTCGCGGCCTGACCATGGTGGGCCGGAGATTGTTGGCAGCCTCACACGTATCATCAGACACGGGTGCAGGCTCCATCAACATCTACAATTGGCACGGTTCTTCTGTGTTTCGTAACTTCCCCGTGCCAGAACCCATTGCCCCTATCATTGCAACACCAGATGGAGCATTTCTCTTCGGTGGTGGCATCTCAGGGAGTGTTCTATCTCTTTCAGGTTCTTCTGGGGATATCATCAGATCAATTGTTGTTCACTCAAGTCCAGTTTCCAGTCTTCATCTGAGCGACGATGGGTCACTTGTTATCTCAGGCAGTGAAGATGGAACAGTTGTTGTTGTTCCTAGCTTCAAGATCGTTGCTGAGGGTTCCTTGGAGGAGAATGTGGAAAACTTGATCTTGCACAAATGGAAGGCACATTCTGATTCCGTGACTGCTTTCAAGTCAGTGATGGGTACTTTGGTTTCTTGCTCATTAGACCGAACATGCAAGTTTTGGAATCTGGAAAACTTTGGGGTCCTTATGCAGACTGTGACATTACCTTGTTCCGTTTCTGGGGTTGCCGTAGATTCATCGGGGTCAACGTTTTACGCTGGTGGTGCTGATGGGTTTGTTTATAATGGGTCGGTGAACGTTGAAGCTAGAAAATTAGTGAGTGATAAGGGTTGTAAGGTGAGAAAATGGGGTCAAAAGCATAGTGGGTGCATTGTGTCATTGGCTTTGGTGAAGGAAGAGATGAATGTGGTGTCTGCTGCAGAAGATGGGAGTGTGTGGATGTGGGATGTTGAGAAAGGAGAAGTTGTGATGGTTTTTGGGGATGAATTGATAACCATTAGTGACATGATTGTGATAAAGGGAAATGGTGGTGGTTTTGGAGTTGGAAAGGGAAATGATGTTGCAGTTGATGAAGGGAATGGGTGCTTCACTTCTTCTAGGTTATGTGAAGAAGAGATTCTTAGGACAATGAATCAAATGACAGCCCTTGGGGAGGTCAAGGATGTTGTATTACAAGACAGGAAAAAGGCCATTGAAATGTTGGAATCTGTGATTGAAATGTATGAGAGACTTTTGAAGCTTATCCTTAAGGAAGCTACAAAAGCCATTGAAGAAGAAGAAGGAGAAATGGATGAAGAAGACAAAGATGATGAACATGAAGAAGAACACCAGAAAGATGATAAGAAGGAAGGAACTAGTACTTTTGGTAGTCAATGTACTGAAGAAACATGATAATTTTTTGTAGAATTATTTGGTGTTTGGGAATGATAATGAATTTTAATGTTCTTATTTTATCGGAATGTTTAACATTTTTTTTTGATACAAATTTGACACCCGTGACTTGGTGTATTGTTGGCTTTTTTAATGTTCTTATTTTATCTACATATATTGAATTTTTCGAGCGCACAAATAAATTTCAGATATTTGGAAGAGAATTTTATGGAAATATATACTAATAATTTGTGAATAGAAAATCATTTAATTTTATTTTTAACTACTAGTGAAATAGAGTTTTAACTTTGATATCTTACTTGTTCCTTATTACAAGAAAGTTAATCAAAATTGTAAAACTACAATAAAGTTAAAATTGACAAGTTTTATTTATTTTTTTCTTAAGCATTTTCAAGTTTATTGAGTTAGCTACTTATTTTATTAACTATATTTTATTTACGAAAAATGATAAGTTATATATATATATATATATATATATATATATAGAAATTGAAAATAACATGAAATTAATTAGCTAACTAAATTATGTAAGAATGACCATTCTAATTACTTTTATATAGACAACGAGAAGATTTTTTTTTAAAATTTAATTAAAATTATATAACATCAACATGTTTATAGAACTGCCTATGTATTCAAACTAATGATATATATATATATATATATATATATATATATATATATATATATATAAACTAAAATGTTTCTATTAAATATTTCATTTAATAATTAAAAAATATTTAATAAATTATATTTTTTAACATTACTATAAACACTAAATAGAATAATAAAGTAATTTATCTAATAAATATAATCATTTAATTCCAATAAGTAGATTTTTAAATATTATTTAGCAAATATAATAAGTACGATATATTAGTTAAATACTTTATGATCAATTTAAGTACAGAAATAATGAATAGAAATATCAAGATTAGTTGGCATAAGTAATACCGGACTTGTGTCTCTTAATTAAATCGTTCATCTGATGTCAACATTTTGAATATGGAATATATTATGTTGGTCGGTGTTAATTAGTTTAATGTGTAATAAATAATTCTAGCAGGTTAAAAAAATTCATGAACAAAGTATTATGCACATATTATTTTTTTAAACATAGCATAATTATTTATACAGTACTAACTGAAATATTTATTAAATACTATGTAATTAAGTAATAAATATAACTGACCTTTTGTTAACATTAAATAAATTTATTAAATAATATAACTCTATTGAAAATTTTACTAACTATATTATATTTAATACATATAATGTATTTAACTTTCATAATTATCAAAATAAAAAAATGTTATGAAATTTGACTTCAAATTATATGTGTGTATATATATATACATACATATATATATACATATATATATATATATATATATACATATATATACATATATATACATATATATACATATATATATATATATACATATATATATATATATACATATATATATATATATATATATATATATATATATAAGAGATACATAGTTTGATCATTTATTTTTGTGTCATATTTTTAACTTAATAATTTTAAATTTTAATAAATAAAAAATAACTTTTGTTTTTCACGAAATAACTAATTGAATAATTTTTTATTTCAAAATATATAAATAAATTTGTTTAAAATTAATTGTCACTTAACTTCTTTAATACTATTTTTACATAATTATATTTTTCTTAAATTCTATTATCTTTGTATTTTTTATTTTATTACTTATTAAATAAATAATAAAACTAAAAAAATTTAAAAAGCGAATACAATGGAAAAATATTTTAGCTATTATATAAATAAATAATTAAATAATGAATTATTAGAGAAAAAATATAGTTCTTAAGCATCCCTTTAAATAATAAATTTGGACACATTGTAATTCATTTATATTTACAAACATACATCATTTCTATGCCAACTAATCTTGATTTTTACATAATTATTTTTTTTTAAAATTCTATTATCTTTGTATTTTTTTATTTAATTACTTATTAAATAAATAATAAAACTAAAAAAATTGAAAAAGCGAATACAATGGAAAAATATTTTAGCTATTATATAAATAAATAATTAAATAATGAATTATTAGAGAAAAAAAATAGTTCTTAAGCATCCCTTTAAATAATAAATTTGGACACATTGTAATTCATTTATATTTACAAACATACGTTATTTATCTCATATACTTAGTTGTTACTTAAAATAGTACATGTGATTAGTCATGTAGTGTATAATAGATTTATTAAATATGTGAATTTAAGTCTATTTAAAAGAAAATAAATATAAAAAATGTGCGAGCAGTTTAGTAAATAAAAGTTAATTATTAAAGTATGTTGTTATTGATTAACATATTTAAATAAATATAGTAATATATTTGTTAATTTTCTAACATATGTTTTTATGAACAAAAAATAAATTATTAGACTAGACAGATAATGAAATAATGAGTGGATATTTTAGTTTAAAATAATTTAATAATATAAATAGAATTTCTTAAACTAGTCTCGTTATCTAAAATACTTATCATCTCTCTAAAACTCTTTCTCCAAGTTCTCTCTCCTTTCTCTATACAAATTCTAACTTAGTGATCATTTGTTTGACGATCAAAAAGTGTCTAGGAGATCACAACAGAGTAATCTCCATTTCAGTTTCTGGTATAGAGTAAGTAAGTTTCGACTCATTTTTTCTTTCGCTCTTAGTTTGAGATCATGTTTAGGAATCTTTGATCACATATGAAATCTATCTCTTTTACCTAAGTCTTTACTGATCAGAGGTTCTAAGAACTCTCTTTGATCACTTTTCGGTAATTTATAGGCGTTCTTAGTGTTCTTTACGTTTGAAGCAATTGTTGTACATTCTTAGAGTTATGATAGTTTTCCTTAAGGTAAGGGAAGCTAGTGACCTTTCTTGATGTTATTTTAATTTATGATTTTAGTTAGGTCATGTTAAATTTGGTTAAAACTAGAAGTTTATCTACCTTTGTATGAGCTGTGATTTGAATACTTTAAAATAGTTAATTGATGCTTGGTGCTGTGATGGATGTTCTAGAATGTGATTAATTTGTTTAGATGTGTTCTTGATGGTGAATTTTTATGTTTGTTAAGTGAGTGATGTTAATTGAATTGGAATTATTGGGAAGGAAAAATTAGGGTGAATTATATGTTATTTTGGTCTAAAATTGGGGGTTTTAATAGGTGAGTTTGTGAAATAAAGATCTAAATGGAGATATGATAATTTAGGTTCTGTTGTATGGTTATTTTGGGACTTCTTGAGTTGAGAATTGGGAAGTTTATGATCTAGAACATAGTAGTATACAATTGCTTATGTTTTTAAATGGTTATAAGTGTGTTTTGGAAGAGTAGTTATATTTAGAAACAAGGTCTAAAGTATACTGGAGGGTTTGAGGTTTGTGGTTGAGTCATTTTGGACTTGTTCAGACACCTAAGTGGTTTAGTTATAAGCTAAAACTTGTGGAATTTAATTATGGCCTTTAAAGTGGGTTTTTGGTTAATTTGAGTTGAAATCTTGTTGTAAAATAAGTTTAAAAACTAGTTTAGGTTGCTTTATATACATTTGGTTAGGTCCATTCTAGTTTAGAATCCCGTCTAGA
The DNA here is from genome assembly GCA_027742785.1 of Vigna reflexopilosa. Classification (NCBI taxonomy): domain Eukaryota; kingdom Viridiplantae; phylum Streptophyta; class Magnoliopsida; order Fabales; family Fabaceae; genus Vigna; species Vigna reflexopilosa. The sequence goes on along the minus strand of CM050925.1, from coordinate 31,494,752 downwards.
AGTGTTATAAGTTGGTGAAAGTGCATAGGGTAGGTCATGAGGGGTTGAGGAGTGCAAATTCTACAGAATTGATGTTGTAGAATTCTGCAATCTTACTGAGTGAGTGTTGTCGCTGAACGAGTAGAACTATATATCTAGTTGAGAGAGTGTAGTCGCTAAACGAGCAAAACCCACTGTTTTTGTATTCATAGAGCAAGATAGGGGTTGAGCGAATTAGTTTGGGGAAGAAGTTAGTTCTAGCAGTGGATGGACGACCAGTTTAGAACATGTTTTGAGTCTTTGTTTCTTTTGCTTTTTGGAAACTTCGAACTGTGTTAGGGCTTTAAGGATTGAGTAAAAGTATTTATTGAATTACATGGTGTTTTATTCTTGAGGTTATGTATGTATTTGAAGTGTGATGGAAAAGATTTTCCAAGGTGAAATTCTTGGTTGGTTGTTCTAAGCTAAAGGATCTTTTCTTTTTAAGGAAGTTCTTACAAAACACTACAAAAGAAATATTTTGAATAGCACGACAATCTTATCAATGCACACACACACACACATATATATATATATATATATATATATATATATATATATTTAAAGTTGAGCGTCTAAGCTTTCAAAGGAATATTTCAAACGTTTGATAACGTGCTATTTCAGAAGGATTACGAAAAACGTTTTCCATAAACACTATTTAACCCCCTTCTAGTATTTTTCAGGTACTTCAGGTCAAGTTTACACCTTTAGTTATGTCTATTGTATGATAAGTATGAGAAAATGTGGAAGTTCCATGAGACCCTCTATGATTGTAAAAAAATTTGACTTCATATTATGAATTGATGTGTGAATACAATAATATGTATAATCCTTTATTATTAGTATAATTTTAATAACTGATTGATCTTTGTCTTTTTTATGGTTGTTACAATTTTGTGATTTTTATGATATGATGGTACCATTCACATGAGTAAAAATGACGCAGGAGTATATGGGAAACAACACTAATTATACTATATGAAATATATCAATCAGAGTTAGTTATTTATGGGCAACTATATTGGCACGAATTAATAGGTTAGATTTTATACTTTACAAATATAAGGTATTAATATTGATGATAGGGTTTGATTGTCTAAAAATATACTACGTTAATGGTTAATCAAGAGGCTTGACTAACATATCTGACTTGAGCTTCGGAGTGTCTTCTACACGTCAACAATCCATCGGAATGAATGGCTATCTCAGAGAAGATTGGATATCAAAAGTGAGTATAGCAATAAAGGATGACCGACCCTCAGACACATTCAACCGAAACACTAATATTACCAAGTGATATCTACTCACCAATAAAACTACAAGAATAGATATAGGAAAAAATAATTTTGTACTAATTTTAAGATTTCCCTTGTATTATGAAATATTGTTTTGAAAAACTGTTATCTTGGAGTCCTGTACATGATATGTTTTTATCTCTTTGCTATAAAAGTTGGGTTTGTTACCGTTTTCATAACAAAATTTCAAACTAAATAAAATGTGATTCTTATAAACTATTAAACATCTTTTTAAATGACAAGTTTTAAACACATAGACCAAAACAGTAGAGTTAGCTCATTTTATTACAACCCTTAATTATGGATTATTATTATCTAGTGAGTAATAAAATGAATTATGATTTGACAATTTTTAGAAGATAACTAATATGATATTTTTCAATAAAATTATTATTAGTGGAAATAACATGAGAAATTGATGAAATCATATCCTTCATTTTGAAAAAAAAAATACTTAGTTTGTAAATTATTATTTTTTCTACTGTTTTAAGAAATTATTAATATAACTAGAAACATTGTCCGTGTTTAATATAAATATTTTTGGGTAAATAATTGGTTCAATACAACAAGTATTAGTATATTTTGTTTTTAGTACAATAAGAAAAACATTTCTTGCTTTTTAGCACAAAATTTTTTATTTCCTTGTTTAAATTTAAATAATGGTTAAAGTAATTAAACAAGTGTTTGATCTTTAATAATTGTCACTTTGGAAAAAAACTTATTTTTCTTTGTTGTTTTGTAGATTTAAAACATTTAGTGGTTCTTTCAATACTAATTGCATTTTAATATTGATGAACAAGTGCGGTGACAATTAGTAAAGGTTATACATGTGTTTAATTATTTAAAAAAAAATTAATAAAACTTAAGTTTTTATATTAAGAATATAAATTTTTCATCTTATTATAATTAAAATGAAATATATCACTATTTATTATACGCAACTATTTACCCTATTTTTTTAATATACATTTATTATTGATCACCAAGTCTAGTTAGCAAAACAAGAGTATCATAGTCCTCAGTTCTTTTTTTTTTAAAACATAAAAAAATTATTATCAAATGTTCTAATTAAAAAATTATAAAAATAGAAAAAAAAAATTGAATTGGTTTTCACTGTTTATATTGAATTATTAATAAATAAAAGTTTACTGAAACAGTTTAAAAAATTAAAAATTATAAAAATAAAAGTTGAATGGAACTATTGTAAGAAAGTTAGCACTTATATGTCTTATACTTACAAAAAATAGTTATAGGAAAAAAAATAATGGTAGAGGAACCATTATATATTGTTATAAATGATAGATTGTACATGTTATATATATCACTCTGTACCTTCAGTTTATATACTTCAAAAATGAACTAGAACTTCATCCGAGTAGTCCTCTATAAGCTTTTAACAAATTTTCGCATGGTGTGCTCTTAGATTAGTTTACTGCTTGAAGAATGACCATCTCCACTTTGAAGATATAGGGAGGAGTCAAGCCATGGTCCATCTTCTGATTTGTTTTCTTGCTTCATACTTTCTTGAGAGTACGCAGATGAAACATGAGTTTGGCTGTCTTGTGATAGCAACTCAAAAGCTTTAAATCTTAAATCTTGGTTGCTCCCACTGCGCTTGATTATAGGTGCTTGGATTGGAATTTTTCCTTCAAGCATTCTCACAACAGAAGACATGGTTGGTCTAAGAGTGGGAGAAGGATTGGTGCACAATAGTGCCAAGCTCAGCATTCTCATGGCTTCCTCTTGAGAGTAATTTGAACCAAGACTTGGATCCACCAATTCCAGAAGGTTTCCCTGCTCTTGGAGAACATAAGCCTATGTAGCAAATAACGTAAGATTAATTGTAAAGGACACAAGAAAAGAACAAAGAGTAATTTATCCTTCAATTTAACAAATAATATTGAATCCAAATGGTCTCAGATTGCTTCTGGTTTTTCAACTTACCCAATCTAGAAGGTATACAAACTCTTCCTTTGGTCTGTATTTTGTGTTGCTTTTTCCACTAACAATCTCTAAAGCTACAACTCCAAAGCTATATACATCTGCTTTATCCGTCAAGTAGCCCCTCATAGCATATTCTGGAGCCATGTAACCACTGTCAAGACAAGTAGTAACCAATAGTCAGTAACTTCACAAAACAATGAAATATAAGTTTGATACTAACTTGACATGCAGGAGAAAAATTGTGGACAGAAGTGCAAGCCAGTTGTTTATGTTAATAAAATTAATAATCAAATATGAACTCATTATGAACCAAGTCTTGGACTCTTGATTGATTATGCTACTAATAAAACATACTCATTATGTATGATCTTAATCATGAATTCAAGCTAATGGATGTGGCGCAGTACTACTAACATTGTTCCAGCTATGCGTGTACTGATATGAGTATTTTCTTCTTCATCAAGCTTAGCTAAACCAAAGTCAGAGATCTTGGCATTCAGTTCCCTGTCAAGTAATACATTGGTTGCCTTAATGTCCCTGTGTACTATTTTCAACCTTGATTCTTCGTGAAGATAAGCCAATCCCCTTGCTATCCCCACACAGATCTTCATTCTTGTAGGCCAGTCTAAGTGCAGCTTTACTTCTTCTCCACCTACAGGAAATTTGGGGGGAAGGAAAGAAGATTTTGTTCATTAATATATTAATTTTGAAGTAGAAACACATACACAAACTCACAGTATACGTGTAAGAAATTTACCAAAAAGTGCACGAGCAAGACTGTTGTTCTCCATGTATTCGTATATCAGTAGCAACTGGTTTCCTTCAATGCAACAGCCATATAGCTTCACGAGATTAGGATGTTGCAAAGCAGATATCATTCCAATTTCATTGACAAATTCTCGGTTCCCCTGCTTTGATTTGGAGGAGAGCTGCTTAACAGCAATCACATCACCGTCTGGCAGCACACCCTGTGATTCAACCATTCCATCAGTATCATGTTCCATGTACAATAGTGTTGTGGGATAAGTGCCATGCCCCAAATGTTTTGAAATCATATACTGATTATATCAGATGATTATGTTAGTTACCTTGTATACAGGCCCAAATCCTCCTTCACCTATCTTATTTGCAGGGTCAAAATTATTAGTAGCTGCTTTAATTTGTCTTAAGCTGTAGTAGCCCGTTTTCATATCTAGAAGTTCTGCATCAAGGAATTGATAAATGAAAAGAGAAGCACAGAAAGAGAAAAACCGACTGCAACAATAATGAACCTAAATCTACATTTTCTTTAAAATTTTCCACTTTTGTGAATCTTTACTGTAAATTTAATATATTAAATTAAAATATATGGATATATTATGTCCTGTAAATATTCTTTTATTAACAAAAGGCAACTTACAAGAGGTATTTATATTTTGGCTTCGAGTCTTACCTTTATCCGTTGTATCTTTCCTACAAAGAAGACCCATCTTCCAAAGGACAACCAGTATCAATATGACAAGCCCACATGATGCAGCAACAATTCCAACAATGACTCCAGCAGACAGTCCTTTTGAAGGATTCTCAAAGTCTACAACAAAGTACAAATGCTTACAGGACCGAACATGGCATGATACTTGAAAGAATAACTAATAATAAGAAAAAAAAAAAAAACTCACTTGGTATCATCTCAATAGCAGATATCAGAGGTCCATATACACCTCTATCAGGAATGGAAGTAGTTCCTTTCCCTGCCCAGTATAAGTGGATTTCCAAGGTACCATCATCAACATCAACATCATATTCCCTAGTGATGCCCTTTCCAACTCCACCAGCCTCTTCCGCAATGTTAAAGTCTTTCAAATATCTAACACCCTGTGAAGATGCATCATCGAAATTGTCTCTACCTTTAGTTCAGCACTGCTATTTTATTCATATACCAGATAGGATAGATGACAAAAGATGTAAGAAACGACCAAAACAAAGCAACTAAATATATTGCTTCAGCACTCACTTGAACTGAAACATCAAATATGCGCCTTCCTAAACTTCTAAAAGTTTGATCATCAGTATACATTATCTCAGCAAAATGGAGCTTCACTTTATATTGTCCATTTGGCAAACAAAAGCCATAGTAGTTAAGCGACATAGGAGAAAGGCGAGCGTTTTGGTAATATTCTGGGCCACTAATATTCAAAGAAAATGTATTTTCTGCTACAAAATCTGCATCATTATTTCCCATAAATACTCCTGTGCTGCTATAGGCCCATTGTTCATCATTTCTAAGATCAAAGTTTGAAATGCCATTTCGGTTGAGGTCACCTACATAGTTATTGCCTTCAAACTCCCCCTCACCTCCTCCACAGTTTATGAACAATGACTTATCTGCAAAGACGTAGGAAAATCTCAGAAGTTACTCCAAACAGAAACATCAAAAATCTTTTTTCACAGAATTATGGTGGTATATGGAAACATTTTAGCTTAATTTGCACTTTTAGCTCCCTTATTATCGTCATTTCTTGAATTTGGTCCCCATTATTTTGGACAATTCAATTTGATCTTACATTATTTTAATTGTGAAATTTTGGCTCCTCCAACATTTTGACATTGAATATTAACAAAAATATTAATGCTGCAGTCTGTTGTAACTTGTACTGCCAAGTTATATTTCTATTAAATATTGGATAATAAGTTAAAAGATGAATTAATATTGCAATTCGCAAAAAAAAAAAAAAAATGGGACCAAATTCGAAAAATAACAGTACTAAGCCAAACATTTTTGTTTTATGTCTCAGAAGGACTCACACTGGGGTTCTCCTGCACAAGGAAGATTCCTCTTCAAACAAAAAGTTCTACAAAATGAATACAGTTAATTTTAACAGGTATGATAGAATGGTGATAAATCAAGTAGAAATGCAAAAAGATAAACAAAAAAACTTACGAAGCTGTAGTTACCGCTGAAGAAGAATGGCTGGAAGCCAAGTTCCTGTTCAGTAATAGTAAAAGGTTAGCATTGACATAGCTGAAAGAAATACTTATATATTGCTAGACAGAGAAAACCTTACACATCCGAGAGCTGACAGCTAGATGCAGAAGACTTGGTAAAATTGTTGTAAGATAAATCTCTGAAAGTGGACATATGGTAATTTTTGTATCATTGTATCACTGATAGTATAGGGTGTAATTCAGTAAAGCTTTTAAATTATGCAATTCGAGAAACCAAGATAAAGAAATATGCTAACATGTTTTGTTTGAAGCTCAGTATCCAGTCCTGAATTTCTCCACTTAGAGAATTATTTGTCAGAAACCTGCATTAAATCAATAAATAAAAAGCAACCAATTTGCCAGGTATTAAAGTACTAGCTGATTATAAGATATATGACACTTTTTTGTCTAGTCTTCTGGTAAGGAAATCGAATCTTCACTTACAAGAAATCTAGCTTTTCCATATTTTGTATTGATTCTGGAACTGGACCAGTTAACATGTTGAAGCTTAGGTCCCTGCAAGACAAATAAGATAGTTACAGCTGATATCAAATCCAAAGAACAAAATTTCTGTTCCATGTGAAAACACATACACACAGGATAACAATATTATGGATTTTATGTTCCAGAAATTACTCCTGCCAAAATGATTAGTACCAATCATACCATGGTTATGCAAAAAAAAAAATTGTTCTTAGGATAGATACCTTTTTTCCCTCAAAGTGACGAATTAGTTCAATAGTGTTAAAAACAAACTTGAAAAGCATTACCACAACCACCCGAAAACAGGATATAAAATTAGTGACCAAGACAGCCTACAGGATTATTTCACAAAAAATAATGGGAAATCATTTAACAATATTTGTATGTAAGTAATACATGAACAATTTCTAATAAAAGTAAACCTTTGAAACAAATTGACACCAGAAATAAAAAAGAGTTTAACAGCGCAAAACGCTGTTGTCTCTTCAAATATTTGATGTTGTGGAAATGAAACGAGGAGAAAATAATAATATTGTGTTTGGATGGAGAATTTTTAGAAGGCAATTTAAAATGCACAAAAGATATGGTTTGAATTGACAATATTAGAAGACACTGAAATTTAGAAATTTATGAGTATTGTTATTTTTTTAAAATAATATAATACCAAACACAAGCTTTAACTATTCACGATGGTGCCAGAAATAAACTTAAGCTGACCATTGATGGAACTTACAAATTAGTTAAACTTGTCATTTCACTGAAGTAATCTGGAATACGACCCGTGATTAAGCAATTTCTTAATATCCTGAGTCACAGAAATGCACACCTTCGTTGAAAGCCCAAATGAATCTTAAAGTTCTTAACATAAGTAGTTGAAAATGTTTGAACTCACAGTCGTTCCAAGTTTTTCAACTCCTCCAGATCAGGAAAATCCATAGTTGGTCCTTTCAAATCAGTTATTCTCCTGATACAGAAATGTTCATCAATGAAAAGGGAAATGTTATTATGATCCAGAATCATTGCACAATAATCTCCTGAGATAAAATGCCCTAATTCAGGAATATTCCAGAAAGAAGCTAGCCACTCACAATTCAGTCAAAAGTTTCAACTGAGATATAGTGGAAGGAATTGGGCCTTCCATATTTGTTCCCTGCAAATCCCTAACAAAAACATAAAGGTTAATTACACCATTTTCTTTGCAAGAGTTACTGATTGCAAAAGTTTAACAGAGATTAAATACACGCTGGAAAGAAATCTAACAAGGAACCAAAGGGTATCTATCTCATGATGCATCCATTTCTTAGTAGATTTTACGTTTTGTTCTTCATAACCTTTTATATCAAGTTTGATGAGAATATCATGGGATCTTGACTACTTACCTTCTTTTAATTCAATTAACTAACATCATCTATAACTGAATTGTACTAATGGGGCAACATTTAAATCTTACACTAAGCATGATATAGAATATTAAATTTGTTTTCCTACTACCAAACAAGAAAATAGTAATGAATTGTTCTAAATGTACACTCACAGTCTGTCAAGTTGGGTCCAGTTCCCAATGAAACTGGGTATTGGTCCGGATAAACTGCTTCCATCTATCCTACTGCAGAAAATGCAAAGAATAATTTTAAGATTTAACAGAGATATGAAAGTAAAAAACGAAAAAAGGAACAACTGTATCCGTTTGTCACTCACAAATCAGTCAAATTTCGAAGTTCGCCAAATGTTTCTGGTATGGTCCCTGTGAAATTATTTGCAGAAAGAAGCCTGCAAAATTTGTATAAACTAATTAAAAAACGCTTCAACAAAATAAAAACAAACAGTTGGTACACAGAAAAGTGAATGATGAAAATTGATTATATACATAAAACGAAAATGGCTCGAATGAAAGAGTCTTACAGTCTCCTCAAATTGCTCAAATTTCCAAGACTAGGAGGAAGTGGTCCTTCAAGTTGGTTACATTCCAAGACCCTATAAAAACGAATGCCATTATCATCATTCATGTATTCAACTTCCAATACCAATTTTCAATGTAAAAAATCCAAATTTTCCAGCACTTACAGTTCCTGCAGACCAGCAATATCACCAATTTCTGTAGGAATTTGACCACTTAGTCGGTTTCCCAGAAGGAACCTGAGCCACAGTAACAATTAAACATTGGTCATTGCAGTAAGAAAACATAGAAAATAATGAAAGCCAAATATGCAAAATTAAGTGAACCCTAGACATCAAAAAACGTTTGAGTTAAGAAATTATTAGATATAAAACCATTTTTAGACTGCTTAGACTTTTAGAAGAGAGAGTCATGAATAACAATTAACACAAAATGAAGGGCGTGGAAGACTAACAAATTGATCAGCGAAGAGTTGGGAGGAAAACTTTTTGGAAGCGAGCCGTTGAGATAGTTGCGGGAAAGATCACTGCACAAAGCATAGAAATTCTAACAATAATTATTGGCATTCACATAAACAAATACAACAGTTCATCTAAAATGCATTTTCATGTTAATTACCATGTTGTGGTGGATATAATCAAGATTGTCAGAGAGTGACAACATTCATGACCATACATAAGAAACAAACAAAATAATATTTACAAACTTACAGCACTTTCAGATGGGTGAGATTTCCAAATTCACTGGGAAAAACTCCAGATATATTTTGACCCTTGAGAAAACTAGCATGGCCAAACAATGGTATTAGTATCCCATAAAGGAACACATAATTAAATAAAGAAATAACATTTATTTAGGCAAAGTTTAGCCAGAATCTGCTATACTGTAAATTAAAAACCCACAACTTAAATATACTATTTTATTGGCAAAGTAGCTATAAAAATATGTACATGTTATCAACATGGCAAACTGTGCTATTTTGGAAGTTGCAATCGCATGTGACATTCCTCTGAATGTCACCACCGTTTATATTCATCTTGCCATTAAACCCTTCATTCTCTGTGCAAGAACGCTCTGTAACTGTCCAGTTCAAGTTTTCTAGTTTATCCGATATTGTTTGCAGTACTTTCACTGCAACACAAACACAAGGCAATGCATTAGCCGTAACCATTTTTCCAACAATTGATTTTTTTACACATTCCAAGAATTAGTAAAAGCTGATTAACACAAACAGCCATTTTTCCCTCAACAAATTGCATAAATTAGGAATCAGTAGTTTTATTTTGATCTCACGCATGTTGATGATAGATTTTGTAATTTATTTATCTACTCTCTTTAAACCGAATTTAAAAGCTTTTCGATTTTTTTTTATGAAGAAATTGCATAAAGTGATATTTTTTATATTTCCCAATACCATGGAAGTATAGAAAGTAAAAGCTCATTTGGATTAATTAATAAATATGTAATGGGTTTATTATTTTAAACCGACTGAAATTTTTTAGGTTTGATTTAATCTTATTTCAAAACCAAAAGGCATTTTGACGTGTTTTAAACAATAAAAGAATAAACAATTTAACAAATTAAAAACAATATATGTTTTAAAATTTAAATCATATTAATAAAATTAATTTTAAATTTTAGGTAAATAAATTTATGTATAATATATATATATACATATATATATATATATATATATATATATATATATATATATATAAAATATCGATATTTAGTTTCGATTATTTTTTTTTCTAACTTAATTTACTTCTACAATTTTCTTTTAATTGGTCCATCACTTCAGAGGCATTTTCAAAGCTCAATGGTCTCAACTACGAAAATTGTTTACTAAATGATTCAACTATGAACAATAATATGAAGTATCTTACTGATGACAAATCCAACGTTAATCTGAACATAGTTTTAAAGGAAATCTTTAACATATTCCTAAATACTAGCTTGAATCTAGTCATATTTCAACTCTCTGACGTGGAAAACTTGAACTCTTAAAGTCAAAAGGCTTCACAGAACTTTTAATTTCTCAAAACTTTTAAATGTTTTTATAATTTTATAATTAATAATTGCATCTGTGTTAACAATTAGCAGATGTCTGATTCAACTATTAATTTGGTCAAAAAATTAAGGGCTGTAAGGATCCAGGCATTAAATGAAACATTTTAGATTCTAGAATTCAATAAAAAAAATTACTTGACCAAATACAGCTATTAACAAACTTCATTTTTTTATTTCTTAGATTTTGAATCAAGTCAAGTCAAATATGGTGGGAATAGAATATAAGGAACATTTAATTTTCATTCAAAGACTATTTTCTCATGTCAAAATCAGAATCATAAATATGCATGGTTTTGGTTTATCTTGAATGTATACCAAATTTTGCATACAAAGCATCGAATCTTACCATGTCCATTGTTTTTCAGAAACAGCATAGTCAAAAAAGTAGTTAAGATTATCAATAGTAATGATGCAAACTAATCAATCTTAATTCAGAAATACTATTACACAAGCCTACATGCAAAAATATAAATTTCTAAAATTAAAAATTATTTTATATAGTTTTGACTTTTTCTATCCGTTATAAACAACAATTTTCTAAAGAAAAAAATTCCCCATTTAACATCACCTTCTACCTAAATTTTTAAGAATATAGATTTCTCGTTTTTTCTTGTGTATTGTTTTTCTTGAACATTTATACTTAAATTTTGTATAAATAATAAATTACATTAAATTATATGCGTTTTAAAACTCTAACTTCACTTATCGGTTTATTTCAAAACTTGTTTCATATTAGAACTTTTATACTGATCAATTAGACAATGAAGTTAGTAAGTATAAATAATAAAAATTAAAATGATTGCTTCTGAAAACATATGAAAAATAAGGAAAGAGACAAACTGTGTTGGACTTTACAAAATGTCAACTCTAGAAAAAAGCTTATTTTTAACTTGTAATATGACCTCCATCATAGTTTTTGAAACACCTTTTACAATAAGGCCTTTAATGAGTTATATACTAACAAACTTAATATAGAGAGAATATAAGTTATGCACAACAAGTAAAATAAGTTTATACACTTATTCAAATTCTTACACATATTAAGTTTATTAACTTATATAAAAAAGAGTAATCATGTTAGATGAACAAAAAATATTGACTTAAAGTTTATGATTTTTTAAAATGAGCTTTTGTAATAACTAAAATTCATTTCTTTTAAATGAACTACATTCCTTTTTATATACAGACACTTGTCTGTTTGAAATGTTTTTTTTTTTAGTGTTACTTAAAGGTAAAAATGTGTTATATGTATTTTAATTTTTCATAAAAATGAAAAATGTGTTTAAGACATTAACAATTTTTTTATTTAACCAATTTCCAATGATGTGTAAGATGAAAAACAGCAGCAACAAATTATCGGTACAAGAAGGTATGGGCTGCAACATGTAGCATGTGAAAGCAGAGCCATTATTTTTCCTCTGTTTTTGCCATTAATGATGTTGAACTATCTTCACTCATAGTTGTTATATTCAATAAATTCTCATTAACCTTTTTTGTACCAGAAGTGTCATATCAATATAGTGATAACTATAGTTAAGATGAAAATTTGGTTCCTAATTCAAAATTTATGACCAGCACATGTCAATGCAAGATGCTTTTCCAAAATGTCTAAAAACATTGTTTTCAAGTGTGTATATATAATTAGAAAATACCTTCTGAACATAATTTATTTTGAATTTATTGACTAAATCATAAGCATTGGTCTTATCTAAAACATTAAAAAGAAAAATTCATGGTTCTGAAGACAAGTTGTGGTCCTCCACCCTTATCATTTCATTTTCAAAACGTTGTCATCTCTCACATGGATGTGTCAAGTCAATCAAAGGGTGTCGTCTAGCAGAGCACCAAAACATTCCTAAGGGACGATTGAGTGATCAAGAAAAACCCAAACTTGATACGATAACATGAAAAAAAAAATTGAAATGATTATCATCAGAAGTTTAAAAAATTGAATTGAATTTGATAATATAAGATATAAAACCTGAGAAAAATCCATGGACAATCATCAAAAGTTTCCAGATAGGAAAAACAGAGTTTTAAAAGTTCTCTAAAGAAGGAAGTTACTGAAAGAAACAGCAGAACAAGCACCTGGTGTTCAATTCTAAGTATAAAATGAACAATGATGCAGAAGACCCAATTCTCATCAGAACCTGAACTTCTTCATTCGGAAAATAAAGTGTTTTTCATAATTTCTTTGTATTTTCGTCTAATGCAAAAGTGAGAACGGTTAGAAGGGTGGTTAATCACAGCCTAATCACGAAAAGTTTCAGAAGAGTTCTTTTTGTTGTTGATATAACTGCACTACAAAGTTCAGAAGAAAAGCGTGGAAGCGTACCTTCATCTTGTGGTATGAGTTGAGCATTGGATTCAAAAACTTGAACGCAATTCAAAGCCAAAAGCCCTAACAGAAGAACATGGATTAACCGCATGTTGCTGTCTGAAAGCTTCGAAATTGGTTGGGTTTGAGACAGAACCGTCCACACGCTGAGAAAACAACAGGAGTTGTTAGTAGGATTTGTATGTCTGCGGTTGTTTGTGTCTGTTTGTTTGTATAAAATAGGCCTTGAAAATTGAGATATTTTTTTTTACCAATATCAGCAGATAGAACATTGGCTAAATTGAAGGAGAAGAAAAAAGATAAAAGTAACTAAAAAGGTAGAAGTAAGTAACATTATTGGTTTTGAATTTGGGTGAGATGACTTAATCCACAGTCAACACACGGCATTTGGTTGGGACATAAATTTTGATGCTACGGTTCCTTCATGTCGGGCAGAGAGGCGGCTAACCAATATTTTCCAACTTTTTACTTTTCACGACACTGTCCGTACTTAGAAATTCTTATGAAGCTTTTCTGCTCTGCTTTGGAAAAAGGAAATAAAGAGAAATTAGAAAAGTAAAGAAGAATATAGGTTGTGATTGAATGAAAACAAACAAATAAAAAATAAAATTAAAACATAGATAACTGATAGAACAAAATTAAAAAGTAGAATGAAAAGGATAAATTTATTTATTTATTTATTATTGGTAGAAACACATTTAGTGTAAAACCCTGAAAATGTTATTTTTAAAAGTGATATAGTGTAAAAAATAGTGAGACTCGACTATTTTAATATTAAACACTTTTACTATAAATAGTTTTGTTATAAACGAGTTTCGTTATTTTAAAATGTATCATCTTTCTAGAAATCACTTTTCTAGAGTTCTTTACCTTTTTTCTAAGAGTTCTAACTCCTTAGTCATTTCTTTGACGATTAGGAGGTACCTAATCAACCACGACAACGAAGTCTATATTTCTACCTGATCAGTTTCTTTAATAGAGCAAGTAAGTTTCGACTCTCTTTTTTCTCCTTTTTGTTCTCAAATCTATTTTAGAGGAATCTTGTGCTGTTGCATGTATAATCATGCATCCCTATACATTCTTGATTCATCTAGAGCTCTAAGGACTCTTTTCGTTGTCAATTTGGTGTTTCGTAGGTTCGTCTAGGTATTCCTTACAGTTCAAGTAATCAGCGAAGCGGTTGTAGAGTTAGGCAGTTGTTTCAAGAGGTAAGGGAAGCTAGACTTTTTATCTTAATTATGTTTGTATCTTAAATTAGTTTTTCTATGAATGATAAGATGAATTGTATGAAATTGTGTGATTATTTAAGAATTATGTGTTTTTGAATAAGGATAAATGATAATATGATGTGTGTATATCGGGATGGTGTGACTTTGATGAATAATACTGTTATAATTGAGTGTGATGAAATTGTTTTGGTATTTGAATCTGAATTCAAAGTGTTTGGGTGAGAAATGGTCAAATTATTGAGTTTTAAGGCTAAAATGGAAGTGTTGAACGGTGAGTTTGAGAAAGAGAGGTTGAGGTGAGGAAGCATCTATTTAGGAGTTGTAATGAGATAATTTGAGACTTGTTAGAAGTGTAGTTGTGAGTGAAATCTGTCATGTAGCAAAGAAAGGGTTTATAGTTGAAGTTTTCAAGTGTTTTTGATGTAAAACGGGGGTTTTGAGTAGTGAGATTTTGTAGTAGTGAGTCTAAATTGTTTTTGGAGGTTAGAGGTTTGATATTACACCTATTAGGACTTGTATAGGTACTAAAATCAATAAAATCAGTCATGGAAGTGATAATGGCTTCATAAGTTGAGTTTTTAGTCCATTTTAGAGGTTTCAAGGGTTGGAAATGGAAAGTAGGAGAGTTGGGATGAAACTGATGTATTAGAGTGTGTTAGCAAATGTAGTTAGATTTGTTTGTGCAGGTTGTAAACTGGTATAAAGGTTACAAAGTGTAGATTTGAGTTTGGGTAGCTTCTAGAAGTGAATTTGGGTTTTCATAGGTCAATTTGGGTTTGGAGTGGTCAATTTAAGTTAGAGGTATGTTTTTAGATGTTTCTTAGCGTCTAAGAGTGTTTTTGAATCATTTAAACTTGTGAAGAATTTTAGAACCTGGTGCAGCGTTGGGCGCCCTCCAAGGGGCCCCTGGGCGCTTTTGTGAGAAGAATTCGCTTGGGTGCCCCCTCAGCGCCCATGTTCCAAGGGTCTAGCGCCTGGGCGCCCCTTTTTGGGGCGTTGGGTGCAACTTTGCAAATTTTTTTTTTTTAGTTTTCTGGATCTCAAATTTGGGGTTTTTGGTGTTTGTTTTTTACGTTCTTTATATCGTTTTGGGGGATTTTGGACCCTTCCAAAGCTGTTGATGAGGGTTTCAGAGCTGTTTTCCTTATCTAAATATGAGTATCAATATGCCATGAAGAAATTGTGTTATTGTATGATTTTTGATGACTTGTATGGGTGTTTCTATTTCTTTAATGTATGATCAGTATTTTCATCTATTGGTGTATTATTCGAGTGTGAAAGTGTATGGACATATGTATGATTACAAATGGTTTTCAAGGATGGAAAAAGAGAATTTCGAGGAGGAATATCTTATCAGGGGATTCATGTGTATAAATAGTAAGAAGCCGATATGGGGTTATCCTGACACTTTAATGATCATCAATGCTCAATTAGAGAGTGGTGAGTCATGTCTTGAGAGGAGCAGGAGGTCCTAGCTTGGGGCCTTTCTTCATGGTGGCAAAGAGCGTTTTAAGGACTAACCTTGTGTGGCAGCTTTGGGTCAGCTATTTCACCACACAGTTGCAAAAATTTCCATGGCTCAACATTTATACTATATTGTAAAGGGTTTGGCCAAGTCCAAGTGAGTTGTGTGAATGGGAAAAATCTTTTGATATGTGTGAATGAGAAATGATGTTCTACTAATTTGGGTGATTGAAATTGTATGTGGAATTTTATTTCATGTTAAACTGTTTTATCATTAGCTTACCCTTGCTTTTGTTTTTGTCTATCTGTGTGTTTTCTCTTTTGCGATGATCACCTTGATGGGTGTGAGCTCAAGGAGGGCATCTTTCCAGTTATCTCAACGTAGGGGTTGGTGGTGGAGCAACAATATAGTTAGCCTCTTTTGCTTTTCATGTGTAGATTTTTCTTCTCTAGAAATCTCAAGTTTATTGTAATTTATCTCCTTTGTAGCTTTTATTTTAGTGATTTTATATTACTAAAATGGGATGTTACATTTAGTATATTTACATTTATTTATTTATTTATTATTGGTAGAAAATACATATATTATACATATGTGTATTTTTTATTTTATGATTGTAAAGAATAATAAAATTACTATTATTATAATTATATAAATAAATATAAATAATGTTTATTGTAAATAATTTTTATTTATTTTTCAAATAATGTTTTCATTATAAAAAGTCACTTTAGCTTTCAGTTAAATCGTATATAAAAATTTGTATGATATATATTATAAAAAGGTTTAATGTTTTCGTAGTTCTTATTTCTGTGGGATTTTCTCAAATAGGTATTTTTTTTTGTCAATTGAGTTCTTAAAAGTGAAAATTTCAAACAATTGGCTCCCTGTAGTTAAATTGGGTTAATGAGGTTAACTTTCTGATGAGCTGTCAGTTTGACGTGGAATATTTTAAATATATGGCATAAGTAGAGGGTCTTACGTCAAATTTGTTTATATGAAACATTTAAAAAATAATGGTTTTCTAAAATCTAAAATGAAATGAGCAATTAGAGTTCCATTAAAATTGGGATTAAAATTGGGAACGAGAATGTTCTTCGAGCTTGGACGTTGAAGCGCGAACTTGTTCGTTACTAGAGCGGGTTTTTGCGAAATTAGGGCTTTCGTGGTTGGTGATTGGAGTAATCGTTGCAATCGCAATCTTTGACGTGAAGCGGGAACTCGTTGGACATGTATCGACAAGTGCTTAGAGTGAAACTCCATACAAGGTTAATATATGTAGTATAGCTAGGAGGAGGATCCCTTGGATTCTCTAACCGGACATTCAAGGAGGAATTGGGTTCTGGAGTACTCTCTACAGAAAACTCAATTCTTATTAAACTCAAAACTGCCATTACAAAGGTGATAACATGATTTTATAAGGACGAAAATCCCTCCTATGTCTACCACATGTCTAACACATTTTAAACATGTTTTATACAAATAAAAAAATAAAAAACGTGCTTTGGTTGGAGTTTAGGCTTGGGCCTAAGTCGTCATATATTCTCTCTTGAGAAAGGTTTGTCCTCAAATATGATGGTTCGCCTTTATTATAAGGATATCTAAAAATTTTCTAGACGAGACTCCTTATAGTCTTGGGAGTAGGCCATCTTAAAATGGCTTTAGTTTTGTTGGGCTCCAGATGAATCTCTCTTGGATCAAATATCAATCTGCAATAAGCATCAAACATATCTTTAATTAGTTTTATTTGTATCGATAAGATATATAGAAAATTATTTTTAGAAGAAGGCATCCTAATATTGAAATTTTTACTTTTAATAGAATTAAGAAGCCTTACTTCTTCTAAAATTTTCTTTTTGTCTTGAGTAAGTTGTAACCACAAAGGTAACAATAACTCAAGTTGTAAATTGCCACATGTTTAAAATTTTAACATTGTAAAGGATGGAATGACAACTTTTTCAAAAGAAAAGTTAAAATTTGAAAACTCAACGATAAGTGGAGAAAAGTTAAAAGGATTGGAAAACTCCCCTTAAAAGTCTTGGTTCTATTGTAATTGTGGGAGTAGAAGTTGCCCTCAATAGCATTTTCTCCTTTTCTTTCCTCTCTTTTTCTCTTCTTTCAAATTCTTCCTTTTCTATCTTTTCTTTTTCTTCCCTTTCTCTTCTCTCTTGCTTTTTCCTCTTCTTTTCTCTTAATCTCTCTTTTTCTTCTTATCTTTTTCTTCTTATCTTTTCCTCTTCTTTTCTCTCTTCCTCTTCTCTTCTTTTAATCTCTCTTTTTCTTTGCTCATCTAAGAGTCTCACAAGGTTTTCTCCAAACTCAATTTCCCTATGAAACCCTCTTATTAGATTTTTAATTAATGACTTGCCATCTTTAATGAGTTCTCTCACAAAGGTTTTAAAATTCTGCACATTCAACCATTCACTCTCGGATTTACTACACCAATACCAACACTATTTTGCTACACTTTATTGCTTCTCTCGGTCTTGGTGTTCTTTAGTGCACTTTACTAACTTTGTTCTCAATTAATGGACCAAATGGATACACTAACAGACCTACATTGCATTCTATAATGTTGCTTTCCTTTCAGCTTTCCAAGAGCAATCTACATAAGGGATATAAATATATCACACCAAAATCTAGCAGATATACCAACATGATAGCAATTACAAACTGGAATTGAGAGACAATTATAACATGCAAAAAAAAAAATGAAATCCAAAACAATGCTGAGCTGGATAGGGGAGAAAAGTTAGTTAGACCACAAAGACACATGGCAAGCAATCAGCAAGGAGAAGGCTAAAGGTAAAGCATGAGGTGTAAAAGAAAGAATGTATTTCTAAAAGATTATGTGATCTGAGGTCATTTTATGCGTGTGGTAATTTCTTCTCTGAAAATTTTGTTATGCTCTATCTCCCCCTCTCAAATGTTCTTTTGTACCTTCTTATTCTGAAATGCTCTCTACCTTTTACCAGGTTACACTATTCCAAAAGATTCCAGTGGGTTGTGTCAGCTGCTTAAAGTTGAAATAAAAATTTATGGAATTATATTAAAACATTACATTCTCTGTTTCTGCTTTTATGTTCATTATAAAAGGATTCTACCATTACAGACTTCACTGTTATAAGATCTCAGTTTTCTTATTCTATTTATGGAAATTATCTGTCTTTGGAAATTATCTGTTTCATTTGGTGCTTTCATTGACGCCATGGTTGAGAACACCTGTTTGAAGGAATTACAAGCTGAAGTACATGGTCATTCCGATGAACTTCGAAAAGTGATGGATCTCCTAGAACTTTGGGACAGGGAACAACGAGCTCATACTCAACAAGTTCAGGTTGATGCGCAAGCTCGTATGGATCAATTGCAACAATCTTTAGAGTTAATAGTTAAATCGTAACTCAGTTCCATGGTGCTGCTTCGGGAGCCAATTCCTTGCATGTTTCGTTACCGGCTAAGGACATATCCTTGAGATTTCCCCATTTCGATGGTTAATGATCGGTGTTAGAATGGATTTTTAAGGTTGAAAAATTCTTTAACTACCACCATACCCCTGATGCTGAAAGAGTAGACAATTTTGCAATGCATTTCGAAAACAATGTGGTGCCTTGGTTTCAAATGCTTCAACGTTTGTCTACAGTTCAATCCAGGACAGATTTGACATGCGCATTGGAATCCCAGTTTGGTCCATCTCCTTTTGACTGCCCAATGGCTGAGCTGTTTAAATTACACCAAACGAGTACGGTTTCAGACTATTATTTGAAGTTTATGTCATTGGCAAATAGATCAATGGGCTTATCTAATGAAGCTTTATTAAATTGTTTCTTGAGAGGGTTACATGCTGAAAATAGACGTGATGTGGTCGTCCAAACACCTACTTCTTTGATGAAAGTAGTAGCTTTGGCAAAGTTATATGAATATCGCTACTCACCCACAGTTAAATCTCATCTAGTGCCTATTCGACGTTATTCTCTAGTGGTTGCAACGAGTTTTAATACTTCACAGCAACAACTCAAACATGTGGTTAAACCAAGTCTTCCACCATTATTACCAAAACATACAATTCCACCCTTGACTAATAATAATGTCAAACAAATATCTCTAGCTGAAATGCCACTCCGCAGAGAAAAGGGCCTGTGTTATTTTTGTGATCATAAATTTACACTTAATCATTGCTGCCCAAATAGACAGTATTTGTTTTTGAATCTAGAAAAGGATTCATTGGATCCTAATTATGAGCCACCACCTGATCTTGATCACCAGGTTGTTACGGAAGAAATTGGGAGTGAAGACCATCATTTATCACTCAATTCACTCAAAGGAGGAGTTGGGGTAGGTACAATTCGATTTTTAGCTTATATTAATAAGCTACCTGTGACTGTTTTAGTGGATGGAGGGAGTTCAGATAATTTTCTGTAACCTCGGCTTGCAAAATTTTTGAAGTTGCCTATAGAACCACCTCCCATGTTCAAAGTAATGGTTGGGAACGACAATTATATGGCAGCAAAAGGGTTGATTCAAAAATTGGTCTTACACGCTCAATGGAATGTGTTCCAAATCCCTGTATATTTGCTTCCAATTTCGGGTGCGGATTTTATTTTGGGAGCTAACTGGTTGAAAACGTTAGGTCCGCATATGGCTGATTATGCAGCTTTGAATCTCAAATTCTTGTATAATTGTAAGTTTGTAACATTGCAAGGGGATGTTGAGAATGTGCCGATGCAGGATCAATTGCATCATATTCGCAGAATGATCAACACTAATTCCATTGAAGAGGTTTATAGCATGCAAATGGTGGACCCCAATATTCAATATTTTCCTTTGTTGGAATTGCCTACGAATATAGCACTCGAAATGGCATTATTGTTGCATACATATAGTTTTGTGTTTTCTACACCTTCAACTTTACCTCCATAGCGTGCTCAGGATCATTCTATTCCTTTAATGGAAGGCTCAAATCCTGTAAAGGTTAAGCCATATCGTTATCCCCATAGTCAAAAGGAGGAAATTGAGAGGCTTGTTACAGAGATGCTTCAGGAAGGGATTATTCAACCAAGTAAGAGTCCTTTTTCTTCACCTATTCTACTGGTGAAAAAGAAGGATGAGTATTGGAGAGTTTGTACAAATTATAGAGCATTGAATGTCATTACTATAAAGGATGCTTTTCCATTACCTACTGTTGACGAGTTAATTGATGAACTTTTTGGTGCCACAATCTTTTTAAAGTTCGATTTGAGGTCGAGATATCATCAAATCTTGTTGAATCCGAAGGATCGTTATAAAATGGCTTTTCGCACGCATCATGGACATTTCGAGTGGCTTGTCATGCCATTTGGAGTCACAAACGCTCCAGCCACTTTTCAAAGTCTGATGAGTCATATTTTTCAAGGAATATTGAGAAAATTTGTTTTAGTTTTCTTCGATGATATCCTTGTCTATCGTTCATCATTAAAGGAACATGTGAATAATCTAGAAGTTGTTCATGAATTATATGCTAAGTTCTTCAAATGTTCATTTGGAGTAGAGGAAATAGATTATCTTGGTCATACACTCTCAGGTTTTGGGGTTGCTATGGATTATAAAAAAGTGGAAGCAGTCAAAATGTGGTCGAGACCAATTAATCTAAAACAACTGTGAGGTTTCCTTGGTCTTACAGGTTATTACCGGTGCTTCGTCAAAGGGTATGCCCAAATAGCAGCTCCATTAACAGAATTATTGAAGAAAAATGCTTTTAAATGGAATGAAACAGCGACAAGGGCCTTTACGCAATTGAAAGAAGCACTCACTACAACAACGGTTTTGGCTATACCAAATTTTTCCGCTCCTTTTGTTCTAGAAATAGATGCGTCTAGCTTGGGGGTAGGAGCAGTTTTATGTCAGGGTAATCATCCCATAACTTATTTCTTAAAGAAATTGTCAATGAGAATGCAAAAGCAATCTCCATATACACAAGAATTTTATGCGATTGCTGAGCCGTTGGCGAAATTTAGACACTACCTCATTGGCCACAAGTTTATTATTAAAATGTATCAAAAGAGTTTAAAGGAATTGGTATAACAGCGTTTGCAAACTCCAGAGCAACAACAGTGGTTACCGAAGTTTTTGGGCTTTGATTTCATAATTCAACATAAACCGGGAAAGGAGAATGCACCTGTTGATGCGTTATCACGAAGTGTTATGATGGCATGGTTAGAACCAACAAATCAATGGTTTAAAGCGGTGGCTGCGACAATTCATAAAGATGTAAGGTTGAAAGAATTATATGATCAATGTTTGACAGATCTGTTACAGTCCCAAGATTATAGGATTAATGAGGGGTTATTGCTTTGGAAGGGTCGTATCATGTTACCAGTAGATGAGGAAATTATCAATCAGGTGTTATTGGAATTTCATTCTTCGAAGGTAGGAGGACATGCGGGAGTTGCAAAAACCATGGCTAGAATTTGTTCTCAATTCTTTTGGCCTAGAATGCAACAGAGGATTCAAAAATTTGTTCATGAATGTCAAATTTTCCAACAAGCTAAGGTACAACAAGCTTTATCCTTAGGGTTACTTTAGCCATTACCAATTCCAATACATGTTTGGGATGATATAGCAATGGATTTCATCACTTGTTTGCCTGTGTCGCATGGATATTCAACAATTATGGTGGTTATAGACTGACTCTCCAAGTTTGGTCATTTCATTCCACTCAAGGCTGAATATTCAAGTAAGATAGTTGTTGGAGCTTTTGTTAACAACATAGTGAAATTATATGGTGTACCTCGTTCCATTGTCTTCGACAGGGACAAATTTTTCATTAGCTCATTTTGGCAACATCTTTTCAAGGCTCAAGGAACCACATTGACTATGAGTTCTTCATACCATCCATAATCGGATGGACAGACAGAGGTTTTGAATAAAACTTTAGAAATGTATCTTCGTTGCTTCGTTTTTGACAATCCCAAAGGGTGGTATGATATGCTTCCATGGGCCTAATTTTGGTACAATTCTTCTTTGCACCAGAGTATTGGAATGCCACCTTTCAAGGCTTTATATGGTAGGGACTCCTACTATCATAAGATATGAAACTATTTCTACTGACCAATTTCTGTTCAAGATATGCTAACAGCTAGGGATACACTCCTTCATCAATTAATGTGCATAAAATAGTACATGAAACAACAAGTGGATAAAAGACGAAGGGATTTGCACTTTGATGTTGGTGATTTGCTATTAGTTAAGTTACAACCTTATAGACAACATTATGTTGCCTTAAGGAAAAATTAGAAATTAAGTATGCGGTATTTTGGTCCATTTGAAGTTGTATCCAGAATTGGAAGTGTTGCTTATGTAGACTGATACAATTGGTATCGTGGTTAGAGTCGCGGAGCGAAATAAAAATTTAATTGGCGGAAAGTGTGTTCGGTCACAAGTCAAATTAAAATGATCAATTTTAAAGGTAAATTTTCTTACAGACAATTTATCAAACAATTGATGTGCATAAAACAGTAAAAAGTGTAGGGAGTAGAAAAATGACACACTGGATTTTTATACTGGTTCGATTCAAAAGAATCTATGTCCAGTTGTTAATCACTATAAAAAATGATTAACTTTTTTCACTAAAAATCAGTTTAACAAATTACAATAAGAGTGAATAAAAAGAATGATAAAACCTTCCTTTGACGAACGAACCGAAAGGGTGCTTCCTTCCACCAACGAACCAGAAGCGGGTAATCTGCACTTTCCTTTGACAAACGAACCGGAACAATGCATATTAAAATCTTCCTTTGACAGACGAATCGAAAGATGACCACCTTGCCAACTCGAAGAGAACCGCTCCGACTATCGACACACGAAACGCGAGCTTCTCCTATTCACGAGACCAGGCAAAGCACTTGAACTAGCTTTTTTAGAACTTTCTCAGACAAATTGTATTCTACAAAAGCTCAAAGTTGCCCTCTAAGGGTCTAAGACAACAATATATAGCTAACAGGTCCGAAAATGAAAAGACTCCTTACAATTGCCAGTAATAATCGATTATTCAAGTCCGTTACAGGTTTTTCAAAATAGTGATAATCGATTATTCTGAGGGATAATCGATTATTCCAGGAACTTGGGCAGTTCTCATCAGAACTAGTGATAATCGATTATTTGGAGTAATAATAGATTATTCCATAGTTAAGTGGTTTTTCAAGAATGCTCAGGATAATCGATTATATCTTCTCATAATCGATTATATACGTGACAGTACTAGAGATACGAAATTTCTAAGTTTTACATGCTCAAATACATTCCTAATACATTTATATTCTACAAAGTGATTTTAAAGCAATTATAACAGTCTTCTTTAAGTCTATCTTCTTGGAGCATCATCAAAATCATTTATCTTCAAATTTACCAATGCTCCTCATTGGTAACAACTTATAAACTTAAGCTTCCTGATACTACTAAAATTCATCTTGTGTTCCACATATCCTTACTTAAGCCATTTAAAGGTAGTCCCTCACACAACTATTTACCCTTGCCCCTTACAACTAATAAAGTTGGTCCTTGTGTTCATCCATTGCAAGTTCTGGAATCCAAAATCATTATGAGAAACTCACAACCAGTTTCGCAAGTATTAATTCAATGGGACTCATTGGATGTAATTGCTGCCACTTGGGAGGATGTATTTGAGATACAAAAATCTTTTCCAGAATTCAACCTTGAGGACAAGGTTGTTTTCAATGGGGGAAGTATTGTAACATGCAAGAAAAATGAAATCCAAAACAATGTTGAGCTGGATAGGGGAGAAAAGTTAGTTAGACCTCAAGGACACATGGCAAGCAATCAGCAAGGAGAAGGCCAAAGGAAAAGTATGAGGTGTAAAAGAAAGAATGTATTTCTAAAAGATTATGGATCTGAGGTCATTTATACGTGTGGTAATTTCTTCTCTGACAATTATGTTATGCTCTCTCCCTCTCTCAAATGTTCTTCTGTACCTTCTTATTCTAAAATGCTTTCTGCCTTTTACCAGGTTACACTATTCCAGAAGATACAGTGGGTTGTGTCAGCTGCTTAAAGTTGAAATAAACATTTATGGAATTGTATTGAAACATTACATTCTCTGTTTCTGCTTTTACGTTCATTATAAAATGATTCTACCATTACAGACTTCACTGCTATAAGATCTCAGGTTTTTTATTCTGTTTCTGGAAATTATTTGTTTCAACAACGAGATTCAAAATTGGATGTGATTCAGGACTTAATCCAAACTGGTCAAAACAATGTTCGAAACTAACCAAAATCAGTGGACTAATATAATCAAATCAATGAATGAAAGATGAGGTGATGCAATATGATTGTGGTCAACTTTGACAAGTTTAAACCAGCTTAATAAACTTGAACCAAATAAAATCATTTGACCATATGAAATTCACCCAAAACAGTAATTGCACAAGCCTAATCGAATGGTAAAGATTAACTTCAAAAAAAAATTACTACAACTTTAGACAACAATTAAGGCAAAACTGAATTTCACAAATTGGACTTAAATCTCAATGAAAGATAACGTGCAGCAGAAGATTGAATTCTGGAATATGTGTAGTAACAATTTTCAAAAACCACAAGAAATAACTCAAATAATTCATTCAATCATAAAATCAAGAATTGGAAACCACTCTCAGTATGCTGTTTTAATCTCATATATCACCACTGCACTCTCACAACTCACAATTTTTAAGTGTTTGCACTCAGTCACAAATTACTCTTGGGTTTTTAAACACTCAGACTCACAAACACTCTGGATTATATAATTCATATTATAAATTTATATTTCAAATTATATAATATAAATTTACATTCTTAGAATGTACGATGTAAATTTATCTTAACCAAAAAGTCTTCCTCCCATGGCTTCCACGACTCATACGTTCGGTGTCCCTTTCAAAATTTCGAGCATATCTCATACAAGCTCGTGATACATAGCATAGAGGTAGGGCTGGGCATAATAACTAAACTATACTAAACTATATTTAATTATAGTTAACTATATTTTTAATAAACTAAAAAAATTGAACTACTTAAAATTATATATAAACTGTACTGTTTAAGAGTTCAGTTTTAAAAAACTGAACTTATACCAATTAACTAGTAACTAAATTCTTTTGAAACTGTGAGTGTAAGTTTGTTTTACTAGACTCCTTACTTTTTAAGTTACACACGGCAAAAAAAATTTATTTTGGGTTTTAAATATTGTTATTTGTCTTTGTCTTTAAGATAAATTATATATTTTTAGACTTTATACACATCATATAAAATATTATTTTTTATCATATGTTATTTGCATAATATAATTTTACATGTAATCTATTAAAATAATTTCATATTTAACAGAAATAATTTAATGTCTGTGAATAAAAGTCTAAGTCAGATAATTTAATGTAATCTATCATTGTCTTTGGTTCGATAATAATTGAATAAGAATGAGAGACATAATTTCATTATGCTTTATTGTCTATTTTGAATTAAACCTAAAAACAGCTAATTAACACAAAAGTTAACAAAACAAAAAATCCCCAATTAAGATATAAAATTAAATCAGAAATGGAAATTTATGAGTTTAATATGCGAAAATATTAAACTTAAAAGATGCAAAAATAGATCTACAACAGGAGATGTAAAAATATTAATTTAATTGAATATAGTTATTTATATTAATAGAATGAATAATTAAAAAGTGTATTAGAATAAGACAAAATTAATTTATAACTAATATAAAAAATTTAATAAAGTGGGAAAATAAATAACACAAAAATTATTTTATTTCAATTGTTTTTAATTTTCCTTAAATTCTTATTAATATAAATCACTATAAGTTATTAAATTAAAATCTTAAAAAATAAAAATTGTAATAAAGTCTTTGTGACCGTGATGGATCGTGATTAAAAGAAAAAAGTGATGGCAAAAAGTTTTACCGCAGAGCACCATGGAAGATCAACATAAAAGAAACAATTTATGCAGTTAACTGTACTGCAAATATAAAGGTTCAGTTTTTTAAAACTGAACCACAAAATGGTACAAGATAGTTCTTAGTAAAAATAGTTTAATTTTTATAGTTTAATATAGTGCAGATAATCTATAGTTTAGTATAGTTAGGTTAATTATGCCCAGTCCTGCATAGAAGTCGTGCCATTCCTTAGTAATTCCATGACCTCGAACCAATTTAAAATAGGATATTGATACTTTAACAATATTTTTTTACAATATTTTAACACTATTTACATGTTTTATAATTGACCTATGTTGATGTTTATGATTATTATTATTGATGTAGAATAATTTGGACCAATCACATAATGATACGTAAATAATATTAAAATGTTGTCAAAAGAATATTATCAAAGTATCATTATCCTTTAAAATATTATCGTGCTCCAGTGAAGACAACAACGACAAGCAGTCGCAAAGATCCATCCACCAGCCAAAATCTCACCACCCACATTAATCCCAATGCCAATCCAAAATCAACCCGATTTCTAAGCTGACTACATTGTTGTTGAGATTTTTATTAGGACAAATCCTCTTACAAAGGCAAATGACAACTTGTGTGAATTCATCAAAAATCACAATCACCCACTTCACTCACCATGTTTCTTCCGCATGAAGACTCAAATTGTCTACATCATCTCCAAACACAATTTCTCACCACACAATTGGAGCATATAACATTTTACTTTATTTTCTCAATTAAGAAAATTAACATCAATAATACATTAATGAAAAAGGAACAGAAAGAACAAAACCATCTGTTATATGTTTGAATAAATAATTTCAGATTAATCAAAATATATTATTTATTTAAATATATTGCTGATGCACTACAAAAAAAATGTCATTTACATACGGATTATTACATACAGATCAAAATCCGTATATAATAATTTCATTATATACGAATTTTATATACGGATTAGTTACATACGAATTTTTCGTATGTAATAAGAAAAAAAATTTACATACAGATTTTTTGTACATAAGATCCGTATGTATGGTGGCACCTTTTGATGAGAGTTTTTCTAAGGATGAATTCGTATGTAATATTTGTATCTAACTGAATTCCTCTCTACCCAATTGTAAAATAATTAATAAATTAAGATTAAAAAAATTAAACCCTAATAGAAGCAGAATCAAAGTTGGAAAGTTGTCCTCGAGCCCTTCTTCCCTCTCATCTAGTTGTTGCTCCCTCTCGACCATTGTTCTCCAGTTTCTTCTCTAGCGTTCGCTGTCAAGGAGTCGTGTTCTCATTGAGCCATTCTTCTCGAGTCTTTTTCCCTCCATCATCTGTAACCATCATCTTCATTCGTTGAACCATCATCTTCGTGGCTTGAACGATCATCTATAATTTTTTTAAAATGAATTTTAGATTGTAAAATTTAAAAATAATCAAATTATATAAATAGGAATATCAAAAAAGAAATTATTGAGATCCAAAAAGAAAGAGTCCATAAACGTACAAAGACCACACCAATGCGTATATATTATTGTTTAGTTTGCCATTGTTTATTATATAAAAATAAAACAATTAAATATATGATTATTATATATTATATACATATATAAATAGACTTTCTAATATATTTAAAATAGGAACATTATTTTCTTAATCTATGTAAATTTTTACCTTTTAGTTTCTTTTCAATAAATATATATATATATATATATATATATATATATATATATATATATATATATATATGTGTGTGTGTAATATTCCTACTTAATTTCAATTTCATTTTACTCTCGTTCTTATTCTTTAGTGTTTTCTTCTTTCTTCTTTACTTATTTATGCCACATTTTACGGTTATCCACCATCCCTGGTAGCTTTCTAGATGGACTTCAATTTATGACTTGTGATAACAATTATTACACTTTGATTTAGGTGAAAATCGTTTGAATCCCTTAATAACAAATATTGAACCAATGTCTGAGGAGAAGACGAGTGTGGAACCTTCCATTAAACCTGAACAAGTATTTCTTACACCACTTTCATCAAGCTCAGCAGCCCAGCCAAAAAAGGAGTTGAGACTACTTCTTCAACCTAGCATCCCAACACAACCTGTCCCGTTGATAAGTGCAAAAAAGTAGTAAATTTTTATATGGAATTTTGGCACTTCTATTTTAAATTGTGTATATTTGTATCAATTTCTCCTAATCTTAAAAAGATTAAACGTAATCATATGTTTTCGAGTTTTTGATTAAAAGGAAATCATTTGATTCCTATTTTGTATATGTTTCAAGTAAATTAAGAGAGAAGAGCAAATCCTACAACAATTCGCCCAAGCTAGAATGATCCCATCTAAGCGAGAGATAATCATAGAAATATCTTTTACAAGCCACTCTCGCCTAAGTGAAAATGATCTCGCTTGAGCGAGATTAGGAAGCCATTAATTTAAAAGTCAATCTAGCTTAAGCGAGAATAATTTGGCTTAAACGAGAATGACCATTCTTCACCAAGAAGTTTCTTCTCGCTTAAGCGATAATCAGCTAGCTTAAGCGAGAATTCGAGCAGTATATATACTCATGATTCAGGAAAAAAAAAGGTAGAGCGACGGAGAAAAAAATACAAAGTACTGAAAGAGTTGTTCTTCAACTTTAACTGTAGGATCTTCTTCTTCATCTCTCAGAATGTCAATGGCCACCATGAGTGGTTAATCCTTTCTCTTGGTATTGAATGTAATCGATTCGAACTCTGATGTAATTTGGTGATATTTATATATAGCATTTCGATTTTTATTCAATATTGGTATTTTTGTTCTGCTCTTAGTGCTTGATTCTATCTAATCAATAGTTTCATGAATGTGGATTTTAGACGTGACTGGAATGTACTTCTATAAATCTGATCTGAACAAGAATACTTGATATCCTGTGATGCTAGGGATAAATTTCAGTTTATCAATTGCTTATAACACTTGAATATAATGTTGGATAGTTTGTTGGATATGTGAGGAATCAATATTCAAGGAACTGATATTATGAATTTTATATGCGAGGAATCGATATAAATGACTTCTGTGTGTTGCATCAATATTGGTAATTTCAGATGCTATATGTTTGTATTCATCCAGATTGCAGACGAGTGAGATAGATGAATTCAATCCCAACTTCTCATATTAAATTTCCTCTAACTTATTTACTGTTATTATCTTACTTTCGCACAACGTAATATAAATTATAAAAATCCATTATGAATCAGATTGAATACCCTTGTACATATGTTGTTTGAGATAAATTTATCTATTTAATTGAAGTTGTTCCTCGTGGAATTGACACTTTTACTTAAAAATAATTATACTACAGATGACTATTGGTATGCTTGCCAAAAGATTCAACACCCGTCCAACCCAAAATCACCCAAAAGTCATTTACATTCAATCCTTCTCCAATCTCTTACCCCTAAAGCTGACGAACAAGGCAATGAAGAACTTCGTCTAGCTATGAAGAAATCTCTAGAGGAAGTATCCATAGTCAAACTCCTCGAACCGGGTAATGTTAAATTTTATGGACCCTTGTCCATTATCTCACCAATCTGTGGAACTCACCCTAGATTGCGCCTTCCTCCTTATTTCTTCAAGAAAATGTTCTTAACAATGATGAAGAGTATGAATCACTTCAAGAAGATTAAAAGAGTACTTGTTATGCTTGACAACATAGCAGTAAGATTGTCTGTCATTGATAAAAGACCTCTAAAAATTGAAATAATTGAAAGAATCAATAATGTGGGCATTTAGTCTTGGCTAATCCTATGAAGACCTAGAATTCTGATGTTGAGGTAATCTATAATGAGTCAGACGCCTATCTCTTCTGGAAATAAGCGGTCTTCTCCTGGTCAAATGCGTCTAGACCAAATCATGCTTCATATAGTAACAGCTCGTCTGAAGATCTTAGTGATAACACCACTCTTCCTGGAATGTGCAGTCTCAAACCAAGTAGAACTCATCATTTTGATGATTATAATGCTACCTTCTTGGCAAAGCATAATGTCATTGGACAACATCTCTTCAACGCACTACCAAAAGGGGTAAATGTATCCCCATATCTACCTCAAATGATGACTTTCCATACAAAAAGCTATGTGTCATGTAGTAGTACAATTATTTACAACCTTTGTGATGATTTCTCTATATGAAGAGTTATCCAAGGGTGAACCACCTGTTATACTTTGCTTTCCACCACTAGGTCTATCTACCATACCTGAAGAATCCTCTATGGAAAAAGCTCTTACTTCTTCAACTCTATATACCTTCATCCTTACCCTTCAAAATGTTGGTTCAATATCTCAAAAATCCTCTTCACCTCCATGGATCTATATTCATACCAATATTGACTTTGTCCCTAAAATTTCTAGCCCCTCATATCAGGTCACAATCTCAACCTCTTAACAAAACCTAAAGACTCAACAAACAACTTCTTAGTCACAAACCTTGATCACTCTTTAAGGAAACACCTCCCCAAGCCTCCCTACCGACTAATCCAACTCCTCAAGACATCATATCCAAGTTCATCAACTGATTGTTGAAAACAATGTGTAACAAGAGGCAAAAATGGTTGCAATGTATCATGCAAATAGAGAAGAACAACAAGTCAACTTCTAAACACTCCTGACCACTACAAACATGATAAAAATAAACAATAAATAACAAAAATTAAAAAAAAAAGTACAAACAATCAAATGTGTATCTTAGAAACAATTTAGTACACCACTGAATGAAATCGAGGAAAATACCTTAAAGATCTAAGAGAAGTTTTCTTATATAAAACTAGTTGAATTACTTAGATATAATAAAAAAACAAATTAATAAACAAAAAGATTTTTTCAAATGAAAAAAGATTAAGAATAAGATAATAAAGAAGCTATTTTGTTTATACTACATAGTAAAGGAAGGGTTTATGCTATTAAACACTTAAATTAAGAGTTAAGCATTCACACGCGAAAAAAAAAAAATACTTGGACAGGGTAAATTTGTATATACTCATCCCCATCCTAATACCCAATTGGAAAAAAATTAAATATTACCCATACCTATATCCGTACCTAATAAATGTGGGAATTCCCGTCAAAATAAGGATAAGTTCGAACAATACTCATAGGGACATATTTATTTATCATGCCTGACTATAATGACTTAGAAAAGAAAAAATATAAACTAATGACATTATTTTTGGTTAAAAGATTCAAAAGAATAATAATGTTAACTTAAATATTAATATTATGGATATTATTTTCTTAAAGTATACTCCTTCTCATAAATAACTTAATAATATATGTTCACTACATTATCAATAAAGACTAACACTATTTAATGAAATTGATATGGCAAAATTTCACTTATTTCATACGCACTTTTATGATATGGAAATTAGTTTATGGAACAACATTAACACCAAATTAAAACGTGAATGATAAATCATAGGATTTACTACCATATGTTATTCTTGATAAGATTAATTTTGAGTTCTTATAATTAAAAACTTGGAAAGATTGTCACAAAGATAAATCTCGTCTTTTGTGAAAATTTGAGTTCTTACTATACTATAATATTTTACTATGAGAAAACTTAAGGGTTTGAGAAACATAAAACAAACTTAAAAATCATGTTCTTTTATTTTTACTAATAAAACAATTTGTTAAACTGTATCATAATTTTACAATTAATTTAATAAAAATATGTTGACACTAAAAAATAATTCAAGTGTTTTTTTTAGACCTAAAAAGTTAAAGCTAATGGTACTAAAAAAATTTTGTTAGTCTTTATTGGGCCTTTAGCTGACCCTCATTAGGATTGTAAGGTGTTGCTTCCTCCACCTCCTCAAGTGTTCCTACACATCTCCATTATTTTCTTTTATTTTAAAAATATCATACACTTTCTCACTATTTTCTTTTATTTCAAAAATATCATGCACCCCACTATCTTATGGCAACTGCACAGAACCACACCTCTGATCTGCAGGGTGGAAAACAGGGTCAAGATTTGAACTTTGGACAAAGAGAAAAAGAAAACCCTCATGAGATGTATGAGATGTGAGGGAAGGTTCTAAGCTTTAGGAAATGGTGGCTGCCATTTCGGAAGACCCATTGACCTCTTGTGAGAAAGACAACAACAACAACAATGACACCATACCCAGAAGACCAAAGGGTAGGCAAGTTTCTTCAAGGTACATGTCTCACTCTCCTTCACCTTCGCCTTCTTCAACCACAACAACTTCAACCTCAACATCAACGACAAGTTCTTCTTCTCGTCGATTCCCTTCCCATCTTCTTTTTCATTCCACCAATTCCTCTACCCCTTTGGTACCAAAGGGTTCCCAATTGATGGACCGTCGCCACCTGAGCCCCTCAACGCCGCTTCCCGAGGCGGCAAAGCTTCTAGTGACTTCCACTCGGAGCCTGTCGGTTTCCTTTCAAGGAGAGGCCTTTTCGCTGCCCATTAGCAAGACCAAAGTTGTCGCCTCCACCACTCCGCCGCGGAAGGCTGCGACGCTGGAGCGACGGAGAGCCACTCTAGTGAAGGGGGAGAATTCAAGATCAGCGGACCAGCATCGGTGGTCGGCGCAGACCAGGCAAGTGGATCATCTTTCCAAGAGTGTGGATATCAGTGATAAGAAGAAGGTCGTTGGGAATGGGTGTGGGAAAATGGTGAGGGATTTGCAGAAGTCAGTGGTGGAGGAAGGTGAAAAGAAAAGGGCTTCTTTTGATGGGTTAAGAGGGTTGAGTTTGGATTTGGGAAAAGTTTAGTTGTTGAAGGGTACCAATGCTAATAATCATAATAATAATGACAGTGGTGGAAATTTGGAGAGATGTAAGATAATTTTGGAATAAAAGAAAATAATAGAGAGGTGTAAAAGTTTGGGAGTGGTGGAGGGAAGGACACCTAAGATTCTAATATAAATATAGGAGAGTAATATTAGTATTACATCATAAAATGCATCTTTGTAAAAACATTAAGTAATGAATATGTACCGCAGTTGATCATAATGATATTAAAGCTGCACCACTAGGGATAGCAAAAAAATCCGCAGGGACGGGTATCCGCGGGTAAGATCCGCGATGGGTAGTTACTACCCACAGATATTTACTACCTGCGGATAACGGATAGCGAGTATTTTAATACCTGCTTCTAAACGGGTCGGATACGGGTAGTATACTACCCGACCCGCGGGTACCCGTTACCCGCAAAAAATAAAAAAATAAATTAATTTATATATTTTTTTAATTAAAAATAAAATAAAATTATATTTTATTAGGTTAAATTTAATTAAAATTAAATTTTAATTTATATTTAATTTAATTTACATTATATTATAAATATATTTTTTGTAATTTTATTTAAATTTTATTTTAAAATGTATAAAATATTTTTTTTACGGGTATTCGCAGGTACTCGCGGGTTTTAAAATACCCACGAATATTTTTTAAACGGGTACCCAACGGATAACGAGTCGGATAATGGATAGGATTTTATCTGGCGGATCAGGTTGCGGGTAGACACTATTCGTACCCGACCCGACCCGACCCGTTGTCATCCTGCGCACCATCATGGGGTTTTCAATTTTGCTTTTTTCAACCTCATGATTTTCATCTGGTACGGTTCTTTAATTTTTATTGAGTCATTTGTTAGACACTTCATTAGGCCCGTATGGTTTGTGCGAAAGCCCATGATATTCAAAACATAGCAGAGGCAACTACACTACTTTTACAATACGCATCCAGATATCCAATTATAAAAGATAATTAAAGAGAAAATATACGACGAGACAATTTTACATTTATATAACAAACATTACAAACATAAAATAATTATAAAAAAATAAATTTTTATATATTTTAAAAAATAAAAATAAAAAAATAATGTTAAGTGAGAGTAAAAATTTTATTATATCAAAAGTATATGTTTTTTTTAAATAAAACACTATCAAATTTCACATAATTATTTAAATTTCTAAATCAACACAACAACGAATTAAATAACCCTTTATATATTCATCACCTCAACACACCAAATCAAACTGTATTTGTAACCAACAACATACCTTTTTCTATGAATGGTTTAAGGCGCCAAACTCTTTGAAAAGTCTTCTCCAACTATCTTCTTCACTTTCAACTAGAAAAACAAGCGACACTGGTTACTAAGACACCTCCAACAACACTGCTTATCAGTCTATATAAAAAAAATGATATTTTTGAGACTGAAGTTTTTTACATTCATTTTTACGTTCATGTCTTAAAAAACTTAAGCGTCCTGAGATTAAAAAAGAAAAGACTTAGTTGGATTACTAATGGAAGTTTCCCAATCCATCCGTAAATCACATTTATTGCAGCTTGTCATGTCATCATTTGTTTAGAACGTATTTAGCGTAGTATTTAACTCTCTCTACACTCAGTCATTTACATTTTCTACCATTACATGTGTTAAGTATGTGACTGATTTCCACGTTGCCAGGCATCTAAACCCCTTAAAATTAAGGGGCACCATAGTCGTAGCCATGATGGAAAGATATGAATTAGGATATTTTACCAGAATACGCATATCTCATTCATAAATTGATGTAAATTTTAAAAAAAATTATGAAAACAGACAAGTTGTTGTGTAATCCCGACATATTTTTTAATAATGAGATCAACTAGTTTGGTTTGAAACAATTTAATCAAGACTTAATTAGTACAGTTGAGCTAACGTATGATATGATTCGGTTAAAGTCTAAAATAAGGTATGAAATAGTTTGATTAAGGTATGCAATAATTTGGTCAAGGTTTGACATAGTCCACCAAGGTTTAAAATAGTCCGATTAAAGTCTGCCCCAGTTAAGGTTTGAAACAATTCATTTAAGATCTAATATACTTCAATCAAGATTTAAAATACCTCACTCAAATTTTGACACAGTTGGATCAAGATTTGATATAATCCAAAAGTTTGTCATCAGTCTGTTTTCATATAAAAAAAATAAAAAAAAATCATTCTGTTTTTACGTGATAATAGAGATTCAGATCTTGTCTGAACTGTTTCAAACTTTGGTGGAATTATTTCATATCTTGGTCGAATGGTTTCAATCAGACTTTGATTGAGTTATGTGAAACTTTGGCTGAACTGTTTTCAAACTTTGGTCGAATTATATCAAGTTTTGGCCGAGTTGTATTAGATTTTAGTCAAGCTATATCAAATTTTAATTGAGTAATTATATCAAACTTTCATCGAAGTATTTTAGACCTTGGCTGAACAAGTCAACCTCCCTATTGAAGTTGTGTGGATGGTAACTGACTTCTTGAAGAAGTCGTCATGGAAATGACAGACTTCCTGTTGAAGTGGTGACTGACTTTCACTTTTTAACTGTGTTTTTGTAATTTTTTAAAATTTGTATTTTCCTAATTTATGATTGAGAATGTCTGTATAGATAAAAAAGAACTATGAATTAAGAACTATATTTGAAAATAATCTATACTTTCTTTTATCGTGATGAGACATACTGCATATGAGATAAATAACACATAGCACTCTATATGTGTAGGAAGAAAAGAAATCCTAGAGAAGGTGCTACTTATTCCAAAGACAGAAAACAGTATCTAAATATATGGATCTGTAATGTCAACCTAAAACAAACTAAACACTTCCTATGATAGCATCACTGTATTCGCTTTGAGCGTCATTGAATCTGTCCCACAGCATGACTCCCCCATACTTGGAAGAACCCTTGATGGCAGGAAGAACCTGAGAGGTTAACACATCAGCAGGAATAAACCCACTTCCAGCAGCTGCTGTAGAAGCTGGCACTCCCAAAAACAATTGCTTCGCCTGGCTTGAGGTCCACTGGTTCCAAGAATTTATGAGGTCGTTGGTGTTGCCACTCGAATACTGGCAAGGAGGGTTGTTGTAGAATTGCACCCACACAATGTCAAAGAGCCCAGTTTGGATGGCAGTATCCAAGTGAGCATCAGGGATCGGACACTGCGGTGCAGCAGTTAAGAGCAACTGTGAATCAAACCCTTTTAGGGCTCTTGCGAGATCATCCCAATGCTCACCGGTGCCTGATTCGATGTCGA
Organism: Vigna reflexopilosa; assembly: GCA_027742785.1. Taxonomy (NCBI): domain Eukaryota; kingdom Viridiplantae; phylum Streptophyta; class Magnoliopsida; order Fabales; family Fabaceae; genus Vigna; species Vigna reflexopilosa. The sequence continues at coordinate 31,457,994 of CM050925.1, read as the reverse complement.
AATCGACACCGTCTAAGATGGCGTCGCCCAGAGGACGGGAGCTTGACTGCCCGCCGAGAAAGTTGTTCCAGATGTAGTTGGCGACCTGTGTTGCGTCATCGGCGGAGCTGAGGGTGTAGCTGCCACTGGCGCCGCCTAGTGACAGGAGCACTTTGATGTCGTTGCTCTGACACTCCTCGATCTGGTCGCTGAACACGTTGCAGTTGTTGATAGAGGGGTCGCAGTGGCCGGCAAGGTTGAGTTGCGGGGTCTGGCCGCCGCCGAACGTGGACAAGAATGCTATGTTGACGTATTGGTAGTTGTTGGTGTTGCATGCGTCGGCCAGGGAGCCCTCGTTGCCGTTTTGACCCCAGTAGACGGAAATTCCTCCGGCGTGGGAGGGTTTGAAGAAGGAAATGAGCAACAGAGGAAGTAACAGGGCTGAAAGTTGTTTGAGGCAAGCCATGTTAGGTTTCATGAGTGTGTTGTTTTGTTTGGTTGGTTGAAAGAATGAGTGAGGTATTTATAGGTGTTGAACGCATGTATGGAGAAAAGTTTGGGGAGGAGATAGTGTCACGTAAGGTAGCGTGTCTTGTGGGAAAGAAATTGTAACGTAAGATGTGTAACATCTTGCATACGTCTGCGGAAGGAAAAAAGTGAGAAGCATGCAACTTTCAACATTCTCAACTTTGTGTTGGAGGTATCATTAACAACTTTTTTTTTAAGTACTTTTTTACAACAACTGTAATCATCGTTATTTTATTGGTTTATTTAAATTTATGTTTAAAAAATATTTGAAACAGATTAATTACAAACTCGTATGTATTATGAAAAGATTGTTAAAAAAGTGTTGTTAAAAGAACTTTTTTTCTTGAAAGTATACTCCTTTTCACAAACTTGTGGGTAGAGTTTGGAAAATGTATTTTTGACCAATTTCTTTTACAACTTTTTATAATTGTTTATGTGTAATAGTTTATAACTGATCTATTTTAAATATACGAATTAATAAAATAATGACACATAATCTATTATTAAAAAATAGTTAAAAAAAATTGTTAAAATATCATTATTCTAAAGTTTAATAAGAAAATCAAACTCATTAAAAGTTAAACTAGTATAGCCACGGTTATCACTACTTTATTAAAATAAATTGAAGCAAAATTATAGAGAAAAAAAATGTATTTTATTACTTTAGTGTGAGTTAAAATTAATTTATTTATAAGTTAATTTGTAAAAAAGTTATATATCATTTTTAAAATTTTTTATTTTTAAATTATGGGTTAGATTTTATTTATGGGAAAGTTTCTTTTATATTCTTATGGAGAGATGCATTTCAACATTTTTTGAGTTCGAAGTTCGCTCGTTTTTTCAGAAACATATGGGTAGGATTTGAGAGGAAAAAACCTCATTAAAAGGTAAAACTAGTATAGCCACAATTATCACTATATTCTTTTTGTAAAAAAGTTTGAATAAAAAATGCAGAGAAAAAAAATGTATTTGACTGTATAAGTTAAAATTAATTTATAAGTTAATTTGTAAAAAGGTTGTATATAATTTTTTTATTTTTTTAAACTTACGGGATAGATTATGGAAAAGTTTTTCTTTTCATATTCTTCTCTCCTAGAAATTCCTATGAAGAAGCATGGAACTTTCAACCTTCATTAAAAGCTAAAACTACTATTGCAAGAATTATCACTTTTTTTTAGAAAAAGTTGTAGAAAAAATAATATAGAGGAAAAATGTATTTGACTTTAAAATTAATTTATTTATAAGTAAATTTATAAAAGTTATATTATATGACTAATTGGTTAGTCACATACTTAATTCGGATCATATAGCGAGTTACTAGCGAACTATGTATTTATGATTGATCGGTCAGTTACAGACTAAATGATCAACCATAGCTCATATCATCTAGCAAGCTACCAACGAATCTGACTGGCTACCAAGCAAATTGATCGGTCATGAATAAAATCAAGTACATTAAAATCAATGTTGATAAACTTAAGAGTAAAATATGATTACACACAATTAGGTCATAATTAGGCTAAAGTTATTCAAAAGTTCACCCCAAAACCTATAAATAGAGACTTGAGTGGTTTGGACGAACGAGAGCTTACTTTTTGGACAACATTTGGACTTCGGACGACCTCACATCACCTGAACTGTTGACCTCGACCCCATACTCGAAACATTTTGGCGCCTTCCATTGGACCGAGTATGAACAACTAAACCCTATGGTGACCAAAGGAACATGACGAGAAACTCAGTAGTAAAGGAGTCGGAGAATCAACCCAGCCAACTTGAGATGCTTAGAAACAAACAGTGATAAATGGAGAAGATGAAGTGCAGGTATGAGGAGGAGTTGACAATCCTCCATGTTGAGAACACGACCATGCGTCAAGAGTAGAGTGCTGAGATTTAGTGCCTCTTGCACCAACCCAGCCTACCTTAACTAGGCTGCAGAGGACCCGTGCAAGACCGTCCATGAAGGCAACACGAGATCTAGCAGGGATAACTCGTCCATTCAGATAGTCAACACGGTCGGGCTGCTTCCTTTCATGTCAGGCATAATAAGAACCTCATGCCCAATAAGTGGATTCCTATGGCTTTTGAGAAGTATGATTATTCCACCGACCTCGGTGAACATCTTAGAATGTTTGTGAACCAGATGGCATTCATATTGAGTGATCTCATCTAGTGTAAAGCCTTTTTCATCTCTCTTAAAGGAGAAGCACTAGTATGGTTCAATTCACTACCCCAACTCCATTGACAGCTTCGTGACCATCTGCTCACGATTTGGGGCTCAATTTGCCACTAGTTGGCCTCGCCATCTTACATCCCTTACCTTATGAATATCAGTCAGGACAAGGAGGAGTTACTTTGTGCTTTCATGGGGTGGTTTAGGAGGATTGCAAGGAAAATAAAGAATCTCAGTCACAAGGTGGCCTTGCATCACATGATCATGGCCTTATGACTTGCACCATTCGTTGACAACCTTTGTATGAAGCCAGTGACAAACATGGATGAGTTAAAGGTGTGAGTCACAAAGTTCATGTGGGTTGAAGATATGTGATATTTTGGATGACAAATGAAGTAAGAGGCATTAGTGAGAAAGGAAACCGAATGGGAAAGGAGGCGACTCTTGCCATAAAGAGCTACCAAGGAGGTCACAGTTTCACCAATACACTCCACTCAATGTGCCTAGAGCTAAGATACTTGAATTAGAGCATAACAATTTGGTTGTCGATAAGGCATCTTGGAAGGATATATGTTTGATCTCAAAGAAGAAAGAGAAGAGTATGGAGGTTTTAGGTGAAAGAATCATAGCAAAGTGTTACAAACATGATTGTGGTCACGAAAAAACGATTACTAGTAAAGGGAGTGCCAAGGTTGAGCTCTTAAAGTTTTAACAATATGTTCTCAACCAAGTTGTCTGTCAGGCATTCTTCTTTCATAACATCCTGACCTATGAGAGCAATTTTGACGTTAGATAGGATATATTAATCAAGGTAAGTCAGTGTTAGTTGATGACATCCAGGGGATCATATAGGGGGTGATGGGGTGATTGTCGAGAGCTTCCCTAACGATGAAGATGATGATGAAAAAGGGTCTTGGTTTTTATTTTTGGATGTGAGTATTACTTCATAATTTTATACTGGTTCATCTAATTAATAGCACAAACTACGTCTAATTTTTTATCAACTAGTCAAGATTCAGAAGATAAACTACTATTGCAAAGTACAAATGAGTATTATTTCAACTTGTAACCACTATTGGCTAACCTATACAATTATTATTTCAACAAGTCACTTCTTACTTAACACTAGTATTATTTGAACACAAGTCACTCTTAGTTTAGCATGAGTATTATGGAAATAGCAAGTCATTATTTACTTAACATAAGTATTATTATTAACACAAGTCAGTTTTAGCTTAACATAAGTATTGTTTAACAAGTCCATCCTAGCTTAAGACAAAGAGATTGTCTAAGGTGTGATCAAAAGATAACAAGATCACTCACTAGAAAGGGATGGTATCTTGCTACATTTACAACTTTCTACCAGTTTGGTAAATAAATATAATCAATGTTCATACAAAGCTATTTGAGACTCAAAAATTTTTTGAAAATAATTTAACACTTTTATTATTCAAATGCTTTTGTTTTTCTTTTTGAAATTTGACTTTTTATAGGCATAAAAGAAAAGAATCATCGTAAATCCTTTTCTGGACGTTAAGTTAGCTTGAGACTCACTTGAATGTCTTCCTTTATTTGAATATCTTTAACGTAGAAAATGTATTAAAGGAGTTTCATGCATGCATTAAATGCATTCCTAAAGCTAGTTGGACTTATCCTATCTTAATCAAAGAACCTTTACTTGAAACTATGTAAAGCATTAATTAGTACAAAGCTTAGAATCCTTTCAAATATTCACAAAGCAAGCACAAAGGTGTTAGTGAAGCTAAATAACTTTAGCTTTGTTTCCAAAGATTGTTGATGTATTCACAAAGCAAGCACAAAGGTGTTAGTGAAGCAAAATAACTTTAGTCTTGTTTCCAAAGATTGTTGATGTGACATAAATTTTAAGAAACATTCTCATACCCATAATATAGAATAAACATATACATCTCATGCGATATTAACTTAAGACAAAATTGTGTAATTAAAATACAATACAACAAAAGTTACATAAATGTGTATCTTCAAATAACACGTAGGGTCTTTAAAGGAAGAATTCATCGAAGAGAATCCATATTAATAAATTTTGGGTGAATACTTACACTTTTATATATATATATATATATATATATATATATATATATATATATATATATATATATAAATTGGATAATAAATGCAAGATTCTCTTACACCCTCTTAAATTATAATTAAATTTTATATTAGATATATCTTATTTGTACGTGTTAGTAGAGGAATGAGTAGCAAAGCTAAATCAAGAAGAGAGGGTTAATTGATTTTAAAATTTTTTCTAAAAGATTTTCTTTTTTGAAATTCTTAGCAAGAGCATATGATGACAACTCCTTTAGGGATTTTCCATGCAAAGAAGTATCAACTTAGACTAAGACTAAGAAAAGGGAAGTGAATAAAAACTTTCAACAAAAGTTCTTTCCTTGTCTAAGTCTTAGATGAATTCTCTTTGCTAAATAAACATTTGCATTGTTTTGTAGGCCTTAAATAAAGTTTGAAGACCATGGACAATCACCTAAAGAAGCTTGGTGAGCAAAAGGAAGCAAGGGAAGCAAAAGAAGTGAAGAAAATGGTGTTTTTCGGATTGGAGCAAGTACCTTCCGGACTAGGATTACAAAGGGAATTGGCTTCCAGATTGTAAAATCACTCAGCCACTAGCAGCTTGTGCTCAGCCATTGCGAACTAGATTTTTCAGCTCTAAAAACATGTTTTAATTGTGTTTCGCATGAGACTTGTAGCCCAAGCTTAGATTGCGTCTTCAACATACTTCTTTTGTCATTCTTTAGAGCTTTGTAGATCAGATATAGAGTCCTCTCTTCACCTTTAAAAGAGAGGCATTCTCCTTTGTAAAAGGGAACTTGAAAGATATATTGAAGTGTTGTTGAGATTACTCAGACCTCTATACTTCGAGTTCACCTTATCGTTCTTAATTCAGCACCTTCTCCTTCAACTTCCTTCCCTTTTGGAAGGATTTCTGAGCTTGTGAGGCTTCAACATACACCGAAACACTCACTGAACCATTTCACAAACACTTGGTGTGCACCTCCACATTCACTCATCCACATACATGATAGAAGACTATCCCTTGATCCTGTAGAAGAAGAACTTGAGAAAGAGTCATTACAATTCAAAGGACCTATGACAACGTCAATGAGAAAACAGTTAAAAGAACAAATCTCCTCGAGGCTCATGTGCTCCATGAAGATTGAAATTCAAGAAACATGAAGATCATGGCTTGGAGCATAATTATACAATAATTTAGAAAATTAAATATATTTGTAATTTTCTTTTAACTGCAAACAATTCGTTTTTGTTTTTAAATTTTCATGTTATTTTTGTGTCTGATGTCTTTGGGCTTTCTTTTAGGATTTCTTAGGTGCCTTAAACATTTGTACCTATATATAGGGACACCAAATACATATGTAGACACTTTTGAGTCATATTATATGCATTTGCATTCTTTGAGAGATGATTCTCTTAGTTCTTGGATTATAACTCTAATTCTTATAAAATATTAACATCTTTATGGAAAATCTTCATTTGATCAATCTTCTAGATTGTGGAGTTTAGGTTCCTATCTTATTCTTCATTCTTCTTTGATTTATTTTTGTTAAGGATTCAAATTTAGAAACGATTGTACTCTTTCCTGGACAGAATCGTATCATCTGGTGTCTAGAGCAAGGTTTTGGTTTGGATATCCTATTTTATCTTATTTTTGTCATATTAAAAAAATAGTTTAAAAAAATAATAATAAAAATAAAAAAAAATCTTGAATGTGTGCGTTTGTTGTTTTGTTTTGAAATTTTGTTTGGTTCGTCATTGAGTTTTTAATTTTTCATGTTCTTTGTTTAAATTGAGCATTTCTACATTTATTTTGTGGAAATTATCTATTTTTTTATGTTTATCTGTTAATTGTAATCCCAATTAACTATTTACCTTGATCTTGCATGACTTTTAGCGTTTGAAAGGAAATGTGTTTAGTTTTATTTGTTTGTGTTCAAATGCAAAAAAAAAAAGTAGATCCAAGTCCAAAGGAAACAAATATATATTGAAAAATAAAAAGAGAGAGAAAGTAAGGATCCAAGAGCATCAACAAAAGTTGTGGAGTTCAATTATTATGTATGTTGTATTATTGTTTATAATTGTTAATTTATTGAATTATATTCTTTCTTTTTTTAGGGTCTTTGTGTTGTCTCATTTAACTCTTTTTGGTAGTCCTATTAATCTTTATTTGTATTGTTTTATGTCTTTTAAAATTCCTTGAAGTTTTTACTATAATGTTGTATTTTCTTTGACCTCTTAAGTCAAGATTTCTTGAAGGTTATGCTATGAATTTGTGGAATCAAATCACCATGGAGATAGCTAGAAGGAGAAGGTTGTAAATCTTTACAAGGGAGCAATTAAAGGTACCTATGAAGGAAATATTTTTGCTTCTGTATTATAACAAGGAGATCTTCAACAAATTACAAAAGACTTATACAAGGAAAAAGGAGTGTTGAAGAGTATGTTTAAGAGATGGAGGTAACCTTGATGAAAGTTGATGTAGAAGAAACACCTATGGCTATAATAGCTAGATTCTTTAATGGACTAAACAGGGAGATTCAAGATGTGGTGGAAATGCACCATTATAAGACTTTGGAGGATCTTATTCACCAAGCAACCAAAGTATAACAACAACTCAAGAAAAGAAGCTCCTATAGAAAGTCATCCACCTCATGGAGAAGAAATCTAATAAGGAGGGAGCTACTTCTACCATTCCTAAATCTAAGGAAAAGGATTCTTCAAGTGGTAAATTAATTTTTCAATCTAATAATAATGATTCTTCACATTCATGTTCAAAAATATGTTTTAAATATATGGGTAGGGGACATATAGAAACTGAATGTCCTAATAGAAAAACTACGATATTGTTGGAGAATAAGGAGTACATTAGTGAGCATTCCGCTCGAGAATCATCTGAATCATCTAATAGTGATGAGGAGGACATGGAGTGTGAAGTACCACCTTTAGAGGGAGATCTTTTGTTGGTTAGGAAGTTATTGAGTAGTATGAATAAGGTAGAGGATGAGACCCAAAGAAGAAATATTTTCCATTCTAGATGTATGGTTATGGGAAATGTGTGTTCACTCATCATTGATAGGGAAAGTTGTACGAATGTAGCAAGTAAACGACTAATGGAAAAGCTTGGTCTAGTGACATTTATACACCCTAGTCCTCATAATTTGCAATGGTTGAGTGAGGATGGAGAATTGGTGGTGGATAAGCAGGCGAACATTTCTTTCTCTATAAGTAAATATGTTGATGAGGTAGTATGTGATGTGGTACCTATGGAGGTGAGTCACTTATTGTTGGAAATGCATTGACAATATGATAGAAAGATAACATATGATGGTTTTACCAATAAATATTCTTTCTTGTTTAAAGGGCAAAAGGTGTCCCTAACACCTTTATCACTTATAGTGATTTATGATGATCAAATTAAGATGAAAGTCAAAAGAGAGAAAAATAGAAAAGAAGGAAGAGAGAAAATTATAGAAAAGGGAAGGTAAAAAAATAAAGAGTATAAAAGCCTTTTCTTGAGATAAAAAGAGGTAAATAAAGTGTTAATAAAGAAACAACCTTCATATTTGCTTATGTCTAACAACATTTTGTTTGTCTTCTGTGCAAGTTTTTTTGTCTTTAGGTATGAAGCAACTTCTCAAGAAATATGAGGATGTCTTCCCTAAAGACGTTCCTCATAGCTTACCTCCTAAAAGGGGTATTGAACACAACATCGACCTTATTATGTGTGCATCCCTTCCTAATAGGCTAGTCTATAAGAGCAATTCGAAATAAATTAAAGAAATACAAAAGCAAATGGTGCTACTCATGGAGAAAGGATGGCTTAGTGAGAGCTTAAGCCCATGTGTCACACTGGTCATCCTTGTTCCATAGAAAAATGGATCATGGAGGATGTTCGTGGACTGCGGGACATCAATAACATCACCATCAGGTATAAACATCCTATTCATAGACTTAATGACTTGCTTTATGAAATGTGTGGTGTTTTTTATTTTTCAAAGATAGATTTGAAAAATGGTTATCACCAAATTAGGGTGAGAGAAGGAGATGAATGGAAAATTGCTTTCAAAACAAAATTTGGTTTGTATGAATGGATGGTTATTCCTTTTGGATTAACCAGTGCACATAGTATCTTTACGAGATTAATAAATCATGTGTTGAGGAATTTTATTGGTAAGTCTGTTGTTGTGTATTTTGATGACATCTTGATATATAGCAAAACACTTAATTCACACTTGGGGTACTTAAAAGAAGTTTTAGAAGTGCTTAGGAAGGAGAAACTATATTCTAATATGGAAAAATGATTTTTTTGTACAAATGAAATTGTTTTCCTAGGGTTTGTAGTTAGCTCTAAAGGAATACAAGTTGATAAAGAAAAAGTCAAGGTCATTAAGGATTGACTCACTCCTAAGAATATAAGTGAAGAGATAAGTTTTCTTGGCTTCACTAATTTCTATAGGAGGTTTGTCAAGGAATTTAGCACCATTGTAGTCCCATTAAATGAAATTATTAAGAAAGTTGTAGGGTTTAAGTGGGGAAAGGAACAACGAAAGGCTTTTGATAGTCTCAAACACAAACTCACATATGCACCTATCTTAGCTTTACCAAATTTTGAAAAATCTTTTGAGATAGAGTGTGATGCTTCAAATGTTTGCATAAGAGGTTTTCTCTTACAAAAAGGGCATCTTATAGCCTATTTTACTGAATAGTTGGCAGAGGCACTGAGAAACTATTCCACTTATGACTAGGAGTTATATGCCTTAGTGAGAGCCTTGCACACTTGACAACATTATTTTCTCCCTAAGGAATTTGTAATTTATAGTGATCATGAATCACTTAAATACATTAAAAGTCAAGGCAAGTTCAATAAAAGACATGCCAAATAGGTAGAATTTATTGAACAATTTTCTTATGTTATTAAGCATTCATGACAAGGCAAATGTTATAGTTGATGCCTTATCTAGGAGACATGCCTTATTGTCCATGGTTGAAACTAAAGTTCTTGGTTTTGAAATGTTTAAGGAATTTTATGATGATGATAATGATTTTGGAAAAATTTATAAAGATCGTGAAAAGGAGTTGTTAATGATTTTTATAGGCAAGATGAATTTCTTTTTAAGGGAACTAAGTTGCATGGGCCTAAAGGATCAATGAGAGAATTATTTGTCACAAAAGCCCATGAAGGGAGGTTGATGGGACATTTGGGATTCATAAGACATTTGATATATTACATGATCATTTCTTTTGGTCTCGTATGAAACACGATGTGTTTTCCTTTTGTAATAGATGCATTACTGTAAGCATGCTAAATCTAAATCCATGCATCATGGAATATTTATGTCATTACCTATTCTTGACTCTCCTTGGACCATTATTTCTATGGATTTTATTTTGGAACTTCCACGAACCAAAGGCGAAAAAGATTATGTTTTTGTTGTGGTAGAAAGGTTCTCAAAGATGGCTCAATTCATTTCCTGCCATAAGAGTGATTATGCGAACCATTTGGCCAATTTATTTTTCAAGGAAATGGTAAGATTACATGGTATTCCAAGGAGCATTGTGTTAGATAGAGAAATACATTTTGTTAACCATTTTTGGTTGTGGAGTAAGTTAGGTACAAAACTTCTTTTCTCTACAATGTACCATCCTCAAATAGATGGACAAACTAAAGAAGAAAATTGAGCTCTTTCTCAACTCCTTAGATGCTTTGTAAATAAAAATTTGAGAACTTGAGAGGAATGGATACCTCATGTGGAATTTGCTTATAATAGGGTAGTTCATTCTACTACTTGTATGTCTCCATTTAAGGTAGTATATTGTTTTAACCCTCTAACTCCCATAGATTTGTTACCTTTGCCTAATATTGATTCTATGACTAACGAAAACGATCTTGCCAAAGCTACTTTTGTTAGGAACTTGCATAAGCAAGTGAAGGCACAAATTGAAAAGAAGATGGAGAAATTAGCTTATAAGGCTAACCAATGACGTCCTGCCATGGCTGATTGGAGAAGAATCCAAGGATTTCGATGCAGAACCTTGTCATTGATGGAATGAAATTGCGGAAGCAAAACGACAACTATAAATCCTAGGTACGAAGAGGTTATCAGTGTAGGAAATAAAGTTAGGTAATGGAATCGATTTAGACTACTAGGGAAGGATTGAGTTAGGTTATGACTCTACAATCATGAGGAAAATCTCTATACGAAGAGGAGGAGATGTGGATCGGTGGCGAAAAGGAATGAATCAGTGGATTATCATAAATCTATAAACAAAAGAAGAAAATGATACCAATGAATCCAAGAGGTTTCTCTATGATGGAAGATCGAACATTTAGTGGAAATAAATGACACAAGGAAGATTGGGTAAGCATGAGTTGGTTTGTTGATGGCAGTCATTGTGAAGCAAAGGAAGCTTAGAGAAGATAGTGTTTCGATGGTGGAAGGCAGAAGAATGAAGAGCTCGGGGGTTTAGGGTTGAGTATGATATGAAGGAAATGAGAGAATGAATTGTATGAATGGAAGGTGGCTAAAGGAGGATCCCTTGGATTCTCTAGCCAGACTTTCAAGGAAGAATTGGGTTCTGGAGTACTCTTTACAGAAAACTCAATTCTTATTAAACTCAAAAGTGCCATTACAAAGGTGATAACATGACTTTATAAGGATGAAAATCCCTCATATGTCTACCACATGTCTAACACATTTTAAACATGTTTTATACAAATAAAAAAAATTAAAAACGTGCTTTTGTTGGAGTTTGGGCTTGAGCCTAAGTCATCGTCTCATCCCTCTTGAGAAGGATTTGTCCTCAAATATGATGGTTCAACTTTATTACAAGGATATCTAAAAATTTTCTAGACGAACTCCCCATAGTCTTCGGAGTAGGCCATCTTGAAATGACTTTATTTTTGTTGGGCTCCAGATGAATCTCTCATGGATCAAATATCAATCTGCAATAAGCATCAAACATATCTCTAATTAGTTTTATTTGTATCAATAAGATATATATAAAATTATTTTTAGAAGAAGGCTTCCAATATTGAAATTTTTACTTTTAATAGAATTAAGAAGCCTTACTCCTTCTAAAATTTTCTTTTTGTCTTGAGTAAGTTGTAACCACAAATGTAACAATAACTCAAGTTGTTAATTGCCACATGTTTAAAATTTTAACACTGTAAAGGATGGAATGAAAACTTTTTCAAAAGAAAAGTTAAAATTTGAAAAGTCAATGATAAGTGGAGAAAAGTTAAAAGGATTGGAAACCTTCCCTTTAAAGTCTTGGTTCTATTGTAATTGTGGGAGTAAAAGTTGCCCTCAGTAACAGTTTCTCCTTTTTTTTCTTCTCTTTTTCTTTTCTTTCAAATTCTTCCTTTTCTATCTTTTCTTTTTCTTTCCTTTCTCTTCTTTCTTGCTTTCTCTTTTCCTCTTCTTTTCTCTTAATCTCTCTTTTTTTTTCTTATCTTTTCCTCTTCTTTTCTTTCTTCCTCTTCTCTTCTTTTAATCTCTCTTTTTCTTTACTCATCTAAGACCCTCACAAGGTTTTCTCCAAACTCAATTTCCCTATGAAAGAATCCACTTAGATTTTTAATTAATGAATTGCCCTCTTCAATGAGTTCTCTCACAGGTTTTAAAATTCTGCACATTGAACCATTCTCTCTCGGATTTACTACACCAATACCAACACTATTTTGCTGCACTTTATTGTTTCTCTCGGTCTTGTTCTTCTTTAATGCACTTTACTAACTTTGTTCTCAATTAATGGACCAAATGGATACATTAACAGACCTACATTGCATTCTACAATGTTGCTTTTCTTTCAGCTTTCCAAGGGCAATCTGCACAAGGGAAATCTATACAAATATATCACACCAAAATCCAGTAGATATACCAACATGATAACAATTACAAACTAGAATTGAGAGACAACCAGATTCAAAATTGGATGTGATTCAGGACTAAATCCGAACTGGTCAAAATAATGTTCTAAACTAAACAAAATCAGTGGACCAATCTGATCAAATCAATGAATGAAAGATGGCGTGATGCAATATGATTGTGGTCAGCTTTGACAAGTTTAAACCAGCTTAATAAACTTAGACCAAATAAAATCATTTGACCATATGAAATGCACCCAAAACATTAACTGCACAAGTCTAATTGGATGGTAAAGATTAACTTAAAAAAAATTACTACAACTTTAGACACCAATTAAGACAAAACTGAATTTCACAAATTGGACTTAAATCTCAATGAAAAGATAACGTGCAGCAGAAGATTAAATTCTGGAATATGTGTAGTGAAAATTTTCAAAAACCAGCAGAAACAAGTCAAATAATTTATTCAATCATGAAATCAAGAATTGGAAACCACTCTCACTATGTTGTTTTAATCTCACATATCACTACTGCACTCTCAGTTTTTAAGTGTTTGCTCTCAGTCACAAATTTCCTGGGTTTTTAAACACTCAGACTCAAAAACACTCTAGATTGTATAATTCATATTATAAATTTATATTTCAAATAATATAATATAAATTTACATTTTTAGAATGTACGATGTAAATTTATCTTAACCAAAAAGTATTCCTCCCATGGCTTCCACGACTCTTACGTTCGGTGTCCCTTTCCAAACTTCGAGCATATCGCATACAAGCTCGTGATACATAGCACAGAGGTCGTGCCATTCCTTAGTAATTCCATGATCCCAAAACCAATTTAAAATAAGATAATGATATTTAATAATTTTTTTACAACATTTTAATACTATTTATTAGTTCATGTTGATGTTTATAATCATTATTATTGATGTGAAGTAATTTTAGATTAATTACACAATGACACATAAATAATATTAAAATATTATAAAAAAATATTGTAAAAGTATCATTATCTTTTATCTTTTATCTTTTATCTTTTAAATATTATCGTGATCCAGTAAAGACATCAGCGACAAGCAGTCGCAAATATCCATCCATAAGCCAAAACCTCACCACCCACGTTAATCCCAATGCCAATCCAAAATCAACCCGATTTCTAAGCTGACTACATTGTTGTTGAGATTTTTAGGGCAAATCCTCTTACAAAGGCAAATGACAACTTGTGTGAATTCATCAAAAATCACAATCACAATCACCCACTTCACTCACCATGTTTCTTTCGCATGAAGACTCAAATTGTCTACATCATCCCCAAACACAATTTCTCACCACACGATTGCAGCATATAACATTTTACTTTATTTTCTCAATTAAAAAAAAATAACATCAGTAATACATTAATGAAAAAGGAACAGAAGAACAAAACCATTCGTTCTACGTTTGAATAAATAATTCCATATTAATCGAAATATATTATTTATTTAAATATATTGCAGATGATATAATTCAAAATGTACAATTTTTTAAAATGAAATTTAGATTGTAAAATTTAAAAATAATCAAATTATATAAATCGTAATATCAAAAAAGAAATTATTGAGATCCAAAAGGAGAGAGTCCATAAACATACAAAGATCACACCAATGCATATATATTATTGTTTATTTTGTCATTGTTTATTATATAAAAATAAAACAATTAAATATACAACTACTACGTGATTCGTCAAATTTTAAAATAAGGATACAAGCTGCGGCAGCATTGGCTGTGCCAGTGTCAGTGCTAGGTAATTGTTTTTCTTATAATGATATTGGTTCAGACCAAAAATATACATGATGCTGAAGTGTTCTTCCCATTATCAACTTCAGATGCCCAATCAGCATCTGAAAAGGCTTCTAAAGCTAGTGTAGGTGCTATTGACAATGCCAAGAAATGTAATTCATTATCAAGAAATACAAAAGTTCGTGAACCTTTTACAAAATCCATGTATATATGGAAAGAAGAGCACTGAATAAAGATAGATATTTTATAACAAAATACAACTGTCAAACAACATTTCAAAACTATAAACCGACGAAACATTACAAAACAGAGAAAAACGTATGCTGTAAATGGCAAATTAATAGGATAGAAATATTCTTAATATCTCCATAGTAATTTGGAAAAAATATCATAAAATCTTTGTATTCATTTCAGCATATTTTTATTTCCTTGTTTTAAGGATTTAACCATTTATCAGTCCAAAAGTTAACAGATTTGCTTTGCCACATTGTATTTTCCTTTATTTTCATTTACCTTTTTACTTATTTTTCTGTAAATTGTTTTGTACAAATAACTTTTCTTCATTTCCGTTAATAGCTTCATCTGAATATAACTTTTTTTTCTGGTTTTTGCAGATTATGGCCAATCATTCTCAAAGATTGTGGAATCTGTTGAGCATCTACTGGAGAATATGGATGAGGACCAAATTTCTGGGCCATCAAATTTCAAGTACCGGGTTTCATTAAAAAAGCAGGTGATCTTGCAAGCTTACTAGTGATCTTTACAACATCATTGATACTTAGTTGATCAGGGATGTTGATAGGATATAATGTGTATAATAGGTGGAAATAGATTACAATGTTAGTTGTTAGTTGGGTTGTTAGGTTGAGTGAGTCTTTCTTTATATATTGGGGGGTCTTTGTAGGCAGGAGAATGTTATTGGATGTTTAGAAAATTGTTGACAGGATCATTACCATCTTGTGTGAAGGGAACTTTGTCCCTTGGAGGCATTCTGGCTATTCTGGGTGCCTAGAATCAATAATACCATATCTTTTCAGTGAGCTTTGGTGTTTTACAGTAGTCTTCTTGGGTTCCTCTACCTAGGAACCTAATAGATGTTCAAATAATTTAAAACTACGATCTTGACAATAACATATTTGCACTAAATTATTAATATTTGAAATACTACACTGAATTTTTTCTTACCAGTGTAGTTCACTAACTGAACTAATGTAAGACTTTAGTTCAGTGAACTAACGTGTGTTAAAATCTCTTTCCAATGAATTAGCAATTTCATTGTTGCAAACATGACTTTGCTTCAACCTTTAACTCTTTATCTCTTCATTGGTTCAAGATTAAACCTTACTAATTCCCTCCACAAAGTTTACTTCTTATTTTATATTTAAGTATATTTCAACAATTATGCTTAGTTTCTTGCAACACTTCCTAAGCGATTAGACATATAATACGTTTCAAATAAAGTATAAATTTTAAATTTCTTGATAACATAAGTGTTGTATTATTATCTTTAAGTAATTTTAAACTTTAACAAATCTCCTTAAAACATTAATTAATTTTTTTTTAGTTTTGGTCTGAAAAATAGTTTAGTTTAACCACAAAAATAGTTTAATTCTGTTAAATATGATGAAAAACTATATTTAGGATCAATCTCCCTTGTGTGTCATTGCATACACATAGGGTAATGTATTTATAATAATAAGAATGTGGGCTAAGTCCAAATACAAATGAATATGTAAAAATAAAAAATAATAAGAATAGGGACTATATTTTCCTAATAAACATATAGGTACTATGTTTCCCTAATTAACATAAACACACAATATCTAACAAATTCTAACCTTTAATTTTAGCTCACTGAACCAAAATAGTTCAATTTAATTTGTCCAAATAATTTTTTATAGTCAGTTTAGATCGGGTGAATTATTATTTTAGTTATAGTTCAACATTTTGAATACCCTATTTCTGTAATCAAGTTATTATAATTTCACAAGAGATGAGATATTACTATATCAGACTAATATCCCGATTCCAAAACTAGAATACTACTATATTTAAAGTTTAAAATTTGAATGAAGTTACGAGGTATTCTTATTATTTTAACTTAGTTATTGAATTAGGGAGTTCTGACATTGCTTTCTTGCTGTGGTGCTGCTGTCATTACTTAACTGAACTACCCATGTTTTGGATGCAGCTTACCTTGACAATGTTACACATTCTAAGCTTTATCTCAAGTTCAAACGATCAACAGCTGAAAGATTTTCTTGTGATGGTATGTATTTTATCATGATGAAAATATATAGCTAAGCATATGCAGAGGGAATTATATTTTCACTAGCTATTGCCCAAGAGTAATAAATGATAACAGTTTGAAGTATATAACTCTGTCTCTTCATATATTCACAACCAAAAAGTCTAACATGCAGCTAGAACAGCTTCTTCCTATAAATGGTTTGGGAGTTTTGTGATGAAAATGAGATAGGGCAGCCTATACTTGAAATATGAGAAAAAGATTAATAATTTCTCAATTGCTTGTGTACAGGCTGATTACAAATATGTGCTTTGTGTCTCATTAATTTCTTCATAGTATATGCTATGAAAGATCATGCTATTACAATTGCAAAAAATAAAACAGAAACTAATTGTAGGGAAACGTATCTGAACAAAGAAAAATAGAAACAGGTAAGTTCCTTTGCAAAAGTATGGAAAAGTACTTGCCATCTTTTAGGAGAGATCTTGAAAATTCTATGTAAGAAGTTTGTATATTTGCCAGTTGACACCCAAAAATGACATGATGATATGAGTCAACTATCGAGTTCTACATAAGGAAGTCTCTAGGTCTATGTACTTTCACCTATCATAGTGAATTGGATTACTGGCTGTGTTAATGGATCTTTTTTGGCAAATTGTCTCTATGTGATAACTTTGCGTAGTTGTTAATCGATGTATTTGTCTCTTGTGACTTGAGGCTGGTGTACCTTATGTTAAAGTAAATTTATTGTATATTAGTTAAACTTTTTGTAGTATAATAGTCAAATTTATAAATTGTTTCACAAGTTTATTTGGACTCAAGTTTGACTACCTCAATGCTTTATACTTTTTGTTTACCTCTACTTCAACAAAAATCATATAATTACTAGGCTTGTCTCTATCATGAAATGGTATATGTTGGGGAATTATTATGTGAAACTTCTCTTTATTGGGCATGTTGAAAATCCTACATCAACTAGAGATAAGACCAATTTAGAATATATAAGTAAATGCAAACCTCACTTTACAGGCCGATTTTGTAAAGTGGAGTTAAGCTTAAAATTCACTTCTTAATATGGTATCAAAGCCATTGTTACAGCCTATCTTAGTGAGATATGTTATTTGTTGGATATGTTCTACTTGCTATCAAACCACCCATTAATGTCAAGTCTCACACTTGATATGTATATATATATACCTTGGCGTTAGGAGGTATGTCGAAAGTCTCACATCGACTAGAGATAAAGTTAATTTAGAGTATAAAAGTGAGTGTGTTAGATATATTATCTTTATTTTATATTTATCTTTTATTTTTAGTTAGTTTGTTATGAAACTCATTTTCCATTAGTTTATTATTCCTTTTTCTAATAGAGTTGTTTTTGTTCGTAAAGGATGTTGTATTTGCAAAGTTCACAAAATTCCTTCTCTATATCTCAAACTGTTTTCAATTGTAGTCTTGTTTGTTCATATTGACTAGTGGGGTCCTTCTCCTATGATATTTACTAATTAATGGAACTAGTGTGGAAAATACTGTTGTAATTTGAGATAATATCATTAGAATCTTCCTAATTAGAGGAAATAGATATATAATCTTTTATTTTATTTTATTTTCCTAGTTTCCCTATTTTCCTTTTTAGGAGAACAAGATTATTACAAATAGAGGGTGTTGAATATAGTGAAAAACTATATTTGGGATTAATCTCCCTTGTGTCTTTGCATACACATAGGGTAATGTATTTATAATAATAAGAATGTGGGCTAAGCCCAAATACAAATGAATATGTAAGAATAACATAATAAGCATAGGGACTATGTTTCCCTAATTAACATAAACACAAAACCTAATATCTAACAGGTTTCAATATTTTGTTACATTTATTGATGACTATTCCAGGTGTACTTGGTTGTTTCTAATGAAAAATCGTTCTGAGTTGTTTTCTATTTTTCAAACTTTTTTCAATGAAATAAAAACTCAGTTTGGGGTTTCTATTCGTACTTTACGCAGTGATAATGGCCGTGAATACCTTAAGGGAACGAGTTAGACGACTTACGGACAATAAGTTAAAAGGAGACCCAGGGACATAAAGTACATGATCAATGGATATGGACGGAAAAATATGAACAGTACCAATACCACGAGAGGAGACTCTAGACCCATCAGCCATTGTTACCAAGGGTAAATTATCCGGACATGACAAGGAAGAAAACAAGGACTTGTTACCAGTGATATGATCGGTGGCGCCTGAGTCAAGGACCCAAGATCCGAGAGAGTGAGTCAGACCAACAAAAGGAGTACCTGTGAGTGTAACAGAAGCAGATGTAGTGGAACTAGAGTGCTGACGGTCCTCATACCATTTGAGAAATTCCTGAAAGAGTGCAACATTGTCTATGCTATTTGATGAAGTAGGATGGTCTGGCTGGCGAGACAGACTCCGATCATCACGTTGGGTAGCCATGGAGAGGGAGAAACCCTAAAAATTCAATGTGCTCCGATTGACGTAACGACCACAGATCCGGAATGAGGGCGAGGAGGCGATCACGGCGGTGCTGGTCGGCGGCGGAAAGCTCCGGCGACGCGAGTGAGTTTCACCGGGAAAAAAAAGGAGCAAACCGTAAAAGTCAGATCTGCTCAAATACAGTCCAAACGAGTCGTCACCGACCCTAGGAATGGACTTAGGGGGCTCCGGCGACCCTGTCTGTGGCGGCGCCGACGAGTGGGTCTTGCCGGAGGTGGGCGCGTGGGTTACACGCGCCGGTGACGATGGCGGTGCGTGGCGGCGCGTGGATGCTCCGATCGTGGAGATCTTTGGACCGCGGTGGTCGCCCGGCCGAGACGCTTCAGATGAAGTGGTCGCCGGTCGATTCTGGAACTCCGGCGACGGCGGCGGCGACGATGAGGCGACGGCGGCGGTGATGCGTACCGGAGACTGTAGAACAGGCTAGAACAGAACCTAAGCTCTAGATACCATGTTGAATATAGTGAAAAACTATATTTGGGATTAATCTCCCTTGTGTCTTTGCATACACATACGGTAATGTATTTATAATAATAAGAATGTGGGCTAAGCCCAAATACAAATGAATATGTAAGAATAACATAATAAGCATAGGGACTATGTTTCCCTAATTAACATAAACACAAAACCTAATATCTAACAGAGGGTATGAGAATGTATTTTTTATGATTCAGAATAATAAAATCAGTCCTATTTTCTACTTGGTGTCAGAGCTCCCTATCTTGGGGCTCTATTCTGTTGCACAGTCGCGCCACCGTTGCTGTTCGACCACTGCCGCTGTCGTCGGTTAGGGTCATTGATAGGACAGAAAGGTGCGCCCAACACCGGCGACCACAACGTCGGAAGTCGCTCTGTGAGAGGATTCGTCTCGCGCCGCCATGCGCCTCCACCATCGTCGGCGCGTGTAGCCCACGCGCCCACCTCCGGCGAGACCCACTCGCCGCCGCCGCTATAAACAAGGTCGCCGGAGACTCCTGAGTCTTTTGCTAGGGTTGGTGACACCTGTTTGGCCTATATTTAAGTAGATCTGAGTTTTAAGTTCTCTTTTTTTCTCAGTGTGACCCACTTGCCGACGCCGCCACAAACAGATTCGCCGGAGCCTCTTGAGTCTGTTCCTAGGGTTGGTGACGACCTATTTGACCTATTTTTGAGTAGATCTGAGCTTTTAAGTATTGCTCCTTTTTTCTTGGTGTGACCCACATGTCGTCGTCGTCTCGGAAAAGGTCACCGGAGACTACTGGTTGTGTTCTACAGGATGTCTGAAATAAAAATTATTCCTTTAAAAGCAATGGATGAATCAATGAGTAAGCCCTCTAGATCATGTACTTTGTCCATAAAAGGTAAGATTTGCCTCAATAATGTTGGTAATGTGTCTCAAGGTATTTGGACCCTTGATTCGGGTGCAACTAATCATACACCTTTTAGTGTGTCCTTCGACTCATATGGTAAAAGAAATAAAGAACAACTTATTACAGTTGCGAATGGTCAGGGTATACCTATATGCGGATCTTGGAATATAATTTTGGACTCATCTATTGTATTGAAGGATGTTTTACATGTTCCTCAATTAGCTAATAGTCTTATCTCTGTGCAAAAACTCACAAAGGATTTAAATTGTTCAGTAACATTTTTTCCAACTTATTGTGTTTTTTAGGATCTTGTCACGGGGAAGACAATTTTAACTGCTAAGGAGCAGAATGGGTTGTATTTTTTAATGTTTGATGACCAAAGCAACACAAAAATGAGTCAACAAGCTACATCTGAGAGGTGGGCAAAATCTCAAATATGGTTACATCATCAAAGGCTTGGGCATCCTTCATTTAGTCTTATCAAGTCCATGTTTCCCCACTTGTTTACCAAAGAATCTGTTGAGTCTTTTAATTGTGATATTTGTCAATTGTCAAAACATCATCTAGCATCTTATCCTATTAGTCACAAAAACAGTATTTCTCCATTTGATTTAATTCACTCTGATGTTTGGAGTCCTGTCATAGATTCTATTTTCGGAGCCAAATGGTTTGTTACCTTTATTGACGATTGTACACATGTCACATGGACATACCTTATGAAAAATAAATCCGAAGTTTTTCAAATTTTTGTTAATTTTTTCCATCTTGTCCAAAATCAATTTGGAAAAAATATCAAAAGAATCAAGTCTAATAATGGTACTGAATATGTGAATCATGAATTTCTCAATTCTTTGTCTCATTGTTCATGAACTAACTTGTATTAACACCCCTCAACAAAATGGGATTGCAGAAAGAAAGAATCGTCATCTTCTTGAAGTAACTAGAGCTCTTCTTTTTCAAATGTCTGTTCCAAAAAGTTACTGGGGAGAAGTTGTGTTAACTATCACATATCTCATCAACAGGTTACCCACTTGTATCTTAAATGTCATTAGTCCTATAGAGTCTCTACTGTC
The DNA here is from genome assembly GCA_027742785.1 of Vigna reflexopilosa. Lineage (NCBI taxonomy): Eukaryota > Viridiplantae > Streptophyta > Magnoliopsida > Fabales > Fabaceae > Vigna > Vigna reflexopilosa. The sequence goes on along the minus strand of CM050925.1, from coordinate 31,436,405 downwards.
TTTTCTTCCCTCTTATTCCCTACTAATGAGTCTACCTAGTCGAGTCTTTGGATGTGTTGTTTTTGTTCACTCTCATCATCCTAACCGTGGTAAATTAGATCACAAAGCACTTAAATGTGTCTTTATTGGGTATCCTCCTAATAAAAAAGGGTACAAATGTTATCATCCTCAGAGTCGTCGCGTCTTTGGATGTGTTGTTTTTGTTCACTCTCATCATTCTAACCTTGGTAAATTAGATCACAGAACTCTTAAATGTGTCTTTATTAGGTATCCTCCTAATAAAAAAGGGTACAATTGTTATCATCCTCAGAGTCGTCGCGTCTTTATCACCTTGAATGTCACATTTCATGAAACACAATCTTTTATGTTAGTCCACCACTTCAGGAGAGAAAGCACTTGAAGTGGATGAACTCTTCTTCTTGTCATTACCATGTTTGTCTTTGCAGGATGCCCAAGACCTGAGCAATGAAGCTATCATAGTTCACAATGAGGAAGAAGAGGAAGAAGACATTTTTTGGCAAAAAATATGAAAGAAGAGAACAACCCACTTCGACTCTCGAGCAAGAAAAATTGTCTAATCCGGAAGTGAGGATTCCTGAAGATATCAATGAGGAGGAGGTAAATATTACTGAGGATTTACCCATTGCATTGAGACAGGGAAGAAGATCATGTGCTAAATATCTTATTTCTCAGTATGTTTGCACTAACAATCTCTCTGATAAGCACAAAAGTTTTATTGTTGCCATTGATGCCTCAGAAATTCCTACCTCAGTCCAGGAGGCCATGAAACTTGAACATTGGAATCAAGCCATGAAAGAAGAGATGAATGCATTAGAAAGAAATTCAACTTGGGAGATTGTTGATAAGCCAAGAAACAAGAAGGCAGTAGGGTGTAGATGGATATTCACAGTGAAACATAAGGCAGATGGGACAATAGAAAGATATAAAGCTAGATTGGTGGCAAAAGGATATACCCAAACATATGGGATTGATTATGAGGAGACATTTGCCACAGTGGAAAAGATGAATACAATTCGAGTTATTCTTGCTTTGGATGCCCATTTTGGATGGGACTTACACCAGCTGGATGTGAAGAATGTCTTTCTTCATGGAAATCTCGATGAGGAAGTGTACATGGAGATTCCCCCAGGTTTTGAAGTGAAAAATGTACTTGATCTCCTCAAAGAAATAGGAAAGCTGGGATGTAGAACCTCAACAGTTCCTATAGAACAGAATCACATAATTGGAAGTGAAGAAAGTGCTCCTTAGAGAAGGCCCAATATCAGAGATTGGTAGGAAAATTTATTTATCTATCACACACAAGACCAGACATTGCTTATGCAGTTAGTGTAGTGAGCCAATTTATGCATGATCCAAGAGAGAGACACATGCAAGCAGTTGACAAAATTCTCCAATACTTGAAGTCAAGTCTAGGAAAGGGGCTATTATTCAAAAGGGAAGACACATTGACTATGAAGATATATACTGATGCTGACTATGCAGGTTCTATTACTGACAAAAAATCTACTTCTGGGTATTGTGTATTTCTTGGAGATAGTCTTGTAACTTGGAGAAGCAAAAAGCAAGATAGAGTATCCCGTTCTAATGTAGAAGCTGAATTTCGAGCCCTTGCTCAAGGACTGTGTGAAGGACTCTGGACGAAAATCATTTTGGATGATCTTAAAGTCAAAGTGGAGAACCCGGTGCAACTACACTGTGACAATAAGTCTGCTATGAGCATAGCCCATAATCTAGTATAGCATGACAGAACCAAACACATTGAAATTGATAGACATTTCATCAAAGATAATCTTGACAAAGGCTTTGTGATTACAACTCATGTTCCTACAAAACTTCAAATAGTAGATATTTTTACAAAAGGGTTTCCTCCGGGTAGATTTCAAGATCTTGTAGGCAAGTTGAGAATGATTGATATCCATTTACCAACTTGAGGGGGAGTGTTGTAATTTGAGATAATATCTTTAGAATCTTCCTAATTAGAGGAAATAGATACATAATCTTTTATTTTATTTTATTTTTCCTAGTTTCCCTATTTGCCTTTTTAGGAGAACTAGATTATTACAAATAGAGGATATGAGAATGTATTTTTCATCATTGAGAATAATAAAATAAGTCTTATTTTCTACTGTAGTTTTTAACAGAGAAGTCACTTTGATTTTGTTATTGAGTCTTAGGATTGTGTTTCTCTCATTTAATGAAAATACACGCTTTTTTCATAAAAAATTTTCGGAGATTGTGTTTGTTTTCTTGAGAGAAACTTCAAATAGAAGGGCCAAATAGTCTCGTGAGGTATGGAATAGCATCATTGAAGGAAAAGTTAATCTTAAATCCTCATGTTTGATTATATTGTTAGTTTTTCTCATTCTCACTTGCATATAAATTAGTACACAGTAATACAACATTTTGTATATAATATAGTAATGTAGATCATATTATATCGCAACGTTTACTACGTACCTTGTACTAGAAGGTTGTCTCTACTTTATGATCATGTGATCTTTTGAAGTAGTACATACTAATAATCATCTTGTATATATTTGTTTTCTGGACTAAAGGTAATGCCTGTCTTTTTGTCACCTATCCTTGTGTATGTACAATTTCAGTTTTCTTTTTAAATGTCGTAATTTCTTGCAGATTATATGATCCTGTCTTCTTTAATAATCTTTGATGGAAATTTGACTAATCAATTTTCCTTCTGCTTCATCTGTGTAATAGAAAGCCTTGATTCTTGAAGACTGGTTCAAGGGATTATGCTCGTCCGGTGAGGGCATGATTGATGCTCAAGATAAGGGCATTGCAGACAGAAAAAGAGTAATGACATGTAGTGCGTTACAGTCGTTGGTTGAATTATACAGAGATAAACAACAGGATGCAATAGCTGAGAAATTTGAGAAATTGAAGAACAATTTGTGAAGGAGCTTGAAAGTGGCAATGGTGGAAATGATGGGCTATGGGAGCCGAACTAACCAGTCTTGTAGAGAAGAATTTATTTAAAGCCACTCTCTGTATGTATTATAATTTTGTAGGAGAGATTGCTTTAATAGGATTTTTTTAATACATATTTTTGGTATTTCTAATGGCCAGCCAACTGTCTAGACCTTTTCTGTAAAATTCTATCAACTTTGTATGTAATTTATGAAAAATATTTATCAATACCGAAGCATATAAATCATGATTTTGTGCATAAAATAATTATTTTCTAAATGTCCAAGACTTTTATTAGTGCATCTGTTAAGAAAATTGATAATTACGTACTATTCAAAATATACGTTTTAATTTGTTTTGCCAAATATTTTTTTCTATTTTTTTTTGTTATAAAAGGTATTTTTGTAGATGAATTGAATGTCTCTTCATCAAAAGAATTGTTAATAGATAGATTAAATTGAATTTTTAGTAAATGATCAGTTTTTTAATTTAATTTATTATAATTCGAAATAATTTATAAATATCCATCTAATTTTATTAATTTAAAACCCTTGTAGATCTTATTCATAATAGCATTCTATCTGTAATTAATGTTTATCTTGCCATTAGTATATTTTATCTTTTTGTTGCTCTTATACCCTTTTTATCCGTGATATTGCAAATGCATGCCAGCGTACAGACAGAAGAAAGGTAAGTGCAAAGGCACAGTCAAATACATCTTGAAACTTTTTGTCCTGTTTTTATGTTCAATCATCTCCCACTAGTTACCTTATGGGGGCATTTCTTTTTGTACCATGTAATATGAAAATTCCTACTTTGTTATTTTGGTTTAAAAGTTTTTTGATTTAAACTCTCGGATCGTCTTTATATTTGTTGAAAAATCTTAAGTGGATTCTTATCTTTTGAACTGACTCAATTAGGTCTATATATTTGTAAAATTGAATCAATTAAGCATTGTCCGTTAAGTTTTTATATATGGCGTTAAAATGTGATGATAGTGAATATACTGAGGTGAATATTTTGAAAATAGAGAGATTATGGAAGCAATATTCCTATTTTGAAAATGTTTCAAAGAAAACCCTAAAAGTTTCATTCCTTGTCACCCATAGAGCATTTCATCCTCCATTAACTTCATCAACCATCAGAAGCCATGATGAATCTCTCTTTGTGAACCAGTACCATAAAAACCTTTAGAAGAAGCCAAATTGCACAAACCCAAATCGTGACACAAAACGCGAACCACCAATAGCGTAATCAACGCACCACCATCAACGAACTTGGCGTCTCCTCCATAATAATCACTGTAACCTCCTATAGGGAAAAACCCCAAAATCGTGTCTTCATCTGCGAACCAAATCTGAGGGAGAAAAAAAATATTAAGCAAGAGAACCAAATCTCAGGGACTTAAGCAACAATTGAGTGAGTGGAAGTGGAGAGTTAATTAAAAACTTATGAATAAAAATTTGTTACACTAGCTTGACAAGTTTTTGGTGATGAGAAAATAAATTACCTGACGAGAAAGGGGATTCTGGATATTGCACCTCTAAGTAGGGTAAATAGCATAGTAAATTAAATATTTTAAATAAAACTTTCCACTTCTTCAATTTTTTCTTTTGTTCTGAAGTAAACGCTAACCTTGAGGTTGGACCCAGTCATGAACACTTATATGACTGACACTGTTGGTACTCTCGTGCACACTCATGAGATCACAGCTTCGCAAACACTCTCATTAATTAAACACTTTAAGGCCTTGTTCATTTGAGTAGATTTAGGGGAGAGTAATTGAGAGGATTTGAAAATATTTTTTTTTGTTTATTTGAATATTTGGAGGTAAGTGAGAGTGAATTTAGAAATAATTTTTTTTAATCTGTCATATAAATTAAATCCTAAACTAATTCTCACAAACTTTACTTCCAAATTCACTCTCATTTACCTCCAAATTCACTCAAATAAACAACAACAAAAATTACCTTCAAATCCACTCAATTACTCTCCCTCAAATCCACTCAAGTGAACAAAGCCTAAATAAAACTGGTTGTCTCGTGCTTTTTCTATGTGCTATCATTTATTGTTAGTTTTTTTTTTGTCTAACAGGTTGTTGGACTTCACAAGCCCCCTTCCCAGCATTCACTCACCAAAGACTAATTAATATGTGGAAATCCCCTCTCCTTTCACCTCATATATTCGTATTGCAGAGAACGGTCGTTTATTGAATTTGAAAGGAGGAGTAGAAATAAAATAGTCAAATCAGAAAATCGATGGAGGTGTTCTAATACGCATTCCACGACAAATTCAATAAAAAAAAATGCACCATCAATAAATCCAGCAGAAGGATCATCTCAAGAGATATATCGGTTTCACAAATCCTTGGCTTCTCATCAGTAAATGTAAAATCACAATAAACCCAGTCATAGCGATGAAAAAAACGAAGAATCGAGGAGTGACTATCGTCGCCGAAGCTCCGACTATGACCGGCGACGAGGCCCATGGCCTGATTGGATGAAGAACGTGCAGTGGTTAATGGTCTTCGAATTCCAAATTCTTAATTCCCTTTTCAATTCACTCTTTCCCTGACCACATTCAATCCCTAATCTATTATTTTAACATAAACCATTTCAATTTTGTCATGTCATAATCCTTTAATTTAAATAAAAATTCCACATAATCAAACAATGCACATCAACATAAACACGTCATCACAGTTTAACACCTTCTGTGAAAACTTAATGGGCATGACTTAATTGGCTCAATTTTACAAATATATGGACCTAATTGAGTCAGTTAAAAAACTAGGACCCGCTTGAGATTCTTCAACAAATATAAGGACAATTTGAGGGTTTAAACCAAGGTTTTTCAAATTTTAGAGTGTGAAAATGATTTGGATTGTATAATTTCAAAGTTAAAAGCATTTTGTAGGTTACACAACATTGACTCCTTTTTTATATGAAAGAAATTTCTAGATTGTGTAATTAAAAAATACATTTCAGTTTTATTTTATTCATTAAAAAGTTTTTGAATTTTACAATTTAAAAGTTATTTTAACTTTTATATTAGGTTTAAACTTTTTAGTTATTCCTATTTATGTGAGTTTTTTTCAGTTTGATCCCCGTTTTTTTAAAATTCTCAATTGAGTCCTAAAAAGTGCTAATTTGAATCAATTAGATCCCTGTCGTTAAATTGGCTTAATGGGGTTAAGTTTTTGCTAATGTTGTTTTTGCTGATATTGGTGAAGCTGTAAAAGGAATGAAGGTGTAGAAATAATTATGGGGTGAAAAACGAAATTCCCTACTGAAATAAGTTAGAAGTACTAAATTTCTAAAATAAAAAACTAAAAAATGAACAAACATATGATATATTTTATCAATTATATTGCGTAAAGAAGCATATTCAAATATTTTATAGAAAAGCATAAGTTCTTATCAGAACGAAATTTAAGGTTTGATAAATGTACTCAAACATCTTTTAAACGTTGAGATGTTCATGGTTTAATATGATCATTTAAACATCTAAGGAAATTTCCTTTTTTCTTTAAATTAAAATAATATATCTAAATAAATGATAATAATTAATTCTTAATTTACAAGTGTTAATAATTTAAATTATAATATTATTATATTTTTTCATCATTTAAATGATATATATATATATATAATTCTTTTTTAAAATTCTTTTTTTCTTTTAATTTTCATTGGAAAAACAGATTTTTTAGAAGAATCAGAATGGGTTGATGAGTTGAAATTTCAACCCAATCCACCAAATTTTGACAAGTTGATAGGATCGTCGAAATGATTAAACTCATTATGCCATCCTTAACAAAACTAAAATTATTTGTTATCAAGAGTCTAATATATTAATCATCATTAATCATCGTAAACGTTTTCATCATAAAAAAAAATATAGAGTTTAGATTTTTCTTATGAGGTTTATGATTTGTACAAAAGAATAATTATCTATTCAAAAACATTCTGAGGCTCTCTACAAGATGGTTTATGACAATGTGTTAAGAATATGAGACTACAAATACGATACACATACAAGAAAAATGATATCAACAAGACATTATTCAAATACAATAATAATATAGTAAAATATTAATAATAATAATAATAATAATAATAATAATAATAATAATAATAATAATAAAAGTAATACTATATGTGTTTTCTATTTTTATTAATTTTTCTTTTTTTCTATTATTTAAAATATTTTTTACCAATAAATATGGTTTTTATAAACATCATTTTATATTACTATTATTATTTAGGACAATTTGATAATCTTCGTTTTTTATTCATTAAAAAAAATATCTATCATATAAATTTTCATAAATTTTATTTTCAAATTTATTCTCAATCATTTTTAAATTTTTTTAAAAAATAATTCTCATTTCATTCTCAAATGCATCCATTTTTTTCTCTTGAAATCTATTCTTTCAAGTGAACACGTCTTTAAACACTTATATAAACAATTAGACTTTGTCCTTGAAACTTATCTCTTTTGAATTATTAAAGCTTACAAATACATGGAAGTAAATAAGCTCTATAAAGATACATGTTGACTTTAGAAAGCGAGTTGAAGGTAACAAACTAATAATTCTCATAAGATGAAAGGTAGCAAACTAACTCTGAGAAGATATATAAATAATTCTCATAAGATGGATAACTTTATGGAATGAAGAATATAAAAGTTTCATACTTCCCATTAAGAAAAATTCACACTTAAGTTTAGAACTCTATTTATATTGTATGGTTTCATAAGATTTATAGTGTTAAGTTCTGTAAATCTTTTGTCAATATAGGCTTCAAGAATATGATAGGTGCTTAGTGTTGTCTTTTGTAATGATATCTCGTAATGTTTGATAAAGTTATCATAAATCCTTTAATATTGATTTGGTTTTATTGTCTTAGACATACGTTCATGACTAGGAAAGGAATGTTCCATAAATTTTAATTGACAGATTAATAATTAATGAACAATAAACTTTTTAATCAAAGTAGTTTCTAAATAAACTCTTTAATTAAAGTAGTTCCAAATTGGTCTCTGATATTCTCTCTATAGAGCACTTTTAGTTTTCTTTAAATTTTCTCTTCTAATGGAGATAAAGAGAAAGAAACATAATAATGATATGTGGTATATATTGTTGCTATATTTATCTTTGTACGTTTTCAATCATATCAGCAAAGATTGAGTTGGGTAATTTCGAGAGTATATATTTGATTATACTATCATGGGAAAGTAGGAGCTGTAATAGGGGGATTCTAGAAGTATTATGTGGGATATAGATATTTACATCCTTGTATATATTAGGAGACAATTGTTGAATGGAAACAGAACATTGAAAACTATCAGATTTTGACATGGTATTAAGAGCCACATAATGGAAGCCGTAAAGCCTCAGACAGGTGGTTCCAAGAAACCTACATCTCCATATGATTTAACCTCAAATGACAACCCTAGTAACGTGATCACACAAGTGCAGTTGCGGGGAGAAAATTATGAAGAATGGGCTCGAGCAATGAAAGTTTCGTTGCGTGCCCATAGAAAATGGGGTTTCCTAGATGGAACTCATCAACAACCTAACAAAGCCACATTGGAAATGGAAGATTGGTGGACTGTTCAGTCCATGCTTGTGTCATGGATAATGAACACTATTGAACCTACCTTGCATTCAACCGTGACATATGCGAAAACCGCAAAGGAGTTATGGGAGGACATCAAAGATCATTTTTCTGTTGTTGATGGTCCAAGGATCCAACAGTTGAAGGCGGAATTAGCAGATTGCAAGCAATAAGGGATGACAATGGTTTCCTACTACGGGATATTAAAAACACTCTAGGACGAACTCACTAACTATGAGCAGATTCTAAGGTGTTCATGTGGAGGATGAAAATGTGATATTGCATCTAAACTTGGAAAACGAAGAGAAGAAGAGAGGGTTCACCAATTTTTGACGGGCTTGGATGATGCAAGCTACGGTACGGTGCGCTCTAACATTCTGGCTGGCAATCCTCTACCATCATTAAATCGAGTGTACGTCACTCTAGTGCAAGAAGAAAGGGTGAAAAAAATCAATAGATCGAAGGAAGAAAGAGGAGCAGTCATGGGTCTTGCGGTACAAGCAGGATATAGAGCAAAAGCAAGAGGAGACACAAAAGACTTGTTTCCAGTCATGGTGTGCTCTTTCTGTGGGAAGGCAGGACATGATGCTAAGACTTGTTTCCAAGTCATCGGATATCCTGAATGGTGGAGTGATCGCCCACAAAACGAAGGCGGACCTAATAACAAAAATCAACACAAAAATGGGATTTCAGCAGGACGTGGCAAAGGAGGCGTGGCCCGAGCTAATGCAACACACATTGTAGGCAATCATGTGACTAGGTGTGACCTAGAACCTAGGAAATTTGAGATGCCTGGTTTGAGTAACGAACAATGGCAAATTCTAGTTGAGATGTTGAACAACCGTAAGATATGTGAAAATGAGAAAATGATCGGTAAGCATCCCAACGAATTATGGATAATAGACACTAGTGCTTCTAACCATATGACAGGTAATTTGAAGAGTTTTTCTGAAAAGAAAACAATACAAGGTTGTCCGGTGGGATTGCCTGATGGAGAACAAGTTATTGCCACCAAAGAAGGGACGGTGATTCTCGATGGTGGTCTTAAACTTGAGAATGTCCTTTATGTGCCAAAACTACAATGCAATCTTATTTTTGTGTCGCAAATGATAGACCAAACAAAATGTGTAATGCAGTTTACTGATAAATTATGTGTGATGCAGGACCACACTTTAAAGATGTTGATTGGAGCGGGTGAGCGAAAGGATGGGCTTTATCTGTATCATGGTGTTCAACGTGCCACCGCTTATCAGACTCATACACAAAATCACCTTGATATTTGACATAAACGAATGGGGCATCCTTCCTTTAAATTAGTCCAATTGATTCCTAATGCCAGTAGTAGTGGGAGATAGTGTTTGAATAAGGTTTGTGAAATTTGTGAAAGAGCAAAGCAAACAAAAGACAAGTTTCCTTTAAGTACTTTTCGTGCAACAACCATTTTTGATTTAATACATTGTGATTTGTGGGGTCCATATAGAACACCTTCATCTTATGGCGCATCCTATTTTTTAACATTAGTGGATGATTATTCTCGGGGTGTTTGGATATACTTATTGAGAGACAAGAGGGAAGTATCTCAAACAATGATGAATTTATTTGCTCTAATTGAACGACAATTTGAAAAGCGTGTTAAAGTGGTTAGAAGTGATAATGGAACTGAATTCACTTGTTTAAAAAGATATTTCATTGATCATGGGATTATTCATCAAAAATCATGTGTTGGCACACCGCAACAGAATGGAAGAGTAGAGCGGAAACATAGACATATTTTGAATATAGCAAGGGCGTTATGATTTCTAGGGAGACTTCCGATCCGATTTTGGGGTGAATGTATTCTGACTACTAGGTACCTAATTAATCTAACTCCATCTCCCACTCTTGGTGGTAAAACACCATATGAACTTATCCATGGAAAATCCCCTTCCTATGACCACTTAAGAGTGTTTGGCTCACTTTGCTACGCATACAATCAAGATAGAAAGGGAGATAAATTTGATAGTAAGAGTCGTAAATGTGTATTTGTTGGCTATCCTTATGGACAAAATGGATGGAAATTATTTGACTTGGAGAAAGAGGTATTCTTTGTTTCCCGAGATGTCAAATTTGTTGAAACAGAATTCCCTTTTGAAGAGGCAAGCATCACATCCCCTCTTACTCAAGTGATCATCAATGCTCCTTTTCTGGGAGATGAGTATCTTGTAGATGACGACACAAATGTTGATGACAGGGGGGTACTAGTGCAGCGCATGATGAAAACCAACGCCTTGAACCTATTCTAGAAACACAAAACTGCACGAATGCAATGTCCGGAAATAGCGATGAACCAGAAAGCAACATTGTTTCCTCCTCACAACTTGGAAGAGGTCATCGGTTCAAGCAACCTTCTGTGAAGTTACGTGATTATGTGACAAACACCATGATCAAGTTGAGCCCCTCTGCTACATCACATCATTCAGGTGCGTGTTATCCTATAGCTCACTATGTTAATTGTGATAGATTTTCATATCAGCATCGTCAGTTCCTTGCAGCAGTAAATGTGGATCGAGAACCTATGCATTTTTCAGAAGCTATACAAGATTCACGCTGGCAGGCAGCCATGGCCAATGAGCTTCAAGCTCTTCAAAATAATGGCACATGGACCTTAACCACCTTACCTTTAGGGAAGAAAGCTCTAGGTTGCAAGTGGATTTACAAAATCAAGTATCACTCAGATGGTACCGTTGAGAGGTTCAAAGCAAGGCTAGTTATTTTGGGAAATTACCAAGTTGAAGGGATAAACTACACTGAAACTTTTGCCTTAGTGGCAAAAATGGTTATTGTACGTACAGTGTTGGCTGTAGCTGCTGCTAAAGCATGGGAACTTCACCAAATGGATGTTCACAATGTTTTCCTACATGGTGACCTTCAAGAAGATGTGTACATGAAATTGCCCCCGGATTCATGGTGGAACAGCAAGGAATGGTATGCAAACTCCATAAATCACTTTATGGTTTACGGCAAGCCCCAAGATATTGGTTTGCTAAGCTCTCTGCTGCCCTGAAGAAGTATGGATTTCAACAGTCATGTTCTGATTATTACCTATTCACTTTGTGGACTGCCACTATAAATATTGTAGTGCTCATTTATGTGGATGACCTTATTATTTCAGGTGATGATTCTGAAGTTATTCGTCAATTTAAACTTTATCTTTATACATGTTTTCATATGAAAGATTTGGGGAGACTGAAATATTTTCTTGGAGTGGAAGTTGCTTGTTCACCCATAGGAATTTACTTGTGTCAAAGAAAATACGCCTTGGATATTATCCTTGAGGCAGGTTTACTTGGAGCTAAACCAACTCCTATTCCTCTTGAAGAAAATCATCGCTTGGCATTGGCTGAAGGTCCTTTGTTGCCTGATCCTGCTTGTTATCGACGTCTTGTTGGGCGCCTCATCTACTTGTGTTTCACTATAGACCTTAGCTTTCTTACAGTGTCCACACTTTGTCTCAATTCATGCAGCAACCTTGAGAAGATCATTGGAATGCTGCTTTACGTGTGGTTCGTTACTTAAAAGGGAACCTCAGGCAAGGCATTCTTTTGCGTAGTGATAGTGATTTGAATTTGTATGGGTGGTGTGACTCAGATTGGGCTGGTTGCCCACTTACTCGCAAATCTGTTACAGGATGGTTCATCTCTCTTGGTCGTTCTCCTATTTCATGGAAGACCAAAAAGCAACACATAGTCTCCCGATCATCTCCCGGGGTGGAATATCGTTCCATGGCCAATACCATATGTGAATTGAAGTGGCTGAAAGACATTTTATCTAATCTTGGTGTGCCTCACCCTCAACCAATTCATATCCATTGTGATAGCCAATCCGCTCTTTATATAGCTAAGAATCCAGTTTTCCATGAACGAACAAAGCACATTGAGGTTGATTGCCACTTTATTCGCAATGAGGTTCTTAAGAATATTGTTCAGCTCTCTTATGTCCCTAGTCGTACTCAGCTTGCTGATATATTCACTAAGGCTCTTGGAACAAAGCAATTCTTGTTCTTGTTAAACAAGTTGGGCATCCAAAACTTGCATGCGCCCACTTGAGGGGGGGTAATAATGATATGTGGTATATATTGTTGCTATATTTATCTTTGTACGTTTTCAATCATATCAGCAAAGATTGAGTTGGGTAATTTGGAAAGTATATATTTGATTATACTATCATGGGAAAGTAGGAGCTGTAATAGGGGGATTCTAGAAGTATTATGTGGGATATAGATATTTACATCCTTGTATATATTAGGAGACAATTGTTGAATGGAAACAGAACATTGAAAACTATCAGATTTTGACAAAACAGGATTGAATCATTGTACTCACATATGGGAGCCATGACCCTTTAAATAACCTATAATATTGTCTAGTTTCAATAATTATAATTTGACCCCTTCAACAAATTAAAATTATTGTTGTACACAATATTCTTTCATGATAAATATACACTTAGTTATATTTATCTTAATTAGATTACTTTATAAAGTTGGCTAATAAAATATAAAGACCTTATCACATTTAATAATAATTATTATTATTATTATTATATATATATATATATATATATATATATATATATATATATATATATATAAAAGTGACGTAAATTACTAACATACACCTCCTTTTGGATATTGTCCAAGAGACGTGCTTGAGATGTTTACTGATAATATTTTGTTTATTGATAATATTCAATAAGAGCAAATGTTTATTGATAATATTTTGTTTTTTTGCTAAACGTTAGAGAAATCGTTTCTTATATTCAAAAGATAATGTATTGGCTGTTCAATGTAACACTCCTAATATTTAAATAACTATAGTATTTATTTCATCTTTAGTATAAAAATAAGAGTTATAAAATTTTGTACTTTTATTCATGTTATTAAATTCATATAAAAATAGAAGTAGTTTGATCATTGAAAAATAAATCGAGAAATTATATAAGTCAGTAAAATGAAAATAATAATAAAAATAAATAATACAAAACAAATAAAAAATATATCTATTAAATAAACATTAATTAACAATATATATATTAATTAAAATATCATTATATATATATATATATATATATAACAAAAATAATTTTTTTGGATGAATCTTTTAAAAGAAAAGAAGAAAGAAAAGAAAAGGAAAAAAGAAGAGATAGGGTAAGGAGTTAAGGATTATCTATTCTAAATAAATTACAGGAAAATTTTATTAAAAAATAAAAAAGATAAAAAAAGAAAAATATGGGAGATCAAATCAAACTCTTAAAATTACATCACATATAAGAAAAAAAAAATCTATTATGAAAAAAGTAATTCATGATTTCCTTAATAAAAATTATTTCATACTTTGAATTCTATGTACTAAAAAAACACACAACATATTAAAAAAATTATCATTAGTAAGTTCTTTCACATTTTAAAAGAGTTTTTTATTTTTTTTGAAGTTTTTTTTTAAAATATTTAGTATTAATTTTATTTAATCTAGGTTTTTTTATAATTTGAATTGACACATCATCCTCTTTAGTTTTAAAATATTTTCTTTCATTAAGCATATTAGCTCATTTAAAAGTTATTTTTAACTCCTTCGCAAAGAAGTATGAATTATCGTTAAACTACTATGAGTTGAATCTAATTGTTGTAAGCCATGCAAACCATTTACACTCGGAGTGACATCTTTCAAAGAAGGCATATCAGCCAAGGAATGAAATTCCCCTAGAATACCACCATCAAGATTCTTAACAAAAAAAGATTAATTCACAACACAATTATTATCATGATTAACCACCGTTACCTTAGGCTATGACTAAGATACAAGTTGTACCACAATAGGATGCACCATAAAAGACTCCACATCAAGCTCCACTGCAGACTTTACCATTTGGGCTAAAGAGTCCTTAGTCCCATCTTGTACATCAATCACCTTAGGACGATAATTTTATTATATTTTGTGTCAATTGTTTTTTGCCCACAAGAATTAACATTGGTATCATGTTGTAACTGTCTATAATATAGACAGTAACTAATAATTTTACAATTTGAAATAAATGCAAATCTTATCTTTCCACAAAAATTTGATTAAGAAAAACAAATAACAAATTAACATCAACCTAAACACGTGCAAAGAAACCTCGAGACTTAATTTTGGTATATTCATTTAAAGATAAATTATTCATGTCTTTTTCGTTCATCATAGTATAAGCATGTATTTTTCATTATTCATCAAACATTTTCTCTTTATCTTTATACCTTAGTTCTTTCTTTTCTTTCCTTTTTCTATCATTAAAAATTTCTTTTAATTTCTATCCACCTATGAAACAAACTCATTAATATATATATATATATATGTATATATATATATATATGTATGTATATATATATATATATACATATATATATATATGTATATATATATATATATATACATATATATATATATATGTATATATATATATATATAACAATTATTAAATGTGTTAGGGTCATTATATTTTATTAGTCAACTTTATAAAGTGATCTAATTAAGATAAATATGACTAAGGGTATATTTGTCATGAAAGAATATTGTGTAGAGACCAACAATAATTTTAATTTGTTGAACGACCAAATTATAATTATTGAAACTAAAGAATATTAACCGTCAAAGGTTATTTAAAGGGTCATAGTCCCCATCTGTCAGCACATCGATTCATTCTTATTTCTCTTTATCCCTATCAGAAGAGAAAAAATCTAGAGGAAACTAAAAATGCTCTGCAGAGGAAAGATTGGAGACCAATTCAGGTTCTTTACAAAGGAAACATCAGAGACTAATTCAGGTTCTTCATTAATTTTTTCTAATGTCTAGTCCTTTGATTACACTTCCACTTTATTATTTTTAAGAGTATTAGGAACTGATTTGATTAAAAGGTTTATTGTTGTTAGTTTGTCTTAATCATAATATTTCTAACATTAGAATGTTCAATTATTTTTCTCCTTTTGAGAGTATTAATCTTTCATTCATTTCTTTGAAGTGCTTTTCTATTATAATTTTAATTCAAATCATATGGTTATACTTTATTGGTTTCATTGATATGATTTATTTATTTATTTATTTATTTATTTATATATTATAAAGACTTAATAATTTGCAAAATATAATTATTTTATTTATTACATCAATATATACAGGATTTGTAGATGAATATATATTTAATTACTTCATATATTTCTCTTAATATAATGTTATGAAATCTCACTGTTAATAATTAGATATTACAAAACAAACATAATAAAATTATATATTAACATTTATAATATTTTATGTCTTCAAAAATAATGTTTCACCTGATTATTTATTATTTTCAAGTTGTCTAATTTTACATCCCTTAATACAATCTTTTCATAGATCTTGGTATGAAGGAAATTTTTCTATGAATTCATTCCTACTATTATAATTATAATGAAGATTGTCAAAATGAGAAATTTGTGTAAAAATCTTTGTCACTCACCTTTCTAACCCACAACTTAGTTGTATATATAAAATTAAGGAGACTATTTATACCCATTTGTAGAGATTAATCAGATACAAACATCATGGCAAAGTGTTGTTAATTTTTAATTATATTTGAACTGATTATCTTATAATTTACAATTCAAATACATTTATTATAAATAAAAAATATATAAAATATAATATATTCCTTTTGCATGTAAACAACCAACTTTTCAATATTTTTAATCTATATCATTATATAAAGATGAATTTTCTTTTTAGAGTACATTTTTTTGTTTTCAATTTTATTCTTTAACTAATATTTTTTTTTTAAATTTAAAAAAATTATTTTATTAATTGTACCTTTTAAATTATCACTTTCTTTAAATTTAATAATTTTTTATTTGACATTTTTTTAATCTAACTATTTCTTAAACTAAACTAACTATCTATAATATACAAATTATCTACAGAATAAATAAAATCTATTACAATAAAATTTAAAAATTATTTATGTTTATTTTTATTGTTATAATAATAAAATGATTTTATTATAAAAAGAAAGTGAATAGTGCATGCATTATAAGATAAATTGTTTTATGTATTATATTTTACCTTTTTTAAACTAAAGATCTAATATTTTCTCAATCTTTACATAGTTTTGTTTTTTATAACTTTGAGCTTTATTATTATCTGAAATTCCATTATTTCTCTTTATGAATATTAATTTAAAATTTTTGTAATCTTAAATTTAAGTTTTTTGAATAATATTTTAAATCTAAACAAGAGAACATAAGTGCAAATAATTTATAAAAGGGTGTATTACAAAATATATAAAAATTAAAATTAATATATAAAACAATAAACTGATTAGAACAATTAAATTTTATATAAATTAAATTAAATAACACCACAAAAACAGGGAGACATTGCTCTCCTTTTACAAAAATTGAAATGGTTGGAAAGTAACACCTTTTAAAAGACTATAATTTAAGTTAAATAAATGAACAGAATTGAATATAATTAAAATGTAAATTGTTTACAACAATAAATCTCTCTCCAGAGTAATAACTGCTCAAAGTCAACATGTTCTGTGACAGAGAAGAAAAAGACAAGTTGACCCTCTTTGGATTTTCCCGCCATACAATTTCCCTCCAAATCTAAATTTCCTTCCAAATACAAATCCTGCTAAACTTACCTATTTTTTTTTTCTTTTTCATGTGATATTGTATTGTTTTTGTTTTTTTTTATCACATATTTTTTTTTCAAAAAATTGATTTCTTTAATTATTGAATTAGTAAGTATTAAATTGTATTGTTATAATTATTTAAAATAAATTATAATGTCTTTGGATACAATTAATATATTATAATTTCAACTTAAATTTAGATAAATAATTAAAACAAAAATACTTCTTATATTACTCAAAATCAATAAATAATACACAAAACATAAAACTCAATAGCATAAACACGAATAAAAAGTCACAATTAAAATTAGAAACATATAAATTTACACTCTTCTAGACAGTTAACTAACTATATTCAAACATATAAATTTAGATTTAGATATATGTCAAATAAATTTAATCAAACAAATAAAACTACAATCCTATAAATTATTTAGAACATTTTCTGAAAATAATTTTATTCTAATAAGAGTAATAACTCCAGAAACAAAGTTAGTACATGTATTTACTTACTCCAATTAATTTAAAAAAAAAATCAAAATAATATCTTAGAAACAAACTACATTAAAAAGAAATTTAAACTGAAGATTATGAAACTCATATATTAAAAAAAAGTTAATAAGATATGTCATAATTCACAGGTGAATAAGTTGGACAAAATTGGTAAAAGAAAATACAAAACACACAGAGTGAACAAAATACAAAGTAAATCTATTATATGTGAAAAACCTATTCTGAAGTGATGTTGGAGAAACTGAACCTCACGAGTGTTCTGTCTCACTGACGCAGATCTAATGAAGCGCCTTTACTCCGACACCCACCGCATCGTACTCCTCATCGACGTTTTGAGCCTCCAAGATCCCCATCAGACAAGACGATTGGTTTCGTTCCTAGAAACCCTAAATTCTTTTCCTCCTCTTTCCTCTTCCCTTTTTGCTTTCAAACTCTTCTTCTCTTCCCTCTCCCCTCTTCTTTCATTCTCCAAGCTCCAACCTTTTTTCCCCAATCCTTCCCTCTCCTTCGACCTCCCTTCCTCCGCCCTTCCCCACCTCTCCCACACCATCTCCTCCTTCCCTTCCGCCCTCCACCACCCTCCCTCCGCCGCCAATGCCCACCACCTCGCTCAATCTCTCTCCCAACTCCTGCATGACCACTCCTGGGACCACCCTTCCCCCCAAGCCGTCCCTCCCAATTTGATTCTCTTTTTCTCTCCTTCTTTTGTTTCATTCACTTCTATTGCATCTTTCCTGAACACGGATGTTAGCCTCCTTGCGGATTCTACCTCATTTTGTCATACAGTCTCTTCCTTCTTTGCCAATGTAGCTCGCTCATTCACTGTCAGGGGCATTCACTGTACTTGGATTAGTGTTGACGGTGAGAATGTTGAGGCAAACCCTAGCGATGAGGCTAGGGAAGTGTCTTCTTTGCTTCGGACTGCCGTTGGGAGGCTCGGGTGGGGATTTTGCTCTCTTGATTCGCTTCTTCTTGGTTCGGCTCTTGTTCAGTTTGGCCTGGTTTATCCCATGATTGGGGTTTCATTGAGATGTGCTTCTAGGGATGTTAGTGTTGGTGGGCAGTTGAGGCTTTTGATCTTGGATGTGAATGAGAGTCCCATTGAGTACAATTGCTGTGATCTTGAGTTTGTTGATGTGAAGGGTGTTTGGGATTTTCCAGGTGGAGGGGGTTACAGAAGGGATATGTTTTGGAAGCTGTGTTCGGGTGGAGGTGTGAAATTGGAGGTTAAAGTTGTTCAAAGGTGTGATGCCTTTGTTGAGACAGATGACTGGCTGTCTGATTCGGTTTTAGTGCGAGAAGATTCCAGGGGAATGAAGAAGAAAGAGAAGGTGGGTTCGGATGAACTATTTGTTAATAGGGTTCTTGAGCTTGTTGCAACTGAATTTGGTTGTGAGTGGCGACAAAAACAGGTGCCGGTATGGGAATTGCTGTTGAGTTTTCTGTATAAAGAAGATTGTTGGGCGTTGGTAGTTGTTTCCAATGGCAAGGGTGAGTCATGTACCGGTATTCTGAAACCTTTTACTGTGCTTGCTGGCATTTTGTCTGTGTTAGAGAATTCACACGGGGTTAGTGGCTTTGGTGAAGCAAATGTTGGACAATACTTTAAGATGTTAGATCATGATGTTTGCAAACCTGATTCCAAATTCAATGAGGAACTGTCGAGTTCTCGAGATAAGAAGAGTAAGAAATGGATAGATTTTAATGCACTGCAGGACCTCACGTGGAGCTCATTTTGTAAGTCTGTGATTGAACAATTAGAGACTGATTTACTGGATGTTTATTGTGCTAAAGAAGGTAGCAAGTGTAAAAAGTTGAAATTTTTGAAATGCTGGATGAAACAGATGAAGAAATCTGGTTGTTCGGATCCAGCTTTGTTAGAAAAGCTCAAGCCAAATCCAATAGTAGCTGAACTGAGTGACAGTAAATTGAATGACTTGACTCAAAATGATGAACCACCAATGTCCTCGTTTGCATCTGCTGAAATTAACTTGGAGCCCGAGGCTTTG
Source organism: Vigna reflexopilosa (assembly GCA_027742785.1). Taxonomy (NCBI): domain Eukaryota; kingdom Viridiplantae; phylum Streptophyta; class Magnoliopsida; order Fabales; family Fabaceae; genus Vigna; species Vigna reflexopilosa. The sequence goes on along the minus strand of CM050925.1, from coordinate 31,416,637 downwards.
AGAATACAGGAGGATGCGGAGTTAGACTTTAGGTCAGAAACATTTTTAAGTAATCTTGCTGACAGGATCAAATGTGGAATTGAATTAAAATTTGGAGACATGGGGGCTTTGGCAGAGGGACTGGTAAATTCTTGTATAAAGTGGCTACGTCAGAAGGTCGATAAAGAAACTGTTTCTCAGAGTCAGTCTCCTTTGAAAGATCATAATACTTGTGATGGAATGATTGCATCTGAGCTGATAAAACTTCTATTAAGGGAGCCCAAGGAGATAGCTGCTGAGCATAAAAGCCAGAAACATGAAGAAACATATGTGATGCAATTTACTGCTCAGTATCCTTCAATTAAGTTTCCCTTTCTTTATCTGATGCAATTTTTTTATTGTTCTAATCAGCTGTAATTTTAGAAACATATGTTCCATAATTTTGGTTTTTTCCTTAGTGAACATTAGATATGAACTGCAGATTTTATTTCGAATGGAGATTTTACGATCAAAGGTAGCAAATGAAGTTGAAGATTCCTGCAAACAAAAGTTTGTAAAACAAATATGCCTGCTTTTAGAGCTCATTCAGTGTCACATGGGAGTATTCTTTGGTGATTGGACTCTTGAAAATTATGTGACAAAGATAATAAAAAACAGGTACAAGTTTATACTCGAAAATGAGATGTTTTAGATTGATGTTGATCGATATTTCTTTTGAAAATAAAGTGCTTTTGCACAAGTTATGGAATTTTGTAGAGTTAATGGCTTCTATTTAGAATATGAACAATTACTCAATTTATTTTTATTTGCTGCAAATGTGCTTATATGTAACTCTTTTATGCTTGCTTGCCAATATGCTTAGTGCCAGAGATGGAGTTGAAAATTTAACAAAAAAAGAAGAGATGGATTTGAAAATGGTTTCTCTAAAGTTTCTGTATGGAAATAACACTACCTTTTCTGAGTTGTTGCAAATGCCTTTCTTCTCATCTCCACCATATTTGTTCAAACTCCAAACCTGAAATAAGAAACACTTGTTATGAGTTTCTTTTCATTTATCTTTTTTCATGGAAAGAAATTAAATTCACATTGCATGAAATATTGAAAGATTGTTGGTTTATGAAAGTAAAATACCCAAAATGCAGGTATTCAGGCACTCTTGAAGATGTGGTTCAGAAAATATACTACGAAATGGACCTGCTGTTGTTTGTCGAGGAAGATGAAGAATCAGATAGTTTATTCAACAGTGAGGACAGCAACAAATCCTTTAACGGAAAAGCTAACAGAGATGTGGTATTTGAAAATGATGTCAGTGGAAGATTGCAAAGGATTGTAGATGACCGTGATAAGAAACTAATCGAAGCTAAAGAGAAGAGAGAGAGAGCTCTCAGGTTTTCATCTTTTACTAGTTCGATGCCTGTTTTACGAAGAGTGAGGGCGCCAACTCGGAAGAGCGTGAAACCCAAGACAGATCTTCAAAGGGTGCGAAAAAGGAAGGAACGAGAAAAGGCAAACTATGGCACTGTATGTGAGACCCCAATGACAGTAAATAAGCATTCAAACTCAAGGGCAAGGGGTTCTGATGATGACCGTGGTTGGGCTGATGGAAGGAAGCCATGTGGCTCAGTTTCTAAGGCACTGTTCAAGGATGATCTTTGATGTGAGTAAACCAAGTTTTTTCCATAGAGAAACTGTATATGCTAATCGGCAGAACAGAATAGCAGTATCTTCTGCTTTAAACAACAAAGGATGGATGTAAATGGCCGAAGTTGGGGTTAAATTTGCCTTCTGTGTTCTTGTAACTAACAATCAACATATTCACATCATTACGATTTTCTTATTGTTAGAATAGGTCAATTCGTCTGTAAATCCCACCGATAAAAAAGGCTTTTTTTTTATTGTATCTGCCTGTCACTAGGCGCCTTTGTTTAGAGATTAACCTCTGATCTGATGTAAGAAATTCTACATATATATACATGAATGAGGTGAATGATAAATCAATCTCTTAAGCTTTTCTTCTCATGTTTATTCTCAAGTTGACATCAGAAGTGCATTGATTGTTTATCCTGACACGAGAGATTTCTGAATTCTTAATGCTTTCGCTTTTTTTTAGCTTCGACTTGGGTAGATAATTTCTTCTCAGTGAATGCCTTGCTATGTGGGTGAAGCTTATTTTGTGCTATAATTATCTTTTTTTTTAATTATCTGTTAGAAATACAAATCACATGTTTCTGTTATTATAGTCTGTTAGATTCATACTGTTGCTGATGAAATCACATGTTGCAACTTTTTCTTCTAAATGGAATTGGAATAAAAATTTGAAAGCTAGAGACCTTTACACCCTAACATGCGAAAATATTTTTATTTTCAGAAAAGTTGTAACCAGATAGCATTTATGTTCCTTTGATTGTGTCCTCTATTGACATTCTTTGACAACAAAAATATAAGCCCGTTTTCTATTCTTTGCCTATAAAGATTTGCTTTGCTTTTGGATATTGATCAACCAACAACATGTGCAATAAGTTAATAACTGGTTTATGTAGATTGCATGTTTAGCCACAAATTTGGTGGGTTGTTCATATCCCATTTTCAGTTTACTGCTTCATTGGTTTTGCTTCATGTTTGCAATTGCTGGCTTTCCTTCAGGTTATATTGAGGCTGAAAGAAGTCTGGTGTTCTTTCTACCTTATTTGAATATTCAATGCAATTGGGTTTCCTGATCATTTGCCCTGATTCCCTTCAGGTAATCATTTTGGTATAGATAGGTGAATTGTTTATTCGTTAGCTACTAATGAATGGGCATGATGGTGTATATGGTTTCTGGAATTTACTTTTTGACGAGCCTGTCATTTTTGGTTTCAATTCTTTATCATAAGCCCATGTTGATAATGATTACAAGTATACTGTTAATTATAGTTGAAAATGGAAACTAAATTTTAGGGAATTCTTTTATAAATAAAACTGAAATAATCCAAGAAGGAAAAAAGTTCATGTGATTCTACATTCTCCTCCATCATGTGTGGTGTGGGGTTTAGATATATCATATCTAGCTAGTTGGAAAGATCTTAGAAATCCCTTGGTTAATACTATGCTTGCCAGTTAAGACCATAACGGGTATATGTTGTTGCTATACAGCCACTTATCAACTTCTTAGTAATGTGATGGTTAATATCTATGCTCTTTGTTCTGTCAAACTAGATTGGATAATTGGCAGTGTTAATGATAGATTTATTATTGAAAAGAACTTCATAGGAGCCGCATAATTTAAAATTGGGAAGAACCTTCATCTATAATAGTTCACAAATCCGTCAGGCTATAGCCTGAAATGTCACCACAACACTTGGCTTCACAGCTATCTTCTGTTTCTTACTCCTCCTGGTCACCAAGTTTCCACCCACGAATATACAAATCTTGAAGTGTATTTGCATAGTCTGTGTCAATGTATTCCTCTGCATATTCTTTCTCCTTTTAGAGAGCAGCCCTTGTCCTAATATTCCTTTCAGAGATTGAAGAAGTTTATTTTGCAACTGTCTCTTCCCCTTATCATGAGTAAATTGACTAATTATGATTATGTTGGGCAAAATAAATTAACTTTCCCACATTGTATTGGGAGATTCATGTCTTATGGTAATCATTCAACCTGTTTTATGTTTTTGTATGATAAAATAATCAGCTTCAAATGTTACTGAACATTTAAGAATCAAGTTTGAATCCCTCTTTGAAGATGATTTATATTAGAGTTATAGAAGGAGAGAATCACAGATCAGATTGTGTAGTGTTTCTGATTTTCAAAGGTTACAACTCTAGTTGTACCTCACTCGGATCAGGTTCCTCATGTTTTCCTCTTTTTAAATAGCACGGTTATGGGAAAATATAGATACATATCACACAGTTAGAGTGTATTGGTTATTGTCTCTATATGCATTAATGCACATGAGTAATTACATTTGTAAATATGATAATTTTGTCTTACAAGTGGTTAGTTAAGAGTAAATAAACATGTATTTTGTGCTATTGACATGTGATTATTAGTATCATGTGGTTGTTGAAATGTCTGATGCTAGTTAACTTTGTCTCACAAGTGGTCAAGAGTGTAATCAAGTTATTAAAATGTCTAATAGTTGGTACTTGTGCCTTAAAAGTGGTTCATATTGACCATATATCTATATAGATAATCTTACTCTTAACCACATACAAAACAAAGTTAACCATATTTTTACACTAACAGTGGCCGTAGTATGGAGAAGGCAGTGAGAAATCGGCCATGTCCATTTTGTAACAAAACTCTTCATCTCCAAGATCATCATCATCTTCATCACCATCAAGCTCTTCTTCTTATAAGTGTGCATCATAAAATATTGAAATAAAAAACATCATTAACAAGATCAAATGCATCTAGAGTTATATCAATTGAACTTGATACAATTATGTCAACATTTCCATCATCACCTTCACCTTGAACTTGTTCCATCTCAACATTATCTCCATATTCAACTAACCATTCATCATTAGACTTAATATTATCAAATGAGAGAACAATTGTTTTAATTTGTCTATTTTTGAGCTTCAAGTTATACACGATATAAACCAAGTCATTTATCTTTTCCTCAAGCAAACAATTTTTTCTTTTTGTATGAACATAGAAATAAATATAAAATTTTGAAAATTTAGGTAAAAAGTTAGTTCAGTGGAACAAGTATTGATATATTTTGTTTTTAGTACAATAAGAAAAAAACTACAATCATAATAATCAACTTTAATTATGCCAATACTTAATATAATTGAGCATACATTTGGTCTTCAGTAATTATCATGTGCATTTTTTAAATAAAAAAATTAACATTAATTTGCAATTAATCTTGAAGAAGCACTAAGGATTTTAAATCTGTAAAGAAAAAAGTAAAGGGTAAAAGGTTTCTTTAAGATAACATTAATTTCTTCCTCTAATAAACACACCTAACAGTTACTAAAGACAAAATATGTGTTTAATTACCTCAATCATTACCAGAGTTTAAATAAAATTAACAAACTTAAAGTATTTTTACAAAGACTATTTTTTTCTTATTATACTAAAAAAAAATATGTCGATACTTATTATATTTAACTGACTATTTTCCCAGAACTATATAACTAATTAAAGAAAATTAAAAACCACAAGTAACTTGACAAACTATTTCAAATGAGCTCTATATTTGAATAGCCATTCACTTCAAACTATGGAGTTTCATCTCAAACATCTCTAGCCAATATCAAGGATTGCATTTTTTTTCCTCTTTTTTTTTGAAGAAAAAAGTCCTTAACATAATTGTTAGAATAGGTCTTAATGATATTTAAGAAGAAACCTCCAGCTTCGAAGAAAAATAATATTTTGATGATGTTTCAATATGTTGATGAAGATTCAAGAGTAAACCTTAGCTTTCTTTGTTTTGTATTTTTGTTCTTCACACAAAGTACTTGTTGAAACTTTGGATCATAACACAACACTTAAAATTGGTTTAAAATGAGCTAAAGTCTTTCTGAAAATTTAAAATAAGTGAAAAATGAAAATCAACGTTTTTAATCGATTACATAATCTGTTCTTAGAGGTTAAGAACAATATAATTATGTTAAGATATAACCAATTATTTGTGGAAACATTTTTATGCTCTTTTAATTGCAGTTAAGTAATCGATTAGTAATTCTTCAAATCAGGTTTCAACATTTAATGATGAGTGTGGTTAATTTATTGAATGGTCAAATAACTGATTATTTTCAGAGACGTTAATTGTTTTTTTTTTTTTAAATTCAGTTAGAAACATCCATTACCATATAATATATTCAATTAAATACGACAATTTTTGTTTTTCAAATTCGATTTTAAGATCTCTATAAAAGAAGAAAAACGTGTATTGGAAAAAGAACTTTTACAAGCAATGAAAAAAAGTGTTATACAATTGTTTTCAGAGATCACCACACCTTTCTAAGTGCTCAAAAGATTGCAAAGATTAATAAGTGATTTTGTTGTGGTAATTTCTTTTCATTTGTATTTTCTGAACTGTTCTTTTTTATGAGATGTCATAAGATTGAGGTTACACATCTTCACAGATAGTTAAAGATTGAATATAGGCAAAGATCCTCTTGAAGAGAGTCAAGAGTATATATGATGGATTTCTTCTTTGATATTTAGTATAAGACTTGAAAAACACAAGAAAATATTAAATGTGGTGAATAATGTTTTTAAAACTTTTCGTAAATGGTCTTTGATAAGTTTTCAAAAGATTGATAGATAAAAGATACGTTGAGACGATAGTGTTTAAGAGGTTTTAAGAATACGTTTGAAAAAGTAAAGCAATAAGATACAATTTTTTACTGGTTGACTCAACTTGAGGAGTTATGTCCAGTTTTTCCTTAAGAACTTTTAAGATGTTTCACTAATCTTCAAAAAGATTATACATGTTTTACCTCTTAAGGCGTAAAAGAAGTATTCTCACAACTCTTAGTTCACCTAGTTAACATGACGATTATGAGTTTAACCACTCCTGGTTTACAAGTATTCTAACCAATTCTGGTTTAATCCTACAACACATCTAGACAGTTTAACTCAATTGATCTAAACACCAAGTGTTTTAATTTTCTTTAGAATGTCTAACACAAACAGTGTTATGAGAAAAAAACTGATTGATAACTCTCAAAGGAAGGATAGAAACAATACAAAGAAATATGAAATATTACTAAGATTTTTTTCTTAGAAAATTTTGCTTCAGATATATATTATCACAACAAGTTTGTTTGAACATTCACGAGTTCATTATATTATTCTTCTTATCTTCTCTTCAAGTTTCGATCTATTTATAACTTGTTTAACGGTTAAACAAAAAGGTTAACTTCAAGTAAAGCAAGTAGATAATTTTTAAGTGAGAATTCAAACTCAAGTCTACTTTACACACTACATACTCAATTAAAGATATTTTAGTTAACTTCCCTTACACCAAACCCATCAAAATCACATAAACTCTAAACACATATAAAACATGAAATCTCTATACTTCTCACTAGATCTTGTTTTAACACCCAAAGATAATAATATGATAACAACACCAATTTCAAAGAGATCAAAAGAAAATCACAATAGAATCCATACTCAAATAAAAATATGATCAGATCAAAAGAAAATCACAAGACTATCCATACTCAAATGAAAATAAAATCTAGTTATATTTCCTTACCTGTATTGTTAATTCAACTTACACTTGACTAATACGTTAACTTGTAGTGTGCTTAATCCTCTAAATTTGAAACTCAATATTTTTCTCTTTTTTTTTCTTTTACCTTGCCACCCAAACAATACTGCCTAAAAAAATATATCTGTTTCAGTGGAATTGGTCTGAGGGTCGGTCGTCATTCCTTCTATTCTCTCTTTCGATCGTTTAATCCTTTCTGAGAACGTAATCCTCCGATGAGTGATTGACCTGCCAAAGACACTTTGACGCTCAAGTCAGATATGTTTTATAAAGGGGTCAATATTTTATTAGGATGGATCAAAGTTATTTTACCTGAAATATATTTACACGGCTTGTGGGAGCCAAGCACATTGATTAATCATTAAACCAGACAATCAAATTATATAATACATATTAACTGTCTATTAATGTCATATTATCATGTAATATGACCTGTCAATCACTCATAAATAACATATATTTGTATTTAATATGACCATTAAACATATTAATTGCCATTAATGATATTTATCTTTCCTGATTAGTGCTTGTCTGACCGTCGGTCGGTCACCGGGTCGGGGTATAGTACATTAAGCGCCCAAGCCCCAAGCAGCTGTTTTGCAGGTGCGAATGGGTTTAAATATGTCGGGCGGATTTGGAAAAAAGTGAGAGTTTTTCACCGCTCGGTTTAGGACGAGAGTGGAAGTTCACAAGGAGCGTTACCCACCGCTAGGTTTAGGACGAGAATGGGAGTTCACAAGGAGTGTTCCCCACCGCTCGGTTTAGGACAAGAGTGGGAGTTCACAAGCAGCGTTCCCCACCGCTCGGTTTAGTACGAGGGTGGGAGTTCACAAGGAGCGCTCCGCACCGCTTGGTTTAGGACGAGGGTGAGAGTTCACAAGGAGCGTTCCCCAACGCTCGGTTTAGGACGAGGGTGGGAGTTCACATGGAGCGTTCCCCACCGCTCGATTTAGGACGAGAATGAGAGTTCACAAGGAACGTTCCCCACCGCTCGGTTTAGGACGAGAGTGGGAGTTCACAAGGAGCGTTCCCCACCGCTCGGTTTAGGACGAGGGTGGGAGTTCACAAGGAGCGCTCCCCACCGCTCGGTTTAGGACGAGGGTGGGAGTTCACACCATCGCTCGGTTTAGGACGAGGGTAGGAGTTCACAAGGAGCGTTACCCACCGCTATGTTTAGGACGAGAATGGGAGTTCACAAGGAGCGTTCCCCACTGCTCGGTTTAGGACGAGGGTGGGAGTTCACAAGGAGCGTTCCCCACCGCTCGATTTAGGACGAGGGTGGGAGTTCACAAGGAGCGCTCCCCACCGCTCGGTTTAGGACGAGGGTGGGAGTTCACAAGGTGCATTCCCCACCACTCGATTTAGGACGAGAATGGGAGTTCAAAAGGAACGTTCCCCACCGCTCGGTTTAAGACGAGAGTGGGATTTCACAAGGAGCATTCCCCACCGCTCGGTTTAGAACCATGGATTCTCAGAGAGCGTTCCCTGGGTTTTGTTGACGAGACTTTGCCGCTCGGATTTGGAGATTTTTCCTGATAAGGTTGTGTATTGGTCTGAACCCTACTGCACGTGATATTTTTACTCATAAAAATATTAGTTAAATAAAATATTTATTATAATGAGATAATGTTAGAACCTGATAAGGTTGAATGTTGGTCTAAACCTTCCTGCACGTGATATTTTTACTCACAAAAATATTAGTTAAACAAAATATAAATTATAATAAAATTTTTTGCTCTTGTTACAAAACCTGGTATTGATCCGAAGTAGCGATGTCGAGACCGAGGGAGCACATGGTTCCTCGTGGTTTTAATGGGATGCCGCTCGGCCCCACGGTGGGCGCCAAAATGTTTCGGTGGAATTGGTCCGAGGGTCGGTCGTCTTTCCTTCTCTGCTCTCTTTCTATCGTTTAATCCTTTCTGAGAACGCAATCCTCCGATGGGTGGTTGACCTACAAAAGACACTCCGACGCTCAAGTCAAATATCTTTTATAAAGAGGTCTATTTTTTATTAGGTTAAATCAAAGTTATTTTACCTAAACGTCAATAATATATTTATAAGGCATGTGGTAGCCAAACACATTGATTAATCATTAAACTAGACAATCAAATTCAATAATACCTGTTAACTGTCCATTAATGTCATATTCTCATGTAATATTGACCTGTCAATCACTCATAAATAGCATATATTTGTATTTAATATGACCATTAAACATATTAATTACCATTAATAATATTTACCTTTCCTGATTAGTGCTTGTCTGACCGTCGATCGGTCACCGGGGTATAGTACATCACCAGAGTATAGTACAATATCTTACCTCAAAGCTTCAACACTGATAAAAACCCTAACTAATATTGTAACTGAAAATATCTAATGATATCTTAACAACACAAATTCATTTTGTATTGCTAATATTTTTTTTTTAGTTATAATTATAATATTATTTTATAATATTTATAGTCTTGCTCAAAGTCAATATTACTTAAAATCATCCATCATCTCATTTATAATAATTAATTATGACATAAAAATAATTGATGGAAGAATTTAACAATGACACTTAGTTATGTCATGATATAATCAATTGTTATGTTATAAAACATGTAAATGTTTTGTATAAAGGTATAAATTTTCCTTAAGACATATAATAAATACAAAGTGCATAAACTAAAATAAATTTTGCACAAAAAATACATCAATATAATCAAATTTAATATTCTAAAAAGGATTTAGACCTTTTAAAAAAAAAATCCTACCCAATCCTTCTGAATAACAAACAATTATTGTATGATTATTGAAATCATATAATAACTTCTTTTGAGGAAATCCTTTAATGTACTTTAATATATGAATAACTATATTACAATTATCTTCACACGGGAAATTAACTAATCGGCTTACTATACTAACTGAAAAGGAAATGTTAAGATGAGTAATAGTAAAATAATTCAATTTTCCAACTACTGCATGGGGTCTGACATAGGTTACTCCTATTCTGCTAGACGTTTAGTATTAGGATCTATGAGTATGTTAACAAATTTTGAATTCACCA